>OV651818.1:17426079-18688843 GCA_927349885.1 Psylliodes chrysocephalus
TTTGAATTTGGATTCTTTATTTCACCCATAATAATGGATGAAAGTTTCACAATTTCACCATTAACCCAATTTAGTGGTTGGAGTCAGTAGTATAAGAGATGTCAGTTGTCGGTTTTGACCTTAGTCATTCGCTTTACTTTAAAATTCTGCATTTTTTTAGGAATGCCACTAATGTAAGTAATAGAAAGAGATTTTGAAACTATTCAATTATAATATTTTATTCAATGACTGACAATATACGGATTATTCTGACGTTAAACAAAATTAGAATAGGTATTAATGTTTCCGATTTTTTTGAAACACAAAACTTGAATAACAGGTGTTTAAACATTTAAAAATAGACTTTAAATGGACCTTTGCGCCTAGTAATCCTCAGAATAAATGTATTTCTACAGTTAGGTACTAAATGTCTTTACTCAATTATTTTTATTTCTTTGGTATCTGCTTACATTCATTCGGATCGAGGTCAACTTTCTTCTCTATCGTAATATTTTTCTAGTAGAACAAGGTACTTAGGTATAATCCCGAAGGTAAGGGACCTTCTAAGATGGTTCTGTTCTGTAAAATTTTATTAAGACCCGCAGCAACAAATAATGGTCGGCTTTCGCTGGAATAGAACCATTCTTTGAAAAGTTGTTTATTTTTGTTGTTCACTTCTGTTTTTTTTGTATTTGCTGTGTAACCTTCCGCCCCTGGTGATTTCTCGAATTACATAAAGCCATGACTTTAATTAGATCTAGATTATTTTATTATCCACGTTGTGTTTAATTAATTTGTAAAGAAATCCAGGATTGGGTACAAAGTTTGATGCAAATTTGTAAATGAAATAATACTCAAACATTTATTTAACTTAATTTATTTTATTAAGAGCAAACATGACGGGCGCTCCTCCACCAAAAATCAATTTTACATTTAAGGCAGTTAAAAAAAAATGTAAAAAAAAATGGTTCAGGCCAATCGTTGTAAAAATTAACCAAGGATTTCGCTAAACCGCGAAAAACTTATATTTTTTAAGAAAAACAACAAAAATTTCAACTTTTTAATAAATTTAGATTTTTAGCTCTTTACCGGCATTCTATAACAAATATCTTAACTATTTTCTAAATAACTTTTTTTCAAAAAGATTACCAATTTTAAACAGGACCGAAGATTAACATAGTTTTTATTCCGATACTAATTCTATTAAAACAATGATACCAGTGAATATGGCAAATCTGCTAGTCTTTGAAGCCCGTGGTTAAAAGGGTAGCTGCCGTTTAGTTAAATTTGTTAATTCCTGTGTCGAAAAATAGGTAGTTGTTTTTGAAGAGGTGCGAAATTATTATGATCGTCTTAGTTTGTTGTTGAGGCGTTGTTAGATTTTTGTTTAATTTAGTTTTTAGTTAATTTATGAAATGAAAAATTCTGAAAGGCAAAAATGCACAGCTGACAAATTTCTATTTTATTTGTTTGCTGCCAGAGTTAGTAAATCCTAGAAAAATACGACATGTGCCAATTAGGGAAAAGAGACTGTCAAGAATTTTGCACGCTTAAAAAAATGTGTAATATACAGGGTGTTTCTAAATACATGCGACAAAATTCAGGAACTGAGTGCTCGTATGAAATTAAGATGGTCTTTTCTATAACAAAATTTCCTCAGCCCACCCCTTTTCGAGATATCACCCTTAAAAAGTGGTGACTAAAATTGAGTTTTTATTTTTTTCTAAAATTTCAGGAAAGCTAGAAACTTGAAATTCTGTAATCGCAAAGGACTAACCACGGGTATTTTTTCAATATTTCTGTTACATTATAGGGGGGTGAAATTAGCAACACTTACTTTATTTCATATCAAAACTTTTTTTCGAGATGAACTTTTATGCAATCCTTGATTTATTTAATTTTTTTTTTATTCTTGAATTTTTTCCCCAAAACCAATAGCTTCAGAGAAAAAAAAATTAACACCCTAATTAATTATTATTTTTTTTTAATAAATTGTACGTGTAAACTACAATTACAAAAAATTGATATGAAACCCATGAAACTACCAACAAAAATGTAAAGTTAGCTTCCGTACTAGAACATGGTGTCATTCGTCGAGATAATTTATCGTTTTGTTTAATAGATCAAGAAATGTAAATATTCCCCTGTTATTTTTTTATAAAATTATAAGAGAAATAAATTTTTTTCTTAATAGTATAGTTTATTATTTTGTAGAAAAACAAAATTTCGAAAATTTTAGTAATGTTTCAGAAACAACCGTTATTAATGATAGGTACCATTTTCCTTAATAAGGTAGAAATAAAATATAAACTTTTTCCACGATTTACAAAGGCCTACAAAAAAATTATAGGTATTTTCCGCTATCCTATAAAATTTATATTTTCTGACTCAATTTCAAAAGGTTGAAGGAATTCCAAAACACCTTCTATGGCATAATAATTATTTTCAATTCTACATACTATATTTAGCTGCTTTTAAAAACGTTCTAAGAAAGTCCAATCAGACCAATTTAATCCCTAAACTATTCCACACTTTTAAAATTTAATTACCTAAAAATATTTAAACTAACTTGTTTAGCAGACTGTACAATAGCTATCTTAGTCACACGTAGCGCGTTCTCTGTCTGGTCGTCGATCACCTCTAGAAATTTGATGAACTGTAAAAGAGAAAAAATTAACATTTCGTGTTTTAATAGTTATTTTTTTAATTTAATAATCTATGTGAAAAAAATTTTTTTAATACAGACTTTAAAAAATTGTTATATTAATATACTTATTTAATTGTACTTATATTTGTTGTTCCTTTAATACAATTTACCTATCTCCAATTCATCACTTTCCGTATCCATATACCTAGGGTCCGATTACAATTAGAAAAACACCGCTACGTCATAACTATTATTTCGAATTTCCAATATACAGGGTGTCCCGAAATTAGACGGTCATATTTTAACAGCGTAATCTACATCCTACAAGTATTAGAAATTAAAAATTAAAAAAAAACCGAATTCAAAAACGCGCAGATGCCGTCACCCAGAGCTGGGACGAATCCTCGAAAAAATGGATTCGAATCACGAATCCAAATCACGAATCCGAATCACGAGATGTGATTCGAATCACGGATCCAATGTTCGAATCCTTTTTCAAAAAAAAAAAAAAAAAAAAAAAAGGATTCGAATCAAGTGATTCGAATCCTTTTTTTCGGATCACGGATACGAATCACGAATCAGTGTTATACTGTGATAATATATTTGCTTTCGAAACTAATACTGTTTTATACCTCGATACTAAAATATTTAACGCACTTCCGGTGGAATTTAAAAACCTATATTCGATAGGTCTTTATGGATCTAAAGTGCAATAATGGATATTAACTAAACAAGGATAAATATTTTAAGATTTTATTAATTTAAATATAACTAAAATCTAAAATCATTTAGCTAAAAAGAACTTTACTTATTTGCAATTATCCAATTATTTATGTATATGATAATTATTTATGAAATATTCAATGCTGTAGCTAGTTTGTATCTATAATAAATAAAAAAACAAGTATTAGAAATTAAAAATTTAAAAAAACCTACTTCAAAAATGTGCAGATGCCATCATGACATCTTAACCAAATTTATATGGAACCATCCCTGAGGTACCCCCTTACTAACAGAAAAAGAATCATATGAATCGGACAAGGTGGTAAAGCATTATCGCTAAACATACATAAAAAATGAAGAGTTTGAGGATTTTGTCATGGACCCAATTATTAGATTTTGACCAAATTTATATGGGACCACCCCTGAAGTACCCCTTTTCTAACAAAAAAAGAATAATTAAAATCGGACACCGTGTTAAAGAATTATCGCTGAACATACATAAAAAAAATAAAAAAAATATTGCGACGAATTGAGAACCTCCCTCCTCCTTTTATGAAGTCGGTTAAAAATAGGAGTAAAAGTTTATATAAACATAGGTCCGAAAACGTTTCGTTTTCGAGATACAGGGTGTTACAAGTGAAGTCCAGATGAAATATTTTCTAAAATTTCTTTAGTTATCGGTTTTTCAAAGTTAAAAAAAAATAAAATTTCTAATTCTACAGACCTACTAATTATTGTTTACACTTTCGAATAAGATAACATGCTTTTCTCTTGAAAATGGCGCGTCTAGCGAGATGCAACAAATGTAGCTTTATTATACAGAAAATATTGGTTTTCCAAATTTTATAGTCAAAAAATCTGATGTGTCCAACACATGACTTTCCTATCTAGTTATTATAGGCGTTTTCTGGTTATTTTGTACAACTTATTGCAGTACCTCTATAAACTAAATATATACATTTTCCACATACATCTATCTACCTCGAAACATTTTTCTATAGTTATTCATTGAAAACGAAAATACTGAAAAATTTAAATTTAGCAATTTTCCTACAATTTTTCCATTACGGTCCATTTTAGAAAAATCATGTGTAAACAAAAATTATAGAGATCGATATCGCAAACAACTTTTAGTTTAGTTTAGAATTTTGCACATTTTGTCAAATTTCGCGAATACGGACCATTTCAGGAAATTTTGACATTAAGCAAAAATTATAAATAATAATATTAGAAGTAACTTTTATTTGAATAATTTTCTTCTCCAAACATAAATAACAGATATATTCAATAAAATATAAAAACGGCCTCCCATAAAGTACCCCCCCAGATGTTCCGACTTTGTCAAAAATCTAACTATTTTACGTCAGGTCGAAATAAAACTTAAGTTTAAAATTTAGTGTTTTTCTGTGTATCGGTTCGTGAGTTATGGTAGATATAGACACACAGACACACACGGCAATTTTACTCTAAGCTCCCCCTAATTTACCCACCTAAGAAGATGATCAATAACTGGGGTTTAGTCCAATAAATGAAGCGTAAAAGGGTAAGTATTTGTAACAAATTTTACCTAATTATCTTTAAACGTTTAGAAAATATTTACAAAAGTGTGGTATCAGGACTTCACCTTTAACACCCTGTATCTCGGAAAAGAAAAGTTTTCGGACCTGTTTATATGAACTTTTACTACTATTTTAGGATGTAGATTACGCTGTTAAAATATGACCGTCTAATTTCGGGACACCCTGTATATTATCTATAACTATCAATAAATAAAAAATATTTGAGATGTTTGGTTTAAAAATAGTATTCCTACATTCGTATATTTACAAGCCACTAACCCCCAGTAGGCGGCGATAGCCAACGAATTATACCTGAATTGTAATCGGACCCTTCAGGGTACGACACACAACATTGCCAAATTTATGTAGCGAACAAGGTTCCAAATACTTTAAAGGGAGGTCATGAGATTCGTGCGGTGTGACGTCAGAATGGACTGGATTGCTCTTAAATAGCGTATACAATTTTTATTTATAGGAGAATGATAAATATTTCTCACCGGGACCTCATATGTGTCTCATCCAAATAAACTGGTGGATATCTCTTGTGTTCAGGGTTTATGTTGTGTAGTCTTACTTGAACAGTGCCAGATCAGTACCATCGAACTACCCCTTACGTACAGAACTACCTACGCGTGAAGAAAAAATTTCGAGAACTTTCAGACTAACATCACAAGAATAAATAATAACCAGTAGCTCATTTCTGGGCATGTCTTTTAGACCAAAAATATTATACAAAAAGCTGAAATAATTACTGTGAGTATTTAGCAAATTATATCTGGTTTCCAAGGCATTTATTGCTTAATCTATAGTGTGAAAAAAGATCTATTTTATATTTTTGTTTGAGCCACAGATCTAGAGTGTTAGGAGATAGGCTATGCAATAAACCAAAAAAATGTATTATAGTGAGCCGCCATCTTTTTATTTTTGGGACTAGCGAGCATGCGCAAAAAGGAGTAAACAGGTCTGAACTTAGAATATTAGACAAAATAACTATTTTGTTTATATTATATGTGTCCTTTCTTTAACTAATATATCAACCAATTTATAATGAGAAGAAAAATAAAAAACATCTGTAAACGTGTATATATTTAGTGAATGTTAAAAAAATATTTATTTCACTACATCACATAAAATTTGCTGAAATAATCAATTATTTAACTTTTACATATATCTTTCGATATAAATTCATAAAAAGGAATAAAACCATTAATATTTTTTTTTTTTTTCATAAATTAACTGTTGATTTTGGGAAAAAGGTAGTTCTAATAAATTTTACAAATATATATATTTGTGTATGTTACAACAAAAGTTGTGTAGATTACATTTGCGAATAACATAAATCACATAAATAAAACTAATGTGCCTAATTCTTAAAGAAACCTAAACTTATGGAAGACAAAAAATTATCAGGTAATCTAAAAAAGAAATACGAATATGTCAAATAAGTTTATAGAAAAATAAAACTTCGTGACTGTTTAAGTTATTGTAGGCTTTATATAAAACAAATTTATAGAACTAAAATAAAATATGTATAGCATGTCTATTAAACAACCTTTACAGCATAAAATATATTTAAACTTCATAATTAATTGATGAAAAAATATCTTTGAGTTTCTATCAATCTTTTTGGGAGGGTGGAAACCAATGTCATCTATTTACATTATCTAAAGATATATCCCTAAAAGGGTCCAATTTTATTATTTATATCAGATTATTTTGATTAAAAGTAAATGTTAACATATTGGAGAACAAGGCTTGAGGAGTAGGAGGCTCGCCACATTTCAATAACATTTAATTTACTTAAATCTATCTGACACATCCAAATATAAAGTTTTCATTAATCTATGTATATACTTACGTATAACAAAAAAATACTTTATTAAATTACCTCAATTTTTTTCTTTGGACTATATTTGTTGACAAAAACAGTTTTGGAAGTGTTTTGATGATAACTTTTTTATTGCCTGTCCTAATTATATCAGATTCGAAGTGTTTGAGCAAATTCTATTTGTAGGGCTGATATTTGCGCTGGTACTTCTTTAAATAGCCTTTAACCAGCCAGACTACCGTTTCTTTCCGAGACTAGAAAATGCAAGGTAAATTATAAATATATGACATTAAAGAGAGAAGGCAAACCAAACATAAATTATTGAAAATATTACAATAGATTAATACAGAGAAGTAAACTGGTGCATCGTGAATCCAATAGAAGGACATGAGACATGAGTACGACCCTGTTGAAGTCAATAAATATTACCTGTGACAAGGCAGGTTACCTCTAATATCATAATTCACGAATAAACATGTTTTAATCATATTAAAATAATATAAATAATACCAGAAAACCCTCAGTAATACAATTTATTAATAAAAACTGATAAATAAACCAGAAAAACGATAAATAATCATGACAGCTGATGGAACTGACACATAAAATTGAATTTGTTTTACTGTGCAAACTCCTCAATCCCAAATTTGACCAACATGGCGGCGCCCTATAATAAACGTATTTGAAATATATTTTAGATGTTCATCGCCTATCTCCTAAAACTCGAGATCTATGGTTTGAGGTCTTGAACGGGTTCATCCGGGCCCTCATACAAAAACGTTCTTGTTTTGCTTCTGACACGATGACGTGGTGTGGTGGTTTCGAAATCACGTCAATCTCTGAAGCAAGCTTGGTTGCTTCTAAAATGATGCTTTCAAAAGCTTCATCTGATCTCAGGTTTTCAAAGAAGAGTTTGCAGTTGCTAAGCTTGTGACATATTAAAATTTATAGTTTGCAAAAGTTTGCTGATGGGGTTAATATGACTCAAAATTTTGTACCAGATCATAACAGAGCATATAAATTTGAACTGCTTCAAATTATTTAATAATCCGCTAGCCTCGTCTCTGATCATATTATCGATTTCTGAATCTTCATATGTGCTGTAAAGAGCATCGTGAATTGGACCAATTTGAAACCGCAGAGCTTTTAATGAATCGACTCGACTTTCCCATCGCGTATCACTCAATGGTTTTAGGGTGTAAGTATCAATATATTTCAGTAATATTGCCCAACGAAAAGAAGAGGAAGAAAAAAATGTATATAACTTTTGAACAATATTGAAGAAGTTGGCAGCCTCAAACGAGGATTTTGTCATATCGTTTACAACAAAATTTAGCGAATGGCTGCTGCATGGAACATAAAATGCTCTGGGGTTTATATTTCTGATTCTTGTTTGTACTCCCGATTTTTCTCCTCTCATATTGGAACCATTGTCATACCTTTGACCGCGCATGTTTTCTACTTTAAGCCTATTTTTCTCTAGCTCTTCTAGTAAAACCTCCGACAATTCTGTAGCTGTTGATCTCTCAATGGGTAGAAAACCCAAAAAATGTTCGTTGATATTAACTTGAACTTCAGACTCTGATTCGTGTATGGAGACAAATCTTACCACAAATGTCATCTGTTCTACTTTACTTGCATCGGGAGTACAGTCAAGAATCACGGAATAATACTTGGCCTTTTGAACTTGCTCAATGATGTGGTGCTTTATGTTGTCATGCAATAATTCAATTATTTTATTTTGTATAGTATTCCCTAGATATGTAGCTTTGATTTCTTCTTTATTGAGGACTCTGTGAACGTGTTCCTCCATTTTTGGATCAAACTCAGCCAATAACTGAATTAACTTCAAAAAGTTTCCATTATTGTGTTCATACAGTTTATCGCTTGTTCCTCGAAAAGCTAGAGAGCTCTCACCTAGCATTTTAACGACTGATATAATGCGTAAAAGAACTTCAGACCAGTGATTTATCTCAGAATCAATGAATCTCTAAGAAACTGCACCTATTGTTTCACCTATTTTCAATCTTTGCTTCAATTTAAGCCATGATTTCAAACAGTCTATATGAGTTTTAGCATTTTCTTGATGTGCTAAAGAGTCCCCTAAATGCTTCCAGTCTTTAAATCCCCGATTGCCAAGAGCGCTCAAGCTAGATGATGCAGCAAAAAGTCGACATGGAAATCAGTACACAGTGCTTTGAAATACAGAATATACCATCTATTCTCTTAAAACCTCTTCTCCATTTCTAAGCCTTTTCTTGTAATATTTTGGTGAGAATCTTCTATGCTGATCATCAAAAGGAAAATCAAAATTATACAAAGGTGCAGCTGGACCATGTTTAACCAAAAAAACTCTATCTGCTGCACGCATGATTTCGGGCCATAATCCTGGGTCAGAAGAGATACTTTGGACGGTAGCCTTTTCTAAATGTTTCTCTGGTCTGCACAACTTGCGAATTTTGATTTTTGGAACTGCACGGAACTGCATCACTACTCGCCAAACTCGTTTGAGATGACTTACCCAGCTCAGTAATGCTGAATGTTGCGTCCAAAGGGGGGTCCATAACCGAAAAGGTGCTGGGCGTTGTTCAAATGTTGGTCGGTTGTGGGATCGTTGAAACTACCTTCTTTCAAGAAGTTTTGCAGCGCATCTGATAGTTTTTGAAGCTGTGTTTGCTTGTTTAATATCCGCTTTTTAAATTCGCTCCCAGAGGGTTTTTCTCTTAGCATCGGACATTTTGGTTTCTGGAACAAATTAATTAAAATAAAAGAAAATACTGATATCAAAAAAGCCATAATTTGATTTAAATTATAATTTCTGAAATCCCCCTTCTACGCCACTGGCTTAAAATTTTTTTAATTTATTCAACTTCAGACTCAATTACCTTTCATTCGATACCACACAAGCCATGGTTTGATTTAAACTCTAATTTTAGAAATCCCCCCTTATGCGTCACTGACTTAAAAAAAATGTATTTTATTCAACTCCAGACTCAATTACCTTTCATTTGATACCACACAAGCTATTTTTTGATATAGACTCTAATTTTTGAAATCTCCCCCCTTGTGCGCCACTGGCTTAAAAAAATAAAATGCATTTTATTCAACTGCAGACTCAATTACCTTTCATTTAATACCACACAAGCCATTTTTTGATGTAAACTCTAATTTTTGAAATTCCCCCTTGTGCACCACTGGCTTAAAAAATAAAATAAATTTTATTCAACTGCAGGTTCAATCAACTTTCATTTGATACCACACAAGCCATTTTTTGATATAAACTCTAATTTTTGAAATCCCCCCTTGTGCGCCACTGGCTTAAAAAAATAAAATTCATTTTATTCAACTCCAGACTTAATTACCTTTCATTTGATACCACACAAGCCATGTTTTGATCTAAACTCTAATTTTTGAAATCTACCCCCCACACTTTTTTGGGCTTATGTCTGATGGATTTTTTTTTATTTTTTAAAAATAAAAACAAAAATTAAAACACTTACCTTCACAGAAGCCAAACTCACTGAACAATTTGCACAAGCACTTTTTTAAAGCTTTTTTGCACTAACAATTTAAACAAACTATTTTATTTCGCACCAGCCGAAGTCTAGTGGCAAATAATGCATTGTTTTAAGTCTACCTCCTTTTTATATGCAGTTAAAAAAGGCTGTTAGATCTTGTTTCGCTTGGTTTCAAAATTGTTGTTTCCTGTACAGTGTCGTGTTGCCACGGGCTGAAAAACTTGTCAATTCTTGAAAGGCGGTGGTTGAGTGGTTTTGTCATGTTGAATTGAATTCAACTAGATTTTGCCTAAATGTTTAAATATATTATATTATTTGAATTATGTGCTTAGAAATAAAAATGATAAATTCCGCCTGCCGCCTCTTAATCTTGTCAACTATCAGTCAAATCTAGCAACGCGTTTTTGAGAAAATTCCCGTGAACCGATTTCAATGAAATTTGGTATACTTACAAGGGTCCGATGACAATGCAATATTATGAAAAATAATTTATTGATATGATCTCAGAATGATCCCGGCCTGTTATAGCATCTTTACAGCCAACCAAATAAATTTCTTTTTCAGCACCCCGGCGGTTAAATTACAATTATTTAAGTTTAAAATAGTAACAAAAAAATAATAAGACAAACAAATATCCCCTAATTTATCCAACCGTGCGCTCATCGGAGTCTTAAAAGGGATTAAAATAAGGGTAGCCCATTGTTACTTTCCACAAAACTGGGCGGCACAGGTAAAATTCTTAAGTTCACCACACCTTTTAACTGCCGACCTTCGAGCATATATATTTTGCTCGAAGCTGCCGACTCTTTAAAATTACAGATTTTGTTTGCGCCACCTGTGCTGTACAACTTCCATAAAATTTTGAATTATATTATTCAGTGTCGATTGCGATTCTACTAGAGAGAGCTATTATTAGTAAGGGTGCATCGATATTTCGATAGACCAGATTCTTGAATATTTTATGTTGACCTAATTTAATGGCAAATCCAACCTGGAGCGCGTCCATCTGTCAGCTTCAAATGTGACGTTATTGAATAAATAATTCCATAATAATGAATAATACAATAATATTCACGGAACGCACCCTCACCGATGGGGACAACACCCCCATTAAAGGAGAATAAAATGGCGGGCATCGACATTGCCCAAGTGAATGTCCATCACGCCAAGGGAGCCTCGGCTGAGATCTCCAGGACAGTCACTAAAGATCAATTAGGGATCGTACTGATCCAGGAACCGTGGGTCTATGGAAACCAGGTAAGAGGATTTGCATGTAAGGATGCAAGGGTAATTTATCATACTAGTGATGAAGTACCCAGAACATGCAAAATGGTAAGAAGTAATATTAAATATTCTTGTCTTTCAGAATTCATGATGCGTGATCTCGTTCCAATTCGAGCATACCTGGAATTAGGGATGAGGCGGCAAGACACAGTAATAGCTTCTAGTTACTTCGACGGAGATGGGCATGTACCACCCCCGGAAGTATCGAGGCTAGAGAAGACATCTGCCATTACTTCTTGGATGCGACGCCACCGTATGGGGAAGCAACGACACCAATCAAAGAGGTGAGCAACTTTTAGAATATATTTTTAATAAGAACCTTATTGTGCAAAATATTGGGAATACTCCAACATTTGTAACAAGAGCAAGAAGTGAAGTATTAGACATCACATTAAGCACACCGAGCATTAAGGATCTAGTTAAAAACTGGAGGGTATCGAGTGAATCATCTCTATCTGATCACCAGATACTTGTGTTTACGTTAGAGAGCGACATTCCTGAGACGATCCTCAGGAGGAATCCTAGAAAAACAGACTGGGACAAATACAACACCATTCTAAAACAAAATTTAGCATGTATCCAGACAAAAAAGGGGCCCGGGCACCCACTTGCTCTGGAAAGCGATCTCGAAGAACTTAATGGGGCAATACTTGAGGCATATGAATCAAGCTGCCCCATTCAAAGAAATAGAACTAGTAGGGATGGTCCTTGGTGGAACCGTCATCTGTCAAACTTACGATCCGAAGTGCGGAAGCTCTATAATAGGGCCAAGCACAGCGGAGATTGGCAGAGCTACACCGAGGCGCTTACTACCTACAACAAAGAAATCAGGAAAGCTAAACGTAACAGCTTTAGAAAATTCTGCGAGGATATTAACTCTACACCTGCGGCAGCGAGACTGCACAGGGCCCTGGCAAAAGATAGAGTTGATACAGTTATGGCATTAAAGAAACTAAATGGAAGCTTCACGGATAGTGAGGAGGAAAGAGCTCGCCTCTTACTCGAAACTCATTTTCCTGGAAGCACACCTTTTCTAATAAGGGACACAACTAGGGTAAGCATATTTCCTGCCCTGCATCAGCAGGCACAGGAGGAATTACTGCCACACATAATCCGGCTATCCCGGCGCAGTCTGGAGCTAGAATATATACCAGAAGCATGGAGAAGGGCCAGAGTCACCTTTATTCCAAAAGTAGGGAAAAGGATACCACACCTCCTAAATCCTTCTGACCAATCAGCCTCACATGTTTTGTATTAAAAACAATGGAGAAGGCTGTTGCTAATTATATCAGAACGGAAGTCCTGGAGAGGGTGCCACTCCACCACAGACAACACGCGTACCGAGCAGGAAGATCTACAGAAACTGCCCTGGTACAGTTGACTGATGTAATCCAGGATGCACTGACAAACAAATAAACGGTCATGTGTGCCTTCCTAGACATAGAAGGAGCTTTTGACAACACGCCACACGAATCTGTAAAAAGAGCACTTACATACAGAGGAGTAGATAACATCACTTCCAGATGGCTCAGTTGTTATCTACGAGAACTGCAGAGACACAGATAGAGCAGGACACCATCTACATCTGCACAACCAGAGGATGTCCACAAGGAGGAGTTCTATCCCAACTAATGTGGAGCCTAATCGTAGACGAACTTCTATGCAGATTGACTGACCTCGGCATACCCTGTCAAGGTTATGCCGACGACATAGTCATATTTGCTAGTGGCAAGTTTAGTAATATCCTGTGTGATATAGTCCAACGAGGACTAGAACACACCAAAAGATGGTGCCGTGAAGTGGGACTTAGTATAAACCCTACAAAAACAACACTAGAAGCCTTTTCAAGGAAAAGAAAACTTAATCTCAAAACCGTTAAATTAGACGGGATAGATATAGAATGGAAAAAAGAAGTCAAATATCTAGGCCTAACCCTGGACAACAAACTTCTCTGGAACACAGATGAGAAGGAAGTAGTAAATAAGGCAACAGATAAACGATGAGGATGTAACCCAAACATACTACGATGGATGTATATTGCAATAGTGAGACCAATCATCACTTACGGGGCTATAGCCTGGAGTAACAGAACTAGTTTAGCTACTACGAGAGCTAATATCTCAAAAGTACAAAGAATAGCCTATGTTTGCATTACTGGTGCAATGAGAACCTGTCTTACGGCCGCAATGGAGGTGATCTTAAACCTCACCCCTCTACATTGGATGATAGAAAATGTGGCCAAAAGGACACGATATAGAATGATCAGGAACGGAGTAATCAGACGAAAGTCTACTTGCTTCAGGATTAAAGATACCTGGGTGAAATGCTAAAGAAGTACGGTTTTGTGAAAAACTTCAAAACCACAGAGCTGGGCTGCAAGAAAGAATGGAGCCAAGAATCCATCGCGCTTGCAACCGAAATACGTGCTATTCAGTGGTATACGGACGGTTCCAAAACCACTGGAACAGGAGTGTATGGGCCGAGAACCAAGCACTCCGAAAGCTTGGGAAAATACCAAAGCAACTTCCAGGCGGAAATTCACGCCATCGAGAAGTGTACCCAGTTTAACAACGAGAGAAACTATCATAGACAAGAGATTATCATCATGTCCGATAGTCAAGCAGCCATCAAAGCGCAGAGTTCTTACGTAATCAGCTCAAAAATGGTCTGGAGATGCCTAGAACAATTGAATGAGCTAGGCGAGAAAAATAGAGTTACTCTCACTTGGGTCCCGGGACATAACACGGTACAGGGTAACGAAATTGCAGATAGTCTTGAAAGGAAAGGAGCTCAAACGCCCTTTGTAAGACCTGAGGCGTTCTGCGGTATCAGCAGTAACATAATATTAGGAGAGATTAAAAAAGAATTGGGCAGTAGAAGAACCGATAATTGGAACAATCTCTTGGGGCTGAGACAGGCCAAGATACTTCTGAGATAATATAATCAGGAAAGATCGGAAGCCTGCATCTGCCTGAGCAAGAACAGGCTACGTATTGTAACAGGGATGTTCACCGGGCATTGCCGACTAAAAGGACACCTGAGTAAACTGAGAGTAGTAGAGGATAGTGAGTGCATATTATGTGAGGAGGAGGACGAAACCTCCATTCACATCCTAACTGAATGTGTAGCACTCCAGAATCCAAGGACGCTATATGTAAGAGGATATCAAATAGAAGAGGGAGATTTACCTAACTTGGAGTCACTTCAAATCCTACACTTCCTTGAGAAAATAGGATTGGAAGGGTCGTTATAGGCATTGAGACATTTCCTTGGTGCATTGGCGATAGAAGGGGGCACAACAGATCTTTTAGGTCGCAGTGTATTAACACCCCATTTTCAACATAACATAACATTATATTCATTATAATTGAATAACACATTTCTACAATACATTTTAATTAATTCACTATCGGATAGACAGATCGTTAGGTGTACGTCGTCTGTTTGATACGAGAAGCGTATTTAGCTGGGGCGTTGGATCGGTGAAGTGTCTGGACGTAGATTGCCGGGGCGTAGAGCGTCGGGAAGTAGAAGCGTTGAGACGTACAGGGGCGGGACGCAGAAGCGTTGAATAGAAGAAGCATCGAAGAGGAGAAGCATCGAAGAGGAGAAGCGCTGGATAGAACTACCGAATGCTGTATTAGTTTTAATTTTTAATATAACGGAATTTTAAATATTTCTACATTAGACTGAATTTTAAAATCCACTGAATAAACTATAATGAAGATATATAATGTTTGGCATTCTATATTATACTTTTCACAGGTTAACAGATCCCCCTTAACCCCCATCTTCAATCAAATTTTTTACAGAAGCAATACACTTCATCATTTTTTTATTTCTAAGTTAGGATTTTTTTCAATATTTCAACCCTAATTTTGATTCATTTTTTTTTCAGAATCAATATGCTTCATTCCCTTATAGAGCTTGATTTTTGCTAAACATTTCAAGTTGATATTATTTTTCGTTTATGAGTTAAGAATTTTTTAAATAAATTGACCCCTCATTTTCAGAATCAATAGGCTTCATCCCCTCATAAAGCTTGATTTTTCCTCAAAGTTTCAATTTGATATCATTTTTGGTTTACGATTTTTTTCAATATTTCATTCCCTTATATCCCCATCTTTACTTAGATTTTTTTTCGAAATCAATAGACTTTATTCCCTTGTAGAGCTTGATTTTTAATTAAAATTTCATGTTAACATCGCTTTCCATTTTTTATTTTTAAATAAGGGTTCACATTCTAAATGTAAAATACCTTTCGGTCAAAATTTGACGAAATATTGATATATTGTAGAACTTGACCCATGGATCAAATATCTCCGTTGCACCAAAGCTCAAAGTTTAACAGTTTTTGATATCCATGCATTTTATGTTAATGTGCAACTATGAAATAGTGATTTTTAGGGTATGGTCCGTTATTAACCGAAATATCGGTCACTTGGTCCAAAACTAACCGCTCTGAAAAATCGGTTAATTTAGGGACGCGGTTACCTGAAAATGTTGACTCAAACGTCAATTCACTAACCGGTATAATTTTACGGTTACTATTAAGTCGAATGTCAACTACCACAAAAGTGACGTAAATCTCGACCGTGGTCCAAATTTAACCAAGAAATTAGTTTTTTTCTGGAACCGCTGTCAAAAAATCCTGGTTACTTGCGGTTAGTAGTCGGTTAATAACGGACCCTAAATTTGTTGTTTATGTCAAACTTGTTTTTAAAAATTAAAAAATATGGATTCAGATTTTGAATTATCTGACATAGAAAAATAATGTATTTACTTAGTTTATGCAGTTGTATCCATTAACTAGTTTTAGTATTTGTTAATCTTTTATTAAATAAAATAAAAATTGAGTTTACATCGAAATGTCGGTCTTAAAAAATATTGTACGTCACGCGATCGTAAATTAGTGTTAAGAAGGTCTCGACAAGTTTCAAGGTCTCGCCTACGGCTCGCCCTGGAATCTCCTTGTCTCGACCTGCAAAACACTACTTTCTGGTCTTGTAACGTAAATTACTATTACCGGTCCATAGCGTCTACTTTCCGGTATGGTTCGCAAAACGTCATTTTCTGGACGAAAAATTGTGCAGAAAGTGTAAATTTTCTGGTCGGTCTTAAAAAAAATATATTTAAAGCGTTTTTAATTTATTGCCTATTGAATTTTGATTTCAAACTTTAAACTCCCTGAGGTAACAGAACGTTGCCGGTTGAATCTAGTAACATCCTGTAGATAGTACCTAGTTAGGTATAGTACGAGCAAGAGATATAGTGTGACTTTAAAGCTTTAAAGCCAGCCGGCAACATACAAAAAAAACTAAGTAGACTGATACATCACCTTTAAATTAGTAGAGGAGCATTCAACAGATTGAGTATACTTATTTTTTTTACTTCTCATGATAAAAGGGAAGTATTGTAATCGTGAAAGTTTAGATTTTCACGTTTTCGGGTCCCTAGATTACGAAAAACATGTTTTCTCTATTCCGTCGCGCATCGGTCTGTGCGCCGTCTGTTCGTCTGTTGTCTGCTGTGTCTGTCTGTTGGCGCAATAGCTCAAAAACGGCTTAAGAGAAAAACTTCAAATTTTGTATGAAGGTAAGGCTTCCTCTTGGCTCAAAACCGGTTATACTTCCGATCAGATATATACAGGGTGAGCAATTAAAGAAACATTTATTTTTAAAAGTCAGCAGATTTAGACTAAAATTGGTTTCTGATAAAAATTTTATCTGATCAAAGATAACTGATCATGAATTACTTTTTAAAAATTCAAAATTGCTTCCCTGTTTTTACAACTTATACAGGGTGTTTTTTAATGGTATGTTAATATTGTAGGATGTGATTCCTCAGAAGAAAAACTCATATGAGCATATGTCCGCAACGGCTTCAATTTTTTGCTACAGGGAGTTGAACATTTATTTTTTAAAGAGATATTTTTTAATATGTCTGAAAATAGTTTAGATATAATGTTCAATTTTGGCATGTGGTAATGGGATATAAAACCATATATTTTAGTTAGAAAATTTATTTTATTGCTCTACCATTGGCGATACAAGAAAATTTGGCTAGCTTCGGATGTGCTTAGTTGCACGGTTTTTTACACCACCTCTTCTTTATCTCACATTTTAAAAATCAGAAAAAGAATGTACAACAAACTAAGTTAATTTTCTAAAAAGTTTATTCACAAACCTAGTCCGGTCCTGCCGGTTGTATTTCCAGCCACCTGCACTGCATTGTGAATCATTTATCTGCCGACGAGTTAGTCAAGACGCAGATTGTTTAAGAGTACATTCAGCACGATGACGAAAGTGGATTTACAAAATTTTTAAATGGACAATGATTTGTATTTTCAAGACAGCTATAAGAAAGAAGAACTTCTTAAAGTTTTACGGACGAAACAATTCAAAAAAGTATACGCCATAGATAGTATTGCTGAATACCATGGATATACTGTATTGAGATTTCCCCTTGTTTTTGTATTTTTAATTGGATATAAAACCACATAGTTTAGTGTCGTTTACCTTATCGTTCATCAATTAAATTAATTTTTTTTTCATTTTGCAGTATTGACGATTAATTTCAATTATTTTAATCTAGAACCGAGCGGCTAACGAGAAAAATACAAGATGCCGTATTGATGTAAAAATGACCAGTCAAATGAATAAAAATATCAACATGGAAAAATGTCAGTGGCGTACTATGTTTTTTTTGTAGAAAATATCAGATGACATGTTTGCAGAGACGCCAATGGTAGAGCAATAAAATAAATTTTCTAACTAAAATATATAGTTTTATATCCTATTAACACATGCCAAAATTGAACATTATATCTAAACTATTTTCAGTGATATTAAAAAATATCTCTTTAAAAAAAAATGTTCAACTCCCTGTAGCAAAAAATTGAAGCCGTTGCGGACATATGCTCATATGAGTTTTTCTTCATAAAATGACCTGAGGAATCACACCCTACAATATTAACATACCATTAAAAAACACCCTGTATAAGTTGTAAAAACAGGGAAGCAATTTTGAATTTTTAAAAAGTAATTCATGATCAGTTATCTTTGATCAGATAAAATTTTTATCAGAAACCAATTTTAGTCTAAATCTGCTGACTTTTAAAAATAAATGATTCTTTAATTGCTCACCCTGTATATATCTGATCGGAAGTATAACCGGTTTTGAGCCAAGAGGAAGCCTTACCTGCATACAAAGTTTGAAATTTTTCTCTTTTTGAGCTATTGCGCCAACAGACAGACACGGCAGACAACAGACGAACAGATGGCGCACAGACCGACGCGCGACGGAATAGGGAAAACATGTTTTTCGTAATCTAGGGACCCGAAAACGTGAAAATATAAATGTTCACGATTACAATACTTCCCTTTTATCAAGGGAAGTAAAAATAAAACAAGAATACTCATTCTCTTGTATGCTCCTCTACTATATTTAATGTATCAGTGTCCTTATTTTTTTTTGTTTGTTGCCGGCTGGCTTTAAAGTCACACTATACAGAGACAATCCAGCGAGACGTGTAACTCAATGTATTTTTTTTGTTCGGTAAAACTTATTTGGGCGATTGTAACCACAACCAGTCTATGATGGCGCCACTAGTAAATAGCGGGAAAATTAAAAATGCTTTAGGGCGGGAAATTCAAACATGGTTCAGAAATCGTTTTTGTATACAACAAATTTACAAGAGAAACAAAAACTGTTTCACTGTTTATTAAAAAATATAAAAGCTTCCAATATCATCAAATTTTTTATCATATAAATAATCATTTTAATAAAGGAAGTTTTAATCAGTTTAATATAAGCAGTGAACATAGTTTTTATTACTCTTGTAAATTTCGCTAAAAAAAACTTGAAAATTCTATTGATTATTAAATATTTAAACTTGGAAAAATAATACACCAAACTCTTTTTCTATAAATTATATTTTTTTAAGGTACAGAAAAACAAACTACAATTGCTATGTTTAGAAAGTACCTCTTATCATTTTGTGACAAATTACAAAGAAAGTAACAGTTGTTATATATTCATAATATATTTAAAAACTAATGTAAAAAATATTTTATAAAGCATAGAGTATATCGATACCTTTTTGCCAGACTATCATAAGTGCCATTTGAACAAATGTCGCTTATGTTAGTCTGGCAAAAAGGTATCGATATGTTATGACTGTTTATTTTAATAGAAACCATGGAAATGAAACAAACACACGTACACTCAACACAAATGTATAAGGCCTGAGTCGAGTTCCCATCCTGTAAACTGGATCGAAACCTGCTAGACCCATTCCGTACACCCCCTGCTAACTCTTCTTAGGGTAATCAAGATCAATAGATTTATATGTCATGCCTTCTAAAATGGAATGAAGGATGACATACTATCATTTAAACAGGACGTTGCTGAAGGCTTACCCCTGTTATTTTGTTTGTGTATCTTGTGTGTGTGAGTATTCCTGTTGTGTCCCCAGTCATGTAAAAGTTTTCCTAGTCTCCTAATTTGGTTACTAGGTGGACCTTCTCCAACTAGTAGTCTAATCTATTCGATCTGTTCTGCAGCAGGAGGTACTTTTCAAACATAGCAAATAATATTATTAATAATAAACACTATTTAAAGATAAATACATTTTGGTAATTTTTTTGTCATTGCCCCTTACCTTTCTCTTACACCACCAGGGTATACCTATTTTCCATATTCCCTTAATTATAGATTACCTTACAATGTTCGAATTAATATAACATTTTACTCATGAAAAATCTAATTTCATATTTAACTCTTTTTCAATTTCATTTGAAACAATAATTGGTACCTATATTACAATTTATTATCAAAGAAAATTTCTAATAAAGTTATAGCAAATCCTACTTAAACTACTGGTTGTTCTGCAGGATAAATTAACTTTTCTTGAGATTGATCTCTCTATAAAATCCAAAACCGACCTGATGTCCCCAAATTTATTTTCCAATGCATCCTGATTTAAAATTCTGCCGTTTTGTGATTCAATTTTTTTTTCTTCCTTTAGAGTGGCTGTTAGAGGTAGGTGTATGTAAGAAATAGCTAATCTCTAATCATTTCAAAAGTCCTTTGCCAATACTACATGTGCAGATTTTTTACTCAGCATACATTTAACTTTTCTAGTAGATAGGAACTTTGTGCTGCCATTAAAGCTGTCCAGACATTCATCTACCTACTTAATGAACACAAGTAGCTGTAACAATGGATCTCTGTTCCAATTCACCTAAAATAATTATAGCCATTGTGTAATATATTATTAAACACACACATTATACACATATACATAATAAATTGGAAATTACTTACCTCTAGAAAGAAATGTATACAAAAACGCGAGTTTGGTTCCAGAAATTGCTTCATGCAAAAAATAATATGCAAAAATAAACATTCCCCGCAAAGAAAAATAATTAAACAACAAAATCAGACTAAAAGAAATATACGGGGCCCAAATTAAATTAATTTTAATAAAATGCACATGTTCATAACAACATTCATAACATTGTCAGTTGTCAGTTTTAATCGATATTTCGACGTCAAAAAACCAGCAACACCAGCGCCCTCTGAAAATGGTGTTAGTTTTATTGGAGAGAGATAGACTTATGTAAAGATCAATGTAAAAGAAAAAGAGGGTCATATATGTAATTTAAATGGACCACCGAACATATTTTCCTATTAAGTTACACGTCTCTGTTGTCTCTGCACTATATCTCTTGCTCCTACTATAGGTACCTAGGTAGATAAGTACCTATACCTTGGTATCTTGCCCACCTAAATTTCTATATTTTTGAGCGTTAAAAGTAGTACATAACGCTTTAAATTAAACCCTGTTACGAAAAAAACAACCTCTAATCTTCTTTCCAAGATATTTGAAACGCATATCGTGTTATGATCATAATACAAATTTAATGTAAGTAAAGTAAGAAGTAAATATTTAATCTCAAAAACTCTGGAATGGCAACGTCGCTCTGACGACAAAACTGGTTCGGATTTTTATAGCGGCATGTGAAACGCGAATGGAGTTCAAGGACTTATGACGTACGTTCTACCGTCGTCCAACGTTGGCACTCACTTTTCAATTGCACGACGATGCCGAATTTTGAGAGATTTCCATAACCTACCGAAAGTTAAAAGAATTAAGATATTACACTAAATTATATTATTTTACAATAGTATATCGTATTGGAATATAGTTAATACATACTTAAAACTAAATTGATAAAAATTCATTTACAGTATGAAAATATTTTTCTATCAAAAAATCTTTCAATTTTATTTTAAAATCATGAATAGATACCTAGTTCTGCAGGATTCGATGTCCCCGGCAATTTATTAAATACTTTAGATCCTCTATAATCAGGAGAGTAGGTAATAGGTACGTTACTTATTTAATATAACTCCATGGAAATATTCATTTAACAAAAAATCTGATATGTCCAACACATGACTTTTCTATCTAGTTATTTTGTACAACCTTTTGTAGCACCTCTATAAATGTTTAGAGGATAAACTAAACTAAAATTTTGTATAGAACAAAATTGTAGAGAATAAAATTAGAAATAACTTTTATTTAAAGAATTTTCTTCTCCAAACGTATATAACAGATATATTCCATAAAATATAAAAACGACCCCCTATAAAGTCCCCCCCCCCAGATATTCCGACTCTCCAAAAAATCAGTTGACCACAGGCTAGAATAAAGGTTAAGTTTAAAATTTGGCGTTTTTGACCTTATCTGTTTTTTAGTTTTCTTAAAAATTCGATATTTACACTTTTTTTCAAATATCTCGAATAAGGTTTAAGAAAAATTTTGTATGGGACAAGAATTATAGAAAATTATATGACAAACAACTTTTATTTCAACAATTTTCATAAAAATTTGATTTTTTTATATTTTGTAAAATTTCTCGAATACGGACCATTTTAAGAAAATTTTGTATAAGGCAAAAATTATATAGAATAATATAAGAAATAACTTTTATTTGATCAATTTTCTTCTCTAAATGTAAATACCGGATATATTCCATAAAATTAAAAACGCTCCCTATAAAATACCCCCCAGATGTTCTGACTTTGTCCAAAATCTAATCAGTTTACTTTAGGCCGTAATAAAGCTAGTGTTTAAAATTTAATGTCTTTCTGTTTATCCGTTTTTGAGTTTTCTTCAAAATTCGAGATTTACACTTTTTCTGAAATTATGTATGGGACAAGAAATATTGAGAATTATATTTCAAACAACCTTTATTTAAATAATTTTTATTAAATTTAATTTTTTTTACATTTGGTCAAATTTCTCGAATACGGACCATTTTAGAAAAATGTTGTATATAACAAAAATTATAGAAAATAATATTATAAGTAACTTTTACTTGAAGCATTTCCTTCTCAAAACGTAAATAAGAGATATATTCCATAAAATATAAAAATTACCTCCTATAAAGTACCCCCCAGATGTTCCGACTCTGCTCAAAATCTAATCAGTTCACCGCAAGCCGGAATAAAGCTTAAGTGTTAAATTTGGTGTTTTTCTTTGTATCCGTTCATGAGTTATCGTGGATACACACACACATACAAACACACACACGCACGCACGCACGCACGCACACACACAGATACACGTACACAGATACATACAGACACACACAGACATCATCGCGAAAATAGTCAAAACGTATTCAGGGGACCCCAAAACGTAAACATCCGTCAAAAAAATCATGATTCCTATACTTTCCTTATCTGTATACAGATAGGAAAGTAAAAATCATGATTCCTATATTTTTCTTATCTGTAACAGACAGTAAAAATTACACTTGAAGAGTGCGATTTCAAAACTTTCCGTGTTAAGTGATTTCTGAGAATTAACGAAAAACCTAAAACGTCAAAATTACCGCAGTTTCCGATCTGCTAATACATTCTAAGAAAATAATATAATTAATATGTATTTAAACTTTTTAGTAGGTAAAAAAAGAAATATCGCAAAAAATATTTTGAACCTAATCAGTTTTGTAACCGGACGATGGGATTTAGCTAGTTTTGATGCAACAAAATAATTATTTAAGCCTTGTAATAAAAAAATTAAATATTATTCTGGTAACACAAGAAGTTACAACTTTCGCATTAAATAAAAAATAAAAAATCTATTAGTAGTATACAAGGTGGTGTTAGCGAGCGTTGATGTACAGCAGCTGTTTTTAACCTTTAATTTTACATGGGAAATAATCAGTTTTGTTGCAAATATTTATACCTAGCTAAAACGCCACTTATTATACAAATTTTGTCGGAAATCGACCTAACGAGTTTTAAAAACGTATTTTTAAAAATGTACACAGATAGTTTAAAAATATATACTGAAGCAGTTTTTTCTTCTGTTCTCAATAAAGTAAAAATATGAGCAAATAAATGAATATAGAAAACAAATAAGATTTTCCTTCTAATTTTCTTCAAAACCCATGATGGTTTAAAAAAACTTGTAATTTTCATTTGATTATTAGAACCAGACCTGAAAATAAAAAATAACATTGGAATAAAAAGAGACTAAACAATAAGGTTCGTTTATCATTTACCATTAAAAAAATTCTTTTTACTGAAAGGGCAACTCGGCAAAAAATTGGCGTCCCATAGGTCCACAATACTTAGACAAAATTTGCAGTTTTGGTACTTTTTCTTCCTAATTGGAATCAGTTCTGAAAACAAAATATTTTATTTATAATTTATATATACGACCAAATTAGTAATGATTGAAAAAAAACACTTTCCAAATAATGTAGCTCATTTAAAAATTTTTGCAATATTATTTATTTGCACTTACAGTCTGAACCGACCTCCTGCGATTGCACTCTCAAGTCCCTTTTTTTGACAGGAAATTCCTCGGCTGACTGTTCATCCCGAGAATACCGATCAAGGAGAAGCGACAGCAGCTGTCGGTGCCTTTGATATCGGATGGACCTTTTTCACAGCATGACTTTGATTGATACATAACTTAATACGCTGAGAAAACATGCTTATTTTCTACACTGAGCGAAATAGTTTGGCAAATTATCTGAAATCATTGGTATAGTCCATGCGCAAATGTGGTAATGTGATTTAATTACATTGAAGTAGTTGGGGTTAATAGCAATGGTGAAATTTCGGCACCAAAATATAATTCATTATGTAATAATTAATTATTTGTTATAAAAGTAAAAGACGTTTATTATTTTATAATGTATCTATAAAATTTGTTCAATATTTGGTTTATTTAGTGTTAAAAATGTAATAAAAGCCCCATATTTAAATTAAATTATCTTTTCCTTAAGTAAAAATAAGGTAAATAATATTAAGGGTACCAAAAAAATTTAGGTAACAATTAAAAAGACATTAAGTTTGGGAGGTTTAACTAAATATTTGCAATTTGCATATATTTTCAAAGCTTTTAGGTTTAAAAAGTAGATATTTTTAGAATTTCTGGATTTATATTATATTAAAACGACTTTCAAGTTTATTACTCATTTCTATAGAAACAAGTGTTTTCTCTCAAAGATAAGCCAGATATCATTTAAGGTTTGTTACGTACTAAAAGTCTCATACCTTATATATTATTTTTATTAACAATTTTATTATTCTAATATAGAATAATTAGTTTTCACAAAGAAATGAGCAAGGGCCCAACTATTTTAATATATATCTATTTTGAAATTCTTTAACTGTAGCTATATTTCATCTTCAATTAACTTTACCTTGATTTCTGGTTTACCTAAAAATAAACGAATTAGAACGAATATCTAATTATTTTAGTAAATAAGTAAATATAACCTTAAATTATGTTTTGATTCCTCTTCTGTTAATTTTATCATCGTCTGTCAAATTTTCTTCTCACAGAACCATAAAACATAAATTATTGGAAAAATACCATGACGTCATGCACAGTTCACTATAGCCAATAGTGCAAAAGAATAATTCTCTAGATTATCGCGGAATAATTCGGTTTAAAGCCCATAAGGAAAAAACTATCAGTTTTTTTTCTTTTTCTTTTTGGAGAATTTGCTTTGAGAAGCAACCACGTTTTCCAAACCTCGCATTTTTGCGGATATTTACCGAAATCTCCGATTATTTTATTTAATTTCGATATTAGGGATAAAGTAACTAATATAACATTTTGTGGATTTAAAAGAAATAATTGATTTGGATAATTCAATTGTCAAATTCGCTTCAATTGAAGCCACGTTTAGGCCCCTTGCCAACCGAGGTGAGTTTATTGATTGAACTATTCTGTTGTACCTTACATTTCTTTAGATGATGCTTTACCAAGTTATATTACTTTTAGACCTTTTTCCTTATTTAGTTTTACTTTTACCTTTGGCACTTAAAACTCTATCTGGGTTGATAGTTCCCATTAAAACATCTTATTTAATTGAAGAGATCATACTGTATTGACGCCTATAAGAACTCAATAATACCAATCGAAGCCCTGTAAGGTTCTGGAGAGAAGCCGCCCTTCGGGAAAAAGACAGATGAGCCTTAAAAACTTTAATTTGCTTTTTATTATTATTCGAGTCAGTGATTAACGGATATTTTATATATTAATTTGCCAATTTGCTGAAAATTTATTCATATGTATATTAACTTACCAATTTGCTGATAATTCTTTAGAAAATAGAACTTGAAACCTTCTTAATAGGTCAAACTTGTAATAAGGACATTAATCTGAGTCTGAAACAAAATAGAACATAATTATTAAAAACATTCATAACAAAATATTCATTGTTAAAGATATTTTACAATTAGTGTAATCCTTTCTTCTTGTTGAACTTACCTGCGAAAATTTTGTAAATATAAATACGTATTTATATCAATATCTTCCAAATGTTTCATACTTATTGCTAAAAGAAATTTGAAAAATATAATAATCTACCTGATTGAAAGAAAAGAACTCCGCAGAGCTTTTATTTGCAAACCTTCGAATCCTTCCTGAGATTGACCCATCCTGGCTTTGAAAAGGCTTTTCCTGAGGCAAAGTAGCCGTAACAGGTTTATGTATTTAGAGTTAAATACCTGGCCTGGATATCATCCAGACAATACAAATATGTCCATTGGACGTCCATTCGATATACAATTTTGGATGTCTAGGCGTCCAAAAATGAGTTTTTTCTGGACTTCCGACATCCAATGGACGTTCAGTGAAGTATACAAATGGCACACTTTTGACCATTCAGAAGATGTCCAATTCTGGAATATATTTGGACGTCGAATACTGGACATTCAAAAAACGTCCAGGATTATATTTCCATTGAGACCACATCCTCTCTTTTTTTACAGAACCACAACTTACCACATACTATTTTATATTATTAACAATTTGTTTATTATTTTCGCAAACCGCTATACGCCATACGTTTTTCCCGTGTAGTCTTCAAATACGATTTATTCAAGTTTGAAAATACAATACTGCAAAGCCAATATGTTTATATAATTTTATAATTTGACACTGCAAGCAAATACATTAATATTAAACTGAATCACGTATATTTTCCAATTTTTAACGAAAGAAAAAGTACAGTAACTATTATGCAACGCGTTGGGAATCCCCACTGTCATTAATACTACTGTTTTGTACGTACTAGTGACAAGTCAAGTGTGAGCCGACTTGAGGCATAAAAATCAGTTTATGGTTCTAAAGCCAGGATTATAGTAAGGCGGCGAGCAGAGCGGTGAGCAAAGCTGTTTATGCAGTGAATAAATAACTCGGCAGCGTATTAAACCGCGCTGGTCTCCGCTTCCGAAACAAACATGTTTGATTCGGGCTATACCGCTGCAGCAACGCTCTCTTCACCGCTATGTAAAACGCTTTACTATAAACTCATGCATTTATTCCTATTGGTTTGAATAAAACGCTATACTCGCCTTCATTATAATCCGGCACTATAGTCTATTTTTATGTATGAGAGAGTAATAAAACAGCATTTCTAATGCAAAACTCAGTACGGTTATTATAAATATTTTTACAGAATAATCTAAATATTTCCTAAAATTGTAATAAATGTACCTGAGCTATTACAAGTTTTGGGTCTTTTATTGGTCCTTTATAAACATAAGCTTTACAGAACAATAGAAAAAGGTTTGGACAGGCCAAAAGCCCTGTGTATTAAAGATTACATAGCCGTATCTTAAGATTATTTTCAATAAGTACCTATTTGCCAATTTTGTTTTATTTTAATTCCAAGAATTTCTTACAGTAATCGAATTATAAGTAAATAAATACCTTACCAACAAATTTCACCGAAAATGCGATTATAGGTTTTCCATTTAGTAAGGAGGTCCAAGTTGTGTATTCTTGACAGTTTACTAAATATCGTTTAGTTGCAACTTGCAAGGTGCAGTGTGAATTCTAGTGTGATCATGGAAAATTTGGAAGGGCCGCGTAAACGACAAAAAATCGGTCCTTTAACACTTAATGAAAAAACATTAATATTTAATTGTTTTAAATCATTTACAGACAAACATTTATGTAAAAGTGTTGATGACACAGTGGAATTAGTTAGTAGTACGCTTGGTGTTGGGAAATCTACGATTTACAGAGTTGTTAAAGAAGAGAAATGTGGCGAGTTTCAAACAGCACGTAAAGCTCCAGGAACACCAAAATTTCAATTAGAAAATCTTTTGAAAGAAAGACTTCGAAGGAAAGTGCATGCGTTCTTCTTTAGAAAAGAATTTCCGACAGTAGACAAAGTTCTTGCCACGGTTCGAGATGATAAGGATTACCCTGAAATGAGTTGAAGCACACTATGGAAACTTTTAAAAGAAATAGGTTTTCTATGGAAAAAGCATTCCAGAAAGTCTATTTTAATAGAAAGAAGCGATATTATCGTATGGAGAAGAAATTACCTAGGGACTATAAAAGAAATGAGAAACCAAAGAAGAAATATATTTTATTTAGATGAAACATGGATTAACGAGGAACATAAACCAAATAAATTTTGGCAAGATGAAACTGTTACAAGTCGAAGACAGGCTTTTTTAAATAATTTATCTGCTGGTTTAAATCAGGAAAGGGGCGCAGACTAATAATAGTACACATCGGTAGTTCAAACGGTTTTGTTAAAGGTGGTTTATTGACTTTTGAATCTACTCGTAACGGAGGACATGAATGCTGATGTCTTTAAAGAGTGGTTCGAACAAATTATAGATCTTCTTCCTCAGAACTGTATAATAGTAATGGATAATGCAAGTTATTACTCGAGACATAGAGAAAATGCCCACAACCAAGTGGTTAAAAAAAGATTTACAGAATTGGCTAAATTCAAAGAATATTAAGTTCCATCCCGGTTCTGTGAGAAAAGAACTGTATCATTTGTGTTCCCTTCATAAAGAGAAATTCAAAAAATATGAAATTGATGAAATTGCAAAAAATCGTGGGATGATGGTGGTTAGATCACCACCATATCATTGCGAAGTAAACCCGATTGAACTGATATGGGCACAGATAAAGGGAGAAGTTTCAAGAAAAAATAATTCTTTTAAAATGAGTGATGTTAAACAGTTGTTTTTGGAGGCTGTAAATAATGTGAAGCCTGAAAACTGGGAAAAGGCAGTAAATCATACGATTAAAGGAGAAGAGAAAATGTGGAAGTTGGACAATATTACTGATGAAATGATCGAGCTACTCATTGTAAATATTGGTTGCGACAGTTCTTCTTCTGATTTCGATTCTGATTTGGATTTGTAGGTAAGAAGTAGTTTTTATATTAACATTATTATTTATGAACGTAACGTTGTTTAAAAGTCAAAGTTTAAACCCTTATACCTACATAACCCGTTTGACACAATGTTCTTAACATACCTTGTGAAAAAATAGAACATTTTAGAAAAAATTGCACTTTTTTACCTTCAGCTGTTTAGAAGTTATAAGCAGGTTAATTACGTGAAAATATAAGTGTATACTCGAGGAATAACTTTAAAAAATATTTTAACTGTCTACTAAAAGAAGTGGTACGCCTATGGATTACGAACGCTTTATTATTTTAATACTCTCTCATACATAAAAATAGACTATAAGAAAGAGCGCGTTGCAAAACAAATAATGAAATAAAATAAAAAAAATTATGGATTTAAATATCTATTCCTGGTAAAAGTATTTTTCTTTTTAAATCATATTAAAGAATATTAACATTTTTATATATATCTAAAATTTGGCGGAATCACTGATCTAGATACTAATTACAAAGAAATACAAATTTGGAAGTTTTCACAATTTATTAATATACAAATACAATATAGCTATCATACCCTAGGTATATCGTAAAGGTATATACCTATTTTTCAGACTGGATACCTACCTAGGAAGCCAGGCGTTTATCTCTATTTATAACTTAACATTTAACCAGTCGATCGAGCACTACATAATGCCTGTGTAAATATAACCTTTAGATAAAAGGGAACATTGCACGAAAATGAGTTTCATTCACGTTATTCTACAAGGAACGGCTATTTTTAGAATGGTTGAGAACGTAAGGGGTAAGGATAGCAGGGTCGGTTTCTGTTAAAAATCCTTGGCAATGTTTCACAACGAATGTTTTAAAACTCAAAAATAAAACTTGCAATTTTTGCAATCCGCTGTTCCAAAATGATGTGATTGTTGTTTGAGAAGCATATTATTTTTATATAAATACCCAAACCATTAATCAGTATATACAGGTGAACCCTAAATTCATACTTTTTTAAATGTATATAGAAGTCTTTAAAATAAACAACTTTTTCAAAAAAACTCAAAAAATCTTACTATAATTAATTCCAAAATAGATCCAATACGGTCCTGCATAACTGTATAACTTTCATCAAAAAATGTTTATTACATTCATGCGTTGTAAGAACCATTCACAAAAATTAACTCTACTGGGGAAATGTTCAAATTCAACCTAAAAGGGATACAATTAATTTTACCAGCAGATGTCCACACTTTTCTTTGACTAATCCTACGTGATATGCAATTATGCACGCACTTATCTAACAACAAGTCTCCGATGACATTATTATTTAAAATGTGTTCTTCTAAACGCACTTAATTTTCAATTTATCATACTGACCTACTAAGTGAAATGAGGCCAGTGCATTACAGTATTCGTAAATCATATGCGTAAAAAAAGGAAAAATGAACAGTTAAATATAGACAGACTTATTAATTCGTTTAATTTCATACATTTCATACACAAGTTCAGATCCGGTTTTAGATTTATTAATTCTTTATTTATTATTTTTGAGTTTTTCAAAAAAGTTATTTGAAAAATCTGATGTGTCCAACACATGACTTTCCTATCTAGTTATTATGGGATTTTTCCGGTTATTTTGTACAACCTATTGTAGCACCTCTATAAATGTTTAAAGAATAAACTAAATATATACATTTTCCACATACATTTAACTCGAAACATTTTTCTACAGATATTCATTGAAAATACTGAAAAATTTAAATTTAACACATTTCCTCCAATTTTTCCATTACGGACCATTTTTGAAAAATCATGTAAAAACAAAAATTATAGAGATCGATATCGCAAACAACTTTTAGTTTAACAATTTTCTTAAAAATCAGAATTTTACACATTTTGTCAAATTTCCCGAATACGGGTCATTTCAGGAAAATTTGACATAAAACAAAAATTATAGATAATAATATAAGAAGTAACTTTTATTTGAACAATTTTCTTCTCCAAACATAAATAACAGATATACTCCATAAAATATAAAAACGGCCTCCCATAAAGTACCTCCCCCCCCCAGATGTTCCGACTTTGTTTAAAATTTAATGTTTCTTCCATTATCCGTTTTTGAGTTTTCTTCAAAATTCGAAATTTACACATTTTCTCAAATATCTCGAATACGGTCCATTTTATAGAAATTATGTATAAAATAAAAATTTTAGAAAATTATATTACAAATAACTTTTATTTGAATAATTTTTATAAAAAAATAATTTTTTTACATTTTGTCAAATTTCTCGAATACGGACCATTTTAGGAAAATTTGATATAGAACAAAAATTATAGATAATAATATTTTTAGTAACTTTTATTTGAAAAATTTTCTTTTCCAAACGTAAATAACGGATATATTCCATAAAATATAAAAATTACTACCAATAAAGTACCCCCCCAAATGTTCCGACTCTGCCCAAAATCTAGTCAGATCATTGCAGGCCGGAATAAAGCTTAAGTTTAAAATTTGGTGTTTTTCTTTGTATCGGTTCATGAGTTATAGTGGATACAGACACACACACACACACACACACACACACACACACACACACACGCACGCACGCACGCACGCACACACACACACGCACACACACACACATACACGCACACACACACGCACACACGCACACACACACACACACACACGCACACACACACACACACACACACACACACACACACACACACACACACGCACACACGCGCACACACGCACGCACGCACGCACGCACACACACACACACACACACACACACACACACACACACACACACACACACACACACACACACACACAGAGACAGTGATGGATTTACGCCTAGGCCCGTGAGGCCCGGACCTAGGGCGGCATAATTTGAAGGGCGGCAAAATTTATGAAATGCCAAAATTTTAGAGGCACAAAAAAGTAAAGACAATCAATTTCAAAAATTGGTTCAGATTAGTTTTTATAAAAAATTTTCGATAGAAAATATTATAATTCAATTCATTAATTTACTTCTCAATCTGTATGGGTAACATATTAATTTTTTAATCTATCAACTATAGTCTTTATCGAGTAATATTCTTTACTTTTTGTTCCTTTAGTGAGATTAATCTTACGCGTATGAAACATTTTGAAATTATTAAATCCGAATGACTTATCTATTTGTTTATAGTGTGAAATAAAAATACCGAAGATTTGCATGTACCTGATTAAAAAAAAAGTAATAACATAAAGAAAAAAGTATTGGTTTTCTATACAATCTAATACTTTTCAATACTTTTTTCTTTGTCTCAATATTTTTTTTATTCAAGGGTATTGAATATCGTTATGATACTCATTTAAAAGTGTCAGAACATTCTTTGTTTATAAAAATAATTTTTTATGAAAAATAAATCCTGTCTTTTTCCATATTCAATATTTTAAATCATCAAAATAACTGTTAAAAAATTGAAAGTTTTATCTAAAATAAAAAAAAATTATTTCGATATTTCTCATATTTGCAAAATCTTCAATTACATCTACAAATTTCAATAATTTCTGAAAATCCAAGTGCAAGAATTTCGAAATTTTTTAAATTAAAGTATGTGAGCTGATGTATATTAAAGCGGTCGACTTATGATATGGTTACATTTATATGGTTATTATAAATATAAATAAAAAGTTTTAAGAATTTTTAATTTTATCAAAAAGGGCGGTGTATCGAACGGGGCCTAGGGCGGCAGCAAGCCTAAATCCGTCACTGCACAGACATCGTCCCGAAAATAGTCAAAACGGATTTAGGGGACCCCAAAACGAAAAAATCCATCGAAAACTGGAGGTCGAAAAAAATCATGATTCCTATACTTTCCTTATATCTGTATACAGATAGGAAAGTAAAAAGATATTTATTTTAACGACTTCTATACAAAATATCAACTTACGACTCACCCTGTATAGACTGGTAATGTTGCGATTTAACCAATTGTAGAGTCTTATACAATAAATGATTAAAAATCTGGAACAACTTTTATTGATTGAAACAAAGAGTACAAAAAATTTGACTCATGTAAAAAACTGAACTTAAAATTATTGTATGTTGGCATAATTACGGCAGCATGTGGTAGATACGTTATTTTAAATATGTTCAACACATACAATTTTGGCTGCAATAAATCTGGTAAGGACTAAATACATTTGTATTTTATTTTGGATAACATCATTTAAACAGCATATTATTTTTTGTTATTTTTTGTGTTTTGAAAAAGTACTCTTAATATTACTAGGAAAAACAAACTATGGTAGAATGAGGGGTTGGTTTGGTGATAAAAACAATATTAAAATTATTATGTTTTTCATCCCGGTCTGCTTGCAGCCCTCTCAAAACTAATCAAACTTACTCAGTAAAAACCCCAATTGGATTTTGCCAACATTACTTGGAATTATGAATATAGTATTACGATTTGATTGGTACTATAACGACTAGACAGGAGGCGAATCGACATACGCGAAATTACAATTCACCGCAGGGGCGCTGGTGTTGCTAGTGCTGTTAAAAATACATGGATTCTTATGGGAATTTTACACAATTTTGTGAAAATAATAAAAATTGTTTTGTTTATTGCTAAATAAAGTACACAAAATACTGTTGTATTTATTTCTAAATAAGTATTGCATATTTTAATTAATAAATTATTTTATTTTAATTTGTCTATGTAAAATGCAAATAAAGTGAAATTTGGTAAATACAATTTTGTGGCTAATTTTTTTTTGTATACCTAAATATATTTTTAGGAGCAAAATAAATCACAATTAACGGGGTCTATTCTGTAACAATTCCTTTATATTTAACGGCCTTTAAAAATATTTTCTTCTTTACTTCTGTCATTATTTAAACGAATCTTTAAAATACATATGCACTGTTTGGTGCAATATTTTAAAACGAGTTGAAACACCTGTAAAATGTTATTCATCGTGGGGTGAATTATTTAATAAAGGGCCGATTCCACCATTGTGTTAAACGGAGATTAAAATGACATTGTTAATGTAAAAATGTCATATTAAACTTCGTTTAACACAACGGTGGAATCGGTCCTAAACAAAATTTGACATTGAAAAATGTCATCATTTTGTAGAGATACTACAAAAAGAGGACTATCTTAAAGAAATCTGTTTAAATAATGACAGAAGTAAATTAACGAATACGAACATATTTTTAAAGGCCGCCAATATTTTTAAAGGCCGTTAAATATAAAGGAATTGTTACAGAATAGACCCCAATAGATGTTTTATTGTTATAATAGGTACATGCATAAAGGAAGATTTCGGAATGTACTTGGTATTGCCTCATCTTCTAATTTTGGCCTTCTCCTTCTTATTTTGCTAACAGTATCATCAGTAAAAGAGTCTCATAATATTTGGAAAGTAGCTCGCAAACAGCATCATCTCTAGAAAGTGCTTTATCAGCCCTATGAATAATATGCTGCCATTGTTATAAACGTTTAGGATCCTATACCATTTAAAAAGACAAAAAATAACAGTAGTAACTCTTCATCTAACATTAAAACTCTGAAAAAAATTAATTTTCTTTTCTAGTAAGTTAAAATCAATGTGTAATTATTGTTGTTTGTAAGTCAGGATTTATGACTGTACAATTTTATATAATAAATATAAATAAACCAACAATTCGTAAGATACAGGTTGTGACTAGTTTACAATAAATATTATATTTAGAAATAAATACATTATTTTACTTACACTGTTAGCTTTCAAAAGACTTAATTGATTTCTTCTTGTGTTTTATTTAGTTTTACATCTGATTTATATCCCGTTTTACAACCTGGAACGAGGTAAATCCATGTTACTTGTATTCAGGTACTTTTTTCGCATTATTTTGATTATTTTCACCAATTAAAAAAAATACTTTAACTTACATATTCGCCTCCTTCTTTCTAGTATTTATAATTGGTAATTAAATAATAAAAGATTCCAAGTACCTATCATCTCGGAAATTCCCAGTTAAGTTAGCTAGTTTGGACGAAACCTACAGGATGTTGCTTTTCTCACCTCCACGCTGAATAAAATTATTTTGCTGAAAATCGACCATGGTTTGGTTTCTCCTTGTGTTAATGATGGATTTTCATATAGTAAGGATAATAACAATTAAGAACTGCTACTGAAAAAGTTTACCGCATCATATTAAATAACTACCTATAAAAGTGCGCGATATAGCAGACATAGTATGTATTTTAAATGACGGTGTTGACAAATGACATAAAATTTTAACTGGAGAGTTGAAAATTAAAAATATACAACAGGTTGGGTGCCGCCGTTGCTCACACCGAAGAAAAACCTGATCATTTGAGTATCAGATCTGTGTCATAGTTGTCTAACGCGCTAGCTTCATTTGCGACCAAATTTGTGGTAAGAGACATACTGGCTTCGAATCCTACAAAACACCATATGTGAATTTATTTGCATTGTTCTCAATAGGATTTGATGGATGCCGTATTAGCAGAAATTTAATTTCTATTGATATGACATCCAGATAATAAAAATCGCCATGCATATACCGTTTCGATGATGATGGGTCGGGTTTTCCGGATTTTCCTCATCTGTAAGTCAATCATCTTTAAGTTGCCCCGGAGCGCTACGGCAAATAATAATAATAATAATAGGGGTCCCTTCCCCGACACAAGTCACTCAGTCGGCTTGAGGGGTTGAAATTCACTCGTAAGGGGGTGAATTATGGAGAGTATTATTATATTATTATTATTTCTCACGACCTTTTGGTACGTTTTAGCCACAATCTAAAATACTTTTTGCTCCGTTTTATAACACTTTTACAAAGGTTATAAACGAATTTCTATTACAACTTCACAGATTAAATTCAATTAACCTACTTAATTATAAATTAGTCACTAGGGGTGAGATTACAGAACGTCTGCAACTTTGCAGATCTGCAAATATGGCGGCACTTTGAAAATCTGCAAATATGACTGACTTACACATGCAAGTATCAAGTTTTCGTATTCCAAATTTGGGTTTAGTGTTGTTGGGGGTAGTAAACCACAATAAATATTGCGAATTTGCAGATATTTTTTGGAATACTTCCATTTGTAAGTCCGCCATATTTGCAGATCTGTAATCTCACCCTAGATCAGTAAGTTACCATAAGTAGGTATGTTCTCGGGGTGCATTCTTGTAGGTACAATATGACGGATTATTATTATTATTATTATTATTAAAAAAAAAAAGAATCAAAACCAACCTAATAAATAACGTTAAGAGCAATCCAGTCCCTTCTGACGTCACACCGCACGAATCTCACGATCTCCCCTTAAAGTATTTGGAACCTTGTTCGCTACATAAATTTGGCAATGTTGTGTGTCGTACGCTGAAGGATAATCATATTGGGTAGGGTCCGATTACAATTCAGGTATAATTCGTTGGCTATCGCCGCCTACTGGGGGTTAGTGGCTTGTTAATATACGAATGTAGGAATACTATTTTTAAATCAAACAACTCAAATATTTTTTATTTATTGATAGTTATAGATGATATACAGGGTGTCCCGAAATTAGAAGGTCATATTTTAACAGCGTAATCTACATCCTAAAATAATAGTAAAAGTTCATATAAACATAGGTCCGAAAACTTTTCTTTTCCGAGATACAGGGTGTTAAAGGTGAAGTCCTGATACCACACTTTTGTAAATATTTTCTAAACGTTTAAAGATAATTAGGTAAAATTTGTTACAAATACTTACCTTTTTACGCTTCATTTATTGGACTAAACCCCAGTTATTGATCATCTTCTTAGGTGGGGAAATAATAATAATAATAATAATAATAATTAGGGGAAGCTTAGGGTAAAATTGCCGTGTGTGTCTGTGTGTCTATATCCACTATAACTCATGAACCGATACACAGAAAAACACTAAATTTTAAACTTAAGTTCTATTTCGGCCTGACGTGAAATGATTAGATTTTGGACAAAGTCGGAACATCTGGGGGGGTACTTTATGGGAGGCCGTTTTTATATTTTATTGAATATATCTGTTATTTATGTTTGGAGAAGAAAATTATTCAAATAAAAGTTACTTCTAATATTATTATCTATAATTTTTGCTTTATGTCAAAATTTCCTGAAATGGTCCGTATTCGAGAAATTTGACAAAATGTGCAAAATTCTAAACTAAACTAAAAGTTGTTTGCGATATCGATCTCTATAATTTTTGTTTATACATGATTTTTCTAAAATGGACCGTAATGGAAAAATTGTAGGAAAATTGCTAAATTTAAATTTTTCAGTATTTTCGTTTTCAATGAATAACTATAGAAAAATGTTTCGAGGTAGATAGATGTATGTGGAAAATGTATATATTTAGTTTATACTCTAAACATTTATAGAGGTACTGCAATAAGTTGTACAAAATAACCAGAAAAAGCCTATAATAACTAGATAGGAAAGTCATGTGTTGGACACATCAGATTTTTTGACTATAAAATTTGGAAAACCAATATTTTCTGTATAATAAAGCTATATTTGTTGCATCTCGCTAGGACGCGCCATTTTCAAGAGAAAAGCATGTTACCTTATTCGAAAGTGTAAACAATAATTAGTAGGTCTGTAGAATTACAAATGTTATTTTTTTTTTAACTTTGAAAAACCGGTAACTAAAGAAATTTTAGAAAATATTTCATCTGGACTTCACTTGTAACACCCTGTATCTCGAAAACGAAACGTTTTCGGACCTATGTTTATATAAACGTTTACTCCTATTTTTAACCGACTTCATAAAAGGAGGAGGGAGGTTCTCAATTCGTCGCAATATTTTTTTTTATGTATGTTCAGCGATAATTCTTTTAACACGGTGTCCGATTTCAATGATTCTTTTTTTGTTAGAAAGGGGGTACTTCAGGGGTGGTTCCATATAAATTTGGTCAAAATCTAATAGTTGGGCCCATGAGAAAATCCTCAAACTCTTCATTTTTTATGTATGTTTAGCGATAATGCTTTACCACCTTGTCCGATTTATATGATTCTTTTTTTGGTAGTAAAGGGGGTACCTCGGGGTTGATCCTATATAAATTTGGTTAAGATGTGGAGACGGCATCTGCACGTTTTTGAATTCGGTTTTTTTAATTTTTAATTTCTTATACTTGTAGGATGTAGATTACGCTGTTAAAATATGACCGTCTAATTTCGACACACCCTGTATATTGGAAATTCGAAATAATAGTTATGACGTAGCGATGTTTTTCTAATTGTAATCGGACCCTAGGTATATGGATACGGATAGTGATGAATTGGAGATAGGTAAATTGTATTTATTGTATTAAAGGAAAAACAAATATAATTACAATTAAATAAGTATATTAATATAACAAATTTTTAAAGTCTGTATTAAAAAATTTTTTTTTCACATAGATTATTAAATTTAAAAAATAGTTATTAAAACAAGAAATGTTAATTTTTTCTCTTTCACAACACAAAATATACAATAATGTTGAATCAAAATTTTCTCTTGGCAGCAGGTGGTTTTTGTGACGCGACAATTATGATGCTTTGCATCTCATGAATTAAAGCTAATTCTCTTTAAATCTTAAGGTGATCATACCCCTTATAATTTTCGGACAAGAATATCTCAAAATATTTAAATTTTGGCAAAATAAATTAGGCAATAATATCTATAATATGCATATATTTTTATGTTTTAATTCCTTCCAGTTTCCCAAAAAAACTAAAAGGGCTTTATTTTGAAATATCATAATGAAAATAAATGCATTCCTCGACAGCATTATTCTTAATATAATCCCCAAATTTAAGCTCCTGTCTTGGTAATGATTTCTTAAAATTCGCCAAAATTAGTGGCTAAAACGCTTCGTTAAGTGCTATATTCTGGTGTAAACTGGTGTAAATTATTGCAAGAAACGAATAATGACAGAGTGTACGATACGACAGTTACAAGCGCGTTACACTATTTTCCACTCAATTTATTAAAAAAAAAAAAAAATTAGGGCGTTAATATTTTTTCTCTGAAGCTATTGGTTTTGGGAAAAAATTCAAGAATAAAAAAAATTAAATAAAACAAGGATTTCATAAAAGTTCATCTCGAAAAAAAGTTTTGATATGAAATAAAGTAAGTGTTGCTAATTTCATCCCCCTATACTGTAACAGAAATATTGAAAAAATACCCGTGGTTAGTCCTTTGCGATTACAGAATTTCAAGTTTCTAGCTTTATTGAAATTTAAAAAAAAATAAAAACTCAATTTTAGTCACCACCTTTTAAGGGTGATATCTCGAAAAGGGGTGGGCTGAGGAAATTTTGTTATAGGAAAGACCCATCTTAATTTTATACGAGCAATCAGTTCCTGAATTTTGTCGCATGTATTTAGAAACACCCTGTATATTACACATTTTTTTAAGCGTGCAAAATTCTTGACAATCTCTTTTCCCTAATTGGCACATGTCGTATTTCTCTAGGATTTACTAACTCTGGCAGCAAACAAATAAAATAGAAATTTGTCAGCTGTGCATTTTTGCCTTTCAGAATTTTTCATTTCATAAATTAACTAAAAACTAAAACAAAAACCTAACAACGCCTCAACAACAAACTAAGACGATCACAATAATTTCACACCTCTTCAAAAACAACTACCTATTTTTCGACACAGGAATTAACAAATTTAACTAAACAGCAGCTACCCTTTTAACCACGGGCTTCATAGACTAGCAGCGTTGCCATATTCACTGGTATCATTGTTTTAATAGAATTATTATCGGAATGAAAACTATGTTAATCTTCGGTCCTGTTTAAAATTGGTAATCTTTTTGAAAAAAAGTCATTTAGAAAATAGTTAAGATATTTGTTATAGAATGACGGTAAAGAGCCAAAAAATTAAATCTGTTAAAAAGTTGAAATTTTTGTTGTTTTTCTTTAAAAATATAAGTTTTTCGCGAAATTCTTGGTTCATTTTTACAACGAATGGCCTGAATCATTTTTTTTTACAATTTTTTTTAACTGCCTCAAATGTAAAATTGATTTTTGGCGGAGGAGCGCCCGTCATGTTTGCTACAAATATCATAATTTCCTGTAGAATTACCTGTGAAAAATTAGAATAAAGTTATACAAATTGGTATGTTGGTCAAATTCGATGTTCTGATAATCCCCTGTCATTTGCTCTCAGGCTATCTGGCTTTTTTTGAAAAAAATTGACTTTTTTAAAATGTTGCGCAAACGGCTATTCCGAAATGAAAAATTCTTGTTTATAGTTTAACCTTTAGAGCATTCTGAAGAGCTCCCATGTTTGGAACTGCTTTCATTTCGCGGGCGATGATGGCCGATGGTCGAACGGATGGTCGTAATAGGTTTGTTCGGATTTCTTTAAAACTCGATGCAAACCGTCCGAGAACCACTGGAACAGTTCAATTCAAAATTATTCGTCGCATACAACTATTAAACTTTCCACTGGTCAACTAGTCCTCTGATAGTTCTCAATGGGTTTGTTTTGGTTCAAACAGAACCGTCAATTCCACTTCTCAAATACACTGGACGAATTCATTTTGTAATAATACGTCGCGATAATAATAAACCTATTGAGCAGAACGAGTGTAATTCACTGATTCTGAATTAGTTCGTAAAAGAACCAAAACAAGCCTAATGTATTTTTGAAGAACCCGAACAGACCTATTGAAATTTTTCAGAAACCACATTATACCTGAATAAATACATACTACAATAGTTCGAGTAGATAGCCTAACAATTAAGGGAATGACGAGCGCTCAAAATTAACTGATGTTTGTAAATTTCATCAAAGTTACCCCTACTTTGTTGTTCTTTTAAATGCTTCCCAGCAATCAATCAGAAATTTAGGCTAGTCCATGTTCGTAGAAGGGTATATTTTTAATGCGAATACTGTATGACAGACGCGAGTTAAGGCGCGTGTTTTAATAGGTCAAGAAATTCAGAAAAATTAAAAGTTGTCGTAGAGCGCTGAAAAATCTTCCATCTGATCATCTGTTCAAAATTTATTTTAAAAACACTGTTGGAATCAGTTTTTCGTCTTAGCGAATCGGGTTAGCATATGATTTGATTAAAACTCGGATATGTTCATCAGCGCATTTATTTTGGTAGCTCTACAACTTTGAATTTTTCCGATATTCCTTAAGTTACAATTGCGCGCCCTTAATCGCGTCTCAGTCATACATTGTTGGCGTTAAAAATACGTCCTTTGGGGAACATGAACTATACTCGAACAATTTTTAAATGATGGTGACTTATCTTGCGGATTGCATTGTGGTCAACCGGCAACAATGTAATTATATTATGATTTTCAGAGCTCAACTTACCGGGATCATTTTATGTTTATTTTATATTATTTTATTGTTCGTCAATTTAAAAAGTGAGATTATTCCATAATATTTACTCCTCGTATAAATATTATATCTAGCCAAGTTAGGTAAATACTTTGAATTAGCGATAAACTTGTAAATACTAAGGTCTACTGGGAAGGCTAACAAACCACGTTAAATCAGTGTCGTAGCGTGAGACAGGTATATGGTTAGTTGTAGTAGTTTATTTTTTTATCATATCATTCTAATAAATGGACCTAAAACGGCTTAAAATGAAACACTTTTATGGTTTAATTACTTCTAAATTTTCTTAAGTTCTTTATACTCCCATTATAATAGTGACTTTTTAGTTATTATTAGCTTAATGATATTATTGGTACATAATCTGTAATTTAATCGTCTAATTTGTCAATTTTTTAGGTTTTTACTTATCATTTCATAAAAATAAATTAATTTTGATGAAAATTGGTGAAATTATATCTTTATATGTCTTAAGCAAAAAAAAATAAAATTACAAAATATTTCGAGATATTAATTTTTTTATATTCAAAACACTTTTTTTTAAAGAAATTCTACTGTGAAAAATTATCGTACAAAGTTCTTCAGGTACTCATTCTTTTCGTTTGACATGTAGTTTTTGATAAAATAATAAAATATATAGTCACGATTGAAAAACAAGCTCAAAACTGGAGAAAAACAAAAAAATACAATTTATTCCTAAACTATTATTATAATTCGTTTTAATTAAAAAAAAAAAATACGAACTTATAGCACCATGGAAAAAATATATAAAAGAAACTGTTTTTTATTTTTTGACCAGAATTCTTAATTTTCTATATATAATATTGCTTCAAACATTTAAATAGAATGATTAATATCCAGACAAATACATCTTTTAGTCGTGGGTTTTAAATTTTAAAGCACTATGATTCATGGTTTTTATCTTAACAGCATTAAGATGGATGCAGTAATGGGTCCAAATAATTGAGAAAGCGTAAAATTCTTTCAAACGATGAAAAACAGATGGTCTGTAGCGTATATAAAAGTTTAATAAATTGTCGTGGTCGAAAAAAATTAAAATGGACGAGCACCAGAAAAATATGGTACGCACAACTATTAATTCTTTTTTTTTTTTTTTTTTTGAAAACAAATTGCCAACCATGGAATCCGTTAGAAGGAAATTATTGGAGAATGATCTCGTTTCACAAATGAGCCGAGAGACATTAAGAAAAATAGTACACGATTTAAAGTTTCGATATGCAAGACGATCTCGTAACTCTGTTTTAATAGAAACAGAAGAGATAGTTTCATGGCGACGAAAATATCTTCGCTCTATATGGGAACATCGTTCAGCAAACAAGACAGTATATTATCTGGATGATAGGTACATGGGTGAATGCTGGTCACACAGTATCTATGATCTGGCAAGATACTACGCGGTAGCAGTTTATCTAGAAGCATTTGTGGAAGGCCTATTAACAGGATTACGAGAACCAACTGGAAAAGAACAACGACTAATTGTCGCCTATATAGGTAGTGAAAGTGGTTTTTTAAACGACAGTGCCATAGTTTTCTTATCTAAAAAAACGGGAGATTATCACAAAGACATGGACGCTCAATGCTTTCACGGATCGAGCCAAATTCAGTGATAGTGCTTGATAACGCTTCTTATCACAGCCGCTTAGTGGAACGTCTACCCACTATGGCCACTAAAAAAGCGGTGATGCAAGGTTGATTGCGACATTCTTGGCATATACTTGCGTCTAAAGGACACCGTGACTTGTGTGTTATACGCATGCATGAGCCTTGTAGAAAAGTTACGTTTATCCTTCATATGCATGTTTAAATTGCAAGATTTTAAATATTTTGCAGCACACAAAGTACATACATAAACAACCCTGAAATAAAAAGTAGCTATTTTTAAACACACTAACCAGGTATGGTTTTTGTGAATACATACTGTTTGGATTCTGCTTCCATTTTACTTCAAGAAATTACCTTCAAAATCTATTCCCAGATTTTTAGGTTAGGAATCGTAAATCACTCTCCAGTTAAAACCGTCGAATGCGTACAATAAACCAGTCACGGTGTCCTTTAGACGCAAGTCTATCGCCATATTTTGGTCCAATTAACCTGTCCCAATAGTTATGAATCAGTTATGTATAATCAGTTTTTATGGGAAATTTAAAGTGCAAGAAATTAGGGATAACTTTGAAAAAATTTACAAATATGAGTCGATTTTGAGCACTCGCCATTTCCTTAATTTTTAAGCTATCTACTTGAACAAATATCATTGTAAAGTATATTTATTCAGGTATCATGATGTTTTTCAAAAATTTTAATACGACCATCCGTTCGGCCCACAGCGCTCGCGAAATGAAAGCAGTGCAAACCACAAAGCACATAGAGGTTCCACGTGAATGACCAAGGTCAAAACAGACAATTGACATTTTTTATGCTATTTGCTCCAAACTCTAGATGGGGCTACTGGTGAAATTATGATTTCTTACTCCATTTTTAAGCCTTATGGGAGAAAAACTTAACCAAAGACTCCAAAGATGTGACGTGTAATTATTTATGTTCTTGGTTAGTTTCATTTGTTCGTCTGATTTTAGTGATTTTTTGTTGGCTTTGGCTTTTGGTTTCTGTTTATAGTTTCGTCTTAGTTATTTGCAAAATTGTGATGTTTCGCTTTTTTATTTCCTACCGTGTTTTGCAATAATTTTGGTGCTACGTTGAAAACTTCATTGATTCACCATATATTCACCATGCATCTGCATCATAAAAAGACAAACGGGGAAAACAACTAATTGATAATCAATTTATCACTGGACTAGATTCCGAAATCATTTTTCACATAAGAGAGTAATACCACCATCTGTATTTGGAAGGAAAATACCTATTTATCATTGAATGAATAGTTAAAAGGATTCACCTTTTAATACAATACCTATATTACATTTGTCCTCAGTTAAAAAGACATTTATAAAATATATAACTTTAGTGTTAATAAAATGTAATATCCTAGTCTCTACTTCACATTTAAATTATTGATAGGTACCTATTTTAAAGATTTGAGATTATATATCTATTTGCTCCAAGTAAGTATTCGTTAAATATGTATTATTATTTGTATTTATTTTTATCTAATAATATTTATTTAAGTTATTAATAAACATATTTTAAGAATGTTCTATTTTATTATTTATTGATATATCTTGTATTTATTTAATAAAAATATGCAGAACCAACTCTCCACATTAAGACCCCTTATAATAAATTAATTCTTCAAATTTGGTATAATCGACCTAAATTATTTTGTAAAATAAAAGTTTCGAACTTACTAGTTCCATACTTTATTTTATAAAATAATTTATGTGGAAATCATTTAAAATTTAATTTAAAACTACTACCTACTCCTAAAAATTACAATTTGAATTTACCGCCATCTGTCAATTGTCATTTTAGTTCCAGCTCCAAACACAAGGTGGCGCTAATTTGGTTTAAAAGTTTAACATTGGCGTGGGGTCTCTAGAAGATACATGCTTTGTGGTGCAAACCATGGAAGCGTGGCCTTCAACGACATGCTGATCTTCAGAACGCTCTAGATCAGCCATACAGCCATACTCAACCTGCGGCGGCCCTTCAAGCTTCAAGCTGTTTCGTCCGGCCCTCCAAGCTTTTTTGTGCAGCCCCAAACACGATTACTAGTAATTGAAATGGTTGACCTACAGTCCTATCCTTGCGACTTTTCAAAGCTTATTATTAAAACAACATAAGGACATTTTTTTTAGAAAGTACCTATGTAAACTAAAACAATATGAGGACCTTTTTTTTGACCTTTTTCTTTTGACCTTTTTCTTTTGACCTTTTCCTTTTGACCTTTTTCTTTCGGCCTTTTTCTTTTGACTTTTTTCTTTTGACCTTTTTCTTCTGACCCTTTTCATTTGACCTTTTTCTTTTGACCTTTTTCTTTTGGCCTTTTTCTTTTGTCCTTTTTTTAGAAAATATTTAAACTCTATAGTTATCATCCAAAAATATTGTTGCGGCCCGTGTAGCATAATAAACAGATTTATGTGGCCCGAAAGAAAAAAAGGTTGAGTACAGCTGCTCTAGATAGAATATGTAATCTATAAATGCTACTCTTGCATGGTTTTTGACAAATATCTTCTAAATTCTAGATGAAAACTGGACAAGAATTTTTCATTTCAGACTAGCCATTTGCGCAGCGTTTTCACAAAACCGATTTTTTACCCCAAAAAAATGGCAAACCAAATAGCCCGAGAGCGAATGAAAGGGTATCATCAGGACGTCGAACTGGACCAACATACCAATTTGTAGGTAGTTTATTCTACATTTTCACAGGTAACCAACCCCCTGTCTCGTGTATTTCATTGCTTAGCTAAAGTGCTTGTTTTATAACAGGTTTATTTTTGATCAAAAGGTTACTGCAGCACGCATGTCATTTGTGTGTAAGTATGGTTGCATACTTTCATGGCGTTTTCTCTATTTCTGTATTTTTATAGGTAAGTTTTTGTCGACATATTAAAATCTCACATATCTATCTACCTATCTCAGAAATAGAGTAAATAATAGTTGGTGTTTAGGTATAATGTACATTTTTGGGATTTCATATCCATATTATATAAACATTAAAGACAAAACATACCTACCTAGATAGGCAATTAATTTAAGTATTCGAAACATTTATTTTTTAAATATGTTCCTTTTTCTTTTTTTAACACCTTTTATCTAAGTACCTATAAGTATGAAAGTACCAGGTACTTACCTACCTTAAAACACAATTCACATTTTTTATATGAAATTCTGCTACAGTCAGGAAATTTTCCTTATTCAAATTATATATTTGAATATCATTATAAGTAGATAACTTGATCTATTTGATAAAGGATTTAACTATAATTTAGTTACTTAATTTAAAAATATAAAAAGTTCCTAGCGTATTTTTCAAAGTAATTAATACCTTTTAAGGCGGTTCTGTTTATACTTCTTATCGGACCGAAAAGTTATTGGCCTCTTTAGCTCAGTGGTAGAGCACTGGTCTCGTAAACCAGGGGTCGTGAGTTCAAACCTCACAGGAGGCATTCTCACTTTTTTTTTATTTTTTTTTTTTTTTTTTTTATTTAAAAATTAATAAATTATGATATACGCTAGATTAAAAAGTAATATTATTTATTTGTTGTCATTTCTCATAAATATTGATTCATTAAAAATGTATTGTGTGTAAAAATTGTGCAAAATTTAATAAATCTCGATATACCTACAAGACATTAAAAAGTAAATTAGGTATTTTTTGCGGTTATCTCTAATAGATATTAATGCATATAAATATATTATATTAAATTATTCAGTTTCTAATACATTTTAAAAATGGCGTATGAGAGAAATAATGACAGGGATGGCTCTGAGATTTTTGCAGTCCTAATTAAAACGATATTTAGAAAGTAAAAATAGTTAAATTAATTATTGGTGCAATAAATAATAAATGTATCCTACTTTTTATTTTTATTTAATTTGTTTCGGAAAAAGTTAGTCTATGAGCTGAGATGAATGGAAAACTGCAGTCACTACACCCCTTTATAAGTCTAGTTGGAAATCATATTATGTAGAAAACTACTGGTCTATTTCGATCATGTGTAGAACCTCATCCAAATTATTTGAACTAATAGTACCTAGAGGTATGTATGTACAAAGATATACTAAATTATATCAATACGCAGAAAAATACGTAGTATCACAATCAGTGGCGGCTTGTGGTAATTTAAAATGGGTGTTCACTTTTTCCAATAATTTTATCATATGTAAGTTCGGATCAAAATTTTGTACAAGAGTCAATATCGCTGTTTTTTTTTTATTATTTGAGTTTGTATTAAGTGTAGTTATTATTATCAACATCATACTGTTTTCAAGCACTACAACTATTAATAAATGAATATTTTAGTTAGTGATATTTGTTTGGTTTTTAATACGTTGAAAACCATCTATAAACATAATTAGTTAGTAAACTGACGTTTCTTCATAATTTGAGATTATTTTTAAACATATATCAGGTTATGTAGAAAGCTTGACATTGATTTTTGTTTAAAAAATTTTATATGAAACTTTACCTACCATTTTTTAGTTTTTATTGTAAGTTTAATCATTTTCACAATTTGTCACAGATGTCAAATAAAAAATATATTTTTTAAATACCTTTTATTGGCAAATAAAATAAGAAATAAAATGTTTCAAATGTTTATTTTATAAGATCAGTTTCATCACAATACATAATATTACACAGACACAAACTAGAATAAAGATATATAATGCCTGGTATTTTAAATGATACTCTTCGCAGTTTAACAGGCCCCCTTAACCGCCATTTTTAAGCAGATTGTTTTCACAATCAATAGGCCTCATCTCCTTACCCAGACAACACACCAAATCCCAGGGATATCCACAGAATATCTTTTGTGGATATCCAATATATCCACAGGATATCAGAAATATTCCGTGGATCTAATATAGTCCAGGATCCGTAAGTAGGGTCGACCTTCACCCATCTGTTTAATGGAAAAAACTTATTTTTTATTAAATAAAATATGTTTTTAAATATACTGCAAATAGGTTGCCTAAGAAAATACGGTCATGCCCATTTTTTACTTTCCTTTCTGTGTACAGATAAGAAAAGTATAAAAATCATGATAAAAGTTATTTATGATGTCATTATCTATTATTTTGTTCCTATACATGATTTTCCTAAAATGGACCTAATTCGAGATATTTGAGGAAAAGTGCAAATTTCGAATTTTGAAGACAACTCAAAAACGGACCAAGAGAAAAACACCAAATTTTAAATTTAAGCTTTAATCCATCCTGCGGTGAGCTGATTAAAGTTTGGGCATAGTTGAAGCATACTTTACAGGGTGTCGTTTTTTTTTACTTTAAGAAAAAAAATACTCTGGGTGAAGGTCGACCTTACTTCGGATCTTAGACTAATATGGATATCCAAATGTCCGTCTATATCCAGAATATAGAAGATATCCTATGGATTATCCAGCAAAATATCTAATGGGTATCTTCCAGACAATACGAGAAATGCCAGAAATATCCACAGAATATATTTTGTGGATATCCAATATGGATATCCAACCAAATGTCCGTCTATATCCCAGGATATAGAAGAATTCGGATATTCAGCAAAATATTTTATGGGTATCTTTAGTAGAGGTTCATAAAAGTAACCAATGTTTATTGAATAACGTCGAAAGAAAATAGCAGAGAAAAAATATTTTCAACACTCAAAATATTTTCAACACTCTGCCTTTGATTTTGCCCACTAAGGAGAAAGTCATCCTTATTAGGACTCTTCAGCAATAAATGGAAATTCTCGACTCCAGTCTCTAATGGAGTCTGATTGGGAAACAAATTTCGATCGAACTTAATTACGGTGGGTTAAGCATGAATAGATGCGAAAGTGGTATCGCCATCTATACTTAGTAAGCAAAATCAAAAATTACATCTAGTGGATATCCACGATGGTTTGCGTTCGCGCCGAGACTTTGATTATTTAGTGGATGTCCATGAGATATTGAATACACCTTAAAAAAATTAATTTTAAATATCTGAACGGTACTATTAGCCACAATGGCGAGCACAATGGCGAAATTTTTTAATAATTTGCTATATAATTACTATTATTTATGGACATTTGCATGTCTATAAATTACATCTCATGGGTATAAAATAGATATCCACCATGGACTGGACATTCAGTGGATATTGGGATGTTCAGTAGATATCCAAAGGATTTGGTATGCTGCCTGGGTATACACCTTGATTTTTACTAAAAATTTCATGTTGATATCGCTTTTCATTTTTGATTTTTTTTTTAATTTTCACCCCCCTTAAATCCCCCATATTTAATCAGATTTTGTTTTATAATGAAAGGGCTTCTTCTCCTTTTGGAGTTTGATGTTCGCTAAAAATTTCAAGTTTTTCAGTTATGATTTTTTTTTATATCCCCCCTTCACTCCCCAATATATTCATATTTTTTTCAGTATCAATAGGCTTTATCTTCTTATAAATCTTCATTTTAACTAAAAATTTCAAATTGCTTTTCGTTTTTAATTTAGGATTTTTTTTTAATTTCAACCCATCTCAACCCCCTATTTTTAATCAGATTTGTTAAAAATCAATAGGATTTGTCCCTTTATAGAGCTTGATTTTTGCTTAAAATTTTCAAGTTCATATCATTTCTCGTTTTTGACTTATCGTGCAGACAAAAATCGTGACATCGGACAGACAGACAAAGTAAACCTATAATACTCTTCACATAATACTGTATGAAAAGTAGAAAAAAAATGTATAAGGTAAAATAAACAATTTAAAAAGTTCAAAAATAATATTCAACTTTGTAACCTATTTTTTTCTTTTGACAAAGAGTTTAGGTTATATACAGCACAGCAGCTGTACCGTCGGTGGCATAAAGGTGTGAGTAAGGATTTGTTGTCTTGAAATTTAACTATTTTAAATTGACTTTAGATACACTTAAATAAAATATAAAAAAGAGTATTTAAACCATAGATGGACGCCACCGATTTTTTTATAGATTAAAAAATTTGGTATTATTTGATAAAGAAGTTTTTAAAATCTAAAGGTAAATTCAGAAACCATAGTAAATAAAATTTAAATAATTAAACCATAAATACATGAAACTGCAAATAGACACTTGTAGAGATGTTCATGATATTCTGTGAAATAAAAGTCATACATAATTTAAATTGAATTTAATAGAAAAATAAATGAAAATAATATATTAACAATATATATTTTCTCAATTTGTTCGATGAGCATTAAATTATACAAACGTTCTTTGCTCAAAAGAGAAATAATGATATATTAACAATATTTACCCAATTCATTTGATGAATCAAACTCTAAAAGTAATAAAATTGGAAGTATTTTCTCAATCCACTCATCAACATTTAAATTTATAAACGGTAGAAACAATATAATTGAAAATACTCAATTCATTTTTAAACAGTTAAATTTATAGTCAATAGAAATGATGTAATTGATAATATCCTCTCTATTCATTCGCCAATAGTTGGAGAAATATATGAATAATAAAATAAAAAGGTTAATTTATACCTATCCGAGACGTCTTGTTAAAATTAAGGTATATTGTTTTGAGTACTCAAAATAATATTTACAAACTAGTTTTAAATAAAAGAAACAAAAAGTATTCTTAAAACTAAATCATACAGAAAATAAAGAAACACCCATTTCAAAATATAAGTGTCTACATTGCGAATATATTGTTAAAATTAAAGAAAAAATATTAAATACCAAAATATAATCCTAGATCTGACAGCGGCACTAGAAAGAGCCCTCTGTTAGGCTACACACTGCACACCGAAGCTCATCATATTACAGGACTGCTTGGGGCACGGGACCATCGTAAGAACGTTTGAAATAAAAAGGAAATCTCTGCAGGGCAAATAAAATGGACCAGCATATTGGCAAGACAGAATTCCATTCTGTAGCTTTCTGAGAATAACCATCCACGGTTGATGTGACTCTCTTGTTCATCCACGGGAAGAACCCTATATATATTAAAATATGAGTGTTTTGCCAGACAAAGAAAATGCAGGAGCAGCAAAGGAAATGACTTACCTCTTTTGAGGGTTTTCTCTGCTACCGGGATCCAGCAACACGTGGAAGAAAGTATCTCTCGGGTCTCACTTGCCTCAGATTTTGGTCAAAAACCAGGTTCATCCAAAATAAAAGTAACATAAACATTGGCACGGGGGCCCTGGGACAAAACAAAAAGCTCGGAAACTAATTATTACTCAACACTATTTAACACAATGCGGAGCTAAATCCCAACGGCCGAAAAAAACAAGTTTTTTTTAAAGTGATCGTAGAACTGACAAATTTCTAACGAAAAATGTTGCTAACCTATTAAGACCAAAAAGAACTAGTGTTCAGCCAGTTTCTCGTGTCTCATATTTATGGTCAAATTTAATTAAAGAAAAATTATTATGCAAAATAAAAGAAATGGAATGATAAAATATTAAAATATAACCCTTACTCTATTCTCATGGTTATTTACAAAATTATGCTGTGCCTGTAGACAGATCAAACGAACGTAGTCATTTGTGAATTGTGAACATTGTGAACATCTGTTTTCGATGGGTGAAATTTTGAGTATTTTAATAGAAATTATAAAAATCAATATTAAGAAATATACAGGGTTGTATTAAGTAATTTCAATAGAAATTATAAAATTCAATGTTAAGAAATATACAGAGTTATATCAAGTCATTTCAATAGAAATTATAAAAATCAATATTTTGGAAATATACAGGGTTGTGCTATCTTGGATAAATTGTACAAACCAAGATGGTAAAATGTAATAGTAAGTTAACCAACTGGCGAAGACGCTGTTCGTTAGCTCAAGGGGGGACACCTATACGCTAAGCAACCCATTCTACAAGGTTTGAAACAAAGTATATGTGAAATCAACATAGTAAGGTAATCAACTGGCGAATTGACGCTGTTCGTTACTTCCGTTGGTCATCACCTCTATACTCATCGAAATATTTACCTAAGAGGGTGCAACATGTATATATCTAGAATAGAATCAAATCAAATCAACATCAACTCAATAGTTAACCAACTGGCGAATTGGCGCTGTTCGTTAACTTCATTGGTTATCAACTTAGATAAGAATATAAAGAACAACACAATAGTTAACCAACTGGCGAATTGGCGCTGTTCGTTAACTCAGTTGGTCATCAACTTAAATCAGAACATAAACAACACTATAGTTAATCAACTGGCGAATTGACGCTGTTCGTTAACTCTGTTGGTCATCAGCCTAAGTAAAATATATATTGAAGCAAATGAATATGATCTGCGTTTGAACTGGACTCAAATAAGATCTTAGTAAATAGTAACAAGTAACAATTGTAATATAATTTGCTAATTATTGCATCACATTTAAAGTATGAAAAATAAAAAGAGTTTAAATATAAATTTGTCTGGTTTTATTTATCAATTTGCACCAAACTTTGCATCTAATCCTGGTTTACCTTAATTAACATTATCACAACGTGGGTATATAAATTATCAATTAATTAACTAGACGATCACTTTTACTACTAGAGGAAAAAAGGCCAATTACAGTAAGTATAGAATTTAAAGTAAAACTTGTGAGGTAAATAATAACATTTCAAAGAGGGTAAAATAACGAACAAAAACAAATATACAGGGGGTGCCGGGGTAGGGTGGTCACAAAAACAATAAAATTATTAAAACTGAATTAATATTTTTATGTTATTTATTTTAAAATAATGTGTTTTTATGAAATGTAACTGGGTGATCACTGCACAAATGAACAGATGGAGAAACCGCTCCTGATATTCATTCTAGTTATTAATTATTATTACTGGTATAATTGTGGTTTTGGTTTAGGTAGTAAACTTTATATTTAACAGCGAGAGCTGTCTGCTGTCAACTGATTTTAGAAACTTCTAAGAAAGTTAGTTTCCAAAAATAAATTCGCAGTTAAGTTGCGCACTTCCCTCGCGTAGTATGTTTCATAAAATTGCTAAATCCACACAATAATAATTTTTTATATGCCACAGAGTACATGTTTTAAATATTTTGAAATTAATAAATAGGTAACTGTTATCTAAGTACTTCCCTTTCATACTGTTTAACCCAGCCATACTTAACATGCGGCCCTCCAAGCTTTTTTGTGCGGCCCTCCAAGCTTTTTGTGCAGCCCCACTATTATTAGGAAGGTGCTTTTTAAAACTATACATTGCTTTTTGTTTTTAAAATTTTGAGCGAAATGCACGAAAACATTAACATTAAGCGATAAATATCATGCTATCATCGTTGTATGAAGATAATATAGCATTATAATACAACAGTAAAAAGTGTTGGATGCAATCTCGAGCGCCATCTACTGACGATTTAATGAAGTAGTCAATTTTTAATGCTATGCAGATACGCCCTCTACGTCTTCTTTTCGATGAGGCACGTGGCCTCTACTATGTATCACCTACCTATTAAAGTTAAAAACATATCTTTATTTATTTAAGGACCGATTCCACCGTTGTGGTAAAGGAAGTTTAAAATGACATTTTTACATTAACAACGTCATTTTAATCTCCGTTTAACCCAACGGAGGAATCGGTCCTAAAAATAACAATTCATGATAAAAGACATAAAAAATGAAACATAATGAAAATTTATTCCAGTTGACAAAACCGTACAAATACAATTTTTGGAAGAATGTGATAAAAAGTGGTTAAGGACTTAGGTCAATATTTTGGTTATGTCAACGTATATAAACAATAACAACTAATAATAATGTCCAATGTTTTAAATAAACTGAAAAGTTCCAAGTAGAAGACAAAAAAGGAATTAGCTTCTGAAAATGTTGCATGTAATCTAAGTATCTCTAATTGGACGCAATAAGCATCTTTTACCAATAACTATGTCTGGACTAAGTGTTGGAAAAGTTTATAACCATAAAAATAGCTGAATATTTTTATAGTTTTCAAAATTCGAACAAGCTTTGCTACAAAATTTCATCAAAGCTATCAACAGTTTGCAAGAAATTGAGTTAAGGAACAAGAAAATCACTAATCAGGGAAAAATCAATCCCTAACACTGGAAAACTAATTAAAAATAATAGCAGTCATAGGGATATATTAGTGACTTTCAAATGTATCTTGACTATTGTTCATGAATATAAGAAAAAATGATCTCTCGGCTGGCTCTGAGTGTTGAAATAAATCACCTTGAAAGAAAGTTTTCAATAGCTCCGCTCTTTGATTAGGAACAGCTCAAGACAAAATCAATAGACCTACAAGTGGTCTATCTGTGGCAGACATATTCAGTTAGTCTTTATATTTCAATATGCAATGTTACAAGGTTCAACAACTTGTCAAAATGGTTAAAATTTATATTCAAAATCAGTGCTCTATTTAGTACAGAATTCTACGAACGACACAATAATTATAAAGTCCTAACTCTTAGCACAAAAGAAAATCTTATAAACATTTTTTTATAATTTATCACGGTTTGGAAAATTATCTTTGTAAATATTTGTATATGAGTAGTTCTCACAAATTTGCGAAAAATGACTTCGAATAATAATAAGAATATAATTTGTAATAATTAAAAATTTTATATATTCAATTCACAGTACATGAGTAACTTACCTCAGCTGACTATGTGGTCCCCAACTTTTCTTGATATTAATGATAATAAAGTGATGATAAAAAAAATCAGTTATGAGGGAATAATGATTCAAGTGAGGGAATGAATTTTTTAAACATTATTACTATATTTAGATTAGGTTAACACAATTCGAGGTAATTTCTGATGAGTTTTTGTAGGTTATGTTTGATTTCATCACTCCCTCATATTCCCATTCCCTCATTAATAGAATAGTGAGGCAATGATAATGAGGAAATAATAAAATTAAACATAACCTACAAAAACTGGTCAATCATAACCTCAAATTAAATTCCGATTCGAGGCAAGATTTTCAGTCCTCAAAACATGTGAAATATCATAATGATCATTACAAATAATATAATTACCTTTTATTCAGACGGTGTGAGCTAATGAGACATAAAAATGTAACATTTGAATAATTAAATAAAAACCATATGACAACAACACATCTCTTCGCGCCTTGTAACAATGATGGTATTAGATAAATAACAAGCATATTCAAAAAATAAATTTATTAATGAATATATATAATACAAATCCAATATTTAAAAAATGTAATGTATATGAAAATTGTATTATATATGAAGTGGCTGGATGGCTGCTACATATTCCAGGATGCAACACTGTCCATCATTTTGTGAAGAACTTTATCTGTGAAAAAAAAAGACAGTATAAGTACAATATCGTTAAAATAAATGTATTAATAAAAAATTATAAGTCCGAGGAATACTTTATTTTTCAATAAGTCCAACATCTACGATACACAGTATAAGTATAAAATAAATGAGTAGATTACTAACTTTCCTTCTCGAAAAGAAGCTCAACATATATTATTAGTCTGCTTCTTCTTCTTTGAACCTTTACTTGAAGTAGAAGCTGTTTGATCAACATATTCAATTTCTACGTTATTTGAGGAAAGTCCATCCGCTACTCTTCCAGGAACTGCTGGGAGGAATAGCATTGGAAAGCTTCAGGTGTTAGACCTCGACGAGAGCCAACTACTTTATACTTCTCTTCAAAATGTTTATGACATACTACAAAGGTGGAATAAATTTGTAGTCTTGTTTTATTATTAAATCTTGGACAACGAACAGCAAGTGCCCAAATATCAAATAAATCGGGTGAATTCGTAGGGTGGGGCAGGCGACGCATCTTGTTGTCCACATCAAGGCAATTCGGTACACAACATTTTCTATAATTACGAATCTTTATGGAAAAGCACAAAATAACAGCGGAAAAAGCACAAGATAACAGCTCAAAAAGCACAAATTTATAATGGAAAAACAAGCTTATTAACAGTGGTCAACTAAATCAATTAAACAAATTGGAAATGAAAACACAACTGAATACAACCACAATATAAATAAACAACATTCTCGTTTGGTTTAAGCCAAGACGCCATGACACCCCCACAAAAATCAATATTCACCTGTCCATTAACACTCCCACCGTCCACCCCACCACACGACTGCAGCGCCACCATGCGGACGTGGTTGATTTTTGCTCTATCCCAGTCCTGCGCATACCAGTTTCCCACCCCTGGGTATGGCTTCATTGGCAATGCTGTCAACTGCAAAAAATTTATAAGCGCGCCAACCTACGATCCGATGTAAAAGTATAATCCAGGTTTTAGTAAAAAGTGAGGGAATGATTTTTTTTGGGACCCAGATAAAAATTAAATTTTCGAATGATTTCTTACTCGGTACCTAATGAAAAGGGTATGTACTGTTAAATGCACTATTTTTAACATAAGTAATGATCAAAACTAGTGAAATTCACAGATTACAATAAATAAATGATACAATGTAAATAAAATTTTGAGTTTGGGACACGATGAGAGAATGATATTTGAAGTATTCTGATATTTACCATTTATTATTGTGAGATTGAAACACTTAAATTAAGTATGGCTCGAGTAGCTTTAGTAGTATAGTTTTCGTGAAAAAATACAAAGTCTAGAATACAACGTTAATAATATATAAACCTAAGAATGGACACGATTTTCGCAAATTCCTGAGAACTACTTTTCTATATTTAATCCAGGTTAAGTGTCAGTGCGCAAGTGTAATGTTAAGTATGAACAAAATTATAGTAAAACTCCACCCAATCTCAACTAATTCAACCTTTTTTTCAAACAAAAACTGGTTTATTTTATTATATTGATTATTTTGGCATTTTACGTGACCTTCAAATACCCTTTTGTAATAATTTGCCGTAGTAAATTGTAACTATTACCGAAGACAAGTAGATATGAAAAAGAAGATTTTAAATTATAATTAATACTCAAGCACAGACATGACCTAAAGACCTGACTTGGACCACAAATACAGTATCGCCATTTACATTCTATGACCATCGTCCTCCAATGATATGTCCATAAGGTTACCCTACTATATTATCTTCATACAACGCTATCATGCTAATATTTTTATTGGTTTGCATTTATGTATTAGAGATCCCAACTAATTTTAAATGGTTGACCTACAGTCTTTTTTGAAACAAATTGTCCTTGTTTCAAAGCTTATTAAAACAACAATTAAAACAACTAAAACAACTAGAATAACATGAGGAATTTTCTTTAGAAAATATTTAAACCGGATCCCTATCGTCCTTTATTTACATTTCAAAAAGGTGGCAACTCTAGTTATCACCCAAAAATATTGCGACCCGTGTAGCATAATAAACAGATTTATGTGGCCTGAAAGAAAAAAAGGTTGAGTATAGCTGGTTTAACCAATATTTGTAAAAAAACCAAATGATTCAAACCTCAAAAAATCAATTGAAAAAAATTAATTAAAAAAGTTAATGCAAATGCGTGATTTATGTACTTGTAATTCTAGAAACACTATCAATGCAAATAATACGATGTTAAACCGTTGTCTGTATAAAGGTAAACTGTTGCAGAACAAAGACAGAATGGAAGCCTCAATGAAGTTGACATCCAATATTATGTAACAACGTAATTGGAAACTATCCTAAAGGGCATTTCATTGAAACTCGAGCGGGAACAGGGACCTCTGAAATCGATCCCCTGCCATCCAGAGACATAGAAAGCTAGGGTAGGTCTTTGTCGATGCGTAATACTCAGTTGCTACACCTTGAAAAATCAATGTATTCGCACTCGCTAGGAGCAGCGTCTGGTCTATTATTGATTTTTTACAATATGAAGACCCAACGCGTACGGTGTTGAAGGTAGTGAATGACAAGACCGATTATTTGATACTTTGAATTCCTAATTGTTTTTAAACTACGATTTAAAACAACAAAGTAGGTCAAAAGCATCTAAAAATAAGGACAACGATTTAAACTTGAGCATATTTTTTAATTCCTGTATACATATAATTTTCTTTAATAATAGTTGAAGAAGTAGGTAAATCTCTTATGTTATGGACAAGGAAAATCTTTTTATGTAAAAATATAATTTAACCTCTCATAAATTATCATATTTTATTTATGTTACATTACAGCACAAATAAAAATATTTCCAAGCCACAGGTGATAACAATCAAAAAGCTTGACTTCAAGAAGATGATGTGTCTCCTCTGTACATATCAAATGAAATGCGTCTACAGGGCAACATTTTTATGACCCAGGAGATAAACCCCAATATAACATCATAAATCAGTGACGGGGAATTTCTAAAATAAAATGTTTAGCATTATTTGTTCCAAACAAGCGCGTAGCTAGGTTGTTTTCTTAGGGGGGGGGGGTAACACTTTTCACATTATTGGTGAATGCGCAGCGTGTTATCTTAAAATATGGTAACAATGAATTCATGTGTGTATTTCCAGAAAAAGTTTTTAATTTTTTATTTATTTATACAGGGTGTTTCAGAATAAAGTACCGTAATTTTGGGGATTTGTGATCTTAACCAATTTTAATGAAAAGCTAAATATAATTTTCCTATAAACGTCCCAGTTTTCATTCTACCGGGTGATAGAGTGAATTTCATAAATACATACCCAGACAACACACCAAATCCCAGAGATATCCACAGAATATCTTTTGTGGATATCCAATATATCCACAGGATATCAGAAATATTCCGTGGATCTAATATGAATATCCAAATATCCGTCTATATCCAGAATATAGAAGATATCCTAATGGATATGCAGCAAAATATCTAATGCCTATCTTCCAGAAAATACAAAAAATCCCAGAGATATCCACAGAATATATTTTGTGGATATTCAATATGGATATCCAACCAAATGTCCGTCTATATCCCAGGATTTAGAAGATATTCGGATATTCAGCAAAATATTTTATGGGTATCTTTAGTAGAGGTTCATACGTAACCAATAATTATTGAATAACGTCGAAATAAAATAAAAAATATTTTCAACACTCAAAATATTTTCAACACTCTGCCTTTGATTTTGCCCACTAAGGAGAAAGTCATCCTTATTAGGACTCTTCAGCAATAAATGAAAATTCTCGACTCCAGTCTCTAATGGAGTGACTAGGACAAAAATTTCGATCGAACTCAATTACGGCGGGTCGAGCATGAGTAGATGCGATAGTGGTATCGCCATCTATACTTAGTAAGCAGAATCAAATAACATCTAGTGGATATCTACGATGGATTTCCTTCGCGCCTAGATTTTGATATATTTAGTGGATGTTCATGGGATATTGAATACACCTTAAAAAAAATTAATTTTAAATATCTGAACGGTACTATTAGCCACAATGGCGAGCACAATGGCGTAATTTTTTAATAATTTGCTATATAATTACTATTATTTATGGACATTTGCATGTCTATAAATTACATTTCATGGATATAAAATAGATATCTACCATGGACTGGACATTCAGTGGATATTGGGATGTTCAGTAGATATCCAAAGGATTTGGAGTGCTGTCTGGGCATTTTCTAAATATCTTCCTTTACAGTAAAGACATTAACTTAAAAATATGTATATGTTAGTTAATCATTATTATTAGTTAACACACTCTATTTCGATAAATTAACATAACCCATTGGCGTAGAATCAAGGGCTAAGGAAATAATTTTATTCAAAATTTTTTGAACACCCTATATTTCATAAAACTTAAGATTAATAATTATTTCTCACGCCATTTGTCACAAAAAAGGGACTTCTGGTTGATATTTGTAGATCATTCAATTTCCGAGGTGATAGAACTGATTTATTTTATATAGAGTGTTTGGGAACATGTCTTAAATTTAAAGTTCAATTTACTTAATTTTGTCAAATTAAACATACTGTATATTATTTTAGCATAAAATTCCTTAAACTTTTACTTATCCAACGATATCAACACGTCCCAATAGTGCGTAATTGACCGATAGCTGTTTTATTATTGGAAATAGGGAAAACAAATTAATATAAAAGTTGTATGACTATGTTTAATAAATATTCTTAAATATACAGGGTGGTCCATAAACGAGGGACTGACCAAACTTATAATTTTTTATATTTAAATGTTTTCTCATCGTCAAGAAATTTTAATAGACTTCATGTATTTGCTATGTTGTATATAGGGTGTTTCAAAATGAGGGGTAACGATTTTCTCATTTTTTTAAATGTCATACCACCAATTAATTAATACAGGGTATTCCATTTAAAAAATTGAGAAAATCGTAACCTCACATTTTGACATACCCTATATACAACATAGCAAATAAATGAAGTCAATTAAAATTGTTTGACGATGTAAAACAAATCAGATATGTATTACTACCTGCAGGATGTTTTGCTTTAAAAAAGTATAGATTTGGTCAGCACCTCGTTTATGGACCACTCTGTATATTTGAGAAGATTTGTTAAATATGGTCATAAAACTTTTATATTAAACATTTCTTTGTATTTCTAATAATAAAACAGCTATCGATCAATTACGCAGTGATGGAAAACCCTGTATATGTGTTATTGACTAACATATTGATATTGTAGTATAGGCAAATGTATAAGGAATTTTAGCACACACACATACACACACACACACACACACACACACACACACACACACACACACACACACACACACACACACACACACACACACACACACACACACACACACACACACACACACACACACACACACACACACACACACACGCACTAATGTTGAGTGTTCAGACCTAAAAACATTCACAGCCTTAATAACAGAAGAGAAGAATGACATAACCTACAAACTTTTTGATCGCGCTTGAGGCTGACATTGCCACATACTTTGATTTTCTTTTACTATACGGAGAATGGTCGCACTGCGCAGCTTTCTGCGTGCCTTTTAAAAGAAGATAGAAAACTCCGCCATTTTGATCCCTTATTACGTGTTGCCTACATCTTGGCGCAATATTTTTAATAGGTGCGTTTTAATCATCCGCTTCTGCTTCGGAATTGTCGGTTTTCTTGTTTTAATCTGACAGGTTAAAACGACTAAACCTTAGATTAGTCCGACAATTCCGGAAGCAGAAGCGGAAGATTAAAACGCACCTGATATTTTGCTTGCTGCTGTCAGGTTAGTGAATATTATTTTTGGAGTCACAGTTTATTGCTAAAGAATCAGTTAGCTCACTCGGACCAATTGAAAATTCCAAAATAACATCCACTCCAGGGATACAAATTCAGGATACGTAGAAGACTGCTTATTATAGGCGGTTGTCATATATTGTATTATCCGAGTTGCGCAGTGTATAAACTGGAACATTGAGATCAAAAGTGCCGACGCACAGTGAGCGATCTGATTCTTTAGCTATAAACTGTGGCATAGGATTCAAAATGGCCGCGCCCTATGTTGGGCGTGTCGGACCTCTCTCTTGCACCGTATAGTAATCAAATTATGTGGACATTGCACTTCCGATTCTGACACCGTGGTGTCAAGATTGAAATAGCGGTCTCAGAATCGGGAGTCATGTATGTGTTTCTGTAAAAATCTTAAATAAGAATGGCCATCGATTAGTGAATCTTGCCTTAATGGGATTATGCATTCTGTGAAGAAGTTTCAAATACATATTTTAATTATATTACTTTAGGGTATCCAATTGCCGAGAGCAAGACAACGATAATCTCCCGTTTTGATAGCTAGGTAAATTGTCCTGTAGCCCAAAAAAAGGAAGAAGAAGAAAAAGAAGAAGAGGCTGACATTGCATCGCTTCATTAAACAGGTAAATAAATTAATAAAAATCAATTTCATCGTTTGTTCTATATAAAAATAAACAAATTTTACTATATTTTTAGTTTTTAGGACCTAAGTGAAGTTAAACACAGGATATATGGATATCCCAAATATTAATTGTCAAGTGTGAATTTATTAATATGGTTGTTAATAGTAATGGCGAATTGAAACTAAAATACAGTGTTACCAGAATTACAGACACACTTTCTATGAAAAGAATCCTGTAAGGCCAGATATTGACCTGGAAGAACTAGAAAATTAGCCAAAGGAGGACGAAAACTACAAAGTGGTGGTAAGTAATTAACAAAATATATTTAAACTTTCACTAAACAATAACCATTTAGGCAACTCATGTTTTTGTTAGTGGAATGCCATGTACAATTTTTAATGTTTTACGTTCGACAAAAATATTTAAAATATTCCATTAGTTATGTACACTTAATTTGTATATGTACCAAGTTTGTTGATTCTTTTTTTTTTATTTTTTAGGTTCAATGAAGATCTAATGTAGGCAAGCAAATGAAACTCAAGCCTTCGATGTAATAAAATATTGGTTGGTTAAAGCTAAAGAAAGAATTTATAATAAAAATAAAAATAAGTATGAATTTTTGGAAATAAAGATTTAAAAAATATTCATTATTTTCATTATATACACTTATTCTATAATGTTCAATATTGTTAGATTATATTTAAAATATTTGAATTTGGCGCTCTTATATTCATTCGATCGCTCACGCATGTGCGCAAAATAAGCGGTACGCGATCCAGAAGGATCGACATTGCCGCGGCACTCACTGCCTGACATTGATCGACAATTGACTTTATTAAAAATCTAACAATATTAATTAAACAGCCTGTATTAGGGTGTCTAGTATATGCCTAGTATATGCTAAATTCAAATACTTAACATATACTTAGAACGTAATATCAAATGTAAGTAGATACTTATTGCATACTGCACACATACTTGAAGTACATTCTCAGTATCTACATAGCACGTAAAAAAAACGTCACGTAACATCTACTTAGTATATTCTGAGAATGTACTGAATGCAAATAAAGTATATTCTCAGTATATGCATATTCTTAAAAAGTATATACTTAGAATGTGCTAAGCATGTATAATTGTTATCTTGGCTTATCTATGCACAAACTACAAAACGAAAAAGTATACTATTGCCTGAACGAGTATATATTTTATATCCATTGTATGTAGTGAGAACACTGCAAAAAAATTAAATCCACCACAGTTCATATTTTGGTTACCCGATGACTAATATTTTTAAAATTTTAAATAAGTTACAATTCTGTCAAATTAATTGTCAGTATATTTTTTAGTTATTGAACTTAAATATACATTAAAATGACTTATTTTTGTGTAAAATCGATAAATAATAGCATTTCTATTTTTATTTATACTATAATTATAAATAATTTGTTAATTTGAATAGAACACTATGAAGTCAATTCAATTACGAGTATTAAAATTTTTTTCTAAATCTGCCGGTGGAAGGGTGGTGAGATTATCTGCCTTCCACGCCCGGTGTACTATAAGGTGCATCAACTCCTATTTAAAAACAAATGAAAACAGCGATAAAACCGATCGTACTTCCTAGCCAAAATCCGCTAGGTTCGCAGTGTCTATCCGGCGAGAAAGTAAATAAAAGATAAAAGTAGGAGCTGCAATTTGAAAAGTGTTGACATAAATATTTTTTAAAATCTTAAAATCATGGTGAATCGTTGTGCTGTTTTTAATTGTGATTATGGGAGAGAGTCTTCAACATATTAATAGCAGTTTTATAATGCCATAAAACAGTTATACAGAATATGGTGCAAATTATTTATTGGTGGTATGAAAATAAACATTGAACCCAAAAGATCCATTCGTGAAAAACATTTTAATGCAAATTATGTTATCCGTGAAAAAGTGCTAAGAAATCTACTAGGAAACGTTATTTTTGAAGTAAAAATGTTTAATGTCTACGTTTTAAATGATTGTAGGTTATGTAAATAGGTTATTCAACTTTGTCTTTTCTGTAATAAAAAGAATTATTAGTATATAGTTTTACTATATAAATATTTCGTATTATTTATCCTGTCTCCTTGGTACTAATAATGTTATGACTTGGACCCTATTATAATGTGTTCATGATATAAATTTCATATACCTACATCGGTATTTCTTCGGATATTTTTCTGACCCTGCGAATAAATAAAATCTTTGACTTATTCCTTTTAGCCTGATTATAATGCTAGAAAGTTGTATCTGGTTATATGAATTAAATACATACTATGATAAATTTATTTTACTTGTAGCCTTTTTATTTTTAAGTGTTTAAATATACATTTGTTTAATAATCATCATCCCCGACTGTGTTTTGTTCCAGTTCTTTAAATTATTTACTAGGTTTTTATAGAAGTACTGATTTTAAATTCATAAAAATTTGAGTTGTAAGAAATATTTAAGATTTTTCAATTCTGTATTTTTATAGGAGTTAATCCCTTTAAGTAAATAAATCTAGTTCGGGGTCGAAGATGTTGGTAATTTGTGTATTGAATAATTTGTACATACACTGGTTAATAATTTAAACAATGTTTTTTCTGATGTACCTAATAATTATTTAAGGTTATCTTGTAGTTGACGAGTCTAGAAATCCGCATATTCACACCATTCCGCACTGAAGTCTAGAATTTGACACAAATTTGAAGTTAAAAATAACGATCGTATTACTTGAAAATCTACAGATTTTTTTATTTTTAATCCATGTTAAAATTGGTAAATACATGATAAAAAGTAAAAGTTATTTCAATATGCTTATTCCCTGGTTTCAAATAATTAAATATAACATGTTACGATTCCAACTATCAGAACTAGCCGGAACAAGAATGGTGCAGATAGGTGCATTTCCAGACCCTTCAATCATAAGATTACCATTATTTAATGTGCAGCGCAAATATAAAAAAAAACTACCTAAAAAATGCTGTTTCTGCTTTTATTACTTACGATGGGACTACTTCTCAAAGGAGACGAGAATGTGGAAAGTATTGCTGATACAGTTACTGCAGTTATCCACTGGGGGTGAAGTATTAATCTTTTAGGAATATAGGAAATATTTTTTTATACCTAACAACTTAATATTTATTTATTGATAAGTTATAGATACTATGTATTTGAAATTCGAAGTAATCATTATGACAGCAGCGTTCTTCTTATTGTATTCGGATTCTAACACAAATAAAACATCTCATTAAATTTTTGTTAAAATTATTAATTTATTAATTTTACATTAGAAAGAAAATTAACAATACACACAAAATTATTTAAAATTAGAAATAAATACAATTTACACATATCCCATTATTACACTTTTACTTACTTAATTTATTCATTTCTTATATTAACAATTTAAATTAATAATATAGTTCATTATTTAATTGGAACTCATTTTATAATTTTACTAATTATTTTTTTATATTTATTTGTGGAAAATGAAATATTAAATAAAAGCATAGGAATTGTTCTATTAGATAATAGCAGTAATGAAAAAATAAGTAGGAAAATTTCAAATGTACAGTTTCCAGATTTATTATGAGTTTTTTATATTAATGTACTCAATAAGTAGGTTTATTATGTTCGCTTGTACACATCACAGTTAGCAGCAGACAGTAACAAACCTGACAACACTTCCGATTTCAGAAAAACATTACAACAAGTTCTTTTACATTATATATTTCAATAATGTAATATAATAATCATTTATATTTAATTAATGACAAGGTTTACTTTTTAAATAAAACTATATGAGCCCTGTCCCGTTTCATACATAAATTTGATAAATTCTTTTATTTTTTAAACCCTTTCACTTCCACTTTTATTAAAAAAAATACCATTGTATGTTTTCTTTGTTTATTTTAAGTAAATTAAAATATTTTCACAGTATTTTTTATTACTCCAAGACATAACGTCCCTGTTCAGGGACATTACAAAAACAAAAATTTACTATGAATATAATTTTTTTATAATATTAATCCTTAAAAGTAATGCAAATAAACCAAAAAGAAAAAATGTCTACCAAAATTAACATTTTTTAGAATATTTAATAAAGCATAGTAGTAACTGCCAGTTAAAACTTTGTTTCTAGTATTTAGTTTAGGTAACAGAGACAACGCTTGTTAATTCAGAATTTTTAAATGTTTTATATTATAACTCTTTCTAGTTATCATATATCATTTTTTTATAATTTTCAATCAAAACTGTTTAAAAACAAAAAGTTTAATAAAAAAATACCCATTATATTTAATACGTTTTATGGTTTAAAACTCACTGTTCTTTTAATGGAAGATTTTTTAACCTCTAAGTATAATCTATAGCCTAATCAGCAAGTAGTTACTTTCAACTTTATTCAGAGGTAAAAAACCTGGCCTTTAATCTTAATATACTTGTGGAGGATGGAGACTACATTTGCTAGGGATTAGGGAATAACGAAGATCTAAGTACTATAATGACACTTGCTAAAAACTGTATAAGTTCTATGTACATGCAGATAGAACCATGTGAATAACTTTAGTGCTTCGATAACACAACACTGATAATTAACAGATGAACATATTGGTCACAAAAACAAATTAATTAATATATTCTACCAATCTCATTTTTTCCAAAAAGTACAGTTACAACCTTGTTATTCTTTGAGATGTATTTATTACTGATATTTATTAATAAAAATAATAATAATTGATATAGGTACTTACTGATCTTTGGAAACATATATATACTCCAGTCCAGTGAGACTTCATTATTCTGGTATAATGCTATTTCACAGAAATGTTTGTAATTCCAATCACTATGTATGAATTTGATTATAGTAGGTAATAAACTAAATGTTAATTGAATATCTTTAATCTGGGCAATGAAAATCACAAAATTCACTTAAAAATAATAAGCTTCAATCTGAGTACCATAGTTTTTAAGGTCCACTTCTTCATTTTATAATCAGTAACCCACTGTATTGCTGTTTTTCCCAAAGCCAAAGGTAATATTTGAACACAAAACAAAATCAGCTGTTTTTTATAAACACCCCCATTTCACTTATTTAGTAGCAAGTCTCTGGCAACTTGTAAATTAATTTGAACATATTTATTAAATCTTGAACACTTTTTTTGATCGTATAAACGCACACATCAGTGTAGCTTGTTTAAAAAAAAACACTCATAAGCAACCATCAATAACAATAAACTTATTTGTTGACCATTAATTTTTTCATCTGTACTTCTGATAGTTTTGTCATTTTTCATTTCATATAAACTCGAATTTTCACCATAGAAGAACTATTTTTATGATTGCACTTTTTCTGACAGATAAAAAGATTGCCGCAATTTTCCGCCGTAACCTAGCGGATTTTTGCCCTAAGTACGACCGGTTTTGGTATGTTTTTTTCGGGGAGTTGAAACACCTTTATAGTACGCCGTGCTTCCACGCGAGAAACCCAAGTTCGAGCCTCGGCTTGGGACTTTTAAATTAAATTATTAAAATTCTTTTAAAATTAGTTATTTTGTCTTAATAACCTAAAATATTTTTTTTATTTGTAAATTATCGTTAGTGGGTCGTAGAAAAAAATTACTGTACAACTCGAGTCGATTGTCCACATCGCACTCAGACGATTGAGCACTCCGCTTACGGCGTCGTGCTCAAATTTTTAGTCTTCGTGCGATCTGACCATCACCTATCCACTCTTGTTGAACAAACTACTAATTGTGGCTTGTCATGTTTTTCGAATAATCCCTTCAATTTCGTTATCATGTCATCTTGCGAATATAAATTGCATAAAAGGCGCAATAAAAACTCAAAACAAATACGAAAAGCAGAAAAATTGTGATTTTTAGTATTTTTACACCTAATTGGCAACAGTGCTCCCAACATTGCAAGCGTCCTCCACAAAGTACTCGCTTGACTTTGAGTCGGTCAACCGATCTACGTTTTTTAAGCGGTATAAATGCTACTGCGTGCATGCGTTCTGCCTGCAAACACGCGAGTAGGTATCAGTACGTGTACGTATCCGTCCAATCCAGTATATAAATGTGGCACCATGAGTTGACAGTTCGACACGCAGCACAATTATTTAAAAAAAAATTATTGTAACTTATGTAATACCTAGAACTCGTTAATCGGTACACGTAAATATTTTTATTAAAATATCTATTTAGTTATCAGTAACGGTGAATGGAGACCAACATGGATGACAAATTCACGCAGGAAGAATGCCTTGCATTGATCAACGGTATCAAAGATTATGAATGGGTCTATAATCCAGCGCATCAATTTTATAAAAGTAAAGTCAGACGTGAAATGGCTTGGGATGATATATGCTCGATGGTAGGAAAACCAGGTTGGTACCTAATATACGTAATTATAATATAGGTAATTTATTTATCATTAATAAAAACTTAAATTCAGTAATTACACACAGGTAGGTCTAGGTGGTTTTAATATTCGCTGTCCATACGGTGTTCCGTTCCAACAATATTTATTAATTGTGCAAGCGTGTAGAAATAATAGAAAATGACGTGAACAGTAGATTGCGTACAGCGTTGCCAATGACTGCTTAGTTCCTCAATTGCGATTAAAAAACTGATATGCGGTTGATTCATTACGTACAAAATATCAGATAAACGAATATTATAAATATTTAAAACATTCCTATGGTTAATATTCGGCCATAAAACTTATCATATCTCCGCTAATTTCTAGATACAAGGTGAACACAAAAAGTATGTTGTGGTATAAATATTTTAATTAGCATTAATAGCATTACTCCTAATTGTATTGCACAAAAATAGTTATTTTCTTCGAAAACATATTACTGCCAAATTAACTTTAATTCCTTGAACGCCCTGATGAGATATTTTACCACACTGGTGCAGCGATCACATTTTTTGACAGAGCTGGGTAATTCCTAGTTAAACAGTAATTAATAGGTACAATTACTTTTTTCCATGTAATTTGTAATTGTATTTAAGTACTTTTCTCTCTCAAAGTAATTTGGAATTGTAATTGCAGCATACTCTGTGGAGGAATTGTACTTTGTAATTATATTAATTTATATTATTTAAATTTTGTAAATACAGTTACTTGTCATAAGTACAATTACTTTCCCAATTACAATTACTTTTTCCAATTATAATTACATTTATAAGTACAGTTACATTTTTTAGTTACAATTACTTTTAAATGCGTGTTTATGAGATGCACGTGATATAAAAACAAGAAATTTCCTATTCGAACCGATGACTATAGCTCGGACTTGCATCCATATCATTTGTTTGAATGCATTTGAGGAAAGCGTTGTGCCGTGAAGCAGTGAAATTGCTCAACCCAAAATAATAACAGTAAGGGATAGATGCAGAGATCCTTATTTTTAAGACATATTTTGTTTAACTAACTTATTATAAACATAATTTATGTTGCATAAACATTAAACTAAGGAAATATAGTATGAAGTGGTGCAAATAGCAGTTTTTATGGGGTAAATACTAAAAACTAGGTACTTATTTACGTTGCGTATGTATTTCTAGTTATTATTCTAATTTTCTACATTGAAATGAAGTATTAACTATTTTAATAAACGAATTCTAAGTTACTTTAGCGACAAGTATTTTAATTTAACGTAGAAAACGCAATATAGTAACTAATTAAATTAATATATTTTGTTATAAGAAATTATTTGATGATGTAGATCTATAACCAAATTTGAGTAAAATGTGTCTCATTTTTGTTTGTACGATTCATTTTAGATTATTCAATATAATTTTATTATGTACAGGGTGATTCATTAAGGGTGGCAACCGGGCATATCTCAGAATATCTCGAAATATATTGTTTTTTTGAAAGGAACGCAAAAACAGGTCGATTTTTATTTCAAAAAAATATCCTTGACTGTCATATATCATTCCTCTCCCCTACGTCAATCTAACCAATACAATTTAAATAGAGAAATTACCAAGTATGACACATAGTCGAAAAGGTAATTTTATGGGGAATTCAGCAATATGACTGTTCATTTTATTAGTAATACAACCAAATATATTATAAATATAGATTTTTCGATTTCAATGAAGGCGTAACACCTTCGGTTGTACAAAAAAATAGGGTTAAGTTAGAAGTGTTACAATATCTCGATGATTTAAGAAAAAAATATTACGATGCTAGATAGCTACCCCTTGTATTTTTTAAATATACTATGGCACTTCTTCTGGGCCCGTTGAGAGATTATTCTCTTTTGCCACAATTGTCAACGCTCCCAGAAGGCATGCGCTGTAGGACAGAAATTTTGAAAAGATTGTTGTTATAAAAAAAGCTTGTTATGAAAAGTAACAATGTAAACATTTTATGAATAATTATAACTAGATCTTGCAAATCAAGTGTCAAGCCCAAAGTGCTAAATGGTGTTTAGACTGTACCTATGCCATACAAAATTTATCATGTGTCACCTCAAACCGAGTTTATCTTTAAGTAAGATTTATACAACCCGCACTTTAACTTTAAGGAATCCTTAAGCAAAGAGTTTAGTTAACACAAGAGATCGCACTTAAATATCAATCGATCTGAAAGATCTCTTTTTGGTTTAAACATTAATTTGTAATCGAATTTTGTTATAGATTTGTATTTTTTATTACAAATTACATCATGAAGGTCTTTGCAGTTAACAACTGCAAAAATACTAATCAATTTTCTCGATGTCACTTTCCTCATGTGACAGCAACCAATGTTCTGATTGGTGGCGCCAGACTTGTCAAAAATACCAATAGGGAAGAGATACCGAGGTCGTTGAGATTTGAGTCAGAATTTGACATGGGAAGTATAGGGAGTGACAGGCCTGTGCCTTAAGAAAGTCGTTGCAAACAGCTGTTACTTTGACACTTTGAATTACCTATTTAAAAATTTTATTTGTACCAGTCCGGCAGGTTCATAGTTCCTCAATTCTATCATAATTTGTTGTTTTATCGGTAAAGTAATTATAAAAGTAATTGCTAATTCCTTTTTTCATATAATTGTAATTAAATCAATATAATTCCTATTTTTACATGTACTTTGTACTTAATTAATTTCTTTTTTGAAAAAATACTTTGTAATTGTAATTATTTTTAAAGTATATCTAATTGCCCAGCTCTGTGTTTTGCAAATAGTATATAGCCTTTAAACTGTGAGAGAAATGTAATTTTGTGTGCCAGTCGTAGAAAAAGCATTTTCGGCGACTTATTAACCAGCAGTTTAGACAAGCTGAGAGGAAGGTCCTATTTGCTCCTGGAGGATGCAAAATGGGCCTAGTGTCTAAGTGCTATGGAAGCAAGCCACATTCCCCCTCCATATAGATACAGATAGAAGCAAGAAGAAAAAGGTGTAATTATTGTTTTCACAGCGTGAATTTTGTACTATACTTTTCTATGATCTTGTACATATTTACCTTAGATAAACAAATGAAATATAGATAACTAACGGACGCCGTTTAACACAGGCTTTGTTTGAAGCCAGTATCTACGAACTTTTGACAATTTTGGTCTACATGAGCATATCAAATAGTTTTTTTTATCAGAATCCAAGGAATTATTTTGTAAATATTTTGTCAAGGAAAAATTTAAAGAAAAATGTGTCTAAAACAAAGGTTTAAGACCTTAAAACCTTGACTAGTGGCATCAATTTCATTCAGATAATATATTTTACATTTAAATAAAACACTAAGATAAATTAACTGTAGCTTTATTAGTATAAAATGGTAACATTAAAATTTTCTATAAAAACATCCCCAACTCTAGCAACATTTTCAGTGGTTTGTTATCGATTCAGGTTATATTTTTGTTTTAATAAACTAAAAGATTTCTTTATCATAAATAATATAATAATTTTATATATGAGAAATACATTTTTCATATTTTTTCATGTCATTTATAAAAATAAAATTTACATTTGTGTACCAAAGGCCATAAATATAGAGTTGATATTTTTCGGCCGAATCAGAAATTTACGGCAGAGGCTAAGAACTTCCTAGTGAGTAATATTACAATAGATAGATAATTTATTTCATGTAGACAATTTTACAGAACAGACATATATTTTTAAAAACTTTTTGAGCTTATTCTTAAATAAAATATGTGTTTTACAAATTTTTTTGGTGTCCGGAAGTTTATTGTATAAAATTGGTCCTATACATTTAGGAGACCTTTTAGTTAAATGTAATCTACTAACTGGCATATGACTAGTTCCAAAATTATGAAATCTATATTTTGCTTAAATTTATTTAAGTTCTTATTCTAAGGATCTTCCTTTGAAAAATAAAAACGTCACTCGAATTAGTTGAGTTTTCACATAGATTAATCCCGTATCTCAATCGACATGCTACTTGAGCATAATAAATACAGATTAAAGTTTCATAATTTAAAACTTCTCTTATATTTCTAAACAGGTAAGACAATATTAGTAATTCCAGAATTTTGACGTTAGTATCTAGCCAGTTCATTCCTAAATTGTTTAGGTATACAATGTGTATATGTGTATACATCTAAATCACATAAACTTCGTCTGCTTACCAGCAAAATACACCAAGTCAGATTTAATGAAAAATCCATTAAGTCACTTAATGCTATTATGGACTTAATGAATATGAAAATAATTTAAAAATAAGGCTATGATTGTTAGAGGACATAGTGGATTTTACCACTTTATAGAGTGGAAGAAATCCAGTCAACTGATCTAAATAAAAAAATTTACTTAGTGTGTTTTGCTTGTAAACCAACGATTTGTCTAGGTACAACTTGTGTGTAATATAGAAGTTTACCTAACAAGTGCGGAAAGTGATACTTTTCCGCACGCGATTGCAGATGGCCGAACGACGCGTAAGCGGAGTTCGTCCAGCAATCGCGTGCGGAAAAGTCACTTTACGCACGTGTTAGGTACACTATTTTTTCTACTAACGTGCGGATAAAGCCCAAAAGAAACATCTATTATTAAATACATATCAACAAATTAATTATTCTTAATATTGAACGTGCAAATTGTAGCATTCTGCAAATTGCAGAGGCTAAAATGTTTTCCAATGAAGTCAGATTTCGGTTTTCCACTGCTTTGTCAGCACTAATTGTTGTAACCGTGGCGATGTGAACTTGGCTGGAAGAGATCATTTTGGAAGGCTTTACTGGTGACAGCTGCTGACTAGTGGAAGGGCCAGCGACAGCGTCACTGAAGTTTAATATTTTATTCGATATGCCCTTTTGGGAACTTGGTGAGCTTTCTACATAATCTTCTGCGACGCTAGAAGACTTCCAACCTCCGAGGCGTTTAATATTTGTTATTCCTTCTCCGGAATCTGCAATCATTGTGGCGGCAGAACGTCACAAACTGTGGCCCGTATATAATTCAGGATTTGGAAACTTCAGATAACTTGCAATCTCTGATGGCATTTTTCCGAAGGTGTTTATTCCGATACATTGTACAGTGCAAGTTCCTTTCTTATATTTCACGAAAAATCGCTTATGATGGGTTTCAGGCTTTCTCAAACTCACATACTTTCTGAAAAAATTGAGCAATTTTCCATTTTCAGCTTCCTCAGAAATCGCAAAGCTTTTGAAAGAGTGGTTTTTGTGTCTATGATATGTATCAATAAAATATTTCCTTTGTCATCAATATGATTTAGACATCTTTGTTAATTCTTCTCGCCTACATGCGCTCGCCAAACTAAAAATCGTAGCGACTTTTATATGAAGATAAATTTTGTCAAGCGCTTCATTTATAAACTTAAAAATTTCTTCTTTTGAGAAAATGTTTGCCTTTTTTGGTTTAAACCGAGAATACCGATCAAGGAGAAGCGACAGTAGCTGTCGGTGCCTTTGATATCGGATGTACCTTTTTCACAGCATGACTTTGATTGATACACAACTTAGCACGCTAAGAAAACATGCTTATTTTCTACACTGAGCGAAATAGTTTGGCAAATTATCTGAAATTATTGTTATAGTCCATGCGCAAATGTTGCAATGTGATTTAATTACATTGAAGTAGTTAGGGTTAATAGCAATGGTGAAATTTCGGCACCAAAATATAATTCATTATGTAATAATTAATTATTTGTTATAAAAGTAAAAGACGTTTATTATTTTATAATTTATCTATAAAATTTGTTCAATATTTGGTTTATTTATTGTTAAAAATGTAATAAAAGCCCCATATTTAAATTAAATTACCTTTTTCTTAAGTAAAAATAAGGTAAATAAAATTAAGGGTGCCAAAAAAAATTAGGTAACAATTAAAAAGACATTAATGGCCGTTTGCACCGACAATTTCTTAAGAGTTAAGTAACCCTTAAATCATAAGTGACCCTTAAATGCGGAGGCGTTGCACCGAACGAATGATTCCTTAACTTTACTAATCCACCAAACCCCGCATAGAGGCTTAATTTTCTGGTGACTTCTAGGGATTTTTTTGTTGATTATCCTTATAACTTGACGATTCTAACCTAATATTTTTTGGTTCATGGTCTAAAGCGTGCTAGAAGTTTTGTTGATTTTCTACATATTTATATACTGTTTGATTTTGTCCGATAATTTCAAATATTTTTTTTTAAATAATTAAAAAAGGTTAATTTTTTCAACGATGGCAACAAAGAAGTTGGTTAATTGGCGAAACACAATTGTCTCTAAAAATAAAAAAAATCACTTCATATCGACTGGTTGTAAAACATAAACTTAGGTGCCTACCTATCATTAGGGTATTCCAGATCTACTTCTATTTGTTCCAACAGATGTAAAACTGTTTCTCTATAGAGTCTAAACCGTTTGAAAAATGAGATTATTCATTTCTTCAAAATAATTTGATATCTCATAAAGGCGCCTAGGAAATCCGAAATTTATTAAATCTACAATATCTTGATAGTCGTTAAGCAATTGTAAATTAGCTGGATTCATATAAATTCTTTTCGCAAACAAACACTATTTTCTAAAGAAATAATTAACAATGTAAATATAAATACCACCATTAGGTTGTTTCAATACTGGCAATAGGTGGAATCTTTCCACCCTCAAGATCTCAACGAAACAAGTACTTTGTGTCAAATACTTACTAAAGAAGGTATAAAGCCTGCAAATTTGGCCGCTTTAGTAGGAAACCCTTAAGGTTGGAATAAGTGGTACTAAAACATCGGTGCAACGAGTTTCGTATACTTAAGTATTACTTAACTTTAAGCTTCCCTTAAAATTGTCGGTGCAAACGGCCATATAAGTTTGAGAGGTTTAACTAAATATTTGCAATGTGCATATATTTTCAAAGCTTTTAGGTTTAAAAAGTACTTACATATTTTTAGAATTTCTAGATTTATATTATATTAAAAGGACTTTCAAGTTTATTACTCATTTATATAGAAACAAATGTTTTCTCGCCAAGTTAAACGAGATTTCATTTAAGGTTTATGTATTTATAGTTAAATACCTGGCCTGACTATCGCCCAGACAATACAAATATGTCCATTGGACGTCCATTCGATATACAATTTTGGATGTCTAGACGTCCAAACATGAGTTTTCTGGACTTCCGACATCCAATGGACGTCCAGTGAAGTATACAAATGGCACACTTTTGACCATTCAGAGGACGTCCAATTCTGGAATATATTTGGACGTCGAATACTGGACATTCAAAAAACGTCCAGGATTATATTTCCATTGAGACCACATCCCCAATTTTTTTTACAGAACCGCAACTCACCAAACACTATTTTATATTATTAATAATTTGTTTATTATTTTCGCAAACCGCTATACACCATTTATTTATTTTTTATTAAAAATTGCTTGACCTGAGCAGGCATCGAACTCACGACACATCCATTATCGTTTTACGCTTTTAATCGCTAGACGAGCTCAACCAAGGAAACACTTAAAAACTTTTTACTAGATACTGTTATAATTGAATAAAATTTCAAACTTCCGCTGATAGAATGAAATGCAATAGATTCAATTTGTCAATTTTTAATGACCAGTTATAATAAAAAAAAGAAGTATATATAGATGGGTATTATCTGGTAGGCTTAATAAATAATGACCTAAGATGGACGTCAAAATACTACTAAATTTAAAATTAAGTCCAAAAAGAGACGTTCTCTGGGTATCGATATTCAGCTGTCAATTTAATTAGCATAAACGGACGTACACTGGATGCCCGGATATGGACGTCCTGACCCTCAAATAGATCTAAAGTGGACGTCCATTGGACTATGTGTGCATAGACGATTTTTAGAAACAGTACTTATTTAAGTAGGCACCAATATTTCCAAAATCAACTCCAGTATGATTCATTCAATAAATGGAAATATGAATGCGCAAAACATCTTTATATTGACATAATTGTAACTTGCAATTTAGCCATAATAAAGGGATTTCTCCCACTTTGACCAATCCTAATTGAAACACGCGAATTTATTATATTTTTTTAAATATAATTTCAAAATAAAATAAACAAAATCTGCAGTTCATTGTTTATTAAATTTATTTATAAGAAGAAAAACATATATTTCACAAAATACATATGAAAAATAAAATGTCAAAAATGATTAAATCATTATACTTAATATTTATGCATGTGATAAAATTCTTAGTTTCCTAATAACTTTTTTGGCACATTTTATATCTGTATTAGAATACCTAAGTGTGTAAAAATCTTCATCTTATTACTACACAAAACAAACACCAAAAAATATCACTTAACATTGCTCACGTACTAAACACAACTTGGACTGACTTTGACAGATAACATAATTTTGAGTGATACACAAAGTTTCGCACATGCGCGTTACAAAAGGGTACACTGAAAACACCAAGCTGTCGCTTCTCCTTGATCGGTATTCTCGGGTTTAAATCCAATGTTTTGTTTTTTTTTATATATGTCGTGACCTTGAAAAGCTTACTTAAATCGACGTCTTTTTTGAGTTTAATTACACTTTTTAACATTGAGTACCTGGACCAAAGATTGTTTGGCTTGCATGTTTTGGAAATTTCAGAGAAATAAGCCAAAAAAACGTCTTCTTTAAAAGTTTTAATTCCCTTATTCTGGAACCAAGTTTGCGTTTCTACTGACTCTGGCAAATCTTCGTCTGAAGAATCCATGAAAAATTATCTTCTAGAAAAAGATGCGACGGTAAAATTGGTTTTGACAAGGTAGTGTTTTGACTAACAGGTTTATTTTTTCTTTGTTGCTACGGTGATTCAAAGTGACAAATAAAAAAAGTCAGATGTATTATTATTTGACATTCATTTGATGAGGCTTATCCAGGGCCATTAAAAAATTATTAAAACATACGTTTCTTTTTATTAAAAATTATAGCAGAATTCTAATAAATTTCTTAATTTTTCAGTCATTTTGTAAACTACAACCATACAAATATATATTTTAAATATTCAAATGTCAGTATTCCCCAAAAACTTAACAAATTTACTAGTGCGGAAACACTGTTGCGGAAAAGTGACTCTTTCAACACTAAAATGAGTGCGGAAAAGTGGACTCTTCCGCACGCTAGTAGAAAAAGAATTTTTTATATATAAGACTCAATAAAGCTTCATCCAAAAATGTATGAACATACAATTAACGCAAAGGATATAATAATTTAAAAACAATTCAAGAATTAAATATGAAAATCCAACATAAAATAAATAAAAAAATACAATATAAAAGTATCAAAAGTGGTAATTATAAATAAAAAAAAAAGAATAAAATTGAAACCTTCTTCTACTTCGCTGAATTAATCAGGGGAGCGTGTTTTTCTAGAAACGTGACAGACAATTAACAAAAGTGTAAAGCACTAATGTTTTGGTATTCTTTGCGTGCTGTTCGTATTTGAAAAAAGTAAAGTGCTTTCAAAAAAGTTATACATGAATAGCGTTTTGCTGTTCACACGTAGATAAGTCAAACATTAAAATATGGACCTAAATATTAAAATATCAGCAAATGTATGCTGTTTATTATGTTTTTAATACCTTATAATTCTGGAATTGGCCTCAATATATCTTAATAAAGTTTATAATTATAATGTCAAAATGACATTCAAATCCTAACCTTGGATATTTGGACCAATCATCATTTACGATTTATAATTATGACAGCTTACAACAAAAATTAAAATCATTTACGAACAGCAACATCGTCTAGCATTAGAGAATATTGTTATGTGAGCCATTTCATTATTCAGTCATGCTCTGACCCTACAAGTCCCTCTCTGTCTTATTTGGCCTTTGAGGCTCAACTTGTCCGATTATTATACATAATTAAACCCCTTAAGACCAAACCTATGGGACGACTATGGTGGAGACACTTTCGCGAACATTCCAGGGTCAACGAGATACTATTTCTAGAACGTGATAACGTTTCTGGTACATACTGGCAATTTTGGTGGGGGAGCATTCTAGACCACCAATTTGTATATAAATTGGTGGAGGAGAGCCATTAAAATAAGTAGTTATATGGACAGTGCAGATAAATAGTAATTAGTAGATAGACAGTGGTGAATATAAATAGTGATCAGTTTAGAGACATTCGAAGTATATATAAATTAAAATAGTATTGTTTAAAATAAATAAGTGTTTAAATAAATTATTAATAAATAAACTGTTGTTTGAAAATAAACAAACATCACAATATCATAATCGCGTTTGTCGTTTTGGTGATTGAGCTTTGTTGAGAAGTCTGCTTGTGTTTTCGGCTAAAAATTAGAGAATAACCCCTTCTGACTTCTTCTAGATTAATAAACTTCTCATTAATAAACTTTCAACATGTTTTTAGATCTTTTAATAATCTCCAAAATGATATGTGCCATAAATATTTTCTACAAACGGGCATTTTTAAATGTATCTATTATTTGTAGCATCACTTTTTTTCTCTGAATTTAGACTCTTTTATAGATGTATTCTTTATAAATTGAATAACCTATTCTATAGCTTCTGGAGCAATGTCGGTGGAACAACTTGAATTTTCTGATCCAGTATGTATAAATTATAATTATAAATCTCTTCTAGACTCTGTCTTTCACTACATTCAGTAGGAAGAAAATTTACCCTAAAAAGAATTATAAAATATTTACAATATAATCATTCTATAAGTATAATTTATTTCATTGCTATTTTTAAATTCGTCTTTCCCGGCAGAATTCATAACAAAATCATTTATTTATTTAAAAAATGTTTCCAATATATTTTAGTGTTTTTGTTAATTTTATCAACTTCAACTGTTCCTAATTCTAGGTTTTAAATTCAAATTTCAATTGCTTTAGAGTTTGTAGGAAACCTGCATAAAAAATTACTAATAATATTCTACAGCCCATGTTTTTATTTACTAACCTTTGAAACGACATGGAACTTCTCCAAATGTATATTTTAGGGCTAACAAACATTGAATAGTAATTTTTAGACTTACAACTAACAAAATTCGCTAAAAAAACATTCTAGAAACTATAAAAACTTTAAAAATATGCTCTGGGAATATAAAATCCTCCGAGGAATTACTACTAGAGGGAGCCTGAAACGAGTTTGTAGGCGATTGTTGTGTTAGCAACATCTGTAGAGGAAGTGAGGAAGCGGGCACAAGGGGGAAGGTAAACATCCTTCTTGTTCAGTGGCGTATCATTTATATATAAAAACTGACATTGTCCAAACATTTTAATTGTAAAAAAACTAAAAAATTTGCTAATTTTACTATTTTTAAAATGAATACCGTCTTATATGTGTCTGATGCAGGAGATGAAACAAAATCACTGTAAAGGTCTAATTTTTTCAATTAAAGAATAAAATCTTAAAATTAATCTTGTTATAAATAAATACAGAAGCGACTAGTTTCGGCCTCGCAGGGACATCTTCAGGCCTGTAATAAATAATATTTATTATAATAGGTTGCGGTCACTTACGAATAAAATTAAATAGTATAAACCACAAAAATGGATCCATATTGTAGCGTTACAGCATTGTAGAATTAAAGCTGTGCAATGCAAACCTAACTAAAAATAAGAAAAATTAGTAAGGAATCTACAAGAGAAGAGGTGAGAATGAGCAATTACAAATGAATTTAAATTGCTCGGGATAACAAATAAAGTTGATAATGTAAAGCAGTGGTATAGTCCCCGTCAAAGAAGGTCCGGATATGTTAAAGAGGACGGCGTTTTCTCTGTAAATCTGGAGAATGTAAGGATGGAGGGAAGACGAATCTTGCTGGCTCAGGTGTAGATGGATAGAAAAAGGAGCGTGTAGATGAAAGCTCCAGTAAATATCGTCACTTTCGTCTAATTTTTTATTCTCACTCACCGTTTCGGCTTTATCTTCGAAATTCATTTTTAAAAGGAAATAAAAGTAATCATTCATACAAGCATATATAATAAAACAACATGAATTCATTATATTTAATAAGCTAATAAACGTTTGTTTCAATGAAAAAAACATATATGTGAATATAAAAATTTATAAATAGAATCTTAAACAAATTTCTTGTTTTTGTTTTGCAAAAGATTTTTTTGTCTTCTTCGGTTGCCTCTGCCAAATTTCTTTTAGTAGTTTCGAGGAGAATTTTCTTATGAAAACCAGTAGAACCATCAATTGGTTGGTACCATTTTGATATTTTGGGTCTGGTAAGAGTCTTGTTAAACTTTCTTCTTAGGTAGCTGTAACCTTTTGGAGAATAAAAATTTAATGTTAGATCAGAAGCTCTTAATTGAGAATTATATTTGCAAAGGCCGTTTTAATAATATTTTCAAAAGTTCTTGGAATCGTTGTTAACTGAAACCTGCAAAAAATATATCATTTTATTCCTAAAATATAAGATATCACACAATGCACATTCATATAATATCACTGTGATAGAAAAATAGTAGGTAGATACTAAGACAATTTAAAAAAAGTAATTTCGAGAAAATCAACTTTTAATGTCATCATTGTACTTAACTTTTTTATTGCTAAATTATTAATAATATCATTTTGTGTAGTTCGTAATGATTTGTATAATATATATTATAAAAACCTATCGTCAATGTTAATGTGTCAACTTTTTTTAATAATTTTTAGAAATTTTCTGAATTTCTTCTTTAAATTATCATATAGTTGAATTGAGTAATTGTGTGTTTAATTAAAGGTATATCTCTTTTTTGTTAAACCAGTCTTTTGTGTTGTTCTAAACTTTTTAGATAATTAGAGAAAACAGTAGGACATCTTAAAATATTCTATTTCACCAATAAAAATGTAGAATAATGAATCTTACATCAAACGGAAAGTCATTTACGGATGTCCTACTAGGTATTAACTTAAAAACTAAATAAAATGTATATTGCAACTGTGCTCAAATAAATGAATGTTTTTATACCTGACTATAGTAGTACCAGACATACATTTTTAAGATCATAATGATCTGGATAACTCAAAATAGTAAAAATCCACATTATTTAAGTTGTTCTAGTATTTTTTTTAGCATAGCGATATAAACTCCAATAATAAATAGTAGATGTTGCTAACAAAATTTAGCGCGGGGAAGGGGGGAAGACTCCCTCTAGTAGTAATTGCTCGGAGATAAAATCATACAAAATGTACAAACAAAACTGACAGTTTCCTAGTGCTTGTTGACAGTTGTAAAAAATGTTCGCGATACTATTTAAAATCTCAGAGTAAGTAATTTAAAATAGACGAATCACATCAAAGACCAAGGAGAAAGATAAAGTAATAGAAAAAACGGTTCATATTGGTTTAAAACAGATCCAGACCCCAGTATAAGTAATAATACAGTAGCGACAGTTCATTGTTTATGAGGGTTCCATATTTTTCTGCGCATGTCCCTAAATAAGCGGCAAATACGTCAAACTGGATTATGTGCATTGTCAATGGATTAATGGTAGGGGATTGTTTTGATTATCTGATTGGTTGTAATGCACATTTTGATACATTTTCATTATATTTAGACTTAGTTTTTATCTTTCATTTATTGTGTGGTATTTTATTCAAACAGACAAAGGATCAAGATATTTTAAAGTTACTTATTTCAGTGTAGAAATAAGCGGCAAAAACGTCAATAAAAATCTGACCACCCAGACATCAAAGAAGCCGACTCAAGCTGTCGGTACTGTATTAATTATACTGGGTCCGAACCGTCAGTTATCTATTATTCATTTGTTCGTGTGAGATATTTACTATGGTGAGTCTTCAACAATACCCGTATACCAGATGACCAAATTGGTTAATAACATTGAGATAGAATAAAGAGGAGATGCAGTGACGTCACTTAAAGTGTCCACGTGCCTGTGCATTACACTTTTACGTCATGTGCCAAACTAACTCGTAACTCTATCCAATCCTTTTTGGTGATAAATGCCATTTTTTAATAGCTTTATTTAAATGATATAAAAACATTAACATTCCGTCAGTTGCCTTGTCACTTTTCTATCACTTTTTACAACGCTAAGTACGACCATCTGTCAGATCGCAAACTAGTGTTTATGTCATCTCTACATCTTTCTATCTCGATTGTCAATAATAACATCAGGAATAACTCCAAAACAATGCCACGGACATATTTGACACAATGGGGCGATTTATAAGTTTTCGTAAAGTCACTAACTTTGAACTTCTTGTTTTACCGTGGTTTTACCAGATCACATGTGATGCGGGTATTGTTGAAGACTCTGTAGATTATCATGAAATACTTTTTTTTCAGCTGTACTGTGTAAGAAGAAATGGAGACACCTGAGGGACCACTATATTAGAGGACACATAAAAAGAGGAAACACTATTGAAAATTGGTGCTATTATAAACCGTTAAATTTTTTAGAAATTGTTCGAGTCAAAAAGCAAGTATTATTTTTAAAACGAATTTTTTAAGAAATTTATTAATTAAATTCTTTGGAAGCCCCCAAAATAAATCATAAAATTTTCCTACGAAATAATTAATTTAATGAAACAGACCATAATAAATTAATCGCAAGCGCAAAGGAAACAAAATTATTTATTATGCTGCAGTCGTGATGCTGAAGAGATGATCATTAAAAAAACATTTTTCCCCATTTGCCCATTTTAAGCTACGCCATGGAATATAAAATACTTACCTGTGAAACGTCAACCGAGATCTTTTTACAGGTTTATTATTACAAACTATACAAGCACCGGGCATTATTTCACTAATATTGATAATAAAATTATATTAAAAAGTTAAAAAAAATGGCAGACTTCCGTCTACATTTTCTCCAGTTTAGCACGAAAGCCAGACGCCAAATGAAATGTCATTTAGCGTGCTTTATTTAAATTCAAATTCACCAATCATAAGAAGCGTGAACCTAAAACCCCCACTCAGTACACAACAAACTCATTAGAGTCACAGCTCTAGTCTTACAAGTTCTAAGAAAATATCAGTCATGCGCGTCTACTAAAATAAAACATAATTATTACACCAGCTCGCCATTTTGTCATCTATCTCAGCTATCCATGTTTGGTGTTCATTATTTTATAGTTTTTTTTCTGTATTTGAATCTTTTACAATAGTAAAGTGTTTTAAAATTATTAAAAGTGTGTTCCAGTACCTACCTATTTTAGATCATAGTTTGTTTCCTAATACTTAGGCAACCAACATTTTGAAATATAGTAATTTAAAATGCTTAGCTGTTCAGTTAACTGTTGCAAGAACCACTCTAGACTTCTGCCAGTAAATTCATGTGTATCATTCCACAGGTAAGTTATTAATTTAAAAAATATCTACTACTAAGTAGATATTGAAGAAACATAAATTTTCTTGTGTACAGATTTCCCAAGAATCATGAAAGAAACCAGACTTGGTTGTCCGCTATCGGCATGTCTCTTGAAACGTTTTTAAAAATAAAATACCGGGCTGTTTGCTCAAACCATTTTTTGCCGGAAGATTTTAGAATTGCTGGAAAATCTTTACTAAAACAGTCTGCTGTTCCCTCACAAAAATTGTTTAAAGAAAGAAATCAAGATGAAACAAATGAGTAAGTACCTAAATTGTTTAATAATGGCAAATATTATTGTATTTTCAATTAGGTATGTTATTTGCATATTTAGGTACATTGTTTTTTGGTGTTTTGAATAAATGTTTCATGTCATTATTTTGATTTTTTATAGCAACAAGTTCATCAAAACTTACTTTGGGGTTATTTTTAGAAGTTTTCATAACCTTGATACCTGTATGTAATTTATCTGCTAGTTGCAAATAACATTTTAGTGGAATGATGACAAAATGGCAGCGGATGTCTATTAAGGCTACGAAATTAAAGATGGGAAATTAATTTCAAGCCGGGCGGTTCTCGCTCAAAATTCTCATTTTGAGAGGAAGGCTTAAAACTTCAGGGGGGCTATTTTCAAACTCGAGAGAATTCATTTCTCTCAAGAGAAATGTCATACGTCAACGTAAAACCGTATTTTTAGGGCTCTTAGGGCCAGTGTGAACTCACTGACTGTTTCTCTCGGTTTATTTAAAGAGAATTAAAATCTTCCTAAGAATTTTAATCCTCGATGCCTTTAAAAACAACATTTCCACATTGACGTATGACATTTCTGATGAGAATCTTGAGAGAAATGAGTGCTCCCATACTTTGAAAATAGCCCCCCAGGGGACCTATTTTCAAACCGTGTGAGTACTTATTTCTCTCAAGATTCTCATCAGAAATGTCATACGTCAATGTGGAAACGCTGTTTTTAAAGGCCTCGAGGATTAAAATTCTTAGGAGGATATTAATTATCTCTAAATAAACCGTGAGAAACAATCAGTGAGTTTACACTGGCCCTTAGGACCCTAAAAATACTGTTTTACGTTGACGTATGACATTTCTCTCGAGAGAAATGAATTCTCTCGACTTTGAAAATAGCACCCCTGAGATTGTGATATGAGATGAGTTTCTGTCAGCGCAGCGGTCAATAGTGGGTAAATATCATTCTGTTTAATACGTGATGTTTAATGCTTGTGGACTGTATCTTTGTTTCGTGGATTCAAAATACTTGGGAAATCTCCAAAATTTATTTATACGAAATCTATCTGACAATTCATATATATTTGACATTCCAATACATAACTACCATACTTGAAGTGGCGTGCAAGATTACTTATTCGGTATAAATTTACCTATTTAATTAAACATGCCGGCCACCTTGAAAGACTTGTGCTTTCAAAACAAATAATAACAAACAATTAAAATTATGTACACATTATCGTTAAATGTCTATAGGTAAAACACAAATTTTTAAAATTGAACGATTTAAAATGTGTCCATTTGCCAATCTCACTGCTACTACTCTCGTAATTCCATCCTTTCCAGGAAACAACTTGTGAATTCTTCCCATAGGCCATCGTAATGGAGGTAAATTGTCTTCTACTAAGACGACTAGCGATCCTTCTTTAACTGAAGTTCCCGGAGTGTTCCACTTATATCGTTTCTGGAGTATGCTAAGATATTCTTGTGACCAACGACTCCAGAACTGTTGGATTAGTTGCTGAACTCGTTTGTATCGTGACATTAATGTTAGCTTCTCTCTTGCTACATCTTCTTGTGGTATCGACTTAAGTGAGTCACCCAGAAGGAAATGAGGAGTTAAAGGAAGAAAGTCATTTGGATCATCAGATAAAGGTGTCAATGGTCGAGAATTAAGACATGCTTCAATTTGTGTTAAGATGGTATAAAATTCCTCGTATTTAACAAAGCTATCCCCTAATACGCGTCTTAAATGAAATTTACAGGCTTTTACACCCGCCTCCCAAATGCCTCCCATGTGAGGTGACTTGGCAGGAATAAAATGCCATCTTATCTCTTCATTTGCCAATTTATTAACTATTGTAGATTGGTGCTCATGATTTTGAAAAAGGTTGTAAAGTTCTAGAAAATGATTATGCGCTCCTATAAAGTTAGAGCCATTGTCCGAGTAAATGTCACTAGGTTTACCACGTCGAGATACAAATCGTTTGAATGCATTTAAAAACCCTTCCGTTGTTAAATCCATCACCAATTCGATATGTACTGCTCGCACTACCAAACAGACAAAAATACATATATATGATTTAACAAACTTTGCGTTACGTGTTGATCCTTCTTTAACAAGTATGGGACCAGCATAGTCTACTCCACATTTAGAAAATGGTCGAGCAGGAGTAATTCTATCACTGGGAAGATTTCCCATAAATATTGAGGAAGGTTTAGGCTTAACCTTGAAACAAATTATGCACTCTCTAATAACTCGCTTAACCAATAATTTTCCTTTTATTGGCCAATATTTCAGACGGATTATTGATAATAGGGCTTGGGCTCCAGCGTGCAAATTTTGAAGATGTTGTGATCTAATAATTAAATATGTCAAAGGATGATTATAAGGAAGAATAATTGGATATTTATGCTGGTAATCTAGATTTGCATGTTTTAGTCTTCCACCTACTCTTAACAAACCGTCTTGATCAAGAAATGGGTGCAGATTTACAATGTTACTAGCTGTTAATTTTTTAGATTTGGTTAACGCTTGTAATTCTGCATAAAAATGTTCGCGTTGGGCTATGGAAATTAATCTATTTAAAGCAACTGTCCTTTCCTCTACCACAATAGTTTTACTCTCAAAATAGGTTTTATTTAACAATATTTCTTTAAACCGCAAAATTCGCGCAACAACTCGCTGTAATTTATACAAGCTTGAAAACTTATCAAATAAGTTTAATGTCTCTATTTTTTGTGACACCAAGGTTACTAATTCAGCTGATTTCGGTTCTACCTTTAATTCGGGTAATTTAGAAATATTTTTCGTAAGGTACGGATTAGTTTTAACAGAATCTATAGATTTATTTATAAGAAAGTCCGGTCCGTGCCACCAGATGCGATTATTAACCAATTGTTCAGGAGCTATTCCTCTTGAAATTATATCAGCTGCATTATTTTTGCTAGATACATGTACCCATTCGTTAAATTTTGTTAATTCTACAATTTTCATAACTCGATTAGCTACAAAGGTTTTTAATTTCTGCGGATCGATTTTCAACCAACTTAGCACAACTGTTGAATCGGAATAAAGTGCAATTCTATCAATTTTAATATTAATATAATTTAAGACAGTATGAGCTAATTTAGCTAGTAAATACGCAGCTAATAATTCAAGCCTAGGAAGTGAAATAATTTTTAACGGGGCTACCTTGGATTTAGCACATAAAAGATTTGAAAAGCGCTGACCGTGAGAATTTTCTGAAACAAGATAAATACAGGTTCCATATGCCTTTTCAGAGGCATCACAGAAGCCGTGAAATTCAATTCGCGTTGGATAATCGCAAACAACATGCCGTTGTATTTGTATATCATTCAAATTGTTTAGGTGCACTGAAAACTGTAACCAATGATTTGTTAATTCATCATCAAGAGTATCATCCCAATCTAATTTTAATTGAAATAGACGTTGAATAATAATTTTTGCTTGTATCATAGCTGGGCCTATTAATCCAAGCGGATCAAAAATTTTTGAAATCGTTGAAAGTATTGTACGTTTCGTGACAACTTCATGATGGTGAATATTTACCGAGAACTTAAAATTGTCTGATTCGGGCAACCAGATTATGCCTAAAGTTTTTAATTCTTTTGCTTCCGAGTTAATTGTATAATGTTCGATATTTTTTCCGTCCTTAGCAATAGACTCAATTATTGAAAAATTATTAGAATTCCACTTTCTTAATGGAAATCCTGCCTCTCCGAGAATATTAGTTAATTCGTGATACACTTCTATTGTTTCTTGTTCTGTGTCAAAACTTGTTAATAGATCATCCATATAAAAAGAATTTAATATTATTGAACTACTACGTGGAAATTGTTTATAATTATCATAAGCTATCTGATTCAAACAACGAGTTGCAAGAAAAGGTGCACTTGAGGTGCCGTATGTTATTGTGTTTAATTCGTATAACTCAATAGGTTCATTTTCGTTTTTGCGCCATATAATTTGTTGATATTTTCGATCATTAGAACATACTAATATTTGACGGTACATCATCTTGACATCGGCATTTAAAACAAACTTTCTGAGCCGTAAACGCAAAACTATTGCCACAATAGTATCTTGGACCGTTGGACCTATCATTAAATTATCATTTAATGAAAGACCGGTGCTAGTTTTAGCCGAAGCATCGAATACTACGCGACATTTCGTGGTAATGCTATGCTCCCGAATTACTGGATGATGAGGCAAAATAGAAATCATTTTATTATCATTTAAGGAAAGTTCACCTTTGAATGACATATGCTTTAACTGCTCATATTCTTCCAGAAATTCAGTGTAGCTTGCTTTTAAATTTGGATCGTTTCTAAACCGCGATTCCAACCCATAAAATCTTTTTAAACACGTTTTTCTCGAATCTCCCATGTATTTTGCGATATCATTTTTAAATGGAAGCCTAACGATAAATCTACCTTCTTCATTGCGGATTGTAGTATTTACAAACAATTCTTCGCATTGGATTTCTTCTTGCGATAGAATTTTCTGTTGAGGAATCTCCTCTATTTCCCAAAACCTAGTCAAACTTTTCTGTAATTGCTCATTAGAAATACATAAATGACATGTAACGTTAGATTGTAGCGATTCCTTTTTTAGGGCTGATTCGTAAATGTCCATTGGACCTGATATTATCCACCCAAACACGGTTTCTATAAGTATCGGCAAACGATATCCTAACTTTATTTTGCCATCTAAAACTAAATCATAAAAAGTTGTAACTCCTATCAAGAGGTCAACTGGTTTTTGAATATTAAAGTCATCATTAGCTAGAATAACTGATTTTGGTATATTAAGGATATTTTTATCAAAAGATATTAGCGGCAAATTAGACGTGATATTAGACATAACCAAAAAACTCATTTTAATTTTGTATTCGTTTACGCGAGATTTTAAGATTGCAGTTACCTTATGTTTTAAATTTACCAGATTTTGATTTATTCCTGCAATCGGAAATTCAAATTTTTGACGATCTAAATGCAAACGTTGACATAGATCCTCTGTGATCAAATTTACTTGACTACCTGTATCTAGTAATGCTGTAGCTTCATGCCAATTATTATACCTATCCATAATAAGAAGTGTTACTGTTGACAATAAGACCTGTGATATACCTATGTTGGTGTTTACAACAGAACAAGCAGCTTCTGAAATCTCATTATTAGCTATCTTACTGTTAATGTTAGTTACTTCGTGACAATCTATTGGTGTACGTGAAGGTCCGGGTACATTTTTTAACGCGTTTTCATGTGATAAAGAACTACTTGTTTTATTTACTTTTTCCCTGTTGTCATTGCGATTGGATTTAGCAATATTTTCATCATTGTGAAGTGCGGTATTGTGTTTACTCCCACACCTCTTACAACCACTTGATCTGCAATACATTTTTACGTGACCTGCGCGAAGACAATTTGTGCATAATTTTAAACTTCTTACCTTATTATATCTATCGTGAGTTGACAAATTTAGAAACAATGGACAATTAAACAAATAATGATTATTACTACATATCTGACAGCTGATTTCTTTCGTGATAGTATAAACCTGATTTAAATTGCGATTATTAGAAAAGGAACTGAACCTATTTTCTTTTGGTTTATTGTCTTTATTTTGTGCTTGTAAATAAGTTTTATCATTATCAGCTTTATCATTTTGTCTTTCTTCTAATCTAAAACATTTTTTGTTTAGGAATTCAATCAAGTCTGTCAGTTTGGGCAATGTATTCTCATCCTGTATATTATCCCACTCGTTTTTAGTGGCGTTATCTAACTTTTTTAAAATAATTAAAACTAGTATTATATCCCAATGTTCAGTTGGCTGTTTCATCTTTTCTAAAATATTAACGTGGTGGTCAACTGAATCTAACAATTTCCTGATACATGTGTAATTTTGTTTTGAAACTTCAGGCAGATTAAACAATAAACCCTTCACATGGTGCATGATAATATGTCGCTTATTTTCGTATTTTTTCTTTAATAAACTCAACGATAATTCATAATTTGTTTCAGTAGTATCGATATCTTGTATGGTTCTAAAGGCGGCATCTTTACAACAGCCTTTGAGATAAATAAATTTTTGTGTATTTGACAAATCGGACCTGTCATGTACCAATGATTTAAATATGTCAAAGAAGCTTTGCCATGTTTCTATTGTGCCGTAAAATTTTGGCAAATCAATATCGGGTAGTTTAACAGTTGACGCTACAGATTGAATTGGTGTTGGAACAACTGAGGTTACTATTGTTTGCTTTTTAATTAATTCAGACGCATTACTCGAACATTTGAAAAACCTAGATTCTATAATATCGCGTTCTTTTAAGAACTCTTCGTCTTTGTCTAAGAGTTCCAATTTCGATTGAATAATTTCAAATTGTTCAAAAGCATTTTCTATCGCCTTTAACCTAGTTTCTATTTCGATAATAGCACCTTGATTATTTTTGTCTGATAAGAATTTTTCAAATCGCGTCAGTTTTCCCTTAAAAATCCCCCTTTCATGTTTAATTTTAGTTATTTCCGTTTCAGATTCAGTCATTTTAATAATAAAGTGAAATTAGATTAATTAACGTGATTAAATTATGAGTGATGATATTACGATTGATAACGAGACAATTCTACCACCTAAGTAGGGAAATAACGAGAAAAGCCAATGGAGACTTATAGAGTAAAGAAATGAAGGAACCGACTCACTTAGTCTCTGTTCGCAATGAATTAGTTGAAGACTGGTATGCTAGTATTTTTCGTACCTGCACGTAATCTTCATCTACTTGGTATCTATAGGTCGTGAATCTTAATCCGGCTCGTAGCTGGCCAAAAATTTGTTTAATACGTGATGTTTAATGCTTGTGGACTGTATCTTTGTTTCGTGGATTCAAAATACTTGGGAAATCTCCAAAATTTATTTATACGAAATCTATCTGACAATTCATATATATTTGACATTCCAATACATAACTACCATACTTGAAGTGGCGTGCAAGATTACTTATTCGGTATAAATTTACCTATTTAATTAAACACATTCGGTTCACTTCAGAACGAGTCGATCCTAGGTTTATTATTACATATCTAAATAGGACATAGTAGGTCTTTTCCTTTGCATCGAAAGTGTAGCACTAATGGCGTATTCGACTACCTGCACTAGTGCGCACTCAGCTCGCATTTTGCGAGTGCAGTGCAATCATTTATGTTCGGGTTGATTCAGCTCATAAGCGAGCAAATATTTCCCATGTTCGACTACCCGAGCCGAGCGCGGGCAGAGCAATAATTTGTGTTCGGGTTGTTACCTTGGTTCATCCAGCGTTCGAACTTTTTGGAACTATAATTTTTGGCGGTGCAAGTAGATTGCACTGGATTTTTTTAATAACCTCAATTATTATGTTTGCTCATAGTGGATTCGACTCAAATGCCCTTGCTCGATGAAAAAGCGCTTTTAGTTCTGAATTGATTTTGGGCAACATTTTTATAATTCAAATTTATATCTAGCAGTGCACACAGCAAGCACGAGCTAGAATTCGACATTGGTGTAGCGCATCTTTATTGTTATTCGACTGGCACAGTTAGCACTTGACATTTCAGGCTTCTAACAAATTTTTAACGATGTTTATTTATAATTGCCAAACCAAAAATTAAATCTCTATTAATTTCAAAGATTTTCCATTCTCACTAATAATAAAAACAAAGATGGTAACATATTTAAAATTATTAAATAATTCCTAACCTCCAAAATGACACTGGCACTGAAAAAAAGTACAGTTCCAAAAAATTCGAACTTTAAGCAAGAGCGCCTACCAGTCGAACAAAAATTTCACTATGCCTTGGTACCAAGCAATTTGAGTCGAATGCAATAATTGACTTTTAATTAATTAGGTTCTGCCAGTCGAACAGACACCACTTAAAAAAGTCGAACTAAATGCGCATTAATGCAGCCAGTCGAATCCGCTATCAGTTAATCTTTTGTTAGCAAAATAAAAGTGTGTAAATTTTACCATTGTACCTATTTTCAGTTTAAAGCAAACTTTCGTTTGACGAAAAAATATCAAATATGTACGAAAATTCCACGTTTTATCCAAAAACAAGAACACATAATAGATGTGACTTAACTTCGGCTGCTGTTTCAATTCTGGCCTTTTTATGGTAAAAACAATTAATAATTGATGATAAATTGTAATTTATCAATTTGAAGGTTAGGTGAAAAAGTAAACAAATAATTGGCAAGTGAAATCGGTGCGAACACGAACGCTTCAACTCGGATTTTCACAGAGCCAGCTCAAATTTTTGAAAATTCGCACTGCCCCAGCGCGCGTTCGAATCGGCACTATCCGCTCTTGATTTTACATTGCAACTGCACTATCATGTTTCGAACTTGATCGGAGCCAGCGCTGGGTAGTCGAATACGCCATAAGTTATGCGGCTTCTGAAAATATCGTTCTATCCATACATTTTGTATAAATCATTGATAAGGCAACGTAAGGATACGTCATATGCATTATTTTTGATATACAAAACTGGGACCGGTAGGCGTGGCTTTTGCACTCACTAAAATGGCGGAAGAGCAGCACCGGATTTACAAGTTTTTATTGTACTATTTCTGGTTAAGTATCATTATTTGAACTATAAAAAAATGAATTTCCTTTTTTATTGACATTGAGTTAAAAGGTGGTGGAAGGCCGAGGGTATAAAAGCTTAAATATGCCCGGTTTTCAGCCGAAAGGTGCTGAATAAAGTAAATGAAAGAAATCAAATATAACTGATTTAATTATCACTCAAGTGGCTATTAAGCGCTGGAGAATATATTATTTGCAAAATTGCAACTAATCAATGACCATGACATAACTAACTTGGGGCCGATTGCACCATTGGGTTTAACGAAGTTTAAAATGACATTTTTATATAAAATTAAATTTTAATCTTCAATTAATAGTTTAAACTTTAACACAATGGTGGAATTAACCCTAGAGCGTTGAAATCATTCACAGAAAAAATAAATAGTATATTTCTGGTTCACATAAGCGACAAAAATAAACAGAGTTCGATTTATTGGATCAGTCCTCACACGTTTGCACTAGGGCACATAAATAACCCAATCTTTAATTTTTTTATGAGCCCAATGCTTTCTGGCTTTAAAGTACAAGGTCGCAACTGTCAACTAATCTTACCTTACTTTAATTAACAGCTTTCTCGAAATTAAGAACAAATGCTCATACTCTAAAAGCTCGATAATCAGATACGAAACTTAATGCAAGGCTCGCGGAAAATGGCTAATAAGCAATCTCTGTGTAGGTAGATACACTATTCAGGAAATCAAAATGTGGATTAATCTTACTTGGTCTTGGTACTTTTGTAGATTCAGACTGAAAGGTGTTATCTTCATTCAAAACATTCAGTAAATCAGCGAAGCCACAACCAGCGGTGTGCAGGTGCACTTCTAACAAATGTAAAATATGAAGTGATCTTACTTGAGACCTAGGTATAGATCCAATGACGATATTATGGTGGTTGGTTTGATCTGGGCTTCTCACCATCTGCAGAGATTATGACTATATACTTATGTAAAGGTCTACCGTAGTAACACATATGCACCACAAGTGTGCCGGTCCAATTTAATTGGTCTATGCACAATAATCATGCATGTATGATTGAAAGTCAGACAAAGATAAAGTTGAAGTCTCAATCATAGTTAAAGCCACAGATGAAGTTAAAGTTAACAGTAAAAGAGTTGAAATTGTAGGCTGGTGATAAAGGGAGGCCAACATCTAGGTAATAAATCTTTGACGAATTAGGAAAAGTATCCACTGTAAGTGCTTTTCTTAACCACTAAGGTAAAAACCAGAATATTTCCTAATACACAATTTCTTCGCTAGGCAAAATAAGAAATACATTTGTGAGAGTACTTCCCAAGTGTTTTTTCAAAAGTTCTAAGAACAAAATTGACGAAAATGGCCTAATCCAAGTTCAAATTCTAAAAACTTGAACATTAAAGATAAGTATCTTAATGTAAAATAAGTAAAACACCGTTGTGCAAATAATGTGTGCTGTGATTAAATAAAAGTGTACAAAGAATAAAGTTTTAATATTTTCTTATCCATATCTATGTGTGATATTTATTTTTAATACTAAACAAACGGTTATGATTTTGTTGCTAGTCTCATTAAAAAAGACTAAGTGAGTATTGATGTTAAATATTTATTATTATAAGAATTTATATACAATATGTTCATAATGTGCACTGTACAAACTTAAATATATTCCTGAATTCATTTCAAGCGTTAAAAAATGTCTTATTAGCCCAAGAGCCCACTGCAAATTTTTACCGTCATCTGATAACGAAATGAAATATACCCCAAAAGCATGGAAAAACATTGCACTTTACCAAATGGCACCTGTGCCAATCCCAATCCTGAGCAAAGTTGATTAAAAAAATTATTTTATATGAAAAAAATCACATAAGGCATGACAGCGCTAATTTTGTTTGCCCTTAAAGTTTTTCAGAAAATAACATTCATATATATTTTGATATATATCGTTAAAGGGAAATATTTTCTTCCTCTTAACATCGTACAAAAACATCTATCAACGATTAGTAGGTAAATATCATTAAAAATATGAATCAATGTTTGCCAATTTAAAAATTTATTTTTATGTCTATTGTTGTGATTCATTTTTACAGGTTGCCATAGAAACGACAAAAAAACTACTATGATTATGGTTTAAAATAATTGTCTAACAAGAGTTTATAATTATTATTGGCTCTATCTGCAAATGGTTTATATAATGCCATCCTTCTTCCTTTCATACATAAACATGGTTTAAAAGGTAGGTAATAATATTAATAATTCAGGTTTAAAAGCTAGGTTCACAATGAATTAGGATTGTAATTTTCAGGGAAAACATAATTGTCGCTGTCATGTTTTATGTGATTTTTTGAACATAAAATAATTTTTTTTAACCACTTTGCTCAGGATAGGGATTGGCACAGGTGCAATTTGGTAAAGTACAATGTTGTTACATGCCTTTGGAGCATATTTCATTTCGTTATCAGATGACGGTCGAAATTTGCAGTGGGCTCTCATACTATATGAACGAATATCCAATTCTACATAGTTACCAAGCTAAAAGAGTTTAAATATCAAAAGTTGTATTAACATATTATGCCATGTGTTTGAAAATGTCAAAAAAAAATGTCAAAGCACAGCACTGAATGTTTGATGCCTTGGTATGGAAATCGTCACTGATACTCCATACAAGCAGCTCGCAAATATTCATGACAAAATCATTAAAGGTACACTATGTTGGCATATTATTAATTCAAAAACAGCAAAGGCGTGTTGCAAATTTAAATTTATCATAAAAAGGAAAAGTAGTTGACAAGTGTAGTACTGAGTAGCCAACTGACGTTTATAATTATTGTTGATAAACAACCAAAAGTTTTGAAAATGTGATATTTAAGTTTGTATAGTACGTCTTGCTACATCCTGTATATGCAACTGATCATTTTAGAGATGTAAAAGATGTAATCTGGACAGCTACAGCTCAAATAAACAAACGCAGATGTAGTAGTGTCCAATGTAAATAAACAAATGCATAAGACCCTAAAAAATGCATCAGATGTGGATATTCTAATGCAGCAATAGTTAGTAGGTTTTTGACAGTGACACCTATGAAGATCAGTATTGTGGCAGTACCAGGGTGCATCGACGATGTTCCTTAATACTTTATTCTGGAAACGTGGAATAACTTCGATGTCACTTTTACTGGCACACCCCAAAGCTGGCGATTCGCTTCATTTTCACCAATTCCTTTAAACGCACTAATCTGAAATAAATTATAGGTAATTAAAAAGGTATATCAAATGAACTATAATAAAACAAACAATACTCATGCATACACAAAACATGAAGCTCTACTTTTCAATTAGCTATAAAACTAATAAATAAAATTGGTGGATGGACAGCAAATGTAGGTTATATTTAAATAGAAATATGAATATAAAATGCCTATAAATTAAATTTGATAAACGAAATGGCGTACGATTAATGTACTTCTCAAGAAAATGCTTGAAACATATACTGCTGAATTTAGAAGGTTACCAATTATACTTGTTGACAAACTGTATTCACGCGCTACGTTTTATAGGATTTTTTGGAAATCTATAAATATTATTTCGTATGAAAAAGTATTATTCCAATATAGGTAGGCCCAAAAGTTGATAGATGATTTTTTTTGCATTTTTAGAAGCATACTTTTTCACATTTTATACAAACCTGTCAATACTGTCCTGTATAATATTTATAATTTTGATACTAACCTATGAAACGTTATTCCAGTCGATTTTTCACGAAAACGTCTATCGCTAGAGCAGGAACGTATAACACAGCATGGCATTATATACTTTATAAGTTTGTAACACTCAAAATTTGTTCAAACACAAATTAAATTCAAATTTAATTACACAAATGACACTAAAAATATAACCTATAAAATTTGACAATTTGCACTCACAGTAATGGCGGACCGGTCCCACTTTTCGCTTACGCATGTCGTATCCCTAGGTTGCCAGATCAATGGTATAAATGGAACGATATTTTCAGAAGTGGTGTAGGTCAGTGCTACACTTTCGATGCAAAGGAAAAGATCTAATAGGTTCTTTCGTTCGCCGTTGGTGCAGTGTCCACCAGTGTAAATTACACCAGTTACACCACCATATTTACCTTAGTTTACTTCCCTCCTTATTCCTTATACACATGTCGAGTGTAATTCACTCTTGCTAAATAGCTAGTGAAGAAAATATCCACCAGTGGACACCACATCGCCGACAGGAAGGTTTAGTGGATTTTACACCGGGCCGAACGAAAGGTTTAGTGTACGTTGGTGTAGTTCATTCCTACACCAGTGGGACGAACGAAAGAACCTTATAAATCTACAAATTTTTTAAAACTATCATTCAGCGTCTGGTATTTATAATGGAATGATGACATCTGTCACAAGTGTCACACCTAAATTCGTTACGAGTCAAGAAGAAATGTTTCCAGTGGCGGGTAATTTTAATGTTTTACATAGGTTAACGATAAATATGTATTTTAATTTAATACAGAATGATCCGTAATTAATGACACATACCGCAACTGTAGTGTTAACTTCGAAATATTACAATCTAATTAAACTTTCCTTAATAAATTTAGATGAAAATTTGACAGGGTATCAAATTTGAAATAATTATTTCGCTTTTTTGGTAATAATTTCAGTTTGTTTTAACAAGGGGTTATTATTTTTGGCAAGGAATATGATTGCCACATGATCAGTACCTATGTGAGTAAAAATAATATTATGACGTTTACGTTATTGGGCAAAATTGTTTTTACCTTTCTAAAAAATTAAAAAAATAAAAAAAACAAAAATATTTCAACTTCGATACACTAACTTTTTTGTTATTTAATGTTTCATTGAATACTATGGGCCATTAATTTAGAGACCATCATGTTTATAAATACCTGTAAAAGTAAATTATCCAAACTGTTGTAAAAATACATAAAATACGAATCGTCATAAATTTTAACTAAAACAAAAATAAAAACTAATTGTCCCAAAATGTCTCGAAAATAATTTTTTTATTAGAAAAACACTTAACTACGAAGGTTATTAGCGAACTAAAGTTTCCAAATATAAGTTCGAGAAAGTTTTTATACGAGGGTCACGCTATATATTGTGAGATACAAAAAAAACTTCAAGTGTTTTTAGAAAAATGATTTTATTTATGTTCAAAGTAATCACCACCTATATCAATGCACTTTTTTAACTGAAGCATCCACAACTTAATAGTTTGCAGCCAGTCATCTTTTTGAAATACTCTCAAAAAATTGATGGATTGCTTCATCTATCTCATCCTCCGTCGTGAAACGTCGATCACGTAAATGTTTGTTTAGATTAAATAACAACCAGAAATCACACATGGCCAAATCAGGGGAATATTACAATCTAATTAAACTTTCCTTAATAAATTTAGATGAAAATTTGACAGGGTATCAAATTTGAAATAATTATTTCGCTTTTTTGGTAATAATTTCAGTTTGTTTTAACAAGGGGTTATTATTTTTGGCAAGGAATATGATTGCCACATGATCAGTACCTATGTGAGTAAAAATAACATTATGACGTTTACGTTATTGGGCAAAATTGTTTTTACCTTTCTAAAAAATTAAAAAAATAAAAAAAACAAAAATATTTCAACTTCGATACACTAACTTTTTTGTTATTTAATGTTTCATTGAATACTATGGGCCATTAATTTAGAGACCATCATGTTTATAAATACCTGTAAAAGTAAATTATCCAAACTGTTGTAAAAATACATAAAATACGAATCGTCATAAATTTTAACTAAAACAAAAATAAAAACTAATTGTCCCAAAATGTCTCGAAAATAATTTTTTTATTAGAAAAACACTTAACTACGAAGGTTATTAGCGAACTAAAGTTTCACAAATATAAGTTCGAGAAAGTTTTTATACGAGGGTCACGCTATATATTGTGAGATACAAAAAAAACTTCAAGTGTTTTTAGAAAAATGATTTTATTTATGTTTAAAGTAATCACCACCTATATCAATGCACTTTTTTAACTGAAGCATCCACAACTTAATAGTTTGCAGCCAGTCATCTTTTTGAAATACTCTCAAAAAATTGATGGATTGCTTCATCTATCTCATCCTCCGTCGTGAAACGTCGATCACGTAAATGTTTGTTTAGATTAAATAACAACCAGAAATCACACATGGCCAAATCAGGGGAATAGGGTGGATATTTAATGCCTATTATATTGTTTTCACATAAAAATTCAACTGTCTGCTGTGCAGTGTGTGACGATGCATTGTCATGCTGCAACATTAATCCACGGATATTGACTGACTCAAGAACTGCAGGTAAACATTTTGTGGTGCACCAGTTTGCTGTAACTGTACGTTGGTCTTCAAGCTGAATTGATTTTTCAAATCCTGTACTACGAAAGAAAACTGCGTACAAACTTTCTTGACATCTCTTTGCTTTTTCGCCGTTGTTGGTGTTGGATCGCCTTCGTAAATCCACACACGGCTCTCCTGGCGAGTAGAAATATCATAAAATGGTACATATGTTTTATCACCTCTTACAGTTTCAAAAATAATACGATGTCCACCAATATTTAACATTTATAACGTTTCCCGCGCGATTCTTATTCGCTCTGCCTTTTGGAAATCATTAAGCGCATGTGACATCCAACGAGTACGAAGATGAATATGTAAAATTGAATTTACTGTTGCCTCAATCGGTTAACAGATGCATCTTGGATCTTCTTCCATCATACGTCTCACTCTCTCAATGTTTCCAACAGTAACTGAAGAACAAGGCTTACCAATACGTGCCTCATCACCAAGCGCTATCTGTCCTCTTTTAAATTCGTTATACCAGCGAAATACAGTTGCCTGTGAAGAACTTTCATCTTCAAATGCGCATTGAAACCGTTTAAGACTTTGTTATTCACTTAAACCGACCTTTAAATCTCAGTAGATCATAGCGAGCACATGTTCTCTTGACAAATCCATGTTTAGCTGATAAATCGTACGTGCCACGTTTACTATGTGACAGCAGCGACTTAACTGATGGTCAGAGCTTACTCTTACTAGTTAAGGATGGTGGTATTCAAAAATGCAGTCTTGCCAGCTCTTACGCCTCTAATTTCGTGGCATCTCAAAATATACATAGTGGCCCTCGTATTATGTAGATTGCATTTCGTTGTGTTGGAAGATGAGTACAATGGATGAGTATGTGAATTATAGTTTATTTTGTATCACATTAGTTAACATTTTGGTTCAGTTTTTGGGATTAGTAAATACATTTGCGTGAGTTATCTGTGTGTGACCTAAACGTAATCTAGTCAATAACACTCTTGGTATTTTCTCTTTTCTACTTTTTATTTAATTTAATTTTGTTGTACCCATTTTCCATTTACTTTCCCAGGCACTAATCACTTTTGATTTAACGCAAGACTTGACGTCACTACTCACTATCAGATGAACCGTTTGCGCACTGTCACCTGTCACAGCTTCTTTGACAAGTTTGTCGGCTTCCTCGTTGCCTGCTACTCCGATGTGGCATGGAACCACATACTTTGATTTTCTCTTACTATACGAAGAATGGTCGCACTGCGTAGCTTTCTGAGTGCCTTTTAAAAGGAGATAGAAAACTCCGCCATTTTGATGCCTTATTACGTGTTGCCTACATCTTGGCGCAATATTTTTAATAGGTGCGTTTTAATCATCCGCTTCTGCTTCGGAATTGTCGGTTTTCTTGTTTTAATCTGACAGGTTAGAACGACTGAACCGACAATTCCGGAAGCAGAAGCGGATGATTAAAACTCACCTGATATTTTGCTTGCTGCTGTCAGTGTCAGTGAATATTATTTTTGGAGTCACAGTTTATTGCTAAAGAATCAGTTAGCTCACTCGGACCAGTTAAAAGTTCCAAAATAACATCCACTCCAGGGATACAAATTCAGGATACGCAGAAGACTGCTGTTTTATTATAGGCGGTTGTCATATATTGTATTATCTGAGTTGCGCCCGAGAATACCGATCAAGGAGAAGCGACAGTAGCTGTCGGTGCCTTTGATATCGGATGTACCTTTTTTACAGTACACATACTTTGATTTTCTTTTACTATACGGAGAATGGTCGCACTGCGCAGCTTTCTGAGTGCCTTTTAAAAGGAGATAGAAAACTCCGCCATTTTGAACCCTTATTACGTGTTGCCTACATCTTGGCGCAATATTTTTAATAGGTGCGTTTTAATCATCCGCTTCTGCTTCGGAATTGTCGGTTTTCTTGTTTTAATCTGACAGGTTAGAACGACTGAACCGACAATTCCGGAAGCAGAAGCGGATGATTAAAACGCACCTGATATTTTGCTTGCTGCTGTCAGTGTCAGTGAATATTATTTTTGGAGTCACAATTTATTGCTAAAGAATCAGTTAGCTCACTCGGACCAGTTAAAAGTTCCAAAATAACATCCACTCCAGGAATACAAATTCAGGATACGCAGAAGACTGCTGTTTTATTATAGGCGGTTGTCATATATTGTATTATATGAGTTACGCAGTGTATAAACTGGAACATTGAGATAAAAAGTGCCAACGCAGAGTGAGCGATCTGATTCTTTAGCTATAAACTGTGTCATAGGGTTCAAAATGGCCGCGCCCTATGTTGGGCGTGTCGGACCTCTCTCTTGCCCCGTATAGTAATCAAAGTATGTGTTACAGTATGACTTTGACTGATACACAACTTAGCACGCTGAGAAAACATGCTTATTTTCTACACTGAGCGAAATAGTTTGGCAAATTATCTGAAATTATTGTTATAGTCCATGCGCAAATGTTGCAATGTGATTTAATTACATTGAAGTAAATAGGGTTAATAGTAATGATGAAATTTCGGCACCAAAATATAATTCATTATGTAATAATTAATTATTTATTATAAAAGTAAAAGACGTTTATTATTTTATAATTTATCTATAAAATTTGTTCAATATTTGGTTTATTTATTGTTAAAAATGTAATAAAAGCCCCATGTTTAAATTAAATTACCTTTTCCTTAACTAAAAATAAGGTAAATAAAATTAAGGGTGTTAAAAAAAATTTAGGTAACAATTAAAAAGATATCAGGTTTGAGAGGTTTAACTAAATATTTGCAATGAGCATATATTTTCAAAGCTTTTAGGTTTAAAAAGTACTTACATATTTTTAGAATTTCTAGATTTATATTAAATTAAAAGAACTTTCAAGTTTATCACTCATTTCTGTAGAAACAAGTGTTTTCTCGCCAAGTTAAACCAGATGTCATTTAAGGTTTATGTATTTAGAGTTAAATACCTGGCCTGGCTATTACCCAGATAATACAAATATGTCCATTGGACGTCCATTCGATATACAATTTTGGATGTCTAGACGTCCAAACATGAGTTTTCTGGACTTCCGACATCCAATGGACGTCCAGTGAAGTATACAAATGGCACACTTTCGACCATTCAGAGGACGTCCAATTCAGGAATATATTTGGACGTCAAATACTAGACATTCAAAAAACGTCCAGGATTATATTTCCATTGAGACCACATCCCCACTTTTTTACAGAAACGCAACTCACCACACACTATTTTATATTATTAATAATTTGTTTATTATTTTCGCAAATCGCTATACACCATTTATTTATTTTTTTATTAAAAATCGCTTGACCTGAGCAGAAATCGAACTCACGATACATCCATTATCATTTTACGCTTTCAATCGCTAGACGAGCTCGACCAAGGAACCACTTGAAAACTTTTTTCTAGATACAGTTATAATTGAATAAGATTTCAAACTTCCGCTGATAGAATGAAATGCAATAGATTCAATTTGTCAATTTTTAATGACCAGTTATATTAAAAAAAAGAAGTATATCCCACATAGCACACGGACGTCTTATGGACGTCTAAAAGACGTCCTTCAGGGACATAAAGGACGTCCGAGGGACGTCCTCTTTTGATACCGGGACGTCAATCTGACGTCCAATGGACGTCCTAATGTTCCGTTTCCGTCCATCTTTGGGACGTCCCTGGGACATTCTAAAAGGACGTCATAGGGACCTTTGTTGGACGTAAATCAGACGTCCGACGGACGATATTTGATCATAATCTATAAAAGGTAATAATAACAAAAATGTTAACAATAAAAGAGCTTCATTTAACAACTTTCATCCTGAAAAAACTAGCTAAAGTTAAACGTTTTTAGTTTACAAAAAAAAAACAGGAATTAATTAAATTTAACACACAGCGCTGGTAAAATAAAACCTTAGGTCCTACTTATAGCTTATGTCGACATAATTGAGTATTATAATTTTGTCAAAATTAGTTTTGTTCCAACTCTCCGCCATTAAGGTATTTTCTTTCCGCCAGCGGCTACCGCCAATACACATCACTTATTCTCACCTCAACACAAAACACTCACTTCACTTTATAACCACTTTACCACCCACATCAAAAAAATAACAAATAACACTATATAACCTTTTTTCTTCATTAATCTAACTCACTTATATAAGTTAATTATTGAATGCCGAAAATTGTAGCTGTTGTTGTTCATTTGAAAATAAATGATAGGTTAGGTTTTCTGTCCTCATACTCTTACAAAAACAAAACGTTGAATTTCAAGTTATCGATTCAACGACCAACGATGCTAGTACATAAAAAGTCCCATTAACGTCCCGGACTCGGACCGAAACCTAAACGTTTTGTCGAAACGGGACCAAAATAGGACGTCCTTCGAAGGACGTCCTAGTGTTCACTGTAATCGGCCATGGGACGTCCTGTGCTATCTGGGATATAGATGGGTATTATCTGGTAGGCTTAATAAATAATGACCTAAGATGGACGTCCACTGGACGTCAAAATACTACTGAACTTAAAATTAAGTCCAAAAACAGACGTTCTCTGGGTATCGATATTCAGTTGTCAATTTAATTAGCATGAACGGACGTACACTGGATGACGGATATGGACGTCCTGACCCTCAAATAGATCTAAAGTGGACGTCCATTGGACTATGTGTGCATAGACGAATTTTTAGAAATAGTACTTAAGTATGCATCAATATTTCCAAAATCCAGTATGATTTATTCAATAAATGTAAATATGAATGGGCAAAACATCTTTATATTGACATAATTGTTACTTACAATTTAGCCATATTAAAGGGATTTTGCCCACTTTGACCAATCCTAATTGAAATACGCGAATTTATTATACTTTTTTAAATATAATTTCAAAATAAAATAAACAAAATCTGCAATTCATTGTTTGTTAAATTATTTATTTAAAAGAAGAAAAACATATATTTCACAAAACACAATACCTACATATGAAAAATAAAATGTCAAAAATGATTAAATAATTATACTTAATATTTATGCATGTGATAAAATTCTTAGTTTCCTAATAACTTTTTTGGCACATTTTATATCTGTAATAGAATACCTAAGTGTGTAAAAATCTTCATCTCATTACTACACAAAACAAACACCAAAAAATATCACTTAACATTGCTCACGTACTAAACACAACTTGGACTGACTTTGACAGATAACATAATTTTGAGTGATACACAACTTATTTTTGCACATGCGCGTTACAAAACGGTACACTGAAAACACCAAGCTGTCGCTTCTCCATGATCGGTATTCTCGGGTTGCGCAGTGTATAAACTGGAACATTGAGATCAAAAGTGCCGACGCAGAGTGAGCGAACTGATTCTTTAGCTATAAACTGTAGTAAAGGCATCAAAATGGCCGCGCCCTATGTTGGGCGTGTCGGACCTCTCTCTTGCACCGTATAGTAATCAAAGTATGTGCATGGAACCCATACAAATACAACGTCTTTTCTATTTTGTTGAGCTGTACTGAGTTCCTCTTTAAATGTTAACAATTAAAGGGTTGCTTAATAAATTATCTGTAAGGTCTTCAGAGAACTGAGAGAATCACTGAGAATGATAAACTTTTGCCAGATCGAAGAATTTATGCAAACTACTGCTTGGTATGATGCATATAACTTTGCAGAGAAAATTGATGATTCAGGTGGCAGTTTATACATAAATCTGGAGATAGAGTTAACACAGCAGATCCAATTACTTTATCTAGTTTTGAGGTGTCTGTGAAGAATTGAGGATAGTCTGAATTAGTTTATTAAATCATGAAGAGCTGATCTGATTAAATGATAATTTAAGTGTTTGTAGAACTTAGAAAGAGAGGTAAGATATTTTGAATTTTTTGTTGCCATGGAGGCGCTGTTAAGCATTTTTGAGTTGTGCGATTGTCGAGAAATAGGTTAGAAGTTTATTGGGAAAACCAGCTTTGATATGAGGGGTTTGTAAGAGTGGATTCCATCTTGGCTGTGTAAGGAAGGCATATGTACAGAGCATTTTCAAAGTCTGCTCAGCAAACGTACAGCAGAACACCGTGTTTGACCAGCAAAACGGTGTATTTTTCCAGTAAAATGCCATTATTGTCTAGTAATGTAATATATAATTTACTGAAACGTAACAAATAAGAGACAACAACCTAATACATGACGTCTCTCTGTTTCTATATTTATCTTTGGGGAGCTAAAAAAAGGCCCTCATCTCTCCAAAGTTCATCAATGTTCGTGTTCAGCGTCCAGCATTTGGTCAAAAGAAATATGGTGATCCTTTTGTATAGTCTTCTACGTTCGAAAGGCAGTTCACTAAGCTTTCGAATGGCGATGTACGAAGAGCTCCTGACATTATTCGGAGTGCTGAATTGTGTATGGTATGGTATTGAGAGACTTTAGTAAATATTTGGGTGAAATCAGATACGCAATTGAGCCTTTGGAGCCTATTAGTGTTTGACATAATGTTAACATCGTCAGACGATCTACACCCTAGTCTTTCTTTGCAAGAGTTTTAAGAAGGTTTAGTCGTTTGTGACAGGATGAAACGAGTTCAGCTTTCACGTTATCGTTATGTAGTTTTAGCTTCAGAGGATTTATAACTTTTCGTTTAGAAAATAACGTGTCGTGTTTTAGTTAGAGAAACGGAGAAATCTCTCTTTTCTGACCACGTTTCAAGGTGATGAATAAATTGTTGAGTAAGTGAAAAGATTGTTTAAATTTTTTCCCTTGCAGAAAATAACCAAGTCGTCTGCGTATAAACGTGCTTTAAATGGTAATTTAATGCCTCGTAAAATGTCGTTGATTGCTACAATGAAGAGGGTGGGGCTTATCAACGAACCTTATGGAAGCGAATGTTTGGCCGTCTTTTATGACATAACTGGTGCTTTTGATGTCGCCTGGCACGATTATATTACAAAAAAATTGCATAATTGGGATATAAAAGGTCACTGCCTGTCATTCGATCGTTAAAAACTTCTTGCAAAACCGAACCTTCAATGAAAGCACACGGTCAAATGTTCAATATCACAGGACTAGAAAAAAAAAAAAAATAATAAAATAGATAAAACGTTAAAATACGAATTAAAATATCAAAATAAATCGTTTAAATTAATTGTTTAGCTGCTGTTCAACGTCGGTTCGAAGAAGTCATTTTCAGAAGTTTGCTCTAAACATGAATCTTCAGAATCACTATTATCGTTACCAATGGTAATAATAATAGGTTATATCATTATTTTTATTCTTGGATCTAAATCTTAAAGTTTGTCTTCTTCTTTTATCACGTGGCCAATGCATTTTAACCAATCGGCAGCACTCATTGCGTTGTTTATTAGGCTCAACGAGAGGGAGGGGTGGGTGCAAAATCCTCGAGGCCCGGCTGCTTTAAAAAAAAATAGATAACAATATACACCTACGACCAATTTAATGAATTTTTCCTTGTTCATGCGGATAATACTAAGTAATTCCGCTTTCAACATATGTTTATTACATTATAATTTTTCGATTTCAATCAATTGAATATTTCAGATTTTTTCCACGCCGAAGTGACGGTTATGACGGTTTTAAACTTGAAAGAGTAGATTGGAACCATGTTTCAACCACATTTATTTGCATCAATGTCTTCGTGATAATCCCCGATCTTTCGTGATTCCAAAACATTAAGCCCACCTTCAGCAATCGCGGTAACACTGCCAATAAGCATAATTATTAAACGACGTCCTTTACCCGAAGGTGATTTCAATCCCGTAGAGAGCCCTTCTAAGAAAGCGTCTCCAAATTCTTACCGAACATTTGTAAGTTTTCCCTTGATTAACCCAGGTTTTGTCCACCTAATAAATGTTACCGCTCATTTCTTTAAAATATTTTCAACGACAAACGACAATTTCCTCTTTTTCCAGTAGGGCAAGATTACGGTTTCTCCTACAATAACGAAAATTTTGCCCCCTCATCCATTGTATAACCTGTAAAATGTTCGTATTTTTTTATTAAGTTATATTTCGCTTTCGAAAAATGATTCCGTCAAGCAGAAGGGTTTTGATGCAGCTGAGTCACTGCAGTTCATAAGAAACACCATAAATAAAAAAATACTGTGACCTACCTAAAAATGTATAAGGTAAAATAAACAGTTTAAAAAGGTCAACAATAATATTCAACTTCTTTTATTATAGGATACTAAAAGTTTGAAATAGCAGCACATAATTGAACATTTACAGAAATCTGTTAACTAAAATAGTGAGATACACATCGTAAAATGTTATCACACTTAATTCTCCATATGACCCTTTCTAAGTGTATTTTACAGCACATTCCAAAGTATTCTTGCTCTCGCTACTGTCCTACCCTCATGGCAGACTTTTGTATGTCCATGTTTACTAAAAAATAATGTTTTAATAAATAACAGAATAATAGTATTTTGTCTAAATAGGTAAATCGACTTCATCTGTATTTTCAAATTATTGTTTAATTGTAGATAGTATATTAATGTTTTGATATATGTACTTATAGGATTGATTAGTCAGAGCATGTAGATATGTGGGATGTGACTTCTTAAGTGCCTTATCAAAATCACAATTTATGTTTGATACTTATTGCTCTTTTCGAGACATACTTTATTACCAATTGTAAACTAATTTACCAACAGCCTTATTTTTATTTAATACCTGCAGTGATTCAAATTACCATAACATCTAATATTTTTAAAACTACTAAATTATACAAACAAGGCAATAAAAAAGTGTCATTAAAATAAAAGATTTCTGGTTTGTATGCAACATCCTATCTAGGTTAGAGGGCAACACGATTCACAATTACTGGCAAACAACTTTATTTAGGTAAACTACTTAAATGTACATAACATTTCTTAGGTAAAATTTCTCATCGAGTATATTAAATTAACTAGTTGATCCATTTTTCCAATTCAGACTTTTAAAGTGAAAAACCATTTGTCTCTTTATCTTTATCAAACTTTTATTGTACATTTCCGTAATGATGTCAAGTAGTTACCTTATCAGAATAATCAAAGTTTTCCTTTTAGCGGGTTTTGTGGGAAACAAAAAATATACAAATTTTTTGCTTACTTCTTCATAGTATTTACAATTGGGTACAAAATAGGCCATTTTGAAGTAGTCTTTGGATGGTCTTAGACCCTGAAACAAAATATAAAACAAATTAGATTCGCAAAACTTTATTATAGTTAAATAAAACAACAACTTTAAAAATATTTTTATTTACCTTGCCTTAAAGAAGTTTTTCGGGAACAATCGTTGAATTGACAAACATACTTTCAATTTATTACTGTCACAGTTCTTAATTAAACACATTTTGTTAAATGAATACAAATAAAATAATGTTAATTTTATTAAAAGCGTTTCATAGTAGAGCGATTACGGAATGACAGTTTGTTTGATTTGGTACAGTGTTGCCAGAATGTTTTTGTTATGTACCAGCTTTGTCTAAAAAATGTACCAGATTCCTTGTTTTTATGAAATTTAACTAGGTGTTCACTGCACAAATGAACTAATGGAGAAACCGTCCCTGGTATTGGGAGTGGGGGGGGGGGTAGGAGTAGGGAATTTTAGCTCTAAAATACATGAAATAGGAAATGTTTGTCATCCATTAGGGGATTTTTATTTTAAAAGGTTTTGATAACTAATTTTGGGTAGACTATTTTAGTAATGTGTACTTTGTTCTTTTCTCTCATAGTACTAATATATTTTATATATGTTTTAATTTCTTCTGTTACATATTTGTACCCAAACTCCTGACTATGTTCTATGTACGTAATATATTTAAATTAGCAGCATTTGATAATGTGTCTTACTTTTGCTTTAGATCACCATCAGAAAAAACGACAGAAGAGAAGATCGAAGAAGAAGATGACGTGTTTTCGGAAACGGATGACGTTCAACCGAAACGGTTAAGAACAGAGGAAGATAATGAAATAACGTACAACTTTGAGAGTGGCAATGATATGGAAGAATTTGTACCCGATAATAATTCGACAACAGAGACAATCAATATCGAAAATGATGACGATATAGACGCTTTCATGAATGAAATAGCCCAAAGGATAAAACAGTTACCAGAATCGCTGAAAGATGTAGCCAAAGTAAATATACTAGCGTACGTGACAGAATTGGAATTACAGCAGAATGGAGAATAAATATTTTTAAGTTTATTTTAATTATATTATCGATGTTTTTATTGTACATATTTTTACCCTGTTGAGAATTTAGTCTATTTTTGTTATATTTGTACATTTTAATTAACAAAAATGTATATAAAAAAATAAAGAAGTTAATTTTAATTGAAATTATTGTTTTATTAACTCGCCAGTGAAATGTCAAAAACATGTCGGGACATGTAGAAAGGTTATCTGAAAACAAGGTATGTGTAAGTAAAATAAAATAATTAGAAAACTGTTTGCTTTGCTTTGTTGTTTTCTATCAATAAACTCATAAACATAATGTATCTACGCCCGTGAGATAAGAACTTCTTATCCCACTCATTTTGCGTGAAATAAGTTTTTTATCGCGAGCATTTTTCTTATCTCACTGCTTTTCAATCAATCAAATAAAAAAGTCAAAATGTCAAAATCTAAAGTAACAAGTAACTATATTTACAGCTTAATTATTTATTATTATTTTGACTTTTAAAAACAATATTTACATTAAATATTGTATTTAGCATAAATATTTAGGTATAACACGTCAAAAAATATAAACAAAAAATTTACATTAAAAATAAAATATTGTCGTGCGAGTCATTTTTCGACCAGTCCAGTCCTGCTTCGTTCCGTTATCCAGTCAATGGGAGTGCCAGAAAGACAAAACGTGTATCAAAAGAGCACCTGAAAAAATAGCGTGTATCAAAAGAACACCTGAACGAAAAGCGCATATCCAAATAGAGCTTTTTTTTCTGGGCTCGTCTGACTATGTGTCTCCGAATAACACTGAAGCCTATTGGCTTATTGTGTTTTACCCCATGTTAGTTCATAGCACCCACTCTATCACCTTTGTACCTTGTACAAGTTTGTACAGATCCTTGGGTGAGTGGGTTCTATACGTTGTTGGATCAACCTGGGGTTGTCCAAAAAGAGCCTGTCTTTTGCGATCTAGAGCTTCGCATTCGCACAGTATGTGTTTGGCCGTTTCTGGTTTCTTGTGACATAGTCGGCACATGAGTTCCCCATTGTACATGCCAATTTTGTTCAAGTGTCCCTTTACTGGGGCGTGCCCAGTCATGAACCCTGTTATCACTTTCAACTGGTTCCTATTCATTAAGAGTAGTTCTCCAGTTCTTTTGGGACATGGTCTGCCTATGAAGGCTTTTCCATGTGCCTGTTTTGGGGTGCTTCCCCAATAGTTTATATGTTGTTTCCGAATCCAGTCATTTATAAAACCCCGGACTGTACTTTTTGGTACTCCTGGGTTTGTGTCTGGTTCCGGTGTTTCTTCTGACCCTCTTTTTGCAAGTTCGTCAGCCTTTTCGTTGCCTTCGATCCCTTTGTGACCTGGCACCCAAAATAGTTTTACTCTATTTCGGTCTGCCAGTGTTCTTAGTTCTTCGATGCATTCCCATACCAGCCTCGACTTAACTTTCTGACTCGATGTGGCCTTAAGTGCCGCTTGGCTGTCTGACATTATTTGAATATGCTGATTTTCGACAGCTCTTTCATTGTTCGTTTTTGCACATTGCAAAATTGCGTATACCTCGGCCTGAAATACCGAGGAATGTATTCCTATAGCATAGCTATGGTTAGTATCAGGGTTTTTGGAGAATACTCCTGCCCCAGTGCCTTCCGCAGTCTTAGACCCGTCTGTATACCAGGTTTGTTCCTGTCGTTGGGCATTGGGCTCCCTTATGGTGATCTCCGCTCTTTCCTGTATTAAAACCTCAAAGGGAGTATTAAAAGAGTACCTCTTGGTTATGTTGTCTGATCTCATGTCTAGCACGTCTCCTGTCACTAACCTTGAGATACTCATGTGACCTGGCCTAATGTCAAGATTTCCCAGTGTATTCCCTAATCTGTAAGCACTTAATCTTGCCTCCCCTTGTATCACATAGTGAAGAGGTGAGAGTCCTATTAGTGCTTCCATTGCAGCAGTGGGGGTTGTTTTCATTGCCCCCGTTATTCCGAGGCAGGCAAGTCTTTGTACCTTGCTTAGCCTCGTTATTGCTTTCCTTTGCTGTGTCTTTGGCCACCACACCAAAGCTGCGTATGTCTCACCACCATGTTATAAAGCCAGTATACCATGTCTGGTTTTAACCCCCATTTTTTTCAAAGGATCGCCTTGCGATCATTAATGAGGTTTCCGCTCTCCTTGTGGTTCTTTCTAGATGCTGGTTCCAGGTAAGTCTCGAGTCAATCATAACCCCGAGATATTTTACCTCCCCCTTAAGCTGGATGCTTGCACCTCTTAGGTTTAGAGGCCCTAGTCCTTCCAATTTCCTCCTGCGGGTGAATGCAATTATGTCAGATTTGTTTGGGCTAATGTTTAGTCCTTCCGCCTCTGTCCATTTTGTTACTATATTTAGAGCCTCTTGCATTCGAGGGCTAAAAAATGTTTACATAAAATTATTAAAAAAAACTAAACTAATTTACCGAACCTCTGCGGCCTAAAGTAATCGCCGGTTGATTCGCAAAAAATTATACATAAATTAAGAAAAATAAAAAACCTAACTCGTTTACCTAACATGTACGTGATCAATCGTTTAATTTTAAATTGGACGGCGTTATGCAGAAAACTACCAACCCACAATATACCAGATATTAGGTTGAGGGCGAATTTGGGTAATAAAATACACGTTCTGCATTCTGTAAGAACCTAAACCTTTAAAATGCTAGCCTATATAGCTTTTTTAAACAAACAAAAACTTCAGAGCTGATTATCTCAGTATGTCACTATTGAGGGTTGGTAGCTTTCTGCTTAACGCCGTCCAATTGATCCAGGCCGCTCAGGTTAGATAAATTATTTAAATTTTTTAAGCAACCCATGGTGGCTACAGGCCGAATAAGCTAGGTAAATTAGGTGCTTATTAGGGGCTTTTAAATCAATTAATGTAAAAACAATAGCGCTATTTTGAAACGCGCTGTTTCCATCGGCGATATTTAGTGACAATATCCACTACAGTGCAACCTCGATAATCCGAACCCACGCTAATCCGAACGCAAATCGTGATGCGAAATAGTCCGAACGCCGCCTCTGTAATCCGAACGCTGACAGGAAAAAACCTGCAGCGCGGCCCGCGTCGCCCATATGTAGTTTGATAATGCATTTAAATGTACAAAAATCAATATACATACATAGATCTAAAGGTCTAAAAATGTGTAAGAGGTGTTTTATTGTATATTCGTTAATCCGAACAATTCGATAATCCGAACAAGGTCTGACAATTAGGAGTTCGGATTAAAGAGGTTGCACTGTAATAAAAAAGTGTTATTTATTTTATTAAGGCACCGTTTAGTTCGAGCGCTCTTTTGAATAGGCGCTATTTTGATCAGGCGCTCTAATAATAGCACTATTTCGATCAGCGCTATTTCGTGACAGCCAGTTTTTGAAGGGTTATTCATTTGTTCATCACTATATACTAAGTTTACTTCTGCAATCAATTTCTTGTTTTTCGTCTACGTTTTGAGGCAACCTTATTTTAATAACCAGCTTTGTGAATATTCGAATATTTATTTAAACAATTAGGAGCTGAACAAGAATACTTAATGACTTAGTTGTTCCGCAGCGCAGGGCCAAACATTTTTTGTCACAACTATTAAAAACGAATTAAAAATTGATACAGCTAGTCGCGTCAAAGTAGGTTTTCACTTTAAACTTTGGTCGGAAAGGTCCAATCGGTCTAATTTTTTTTGCAAAATGTTGATTGAGACATGAGATTCAAAGTTCACTAAAATCTAGATGCCGCTCGGCCTCCCTCCCCCCAAATTCACCCCAATTGGGGGGAAATTCTCGGCTTTTTTCAACAGAAGGCGCATACTTCATAAAACTGCAGTCCCAAGCGGAGTAAATGTTCTACTCGGGGGTTTTAAAGTACCCTGAATCCATTATTTGGGTCAGGTCGCCTTTGCGACCTTCCCAGGGGTGGGTGACAGGGCCACTGGGCGTCCAATATACTAGATGTCCGTGGAAATGTATTTGGGCTCCCAAATTGCGCTAGGGGAGTTTAGAAGGGCGGAGATCTCAATGTCATCGAGAATTAAGCCTTTTTAAGCCCTCAGGGTCGTATAAAAAGGGGCCCATGGGGACTCAAATATCATGATCACGCGAGATTGAATTTCAGGACACAGAATTGGTACGCGCTAGTGTTATAAAACAAACAAATCTAAATTTGGGCAGCCTGTCATCCTGTGACCCAACCAGGGGTGTCCGAACAAGGTGCTGGGCCCAAAATATGAGATTTGATTTTATTTGATACCAACTTTGTATGAGAAAATGGAATTTTACGAGAATTTAAATTTGTGGCCCCTTGGAACCCCTATCGCTCATACCTGGGTTCGTCAGAGACTCAAAAAGGAGTTTGTAGTTTTATAACACTATCGCGTACCAATTCTGTTTTGTCCTGAAAGTCAATCCCGCGTAATCATGAAATTTGAGACCCCATGGGCCCCTGTGTATACGGCTCTGATGGCTTGAAAAGGCTTAATTCTCGATGAAATTGAGATCTCCGCCCTTCTAAACCCCCCTGACGCAACTTGGCAGCCCAAACACATTTCCACGGACATCTCATATTTTGGACCCCCACACACCCCTGGGAAGGTCGCAAAGGCGACCTAACCCAAATAATGGATTCAGGGCACTTCAAACCCCCCGAGTGGAACATTCGCCCCGCTTGGGACTGCAGTTTTAGAAAGTATGTGGCTTGTTGAAAAAAGCTGAGAATTCCCCCCAATTGGGGTGAATTTGGGGCGGGAGGGAGGCCGAGCGGCATCTAGATTTTGGTGAACTTTGAATCTCATGTCTCAATGAACATTTTGCAGAAAAAAATAGCCCAATCGGACCTTTCCGACCAAAGTTCGAAGTTTCTGCGTTTTTAGTACTACTTTGACGCGACTAAATATAATATATGTATATATGTATTTCGTTTAGGCCACGGTAGTTACCCACCGTGGATTGGATTAAGAAAAAAATGATAAATCCTAATATTAATTTACATTTTTAATACTTACCAATTACATCAAATCAACCGGGTTTTTCATCTTTACCCAAAAATACTTACCTATACAGGGTGTCCAAAATTGTTGGGGCATAGAGCTACCACGTATTGTGGAGGTCAATTGGACCCAATTTATATTATATAATATACACCAAAATGTACCGTTTGTCCGTGAGAAAAATTGTATACAGCGCATGATTTGTACGGTAATATTACGGTTTTCACGCGTGTTGGAACAGACCTTATGGTTGGCAGGTCGAACATCAGCGCTGTCAATTTTTTATGTAAGTCAATGTAAAATGAAGTGTTTTTTTTTAAATTGGTGAAAAGAATCAAAATAATGTGAAAAAAAGTACCTAATTACAAGTAACATGAGTGACAAAAAAATCAAAGCAAGATTTACTTCGTTCCAGACGTATGTTGATGATTATATATTTGACATTTTGTTGAAACGTAAAATAAAAATTCTACCAGTATATTAATTTTTTGTTCTTCAGAATATATTTGTTCTTAACCTTCAACACGAGCAGCAGAGGGTTAATTCTCGACCTGTAGGAATTTTTGACATCTTTCTGTACATCGGAAATTTATGACATTTTCTTACATATCGGAAAGTGTCACGAATTCCTATAGAAAAAGGTTCCTACAAGTCGGGAATCGGCCCCCAGAGAAGTGTACTGCAAGAAGGGTACAAGAAGAAAAGAAAACAACTAGGGAGAAATCTAAATACCAATTGAAGAAGTGACGTATCGCCTCTCGCCTCCAATGTTTACCATATCTATTTCTCGCGGGCTATTTACTGGTCGTATTGTATATGTAGGGTTTATTTAAATAAGTATGGATAGATTAAAAAAATGAGAATTATTCCAAGAGAATACAAAAAACAACTCGAGGACAGTACGAGTTATATTTATTGAATTTGAAAGACAGAAACCAAATTCGATACTGTCAATCCAGATGATCTTTTTTGTTGGTGTCATCGGCTTCGACAACTTAGGCCATTAGCCTCGTTTTCTGTGTAGGTTACGAAGTGGTATTTAGGTACTTCAATAATATACCATTTTATATGTCGTGACCTTATTTATATTATAGAAACTTATTTTGCAAAGTACGTCTATGGAATCTGACGTTATATATTCCCACTTTTATTCAGACTATAGTCCTATTGACATAGCATGCACATTGGCATTCTACCCCACTCCAGTTCATTGGTCTGACCCAACGACTAGACCAATTTTGTTTACAAAAACCAAATTGCAAGCATTCACTGTGTTATCCACGCACATGCTAAATTAATATGGGAGTTTTGTAACAAGGATTGTTTATGATTATAATTCTGAATTTACTTAACATAAGGCTCTAACGCTCAAAACATTTTCAAAGTTACAATAAGCAATATTTGCTTTTTTAATGCCGATTATTATCAGTTTAATGTATTTTTTGGTTGCAACTATTATTGCATTTGTAGGTGATTTGCAGGAAAGTACACCATTTATTTGCAGTTGGGCAACGGTGTAAAGTAAGCATCGTAGTTTTAGGACCTGGTTCATTGATAAAATGCATGGTCGCACAAATGATTCCCATGTAATTTAATAGTCGTCTTGCTCTTTCTATAGGAGCAGCCGAGGTGACAGCTATGTATGCCTAACATAAATACTCAAGTTGAATGCTTGCAAGTAAATAATAATAATAATAATAATATAATAATAATGTTTATTTACTGAAATATACATTTAAAAAATACATTCATAAAATACATTCATAAAAACGACAAGAAATAAATAAACATACAAATTCACAGAAGCAGTACTTACATTGTGTACCGCTTGTACGTGATAATTTATAATAATAATTTTTTTTTTGTGTTGACAAATTTAAGTTTTTTTTTTTTAAACAATAATGTAAAATTAAATAAATTGTTACATATTATTAGGTAGGTATATTATATGCTAAAAACGTCAAAATCGGGTGATGTCAAATCCGGGATTTTTTTGTCAATGTCCATTATAATGCGAGAAAGTCACAAGAGGGTATTAGTCATATTCGATTGGATGTCTTATTTTGGGTAAGTATAGTTATTTATATATTTATATATATTGTAAAATTTAAATAATTAATTTAATAAAGTATAAAACAATTTTCTGGGTGTGTTTAATAACCATTTTTTTAACATAGATTTAAATAAATTGTGTTCTTTAATTATTTTTATATTTTCAGGAATTAAAGTATATAATTTTGGACCTATAAAGCTACAATGTCTTTGTCCAATGGTTTTACTGCAGCGTGGGATAGAGAAAGTGAGTTGTCTTGTGTTGTAGGTATGTTCTATTTGTATTAATTTTATGTTACCCTTGTGAATATTTGTTAAGAGAGTTAAACAATATATTTGCCTTATATCTAGAACTCCTGCATCCAGAAACAGACGATCACTTGAGTATGAACGCTCTTTATTATACATAAGTTTTAGTATCCATTTTTGTACCACATTTAACTTTTCTAGATAAGAATCACTGACCCCACCCCAAGCTATGACGCCATATGATAGTTGCGATTGCACTAATCCGTAATAGATGATTTTTAATTGAGTACCGTTTAAATATTGTCTTAGGTACTTAAATCTAGATATAAATCCTCTCAATTTATTGACTAGGTTGCAGATATGTAGGTCCCATCTTAGATGTCGATCGATGACAATACCTAAATATTTAATAGCCGAAGCTTCTGGAATCTTAATTTTATCGGATACCGTTAGAGGTCCCATACTTGGAAGTCCATTTGAATAAGAGGCGAATGGTAAGTACTTGGTTTTTTCGTAGTTTAAAGTTAGTTTGTTATAATTAAATCAGTTAATAATATTTTGAAAATCTTTTTCAGCATTTTTTTTCAAGTCATTCCAGTTATGGTCTTGGTACAATATCACAGTATCATCTGCAAAACTCAATATTTTACCCACTGACGGTTGTATCATAAGATTATTTATGTAAATAGTAAAAAGTATTGGTCCTAGCACCGTTCCCTGAGGAACTCCGTATGTAATTATTTTTGGAGAACTTATTGTACCCTCAATATTTACCACCTGTTCCCTACCAGAAAGGTAACTCTCAAATAATGTTAATGCATTGCCACGGATTCCAATTTGATTCAATTTTTCTAGTAATTTCCTGTGACATACCGTGTCAAAGGCTTTGGAGAGATCGACAAAGATACAAAGTGATGGTTTAGATTTATCTAAAGAGGAATATATTTCTGAAGTTAATGCATGTATGGCATCTTGTGTCGATCTCCCCTCCCTAAATCCATACTGGTTATTAGAAAGAACATTAAATTTATTTAGAAATTTTATTATACGCGTTTTGATAGCTTTCTCAAGGATTTTGGCTACATTAGATATTAAAGAGATCGGTCGACAATTTTCAATCTTTTCAACGTCTCCTCGTTTGAATAACGGTTTAATTAACCCGGTTTTGAATATTTTTGGAAAACATCCTGTACAAAACGTACTATTTATGAGGTGTACTAAAGGTGATACGATTTGATTACATACGTTTTTTAAAAGGTCTGAGTTAATATTATCCTGACCTGGTGATTTTTTTGATTTTAAAGATTTTATTAAACTAAGAACTTCTTCCTCGTTAGTCGGATACAAAAATAAGCTGTTATTTATTGCAATAGTTTTTTCTTGGAAATTGCTAGGCTCTACAATTTGACTCGCTAAGTTCTCCCCAACTTCACAATAAAACTTATTAAACTCTTCAGCAATAACGTTTTTATCATTTATTATTTGATTTTGTATATTAATACTTTTTATTATTTTTTTAGGTTTTGTTTTGTTACAAATATGATTGACACAGTTCCATAAAGATTTTGACTTGTTAGAATTTTTTTCTATTTCCTTTTGTACGTATAATTTTTTGGCCTTTTCAATTAGTCTGCTTAGTTTATTTTTATACTGATTATAATTTTGTTGTAATTGAATATTTGTTGGATGTTTTGATAAATATTTGTACATTTTATTTTTCTCTTTAATAGATTTTAAAAGGCTCGGTGTAATCCAATTTTTACTATTATTTTTTAATTTTACTTTTAACTCGTTTGTGTTCTGATTAATGTATAATTTTAGAGTATTGATAAAACTCTCTGAAATTTCATTAGAATTATTTTTTGAATAAAGACTATTCCATGACTCCTGTTGTAGATCTTTTTTTAATTTATTATAATTGATATATTTTATAAAAGCATCTTCTCCCGCGTAATTTTTTTTCTTCGTCTAATTCGAAGTGCTATCGGTCGATGGTCAGTGATTTTATCTTCAAAAATAAAAGATTTAAAACGTTCCTGCTCCAGTGAATCTGCCTTTACATAAAAATGGTCTAAACATGTTGAACTATCAGGCCGCGTAATATCATTTATATACGATACATAATTGTGGTATTCTAAAATATTTTTGTAGTTCTCTGTAAGCTCGTCATTATCTTTTAACAAATCAATATTAATATCCCCTGTAAGTATATTAATATCACAATTATGTCTATTGTTTGTTAGAAACCAATTTAAATTTTCAATGAAAATTGGTATTGAGCCATTCGGCGAACGATATACTGATGTTATTAATATTTTTTTAGATCCTAATACAATTTTGGTTTGTACTGCTTTTAAATCGCCAATGTTAACTATGAAATATTCATAATCTAAATGCTCTTTTATAAAAATTAGAACACCGTCATTTCTATTATTTTCTCCTTCATTGTATATTGTATGGTATCCCTGTAATCCAAAAATTGTTTTATCAAATATTCGAAATGTTTCAGTTAGGACAATTATTTCGAAATTTTCTATTAATTGACTTAAATAGATGTAAAGTTCATCAGCATTTTTATAAACACTTCGAATATTTGTGTGAAATATTTTAAAACAGTTTGTATCCTTCGAAATAAATTGATTAAAATCTGTTACATTTTTAATTTGTAATGCTTTTATGGGTTGATAATTATATTCTTGTATATACGGATTCATGTGATTATCAGCCTATTTACGATTAAAAGAGAAAACATATATATAAATAATAATGTCCAAATAAACAAAGAACTTTATAATGATATACCTGTAATTTAAATGTATTTATATTTGCCCAAATTCAGAGTAGAAAATAATTATTGTCTTTTTATGCCTTTGCAATCTCTTACAATTAAAATAAATATACCTACCGTTTATAAGGAGCATTTAAAATTTTTTTTTTGTACTTCGTGTTGATCTTGAAAAACCAATATTTTCTTTATTTTTCTTTTTTCTTTGTTCGTTTTCTTCTTTTTTTTTCGGAACTCGATATTATGTCTCGATTTTTTCTTTTGCGATTCAAATTTATCTTCACGCTATTTTCTGTGTCAAGTTCTCTCTCTTCTTCTTCTTCTTCTTCTTCTTCTTCTTCTTCGTCTGTTTCGTATTCGGTACTATCCGTAGCTGCCTCTTCCAATTCTTCAGCCGTATAATATTTACCATTTACTAATAATCGAAAGCCTTTAACTCTTGCTTCTTTGTTTTGGCTTCTTGCTATTTTCAAGTGCTTTATTAAAATTTTGTTACTCTCCTGGTCTTCCGGGCAAAGATCGTTAACAACAGAAATGTTTTTTCCTTGCAGTTTTTGTACGTTTTTATATATATTCAATTTTTGAAAAAATGTAACGAATTCAACCAATACTCCTTGTTTTTCTTCGATACGCCCTATGAAATAAACATCTTTGATATCGCTTGCTATGAAATTAGTTTGGAATAAGTTATTCAGCGTTTCCAAGGTACTAGGTAATATGTTCTCTTTATTAATTTTAATGCCGAAAATAATAATATTGTTTTTTCTTATTTTCCGTTCCAGATTAATATTTCTACTTTGCAATTTTTTGACTTCTTTTACGGTTATTTCCAAATTTGCTTCTAGTTCAGCTTTATTAGTCTCAATACTTTTAATCACTTTTTTTGTATTCTCTTCTTGCGATAGTAATAGTTTCTGATATAGATCAGCTAGCGTTAGTTCTTCTGCCATAATTTTATTTACATATTAATTAATCAGGCCTCGTATAAATTTAGTTGACCTTTATCAAAGTGGCTAGGTGTAGAAGACACGATAGTCGAACTTATGGTATCAATTTCGGTAGTTATAGACTCTTTTTAATTCTTTCTATTCATCTAATTTTGAGATAAATTTTGTTGTTACCTTTTTGAAGACGGTACTTCTTTTTTATATGCACTTTAGTCACAACCAAAATTTTTTACTCGCTTGCCACTTTTTACCGATATTTTTGATCTGATAATACTGAAAAGCAACGTGTTGCCACTACCGCTGTCTGTACTGTACAAGGGAGTCATTTAAATTCAGTTTAAAAATACCTTCCTTAGGGCCTCACGCCACTGCACATCTTCATACAAAGAGAAACCAGGTCCGCTATAATTAGACTAAAGCAGGGACTATACTAGAGATAGCAGGGACAAAACCCAATAAGCCAACTAGATAACGCTGACCATACAAGATTATACCAGCAAGTAAAAAAGGATAATTTTCAAATTCATATACCAGCCCGAGAATCCTGGAAACAGGGACATCCTACTACCATACAGGCTGAACTCGTCTAGTACCAAGGAAGGGGCCGGTTCTGCAATCTTTGGACCCAAGTCGAAAACAACGATTTCACCGAGTCTAGGAAAATATACAACAGTGTTCCAGGCTGAACTAATAGCCATACAACACTGTGCAAGAGAATTAATAAATCGGCAAGTACCTGGAAAAACAATTGCCATCTAATCTGATAGCCAAGCAGCTCTAAAGGTAATTCTCTCACCAGAAATCAAATCACGACTGGTGAAAGACTGCCTAAAGACATGGCAGAGCTAAGTAGTCAAAACAAAGTGACCCTAGCCTGAGTGCCTGGCCACGAGGGATATCAGGGCGACGAACTAGCCCGAGAAGGCTCAGATAAGGCCATGACATGCCCCGAACCCTTCTATGGAGTTGGTAAGGCATTGTGCAAGGCATCCATCAAACAATGAATGCAAAAAAGAGTTTTATGAATGGTGGAACAACTGTCCAAAATTTAGACAGGCCAAACAATTTATCAAGGAACCATCGGCCAAGTTCACGAAAGACCTACTGGATCAGAAACGTCAAATCGTTAGGATAACAGTAGGTCTTCTTATATAAGACACTGTCAGATAAGAAGGCACATAAGTGTCATCAATCTAACAGAAGAAGCAACATTGTGCAGGTTTTGTGAAAAAGAAGAGGAAATATCAATCTACGTCCTGCGCACGGCGTACTATAAAGGTATTTCAACTCCCTGAAAAAAACATACCAAAACCGGTCGTACTTAGGACAAAAAACCGCTAGGTTCGCTAGGTCGTTACGTCGGAAAATTGCGGCAATCTTTTTATCTGTCAGAAAAAGTGCAATCATAAAAATAGTTCTTCTATGGTGAAAATTCGAGTTTATATGAAATGAAAAATGACAAAACTATCAGAAGAAGTACAGATGAAAAAATTAATGGTCAACAAATAAGTTTATTGTTATTGATGGTTGTTTATAGGTGTTTTTTTTTTTAACAAGCTACACTGATGTGTGCGTCTGTACGATCAAAAAAAGTATTCAAGATTTAATAAATATGCTCCAATTAAGTTACAAGTTGCTGCCAGAGACTTGCTACTAAATAAGTGAAATGGGGGTGTTTATAAAAACAGCTGATTTTGTTTTGTGTTCAAATATAACCTTTGGCTTTGGCAAAAACAGCAATACAGTGGGTTACTGATTATAAAATGAAGAAGTGGACCTTAAAAACTATGGTACTCAGATTGAAGCTTATTATTTTTAAAGTGAATTTTGTGATTTTCATTGCCCAGATTAAAGATATTCAATAAACATTTAGTTTATTACCTACTATAATCAAATCCATACATAGTGATTGGAATTACAAACATTTCTGTGAAATAGCATTATACGAGAATAAAGAAGTCTCACTGGACTGGAGTACATATGTTTCCAAAGATCAGTAAGTACCTATATCAATTATTATTATTTGTATTAATAAATATCAGTAATAAATACATCTCAAAGAATAACAAGGTTGTAACTGTACTTTTTGGAAAAAATGAGATTGGTAGAATATATTAATTAATTTGTTTTTGTGACCAATATGTTCATCTGTTAATTATCAGTGTTGTGTTATCGAAGCACTAAAGTTATTCACATGGTTCTATCTGCATGTACATAGAACTTATACAGTTTTTAGCAAGTGTCATTATAGTAGTTAGATCTTCGTTATTCCCTAATCCCTAGCAAATGTAGTCTCCATCCTCCACAAGTATATTAAGATTAAAGGCCAGGTTTTTTACCTCTGAATAAAGTTGAAAGTAACTATTTGCTGATTAGGCTATAGATTATACTTAGAGGTTAAAAAATATCCATTAAAAGAACAGTGAGTTTTAGAGCATAAAACGTATTAAATATAATGGATATTTTTTTATTAAACTTTTTTTTTTTAAACAGTTTTGATTGAAAATTATAAAAAAATGATATATGATACCTAGAAAAATTTATAATATAAAACAACATTTAAAAATTCTGAATTAACAAAAGTATGTATTTTCTGTTCCAAGCGTTGTCTCTGTTACCTAAACTAAATACTAGAAACAAAGTTTTAACTGGCAGTTACTACTATGCTTTATTAAATATTCTAAAAAATGTAGGTCGCTTAGTTCTTTCTGCATTTTGTATCACATAGAATTTTCTCTTAAATTAGAGTTAGAAACACAATGAAAATCAAACAAGTTATTGGGTATATAAACTTCAACTCCAAAAAATAACTGTCTAGATACAATCTTGTTATCCTAATATGACAGATGTAGATTTATACAAATTTGAAAAACGTTTCACCTTCTGCAATGCTAGATGAAATATTTAATTAGGCATCAAATTTGTAAAATGTTAGATAGTATGTAGGTATATAGGGAAAATAAAAAATATAATTATAATGAAGAGTAAGAACTTTTAAATTTTAATATAACTAGAACAAAATATTCAGTAATTAAAAATTTTGATAGGAATTAAAAATTATGCTCGAGTATAAATGTTGTGCTTGTTTTTAAGTGGTTTCGATTTACTTTAGGTTTGTTCCAACAATGCTCAGAAATGAGTTACTGACATCAGGATTCTGCACAGTAGTTTATTGAGACTATTGTGTACTACCCAGTGATTTGTTTCTGATCGTTGTTGGAACAGACCTTTTATTCAATAAATAATCGAACAAGTTAAATGTGTATTTGGAATTTTTTTAATTTTACAAATCTGGAGCTTGAATATGGATTTTCAAATGATGCACTTTTTGTAGTTTTTAATAATGCTTATTTTTTTTTTTTTAGTTTCTTGTTCATTTAATAAAGATGCTTTTTTGTATATGGGGTGATAATTTTTAAGCAGAGGCGTGCAGCACCCACAAGATCACTGCCAGAATTAAAGCAAATGGGTAATCTAGAAATATGGAGTAGGTTCCCTGCACAAGATTTTCAAGAACTTGTAAATACAATATTTTACAACTTTCTAGCATTATAATCAGGCTAAAAGGAATAAGTCAAAGATTTTATTTATTCGCAGGGTCAGAAAAATATCCAAAGAAATACCTATGTAGGTATATGAAATTTATATCATGAACACATTATAATAGGGTCCAAGTCATAACATTATTAGTACCAAGGAGACAGGATAAATAATACGAAATATTTATATAGTAAAACTATATACTAATAATTCTTTTTATTACAGAAAAGACAAAGTTGAATAACCTATTTACATAACCTACAATCATTTAAAACGTAGACATTAAACATATTTACTTCAAAAATAACGTTTCCTAGTAGATTTCTTAGCACTTTTTCACGGATAACATAATTTGCATTAAAATGTTTTTCACAAATGGATCTTTTGGGTTCAATGTTTATTTTCATACCACCAATAAATAATTTGCACCATATTCTGTATAACTGTTTTTTTGGCATTATAAAACTGCTATAAATATGTTGAAAACTCTCTCCCATAATCACAATTTAAAACAGCACAACGATTCACCATGATTTTAAGATTTTAAAAAATATTTATGTCAACACTTTTCAAATTGCAGCTCCTACTTTTATCTTTTATTTACTTTCTCGCCGGATAGACACTAGCGAACCTAGCGGATTTTGGCTAGGAAGTAGGATCGGTTTTATCGCCGTTTTCATTTGTTTTTAAATAGGAGTTGATGCACCTTATAGTACACCGTGGTCCTGCGCCAGTGTGAAGGCCTGGCTAGATTGAGGTTACTAACATTAGGCGAATAAAAGCCAGACGCATGCAACTACATGCGGGAGCTACTGTCAAAGCTACTAAGTCTAATAAAAAAGACCAAGCTAAATAACTGTAGTGAAAACCCATAATAAATGGCTTTATTCCACAAAAACAGAGCGTACAAATTGGTAACTGACAATTATAAATTAAAACAATACAGAGTGATTTAATATTAACATCATACATATAATTTATACCACATTCTTCCCACCTTCAAAAACGAGAGTAATCGTTTAAATACTTTGGAGTTTCTTTAGTTCGTTTCGATCGTCTCAGTTGGTTTGTGTCACATGAATTTATATCATTGGTATTTTATTCGTCTACATCTATCAAAGACGTTGACAACGGTTCCTCAGAATAAGCGGTACGAGATTCAGGCGTGGAATAGTTTTCTGAAATTTTATTAATTTCGAAAGAGCATCGGGGTGGTGCAGGTGGTAGTGTTTTTACGTCTTTAGGTTCGACATGTACAATATGTCCTTCGTCTCCTTTAGGGGCCAAATGTCGATTTGATACAGTCGTTTCTTTTCCATATCTTAAGCGGACATACGAATAATCCGGATTAGCCTCTAGAAGTTCCACTAATGGTTCATATTTGTTGGAACGATTGTGTTTCCGCATGAAGACAGTTCCAGGAGTAGATAGCCACGAAGGTAATGATTGTCCGTTTGTTGATCTTCTACTGTGAAGAAACATTATTTCATGAGGCGTTGTTTTAGTAGCAGTACATAGCAAGGATCTAATGGAGTGTAAAACTTCCGGAAGGACTAATTCCCATTGAGAAATTTTTAGGGCCTTTGATCTAGTAGTTAACTAAATTGTTTTCCAAATTATTCCATTTTCTCTATTTGGTCGTTAGGTACCTTGTGGATTGGAAGCAGTCGTCCGGCTAGTCGCCACTCCTTTAGATTGAAGAAATTCCCTTAATTCTTGTGACATAAAAGCTGAGCCTCTGTCTGAATGTACATAGCTTGGTAACCCAAAGAGAGAGAAAAGACTTGACAAATGTTTTATAATACTCGCTGCAGACACATCCTTACATGGAAAGGCAAATGGAAATCGTGAATATTCATCAATTATAGTAAGAAGATACTTATTATGAGTTGTGTAAGGTAGAGGTCCTTTAAAATCTAATGAAAGTCTTTCAAAAGACTTCGTAGCCTTGATTAAATTGTTTTGAATTTTGTAGAAGCGTCGTTTATCTTCAGAGCAAACGGGACAGGATAGTATTATTTTTCTAATCTCTTCAATTGAGTATGGTAGATTTTTCGATCGTACCCAGTGAGTCGAGTAATCTCAGGATGACAGTGATTTATGTAGTTCAATAAGACGATTTCCATATCCCCCTGATGATACGTTAGCGAATACGTTTGACAGGTTTTCAGCTCTTGATAAGGTCTCACAAATATTATTTAATTTTCCAGGACGATAAACAATGTCATATCTATAGTTGTCATTTTTTTATTTTTCCTAGATGTTTAGCATCAAACATAAATTCTACTGATTTCTGATCAGTAATAAGGGTGAACGGTCGACCAATGAGATAGTGCCTCCATTTTCTAAGCGCTTCCACAATGGCATAAGCCCCTTTTTCAACAGCAGAATGTCTTTTTTTTTGTTTCTGATAAAATGTGCGAAAAGAATGCCACCGGTCTATTGTCTTGCGATAGTGTGGCAGCTATAGCGAATTCTGAAGCATCAGTTTCCACAACAAATGGAAGTTTGTCATTAATTGCGGAAACAAATGCTTTGGCTACCCATACAGCACATATACATTTCAAAAATATTACATTGAAACAATTCTAATGTTGTATTAATATTACGAAACAACCCAGAAACATTTCTGAAATGTGCCTGAAACGTAAAAATGTCCCCTAAATATAATTTTTCACAGTAATATTTCTGAAATAAAAATTTGATATCCTTTAGAAATATTAAATAGTAATGTTTCAGAAATCTATTCTAGCTTTTTTTCTAAAATATTAGAGTAAAAAAAATACATTTATAAATACCTATACATGTTTATTTAAAATACACAAAACTCAAACAATTATTCTTAAACAAACAAATAATTAATTTTTAAACATTATTTCATAAAATATAAAAGCATATTCCTTTAAATGCACTTATCTGAAACAAATAGTTTTTTTTAATAAATGCTCCAAATGAAGAAACATTTATGATTATTACAATCTGATCATTAAGATCAATTAGCAATTTTATTCTAATCTAAATTATCAAGGGACGAAAAACTTCATAAACTAATATTCTACTTGCTAGTATACCTTTGTAACCTACCACACCCAGGTACCTTAATAATTTATTAATTTCATTTATTAAATACAATAATATTAAATTTAAAATCCTTCATTTGACGAAAAATCTCCCAGATAATTAAATCTTATTTACGACACCTAATAAATAATAGCTATAATCACGTCCGTAAAAGATCCAAGTTTCTGAACGTGTCTGGGAATACAGACCATATTTCTTTTCACGAAGTAATTATCATTAAAATACTTAACTCGCTTATTTTTCTAGTTTCGATGTTAAGACCGATATCGACAATATTTCGATACACAAAGCTTTCAAGACACATAATAAATAACCCACCCCCTTTTGCACCCACATTCGTATTTTCTATGAGAACTAAAATGATAGAGACGTCACAAAAACGATTAAACTGTGTATAAAAAGTGACTAAAAAGAGCTCATATTCATTCAATTTTTATCATTTGATGTGCAAGCTTACATTTTATTATCTGTACCCAGTTATATAGTCTGTACCTTTCCTAAACGCTCTTCTTAAACGACGTCTATCCTACAATACCTCCTATTCCCGAAGGTGTCAACGTCTCGAGGCCCAACGTCCTGCCGTCCTATTCCCTACGTCTCGAACACTGTCACATTCCTCACCATCTAAGTATTTCCTACAGTACACTCATTTCGACGCTCAACGTCCCACGTCTTATTTCCGATGCTTGCCATCCATAATTATTTCCTTCATAATATCTCGTCCCGCACCACCTACTTAATTCTACCGTATATCTGTCCAAATACAGTACCGTATTAAATACCTTCCCCTCCATCACGACGCTAGACGCCTCGACGACAGGCGCCTCGACGCTTAACGTTGCGACGTCCCTAAATCGACGCAGGTACAACGCTAGATGAAACTAGTACATAATCTAATGTCTGTATTTTCAATGGTGAGTCAAAAGATTTACGTATCTTTTTTTGAGATACCACCCAGGTTTCGTTTAAGGGTAGGCTTGACATTTGCTGTAAAATATTATCAATAAACCACATGGCCTTCAGGTCATACACCCCGAAAGACAGGATAGACAACTGTGTTCGATGGGTGAAATTTTGCGTATTTTAATAGAAATGATAAAAATCGATATTAAGAAATATACAGGGTTATATTAAGTTATTTCAATAGAAATTATAATAATCAATATTAAAACATATACAGGGCTGTATTAAGTTAACTCAATAGAAATTATAAAAATCAATATTTTAGAAATATACAGGGATGTACTATCTTGGATAAATTGTACAAACCAATATGGTAAAATTTAATAGTAAGTTAACCAACTGGCGAATACGCTGTTCGTTAGCTCAAGGGGGGGACCTATACGCTAAGCCACCCGTTCTACAAGGTTCGAAACAAAGTATATGTGAAATCAACATAGTAAGGTAATCAACTGGCGAATTGGCGCTGTTTGTTACTTCCGTTGGTCATCACCTCTATACTCATCGTAATATTTACCTAAGAGGGTCCAACCTGTATATATCTACAATAGAATCAAATCAACATCAACTCAATAGTTAACCAACTGGCGAATTGGCGCTGTTCGTTACATAAACAGGGTTGTATTAAGTAAACTCAATAGAAATTATAAAAATCAATATTTTAGAAATATACAGGGATGTGCTATCTTGGATAAATTGTACAAACCAATATGGTAAAATTTAATAGTAAGTTAACCAACTGGCGAATACGCTGTTCGTTAGCTCAAGGGGGGGGGACCTATACGCTAAGCCACCCGTTCTACAAGGTTCGAAACAAAGTATATGTGAAATCAACATTGTAAGGTAATCAACTGGCGAATTGGCGCTGTTTGTTACTTCCCTTGGTCATCACCTCTATACTCATCGTAATATTTACCTAAGAGGGTGCAACCTGTATATATCTACAATAGAATCAAATTAACATCAACTCAATAGTTAACCAACTGGCGAATTGGCGCTGTTCGTTAACTTCATTGGTCATCAACCTAAATAAGAATATAAACATCAACACAATAGTTAATCAACTAGCGAATTGGCGCTGTTCGTTAACTCCGTTGGTCATCAACCTAAATCAGAATATAAACAACAACACTATAGTTAATCAACTGGCGAATTGACGCTGTTTGTTAACTCTGTTGGTCATCAACCTAAATAAAATATAAGATATAAGTATATTGATAGCAAATGAATATGGTCTGCGTTTGAACGGGACTCAAGTGAGATCTCAGTAAATAGTAACCATTGTAATATACTTTGCTAATTATTGCATCACATTTAAAGTATGAAAAATAAAAAGAGTTTAAATATAAATTTGTCTGGTTTTATTTATCAATTTGCACCAAACTTTGCATCGAATTTTGGTTTACCTTAATTAACATTATCACAGCGTGGGTAAATTATCAATAAATTAACTAGACGATCACGTTTACTACTAGAGGAGAAAAGGCCAATTACAGTAAATATAGAATTTAAAATAAAATAAACTTGTGAGGTAAATAATAACAATTCAAAGAATAAAATAAAGAATAAAAATCAAAAATAAAGAGGGTGCCTGGGGGTGGCCGTCACACCTTAGAGAATAATTATTTACACTACCCTTAACATATAACATTTAATTGCTTTATACTCTGCTTTAACATCACTGAGCTAACTCAAAAGGATTGGTTCTCTCGAGTCTTCTTATTAGATTGGCATTGTTGAGCTGGATAATCTCAAGGTTTTCATGTTGGAGCAGTCGTTGTTGGTGACTACTGGAACATTTTTGTATTGTATTTTCAACAGTCTCCAATTTAAGGTCCCTATGAAGATCAGTATACCAGGGTACATCGACTATGTTCTTTAATATTTTATTCTGGAAATGTTGAATAACTTGGATGGTAATTTTATTGGCACATCCCCAAAGCTGGAAAATTGCTTTATTTCCACGAATTCCTTTAAATGCTCTAATCTGAAACAGATTATAGATAATTAAAAAGGATTTATATAAATACTCAAGCCTAAATAAAACATGAAGCTCAGCTCTTCAATCGGATGTAGATCTAATAAATAAAACTGGTATAGGACTCACCTCAATTTCTAATAAAGACATTCTGATGGGAGTACTCGAGTACAGGAATCGGATAATACCCGATTCCTAAAGGAATCGGTAGTATTTGAATACTGACGACCAGCGTCGGAATTAGAATCGATTCTGATTTTTAAATATTAGACGATACAGCTGCGAATCACGATCCGTCTTGTACCGCTGCTCACTGCTGACGTGCTGACTGAAACGGAATTCTTGAAAGTATCCGATTCTTCCCACCACTAGCATAAATACCAAAAAAAGGAAACTCCAATCTATAATTATTTAGAATATAGGGTTGTATCTGGCATCTTCTTTTTCTTACAAATCAGAAATTCTTCATTATAAGTGTTGGCCTTTTACAACATAACACGTTTAGAAACCTTTTGTGTAACATGTATACGATGTTTCAGAAACATTTTCAGTGACATATTTAACTAAAATATTTCTGAAACATTTCTGAAATAATGTGTGCTTGATTGTATTAAAACAATTTGCAGCTTCTGAGGAAATTGGAAATATTTTACATTGAATAAGTGGCTATATTAAAGTAGAAAATCTAGGTATCCATTTTGCATAATGGGAAAACATACCTAATACACGCCGAAGAGAAGTTTGATTAGAGGGAAAATTCAGCTCAAGCAGTGGACGCAATCGATCGGGATCTGGTCTTATTGTATTGTTTTCTATATTATAGCCCAAACGGTTGATTGAAGTTAAGGAAAATTTTGATTTTTCTTTATTTTCTTGCCACCTCCAAGAATCTGCTGAGATTGGTGTCATGTTCATTTTGAGTTTCACCACCAATCATCACATCATCTAAGTACGAATATGTTCCTTGAAGTTGTTCTTTTTGAATAATCGAATTAATAACCCGTTGCCACCCCATTGGTAACCCCGAATGGAATACGTAAAAATTGATAAAGATTACCACCTGCTTCAAAAGCAGTATAGGGTCTATTTTTTTTACAAATTGGTATTTGAGGGTATGTACTTTTTAAATCAATTGTGCTAAAAAATGAATACTTAGATATTAAATCCTTTATATTGGGGAGGGGGTAAGCGTCGTGAAGCTGAAGCTAGCGGCCAGAGCACGCAGCGGCCGAGGCAAAACCAGGGCCGTAACGTAAAAATTATTGAATTAATAAATAATTTAGTTACCGGCAATGTAGGTTGCAAATAAAGTCCGTAGAGAAGAGGAAACATTTGGACCCAATGGGCAGCAAGAAACAGTAGGCCCAAAATAAATAAAAATACGAATAATAGTAATTCTTGCTCCGAAAAAATTGTTCGGTATCAGTTTTGATCCAACTCTGGAACTCAGAAGATCTAGGTGCCTCTTAGGGCCCTAAGGAATTTTTTTGAAAAGGGTTAAACCCGTAGACTGGGCCCAATGTCATCAAAACTCGGAATTTTGAAATTTTTCGTTCAAAAAAAATTCTTTCGTGTCAGTTCCAACCCAAGTCCGGGCCTCAAGAGGTTCAAGTGCCTCTGAGGGATTTGACAATTTTTTTTGAAAAAGGTTAAGCCCGTAGACTGGGCCCAATGTCATAAAACTTCCGAATTTTGAGATTTTTCGCTCAAAAAAATTCTTTGGTGTCAGTTCCAACCCAAGTATGGATTTTAAGAGGTTTAAGTGCCTCTAAGAGACCTAGAGATTTTTTTTAAAAAGGGTTAAACCCGTAGACCGGGCCCAATGTCATAAAACTTTCAAATTTTGACATTTTTTGTTCAAAAAAAATTCTTTGGTGTCAGTTCCGACCTAAGCGCGGGTCTTAAGAGGTTCAAGTGCCTCTAATGGGCCTAGAGATTTTTTTTGAGAAGGGTTATACCCGCAGACTGGGCCCAATGTCATAAAAACTCCGAATTTCGAGAATTTCCGGTTAGAAAAAATTCTTTGGTGTCAGTTCCAACCCAAGTCCGGGTCTCAAGAGGTTCAAGTGCCTCTGAGGGATTTGACAATTTTTTTTGGAAAGGGTTAAGCCCGTATACTGGGCCCAATGTCATAAAACTTTCGAATTTTGAGATTTTTCGCTCAAAAAAATTCTTTGATGTCAGTTCTAACCCAAGTACGAGTTTTAAGAGGTTCAAGTGCCTCTAAGAGACCTAGATAATTTTTTTAAAAAGGGTTAAACCCGTAGACTGGGCCCAATGTCATCAAAACTGGAATTTTGAGATTTTTCGCTCAAAAAAAATTCTTTCGTGTCAGTTCCGACCTAAGTCCGGGTCTTAAGAGGTTCAAGTGCCTCTAAGGGACCTAGAGATTTTTTTTGAGAAGGGTTATACTCGTAGACTGGGCCCAATGTCATAAAAACTCCGAATTTCGAGAATTTCCGGTTAGAAAAAATTCTTTGGTGTCAGTTCCAACCCAAGTCCGGGTCTCAAGAGGTTCAAGTGCCTCTGAGGGATTTGACAATTTTTTTTTTGAAAGGGTTAAGCCCGTAGACTGGGCCCAGTGTCATAAAAATTTTGACATTTTTTGCTCAAAAAAAAAGTCAAAATTTAGAGTTTAACGGGCTTAACCCTTTCCAAAAAAAATTGTCAAATTCCTCAGAGGCACTTGAACCTCTTGAGACCCGGACTTGGGTTGGAACTGACACCGAAGAATTTTTTTTAAGCGAAAAATCTCAAAATTCCGAGTTTTAATGACATTGGGCCCAGTCTACGGGTTTAACCCTTTTCAAAAAAATTCTCTAGGTCCCTTAGAGGCACTTGAACCTCTTAGGATCCGGACTTGGGTCAGAACTGACACCAAAGAATTTTTTTTTGAGCAAAAAATGTAAAAATTTTGAAGTTTTATGACATTGGGCCCAGTATACGGGCTTAACCCTTCCCCAAAAAAATCGTTATGTCCCTTAGAGGCACTTGAATCTCTTAATACCCGGACTTGGGTCGGAAGTGACACCAAAGAATTTTTTTGAGCAAAAAATGTCAAAATTTGTAAGTTTTATGACATTGGGTTCAGTCTACGGGTTTAACTCTTTTCAAAATAATTCTCTAGGTCACTTAGAGGGACTTGAACCTCTTAAGACCCGGACTTGAATCGGAACTGACACCAAAGAATTTTTTTGAGCAAAAAATGTCAAAATTTGTAAGTTTTATGACATTGGGTTCAGTCTACGGGTTTAACCCTTTTCAAAATAATTCTCTAGGTCACTTAGAGGGACTTGAACCTCTTAAGACCCGGACTTGAATCGGAACTGACACCAAAGAATTTTTTTTTTTTTGACCGAGAAATATCAAAATTCGGAGTTTTTATGACATTGGGCCCAGTCTACGGGCTTAACCCTTTCCAAGAAAATTTCTCAAGTCCCTCAGAGGCACTTGAACCTTTTGAAACCTCGACTTCGGTCGGAACAGACACCAAAGAATTTTTTTTTTTAGCGAAAAATCTAAAAATTCGGAAGTTTTATGACAGGAATTGACACCAACGAATTTTCTTTGAGAGAAAATTTTTACCTAATCAGATTTTGGGTTCAGTCTACGGGCTTAACCCTTTTCAAAAAAATTCCTTAGGGCCCTAAGAGGCACCTAGATCTTCTGAGTTCCAGAGTTGGATCAAAACTGATACCGAACAATTTTTTCGGAGCAAGAATTACTATTATTCGTATTTTTATTTATTTTGGGCCTACTGTTTCTTGCTGCCCATTGGGTCCAAATGTTTCCTCTTCTCTAAGGACTTTATTTGCAACCTCCATTTCCGGTAACTAAATATTTATGAATTCATTAATTTTTTAGGGACGGGGCGCTGAACGCGCTCGTTACGGCCCTGGTTTTGCCTCGGCCGCTGGCTTCAGCTTCACGTAAGCTTCCAATTCTGTGAAACGATTTATCGTTTGAGCAAAATTTATAACCATTCTTTTCTTAGGAGTTGAACTTTTAGTGACTAGAACTTGTGCACGCCATGAAGAATTACTCTCTTCGATTACACCTTCAAGAAGAAGATTGTTTACTTCATCGCTAATAAATTGTAAATCTTCAGAAGAATGTTTAATTGATTTTATGGCAATTGGTCTACAATTCGGAGAGAGCTTATTAAATAGGTGAGCCGGTGGAACAATTGCTTGCGCTACACTGCATATTTGAGGGGGTTTATTGACCAATTATGACGTCTGCACACAGGTCCTTAATAATTAATAACTTAATGTCCTTGTAGATATAACCTAATATTTCTATAGATACATTACAACTTCCTTTAACTTGCGAAGTTAATGATATAGAAGCCATGTTAACTTTTTCATCTGAAGGCACTTTCGGAATTTTACATTGTTTAACAAACAGAAGATTGATAAAACTAGATGTGCTTCCAGTATCTATTAAACACTTAGCCTGTTGGTTATTTATCTTTGATCGGATGATAGCTTTTTCTAAACCGCCATTCGACGCAGCCAAATATCAGTTGCTGCAGTAGTTGCTGACGCAGTAGTTTTGCCGGTAATAGCTTTTCCTCTACATACTTTAGAAAAGTAACCACGATTCTGACAATTTCTACAAATAACATTTGAGGCGTCTTGTCGTTGGTGTTTAGGACCTCCTCAAAAAAAACATTTAAAATTATTAAATTTGGAAGCTGCGACAATATTTTCTAAGGGAGAAGGGTTATTAATTAAGTCACGATTAGAATCAAGAGCGTTTACTAACGAGTTTGAAGGAGAAAAACTAGCAGATTGGAGTTGGACATTTTCTAGTGACAATGTTTTATTAAAGGCCATATCCAAATCCATTGTTATTTCTTCTAATAATCTTTGTCGAATAAAATTGAAAGACAAACCTGCTATAAAAGCATCTCTAATATAATCTTTCTTATTATGTTCTGCAGTTACAGCTTTAAATTCGCAATCTATTGAAAAATCTTCCAAGATCCGTAAATATTGACTTATAGACTCATTTGGTTATTGTCGGCGAGTAGCAAGTAAGTGTCGCATATATATATTTGATTTTTGGGTTTAACATATATATCATCCAAACGTTTTAAAGCTTCCTCTATTGTCTTACACTCTTTAATTAGCTTATAAACACTGGAACTAACATGGTTTATCAATATTTTTAGTTTCACAGCTGCTGAAACTTCTTCATCTTCTCCATGATATTCAAGAAAACTATTGAATGTGCTTTTCCAATAAATACACTCATCGGCGGCAGAACGGGAGGTAGGATCAATTTCGAATCGAGCTGGTCTTAGATATTTTCCGATGCCGTCCATTGTACTATTATTTGTGGAATAAATTGTAGTGAAAACCCAGAATAAATGGCTTTATTCCACAAAAACAGAGCGTACAAATTGACAACTAAACTGGTTAACTGACAATTATAAATTAAAACAATACAGAGTGATATAATATTAACATACATATAATTTATACCACAATAACCTTCGAGCATATATATTTCATAGAGTCCGCATTCAACAGAGTTTGTTTGGGTTATGAGGGGTAATAGGTAGACACTATTTTCAGTGTCGCATCATTTGTACGGGGTTTGCAATTAATATAAATAATAAATTTGATATATACCTTTAAAATTCTTTAAATTATTGACATATTTTATAAACTTGCATTATTTAATTAGGTATCTAGTAATAATAAATTATTATTATTATTATTATTTATTATTGTGTGGACACATCAGATTTTTTTAATTAAAACATCAGAAAGTGTAATACGAAAAAATGAAGGTTGAAATAATAGGCAATAAAAAAGATAAAGAGCTTATATTTAAAAATCAAAAATATAAATAAATATTAGGTATAACATTAAAATATTTATGATAATATCATAATTAACACACGTGTACGAGAATTAGAATAAAATAATTTTTTCCAATAATTTATTAAACATAAAAATATTGTTCGTAAACAATGTTCAATAGATTACTAAACGATATACTACAAATAGAAATCATGCTAATACTTAGGTACATTTGCACTGCCAGTCGTTAACAAATAAGTGAAGCTTAATTTTTATCGGTAAACTGTCTTAAGCTTCGATTATTTCTTAATGACTAGGAGAACAAATAAAACAAGCTTAAAATTACTTTTTTAATGAACAAATCACATAGGCTTTGCTTATTTCTTAACGACTAGCAGTCAACTTAATTAAAGAACATAGGTATATTTAATAAAAAATATTGATTGTCAATTTTTGTGATTTATAGAAAATATAGTTAGTAATAGGTAAGTATTTGAAAATAAAATTTATGTTGTATTAAAAAGTACTTATTTACTTATTTGCTTTCTAATTCTGAATTTTCTTTTTCTGCAACAAAGGTTTCATGGTTTAGATCATGACTGAAAAATTAAACGATTAACGTTTAACGATTAATCTACAAGTGCAGGGTTGTTTAGCTTTTAGTTTCATCTTCTTCTGGGACCTCAGTAAGTCTTGATGGCAATGCAGCTGAAATGAATCTAGTTTTTTCCTCCGCATCCAGTCTTTGACATAAACATATGCCCAGAAAAATGATTGGAACATAAAACATCACTATTTGAAATGTTGTCTGGAGTAAATTTCAATACGTTTCATCAAATGCGTTTTTCGGCAGGATTAGTTGGAAAAATTATTGATTTAACTTCTTCAACATTATCATGATAAAATGAGTCCAAAATCTAAAACAATATTCCTCATACATAATACAAGTTCTTTAAATTTAATTCACTAAATTTACCATTTATTTTAAATTCATGTTTAACGGCCTTTTGCATAAAATGTAGGTACTTATTAGCGGATTCGACTGGCTGCATTAATGCACATTTAGTTCGACTTTTTTAAGTGGTGTTTGTTCGACTGGCAGAACCTAATTAATTAAAAGTCAATTATTGCATTCGACTGAAATTGCTCGATACCAAGGCATAGTGAAATTTTTGTTCGACTGGCACGCGCTCTTGCTCAAAGTTCGAATTTTTTGGAACTGTACTTTTTTTCAGTGCCAGTGTCATTTTGGAGGTTAGGATTTATTTAATATTTTTAAATATATTAACATCTTCTTCTTTATTATTATTGAGAATGGAAAATCTTTGAAATTAACAGAGATTTCATTTTTGGTTTGGCAACTATAAATAAATATCGTTAAAAATTTGTTAGAAACCTGAAATGTCAAATGCTAACTGTGCCAGTCGAATAACGATAAAGATGCGCTACACCAATGTCGAACTGTACTCGTATTTGCTGTATGCACTGCTAGATTTAAATTTGAATTATAAGAATGTTGCCCAAAATTAATTCAGAACTGAAAGCGCTTTGTCACTGGGCAAGAACATTTGAGTCGAATCCGCTATATGTTTCTTTTAAAAAAATGGTAGAGACGCTAATGGTTACTTACTTGTAAAATGACCTTGACGATGCCTTTTCGTATTTCTATTTAAAACTTACAAAAACTCTCACCATTGTTAAAATTTGTATCACTAAAGTAATAAAATACAAAAAATCACTTATAAACTACAAAAATAAGCTAGAAATTAATGAAAGTCAAAAATCAAATGACAGTTCTGACAATTTCGAACGATTTGACATGCCAAGCAAAACGAAACAGACCAATGGGAATGCTGGACACTATAGCTGTTTTTTAGCCACCACATTGGTTTAAAATATTTTTTAAACCATACTTAAAGTGACGTCATGAATTAATAGATGGCAAAAATAGGGTGTTTTAAAAATATAATCTGCTGTCATATGACAAAATTTTTAATTAGGTATTCTGATTTCGATCGTATTTTTTTTTACTGATTGTTAAATCAGATGAAGGAAGATGACCCAGACAGCACACCAAATCCTTTGGATATCTACTGAACATCCCAATATCCACTGGAATGTCCAGTCCATGGTGGATATCTATTTTATATCCATGAAATGTAATTTATAGACATGCAAATGTCCATAAATAATAGTAATTATATAGCAAATTATTAAAAAATTACGCCATTGTGGCTAATAGTACCGTTCAGATATTTAAAATTAATTTTTTTAAGGTGTATTCAATATCCCAAGGACATCCACATATATCAAAGTTTTAGCGCGGACGCAAACCATCGTGGATATCTACTAGATGTAATTTTTGATTTTGCTTCCTAAGTATAGATGGCGATACCACTTTCGTATCTACTCATGCTCAATCCGCCATAATTGAGTTGATCGAAAATGTTTTCGCATTAAGACTCTATTAGAGACTGCAATCGTGAATTTCCATTTATTGCTGAAGAGTCCTAATAAGGATGACTTTTTCCTTGGTGGGCAAACTCAAAGGCAGATTGTTGGAAATATATTTTATCTCTATTTTCTTTGGACGTTATTCAATAATGATTTGGTTACTTATGAATGTCTACTAAAGATACCTATAAAATATTTTGCTGAATATCCATAGGATATCTTCTATATTCTGGATATAGACGGTCATTTGGATATCCATCCATATTAGATCCACGGAATATTTCTGATATCCTGTGGATATATTGGATATCCACAAAAGATATTCTGTGGACATCTCTGGGATTTGGAGTGTTGTCTGGGGAGTGTTTGATAGTGATTTTAAATAAAAATTGAAGTGTTTTTAATAGGTACATTGCAATCTGAAACGTTGTTTATTATTTTATTTTTGGTATTTTTCTTTTTAATAAACATGGCATCATATTTATTTCGTAGCTCCACAGATACGCGATTGTCTAACGATTATTTGCTGTAGATTTGTTGGGCTTTTCCAAAGTTCATCAACTGCCAAAGAACGTTTAATTGCTTTTAAATATTTGCTGGCAAATTCAGAATTTGAAGCAAACTCCGTAATTATTTTTGTAAAAAACGTACAATTGATAAGTAATCCTTTAACCTTATTTTAATTGAATTACTGTTGCATAATCAAGAGTAACCCATAGGTAGATCACATCGTCCAAGTGTTTATGATGACCATAAATATTAATATTTGTATTATAACTAATGTATGAATATGAATCACATAATATATGTATGAAGTTATCAAAAATCAATAAAAATCAACAAAACGTCAAATATATAAAAATGTTCAAAGATGGAACAGAGCAAAACAACATACAACAGCCACAATTAGAATCTCTTATGTGTCAACCGTTATTGAACCATATGCCTCAGACTGGTTCAAAAATTCTAGCTTTGGTTTAAAATATTTCGTACGAGACGTCATCGCTAAAATTTAAACGGTTTAAAACAGTCGAAAATATTTTAAACCAGACACTCGCTAAAAAATACCTTTGATTTCCCCCCTGTACCAAAACAAAGTTCATTTGGACGATGGCTCTAGTAATATATGCTCGAAGACAATAACGAAGTCCCACAATAGTACTGAAAAGGTCGCGGTGGACGAAGAAAAATAATGTCCAACTCCTTTTAAATTTAATCTAGGGTCATTTGCACTGCCAGTCGTTAACAAGTAAGTGAATCTTCAAATGACATATTTAATGCAGAAATGTCTTTTTATGCTTCGCTTATTTCTTGACGACTAGCGGTGCGAATGGAACATAATCACATCTTTCATTTTTACGAGACTGTCAAAGTTTTCTCTTAAATAACCCAATAGAAAAAAGCAGCAGTTTCTAAAGTAGGCCATGACCGACAAAGGGGTCTATTCTGTAACAATTCCTTTATATTTAACGGCCTTTAAAAATATTTTCTTCTTTACTTCTGTCATTATTTAAACGGATCTTTAAAATACATTAGAGGACTATCTTAAAGAAATCTGTTTAAATAATGACAGAAGTAAATGAATAAATACGAATATATTTTTATAGGCCGCCAAGATTTTTAAAGGCCGTTAAATATAAAGGAATTGTTACAGAATAGACCCCAAAGACAGATACAAGTCATATTACTGATAACTACGTGCGGCTATGAATTAAATCTTACCCCTTATGGAATTGTATAAAACTTAATAGAAGAAAAAATCACGTGCGACTCATATTTAAAATAATTTTTGCCTCGTGAAAGTTTATGGAAACTGAAAACATCGATTTTATACTTGACGGTGTTGTGTATTCATAAAACGTATCTTTTAATATTTTATCTATAATCTGATCTAGGTAATAGTTGCTCTAACGTTAATATTTGTCGGAAACGAATTTATATTATCCGCATATCAATGTCAAAGATTGCGTATGTTTATCTACCCTACATCATTGAAAAATGAATTGACTAGAAACAGACGAGGATAAATAAAGATCATTTAAAAATGTATGAGCAGCAAATTCAGGTGGAATGAAACTGAACAATCAATGGAGGAAAATTGTTAAAGATCCAATGATTTTCGAAATTTTGTTTTATTCAAGCTATCTTTAGGACCTGTCTGCCGTTTCAATCAATTTTTGGGATTCGGGAACATATAATACGCCACTAGTTTTTTATCTTTTTAATTTAAATTGTTACAATGTTATTCACACATGAAATGAGTATTAATATTTTTTTGTTATAAAGATACTTTGGAATGTATTTTACAATTTTTTAAATAAATAAATCTAACTTGATATATATAATATGGAAGCCACAAATATTCAATCTCTAATACATTATGTATAAATTTATGTACAATATATACCAAATACTGAACAGTTGTGATGATAATAATAATATGTATAAATAATAATTATACAGGGTGTCCAGAAACTCTATTCAAAGAAAAAACGGCTGAAATAAATTAAGTGCCTGGATCCAAAAAAACTAAGCTTTTGAAGGTAAATAGGATTTTTTAATGTAGTTATAAACGGCTCATTTGGGTGGGGATTGGATATTTTTATTAAATTGTTTTTGTCTTTCAAAAGGTCTCTATTTTGACATATCTAAAAAAAAAAAATCTTATTTGAAGTCTCCATGACGAATCGATTTAAACTTTTCATGGGTCTTACATAAGCTTTCACCGATTAACAAATAAATTTCTAAATTATGATAGGATGGATATGAAAAATACACAAAATACCTAACAGTTGTATGTATATATCAAGAAATAAATGAACAGAAATGATATCATTCAATAGAAATCCGTTATAAAGTTATTTTAATTAAGCCGATATTAGAACGCCAGCCTCAAAGAGTTCTGGCTCCTTTAGAAAGCATTTTTGGATTAAGGTAATTTAGGTTAAATCGATATAAATGAGCTTTGGATATTGCAGTTTTTTCTTTAAAAAAAGTTTCTGGACACCCTGTATAAAAGAAGTACGTTTTAAGTACTATGGCCACGAATCCTGAAATGATGCTTTTTGAATTCTACCATTCAGGCGAAATAAGTTTTTCGTTAAGTACATACAATAAAATAGGCGCTCGAAAAAAATCGGCAATATATAAAATGACGTCACAAAAAAAACAGTGGAATGATTCCGACTTAATTGTGTTCTTAAAAAATAAATACCAAACAATTTCACATACAATGAGTTAGTTAAGAGGAACATACTACCTTATTCACGAAAAAAAAAAAAAAAACCAGAAAAGCTTCAAATAGGATAAATTTAACACAGGTTAAGTTGAAAAACAGCCTTGTGCTGAACTTCGCCTTTTCATCATTTTTTTGTTATTGTAAATGTGATGAATAAAGATTATTTATTACACAGGTCCACAAAAAAAAAGTGGTCTGTGCTGGGTGTTCGACAAAGATTTTCCGACGAATTAAAAAAACCGATAAGATCCATTATTGATTTTATCGGTTATTTTAATTTTTCTCCGTTTTTTGCAGTTTGACCCTCAATTTTGACTTCAGATTCGTGTTCAGCGGTAAAAAATACGTCGGAAAATCTTTGTCGAACACCCAGCACAGACCACTTTTTTTTTGTGGACCTGTTATTATTATTATTAATTTACAGTGATCAGTCGTATATATTTAGTCGAAAATGGTATTTTTTTGAAACCCATACCCCAGCCCTCACTAATAAAAAGGTGAACTCATCTACTGAATTTCAGCTCTTAATTTCTATTTGGCTAGTTCTGGGATTTTTTAATTATTTAATTTTACGTCCGTAATATGAGCCATCCTGTATACATTTTTGGCCAATGTTGAAATTTGGTAACGCTATTTTCGCCTGAATGTATTAAAACGTTCAATTTATCCAATTTTAAGCTTTTCTGGTTTTTTCGAGACTAAGGTATTAATGTTCCTTTTAAATTTGCAGGTAAAGCTGTAGAAATACCTCAAATCCCAGCTCGTTTTCTCTTATACCAACGTGTGAATAGAGTAAGATAGTTACCAAAAAACGGTGCGCTATAAAATATCAATGACAGCCGTCAAGTGTCAAGATTTGAAATTTATATTTATAGATTATACGACAAATTTTCAAGTTATATATTAGTAACGTTCATTTTTTGAAATGTTATTTTTCGAATCTCCAAATTTTCTAATACTAATTTCTCGAAATACAATTTTTAGAAATAATAACTGTTTGAAAAAATTATAAGCATATCGGTGAAGGTTAAAAAAAAAATTATACATAAAATGAGAATAAAAAAAAAAACTTAAATAATTTGCCTAACCTGTGCGGCCTGAGGCCACCGCAGTTGTTTCGCAAAAAAAATTATATTAAAAAACACTATATGGACACTTATTTCTGCACTGAAAAGGGAACAAAGTATGAACAAACAGAAAATAAGTCTACAACTTACTGGACATACTACAAAAATTAAAAGAAAGGGAAACATTCAACTTAAAAATATAATTTTTACTTTTAAGGACACTATGGAATATATAAATATACACATATTATGCAATTTTATGTGTATAATTTATTTTCGATTTGTTTTTGAAAAATTGTAACTTGATTTGTGTACTTTTCGTAAATAAAGTGATTCGATAAATGAGTTATCGAAAATGTTTCAAATCATTTAGATCATCAGATCCTGACCAATTGTATATGGAACTACCTCTGAGGTATCCCCTTTCTAACAAAAAATAAATAATAATAAAAATCGGACAACGTGGTAAAGAATTATCGCTGAAAATACTTAAAAATTAAAAGTTTAAAGATTTTCTAATGGACACCATTATTAGATATTGACCAAATTTATATGGGACAACCCCTAAGGTACCCTCAATCTAAAAAAAGTCATAGACATCGGACGTAGTAAAGAATTATCCCCGAATATACATAAAAAAAATATTCCGACGAATTGAGAACTTCTTTCTTTTTTGAAGTTGGTTTAAAAATTCCTATCTCCCATTATCACCCAGGTCTTGTCAGAAGCTCCTTCCTCCATAAGGTTCACAAATTCCGGTAGATTGACAACGTGGTAAAGAATTATCGCTGAAAATACTTAAAAATTAAGAGTTTGATGATTCTCTCATGGACCCCATTATTAGATATTGACCAAATTTATATCGGACAACCCCTGAAGTACCCTCATTCTAAAAAGATTTATAGAAATCGGACAACGTAGTAAAGAATTATGCCCGAATATACATAAAAAAATATTCCGACGGTTAAAAATTCCTTATCTACCATTATTGCATCTTTGTGATTGTCCAGTTTGAATATAAATATCACTCTGCTCAAAATTGGTCTTGTCAGAAGCTCTTCCTCCTCATAAATTCCGGCAGAGTTTGAGAATGTGATCGCTTTGATTGACAGTAACTTTAAATTAATGACAGTCTAAGCGTCTATAAAAGTTTTCATATTTGATATTTCAAAACTAAAGTGTTTTGGAGATTTGAAGGTCCGTTTCATAAAATGCCTAGGAAAATATTGAAGCTGCCGCTAACAGCGAGCGGCAATTAAACTTTTACGAACGATGTGCGAAAAAATATAGTACCTAATTTAAATTGAGGTAGATGAAAAATGTAATTGCCAAAAGTTTTAACATTGATAGAATGTGCGAAATATTTCTTTTTTAACAAAAGGAGTGTTGAATTGAATTGCAGAATAATTATATACCTATATCGTCCAACGACGGGGGTATACTAACTATATCCAGTGGCGGCTCGTGATAATACGAGATGGTAGTGCTAGATTTTTAACAAATATGAAAACCCCGCCGTAAACGAAAAATTTTTTGGGGTGCCACGCCCAAATTTTTACCCTAAAGTCGTTTAAAAAACTGGTTTTGGGCAAAAATTTATCGCGGTATTGTCAAAATAGGTATAAAATTTTAATTAAAAAAATAAATGAAGGACGGATACTTTTATATCTATTATATGACTACTATTTATGGGATTTATAATACAAGTTTTGCCAAGGAACAGGCCGTCAGGGTTAGTCTTATCCTAAACTTTGCCAATAATTTATCAAAGAATTCTGTAAAATTAATTAAAAATTATAAATTAACTTATCCCCAGTAATTAATGCTGAAAGTTCTTGCAGTTTGTTATTACCATAAAGAGTCTTTAGGTCCATATACAAAAAAAAAATCGCAAAAATAAAACTATATCTATTTACACACGCGCACAAAGTTGCTTGATTTACTAATTTTAAAGTTTCCGATAAATGAAGTCCATTCTTCTTTCTTTTTTGGTTGCAAAGTTTTCAATAACTTTATTATTAAAATTTTCAATTCCATTTACAAAATCTTTTTCTGCGGACAACATACCTAAAGCACTAAGTCTTTCTTCCTTCATTGTATTTCTGAGGAATGTTTTAATTCGTTTAAGCATTGAAAAACAGCGCTTTGCTTCTCATGTTGACATAGGTATTGTTATCAAAATACCTAAAAGTTTAAGAGTTTCCTGAAATAAAATTGAGAGCGGAACAGCTCCGGAGGCGGTACTTAATTCGTCTCTCTGATACAGTACATTTTTAAGCATAAAAATGAAAACTGTATACATGTTTCATTGAGGAATGATTCGGGAAAATGATGCCTATAGGCCGAAAACTTCTCCGACATAAATAAATTAGAAGCGACCAAATGCCCAGAGAAGTTGAACCTTGTTTTTATTTGCAATAAAACGGCATCGCATATTTCTAAGGCTTCGCGTTTTCTGCTGTTCTCTTCAATTCGTGCCTTTTTTCTTGTTTCTCCTTGCGACGTGTTTATTTCTCCTTGAATATTCTCAATAATGCTGTCCATTTGCTCCCGTATACATTGAATTGCTGCTTCGAAATTCTCCAAATCTTTCTTGACCTTAACAGAATCTGTGCATACTTTTTGTAATTGTTGTACACGGAATTCCGTATCCAAACACGGAATTCCGTATTCAAACACGGACTTCCGTATTCAAACACGGAATTCCTTGTTCGAACACGGACATTTAAAATTCCGTGTTCAAATAAAGAATTCTGTTTACGAACAAAGAATTCCGTGTTGAATACAGGATTTTCGCGTTTGAATGTGGAATTCTGTGTTTGAATACGGAATTCTGTGTTTGAACAAGGAATTACAGATTTCCCTCTTCGTACAGGGAATTCTGTATTCAAACACGGAAATTAGTAATTCCGTGTTCAAACACGGAATTCTATATTCGAACTATATTTTTGAATGGCATCAGCGTTGCCAGACGTACGATAATTACAGGCAGGGTACGATGTACGATCAATAATGGTTAATTGTACGATAATTTCTTAATTTTGATAAATTGAAAAAATATATTGAATTCGTTGACCTTCCAAAAAAAATGGAATTAACGCACGACGGCGACTGCTAAACCGTATTATTTCAAGTCGATACGACCTCCGAGCTCCCGAGTCATTTCAAAGATTCGAGATTCGATACTTTTCATATATTATGCTGACCTTGAGATTCTTAAGATTGGCGCTGTAGCGCTGGTTGGAATTTCGTTGTAATTCCACGATTTACAGAGGGCCGATTTTCAGCAAGAGGTAAGGAGGTTTAATGTTTCTGTTAATGCATTTATTTCTTTCATTTATATAATTTGTGTTTGGAGATTAGTTTTTTTGTGATTTTTCTATTAAAATGTCTTCGTCGTCCTCCAGCAGTGAAAAAGAGGAACGTTCGATAAGTAAAAGACTTAAATTAAGTGATAAAATAGTTGCAAAACATCATAGAGCACAGAAATATCGTAAAGCATGTGAGTGTATGGCAGATTTTAACGGCTGGTTGGCTAAAGCTACAGGTAGAGGTTTTTTGGTTGTACGAAAAGAAATATGGTGAAATATGAGCATCCTAGTTTTGTACGATAATATCATGAAAAAAACGATAATTTCTACAACATTGTACAATAATTCGGTTTTGGTCATCTGGCAAAGCTGAATGGCATATTTACAGGATGTTTTTGAACGACTTGGGAAATTCGGGGAGGGGGAAGGTTTCCATACACGACGGACATAATTATTTGTCAATTTCCATTCAGAAGTGGATTTTGTTTTTTAGATGTGCATATTTTGGTATAAATATATTTTTTATTACGTGTCATCAATTTTCGAAATATGACGTCATCACCAGTTTTTTTAGATAGCCCCATCATTTTTAATAGTACCATTTAATAGAAACACAAGCAAAAAATTCTTAACCGGTCCATTTCTTCACTTTTTTCTAGAGAGGCAAGGAGGGTAAACTTAAAACGCTATTATTTTGATCTGATTTAAATGAAATTTAGGGATCATGGTCTAGAACCTAAGAAATAAAAATGACCTGGAATAGAAATTAAAGGAAAAATATTAAGCAGGGACCAAAGAGACTTTTGGTACTACTTACGCCATCCCTCTTTTCCAAATATGGTAAAAGTAAAAATCTGAGGATTTTCAATCAATCCGTATTTACCCAAGATCCCCAAGTCACCCAAGAGAAACCTGTAAATAAATACGCCATTTAAATTTATAGTTCAAAAATAAAATTCCGTGTTCAAACAAGGAATTTTATATTTCCGTGTTCAAACAAGGAATTCCGTGTTTGAATACGGAATTCCGTGTTTGAATACAGAATTCCATGTTTGAATACGGAATTCCATATTCAAACAAGGAATTCCTTGTTGGAACACGAAAATTCCGTGTTAGAACACCGAAGTTTATATTTCCGTGTTCAAACAAGGAATTCCGTGTTTGAATACGGAATTCCATGTTTGAACAAGGAATTCCGTGTTTGAACAAGGAATTCCGTGTTTGAACAAGGAATTCCGTGTTCTAACACGGAATTTTAGAAATAAAAAAAATTAAAAAAATGTGGCCCTTCTACGCTGCCGTACATACATAACTATTTTGTTTTTGATTATTATTTTTGAAGTTCTTGTGCCGTATATGGATATGCAGCCATTTATGCTTAGTAATAATGGCATAACCCTAAGATTTTTAGTAAATACAAGTGAAGTTGATATATGTAAATTTATTTTAGATTTTTTTTTTAATTTTCTGAGTGAGATTTTGCTATTTTTCTTAGTTCATCTGATGAGACATTTTTCAAGCTATCTGATGCGTTAAAAAATAGAAATCGTTTTTTTAGATACCGCTTTTTGGCTTAGGAGGGCAGAATAGTGGTGTCCCATTTAAAATTAGAAAGTTTTGACATCAACAGATTTTCTGACGATTCAAGAATGTTGATTTTAAATGAAGTAAATTATTTTGAATTAAACATAAAAATAACAAGTTGCATTTAATTTTTGACATGTAACCTTCAAATATTTTGGCAAAATTAGTAATTAATAGACACTAAAAACAATTGAAACTCCCACTGGAGTAATAAAAACACTTTACTTGATGATTTTATCCTGATAAAAAAAGTTTAGTTTTATGGTGCTGTACATTGTATGGGCTGTAATTTGAGGTATTTCCATTCTTATACCTGCAATTTATACTTGTGTATTTGGACGAAACTTTTTCAAACGCTAAATTAAAAATATAAATACAAAATATGTCTTATACGAGGTGTCCCAGCAAAAACTTAACTATCGATAAAAAAAAATATACATGGTACCCAGATCAACTGACAATATTTGAAGGATCTTTTTCCCATCAAATAATGTTAAATCAATATTGGTCCAATTATATTTGTTAAATTTCCGAAAAATATTTCGTTTTTGTTGATCCACCGCGTATTTCAAAGGCAGGTTTAAAAAATATGGAATGGAATTTGAGGAATTACATAAATAATATTGATAATAAGATATAATTGCTAAAATGAGCTGCAAAAAATGCATTTTATTAAAAATTGCACGAAAATGACTATTTTTTTAGATTATATCACTTGTACAAAAGCTGTACACGCAGGCACAGGCACAATAGATTGTATATTTTACAATTTAGCTGCATTATTTCTTTTTTTCTAATCAGTATATACAGGTATCGCTTCTAACACGAAAAGATCAAAAGAAATTCATTTATATCGCGATTAAAAAGGATCGGATAGAAAATGGCGACGACAGCAAACTCTTTGGCAAATATTCGATTCTCAAATTGTATGCAGTAAATCTCAAAAACAAAACGTCAGACGTGAAAATAGGTATTTGAATTTTTGACATCTTCAGAAAATCAAGTTAAAAGTGAGATAATAGAAGTAAAAACATTAGTATACCTAATATCTCCAAAACCGATTTGATCGGTATCAGAGATATTGTATATGGCAACATTGTCAGCTTTCTGTACTGCATACAATTTCAAAATTTAACTGTATTCCTATCGAGCAAAAAATTAATTTGTTACTTTTCGTGCACACCTTGTAACAATTTTTTAGTTCGCTACGTCGCAATATGTTTTCCTTCCGTTCTAGATGCAATACCTTTTATAAAATATAATTGAGCACTATAAAATTACATAATATCGAAAATTTATTACGTAATATTACCTCGAATATTACATACAAATGTAATATCAGATAAATATTACATAATACCCGAAAATATTACGTAATATTCTAAAAAACGTGTAAAAAAACGAGACAAAAATAATACTGAAGTCAATTTCAGTTAATTTCATTCATTGTGGTGATTTTCTAGTTTAAAATATCGAAAAAAAATTAAATAATAAATAAAATCACACGTCTTACGAATTTTCTTCTGCAAGAAATGTAGTAACGAAAAAAAAAAAAACGATCGCTCAAAAATAAATGATAAAAAAAATTAAAACAGCAAAAATTAGACTAGTAAATATCACAAGCGGATAATGTGACGAAACATTATTTAATACTTCTTTAGTGTAAGGGGAATTTAATAGGTATTTATGAAACCAATTGCGAAATGCCTTATTTTATGTAACGAGTTACATAAAACGGCAATTCGTAACGTGTTACATACAATGTTTTTTCTAATTTTGACTAGAATTATTTATAAAAATGTATTTTGGTAAGAAATTACTAACAAATAGGCAACCAATATAACTAATTTCTTGTATTGTTAGTTGCATACGTATTATTTTATTGACATAACATAATATTAATTATTTATTCTCAACGATTTGTAGTGGTTTATATGGCTTATTAAAGTTATTTAGTTTTCAAAAAAGTGGGTTATTTTGAGGTGTAATGTGTTTTAATTATATTGTGCTGATTTAGAATGAAAAATAAAAACCAAAATAACATTATTACTAGGTTGTAAGTTTAACCAAATTCTGTGCTCTTCTTTGAATAAACTTTCAATAATAATGTAATATTATTGATTTTAAAACCAAAAGGGTTAATTTTCATTTCTTTACTTTTCGCAACTGGTGGTTTAATGAATTTTTCGAAACCACTTTCATAATGTTCAACATTATGCAACTGATTGCATAAAGTAGATCATTTTGACACTTGCTGCGATCACAAATGTCCTTATATGTCAAAATTAGAAACAAATATTTAACAAAACTACAAAAGTCTACCCATGATGTAAAGGCGCGTGTCAAAAATATATGTAACACTGTTACAGAGGAAATCCTTAATGAACTAAAGATGGAACTTATGATAAGGGTATAAGGAGTAAAAAAAATAGAAGAAGGTTCTATAAATGATGCATGAATAAGAAAAGATCGAGTACAGCAGGTCATTTAAGTAGGAACAGTATCTAGACCTTAATACCAACAAAAGAGGGTAAATCTTACTTGCGCCACTGAATATAATGAAGTGTATTAGTTTAACGTCAAATCGCCATTGTTTTGGGTCCCGCTCCATTGATGTCGAGGTTTATCATCACTCAAACAGCACAGGAGCTGGGATCTACCATGTGAACTCAGGGAGGACAATTAGTTTGAACCTGGGGTCACTGACAACAGTCTTCCAGGCTGAAGTAACAGCAATAAATGCCTGCACTAAATGACTCTCTTAGAGATAAGAGGATCTTTATCATGACAGATAGTCAGGCAGCCCTTAAAGCACTGAAAAGGGTAGAAGTACAAATCTAAATCAATATTTGATTGCCAACTGTCCCTCCAGGCCCTGGCAGAACATAACAAGGTCACCCTTGAATGGGTGCCAGGACATAAGGGAGTGTTTGGAAACGAGAAAGCAGACCTCCTAGCAAGTAAGGGAGCGGAAAAAACTCTTATTGGACCAGAACCCACATGTGGTATCTCATACCAACATGTTAAATGGGTGTTAAAGGAACAAATACATAGAGAACACCATAGTCTCTGGATGGAACTTCCTGGACTTAAGACAGTCCAAAAGATTCATAGAGGGACCATCCACGAGCAGACATCAACTGCTAAACCTTAGCAGAAGCGAACTCAAGGCCGTAATAGAACTCCTTACGGGATACTGCGGCCTTAGAAGACACCTAAATCTCTTAGAGATATCTGATGTAGAATATGTGAAGAGGAGGACGAAACTCCTATTCACATACTATGCCACTGTCGGAACCTTAAATGGGAACCGGAATGGTACTTCAGGGTACAATATCCGGAACCTGAAGAAATCGCGAAAGCGCCCATCAGACATATTCTTGAATTCATCAAGAAAATCAATCTGATGGAATAGAAACTGTGAGGGGTACAATAAGCCTAGAGCTTCAGTACAAGTGGGCTTTGAACCACGCCCTAATTCAGATAGATCACTCAAAGTTGCAATTTAGAGAAATCAGGGTTGATTTTAAGTATTCAATTACCTCAAAAAAAAAAAAACTATTTCTATTTTCCCTGCATACCACCTACATTTTGATTATGAATTCTTAAGTGATGCAGAACTTATTAAAAAGAATATTTTATTTTTAAATGTGTGATAAAACTTTTTGGAACACACTGTGTAATGGATTGCGACGTGCTCTTAATATCTGAATACACTTTCTTGTTGTCAAAAGCACGTCGAAATCCATTGCACAGTGTTTAAAAATGTTTTATAGGCACAAGAAAAAGTTTTATTAAAAAAAAAAATTCACTTATTCTTGAAAAAAAGTTCTGCATCACTTGGGAATCCATTATTTTAGTAGTTTTAATTTTTTTGTGGTTTGTGTTTAGTTTGTTCCAAATTGTTAAAAATGGAGAAGCCTCGTTTAAAAAGTGGTACAAGTGCGTGTGAAGCTAAGGGTTATCGAAATACTTTTAAAAATGGTTTAGTTTGTTTCGGAATTAGAAAATAATTTTCTGAATTAAAGGCAAACTTTTCCACGCCCATTTTATTCGAAACATTTTTTATATCTTCCTCGTCCACAATAATATGGTGCACTTGAACATTAAGACACAAGGAAATTAGTATCACTGGTTGAGTAAACAGATAACATATTTGACAGTTGACTTTGATGGATGAAATTGATATGGTACATTGATGGGGAAATTGGTATCACTGGGTGAGTTGACAGATGACGTATTTGACAGTTAAGTTTGATGTTGACAATATGTTGGATTAGGACATGCGGGGAATTGGTATCACTGTTTGAGTTGATAGATAACATATTTAATAGTTAACATTGAAAGGTGACATGACAATTGGCAAAACATGCCCAGTAGTATCGTCAAAAAGGCACTAACTCCTATCTTCGTTATTGTTAGTTAAATTTGTATGGGGTGAACGATATTCAATGTAAAAAGTCATATAGATGTGATAAATAACGACAAAAGATGCGGAGAAGCATTGTAAAGAGGTTATCTAACTTAGGTAATATTGGTCAGATTTTGACTAAATTTGAAAGGGTAATGTTGAGTCATACTTATAACGATTGTAATTTGTTATCCTTTTGGAATTTTTTAGAATTATGAAATCATAGTCATATAACATCTTAATCATGAATCTGTCATTCGTCGAGTTATCGTAAAATTGATTGTGTGCTATAAAGACAAAATGATATATCAAATGTAACGGTAGAACGTTAGGATTACCTATTTAATGCTATATTCGACAACGGCTCTTTGAAACTGTGATAAATCGATAAAAAGGCTTAAATTGCACGCGAATCATAAAATAATCTTTAATTCACGATGATGAAGGCACATAGTATTATAAAATCGAATATACTATATATACGTCGTAGATCATAAGGACTACGTATTTAATGTATAGTTCTAGTCCCTTGGAATAACAAAAAATCGCTAAGGTTTAAAAGTAAAACAAAAAATATGGAGATAAATTTAAAATAAAAACTAAGCGGACTCAAAGCTAGTTCTCGAAAAAGGTCCAATACAATGGCCAAAGGTCACCGAAATATGCCACATCTTATTAATATTATTCAGTATGCTCTATTTGTTTATAAATAGGGAGCTAGATATAAGGGAGCACAAACTCAGAAATTGAACTGCTGCCAAAACCAAGAAAAAGAGGAACTAATGTTCCTTGGCCTATCAAATCAACGAAAATATTTCTTTGTCGCTTTTTGTTCTTCCTCTTTGTTTCCTTTATCTCCTTTAACAATAGAAACCTCAAAAGACGAAAAAGTGATGTACGAGGTGATTGGAACTTACAAAACCGATACTAAGGCAAGAAATAGTTCGTCACATTATCCGCCCAAAAAAACACACAACGGTTAATATTGATACCATAAAAAATACCAAAAACCACCCACCGGACGAGGTTATGACAAAAACTCTTTATCGATTTCAACTAAAGACGGCCTCAGCCTCGTCCGTCTCGCCTGCAAAGGTACCGTCGGATCCTGTTGCTGTCCAGGTACAGGTAGATCCAATAACGTGGTCGGAGAGAATCTCACTCGACTCACGCTGTTGTTGCTTTCTTTAGCCGACACGTAAGAGCTGTCATCGCTCGTCAAACTGTCGGGAGGCGTAGGATTCGTCGGGGTATTCCCGCCGGAGTGTCCTTGAGTATTCTGGTAATTGCTGCGTTTCAAACTTGATCGTAATTTCGTGTAACCCGACGTATCCAAAGTTGTAGGCCGTTCGAAATTGTTTTCACTAGAGTTCTGCCTCGGATACGCATTGTAATCATAATCATACGTTCTCCTAGGTAAATAATGATTAGCGGAATATTCTTCTTCTAATCGAAAACTGTGATTAATATTGGAACCGCTTGTAGTAGTTGAACTGGTGTTTGAAACGTTTGAAGGCGTTCTTTTATGAGTGTGTATAGGTAATTTTTGTGGTGTTCTAGGCCCACTGTGGCTGCTAATGCTGCTTGGGTTCTCGTAGGCATAATCGGTACCGTAACCATATAGAGTAGTGGAACCACTGTATTCAGAATGGTACCCGGGGTACAAACCATCATAAATATAACTATTATCAGCTCGGACGCAACCTATACAATGTCCGACATCTGACTGGCATTTATGGTAATCCCCTGGGATGTAGATGGTGGCGTTTCTTTCGAAACCTGTATACAATTCGGAACCATCGTTGCTGGTCGAACTGGACTTCCTTCTGGGCGATGGGTTCGGTACAGGGTTGTGCTGCGGAGAATCTGTGAACCGCAGAGGCTTCAGATCTTCGTTTTTCGTAGTGACTAAATGCGAACCGGTTAACATGGGTCGATAGTGCTTGGTGGGGCCGTGATAAGTGTTGTGATTGTAACCGGACGTCGTTGAGTATTCGTAATCTTGGTTTTCCACAGGGCGCCACGCTGGTAGTTCGGCTACTTCTAACCTACGAATAGAAAGAAATGTTCGTGGTTAGATTAGAAACACTTTATAGAGAATAATCAGTAGTGCTACTTTCAAGCAGTGCCTTTAATCTGTATAGGTCACGGTTTTCCATAAAGATAAAGGGGGTTTGCCAGGCGACTCCATCAGTCGCCAATCCGGGTTCACAGTTTTTGATGTAATGACAGATCCAGTTTTAAATAATTCTTATATATGCATAAACCGTTTTATTAAAATTTATAAAATTTACAACTACAATACCTTTGGTCTTCCATCTGAAATTGAGATTTCAATAAAGTTTAAGTTTAAAAGATGTGTGATAAATACATGATTATTTATAATTAACGGATGTGAAGCAAACGTTTAATATGTGGAGACCATCACTGGAAAGACATCTGTCTGGATACGACACTAGCAAAAGACTATCATAATTGGCAACAGCACATCGCTTGACAACTCGTATATTGATCCTGAAAAAATGGCAACGCAAGCGACGCAATTCTGATGTACAGATCTTGAGAAAAATTTGAGTAGCAATACTGATTGTTCTGTATACTGTGTTAGAATCTTTTATTCAACTTTAATTGGGATATGACGTTTAATTTTCACATAAAACATTTCAATTCGCTAAAATCGTACGAAACAATTATTGTAGAAAGATTTTATTGAATCCAGAAATTTGATATCTTTACTGGTTTAAAAATGGCGGACGGTTAAAGTCGAGTTATGCGTTTCTAGAAATTTAACATTGCCGTCTTTATAAGTTCACTAGTTTAAGACCAGTAACTATAATAATCTCAAATTTACAAATATCTTATAAAACACTCGTAGCATTTTATTGAAACCAGCAATTCGATATCCTTACTGGTTTTAAAATGGAGAAAGATTAAAATCTTTAAAACTTCACTAGATAGTTACTATAAAAATTTCAAATTTGCAAATATCTTGTAAAAACTTCGTAGGATGATTTGATATTTTTGCTGGTTTTAAAATGGAGGACGGTTAAAGTCGAGTTATGCGTTTCTAGAAATTAGACATTGCCATCTTTCAACATTCACTAGTTTAAAACCAGTAACTATAACAATCTCAAATTTGTATATATCTTATATATCACTCGTAGAAAGATTTTATTAAAATCAGAAATTTGATATCTTTGCTGGTTTTAAAATGGCGAACGGTTAAAGTCGAGTTATGCATTTTTAGACATTTGAGATTGTCGTCTTTAAAGTTCACTAGTATAAAACCAGTTACTATAAATATCTCAAATTTGCAGAATCTTATAAAACACTCGTATAAATATTTTATTAAAACCAGCAATTCGATATCTTTACTGGTTTTAAAATGGCGAAAGGTTAAAATCTTTAAAAGTTCACTAGTTTACAACCATAGTTACTATAAAAATCTCAAATTTGCAAATATCTTGTAAAAACCTCGTAGGATGATTTGATATTTTTGCTGGTTTTAAAATGGCGGACGGTTAAAGTCGAGTTATGCATTTTTAGTCATTTGACATTGTCGTCTTTAAAGTTCACTATTTTAAAACCAGTTACTTTAAATATATCAAATTTGCAGATTCTTATAAAACACTAGTAGAAAGATTTTATTGAAACCAGCAATTCGATATCTTCAAAATGGCCGGCGAATAAAGTCATCTTATGCCTTTCTAGAAATGCGACACAGCCATCTGTAAATATTCACTAGTTTTAAACCAGTTACTATAAAAATCTTAAATTCATAGAAATTGTGCAAAATAGTTGTAGAATCATTTCATTAAAAATAAAAATTCGATATTTTTACAGCTTTCAAAAGGGCAACCAACGACGATTTAAAAAAAATTCTATGGTCTATTTTAGAAACATGTTTTTATTTTATCACAGATTCGTCGCCATTTTGAATTTGCTGACAAATAATAATCATGCATCCTGTCGTAACATACCAAAGTTTTAGTAACCGAATAAACAAACACATCTAATAATTTATATAGTTACCTATTTGGTTGCAGTCTTGGATGTAAAGGCGAAACGTTTGATAATCTTACGTCATATCCGGATGCTACTCCTGCTAATAGGGCTGCTATATTGTACAGAACTAACTCGACTATACTGAACTTTGGCTTCATGCGTTGTCCTAAAAATAATCCCTAATCTTAATATTTGAAGGTCATTAAAATTTCTAATATTTTTAATTTCATTTTGAAATTATTCAGAACGTCAAAACTTAATAATTATGGACCCTAATTATGAAAATTAGATATGTTTTATTAAGAAATTAATCACGAACTTTTTTCATATTATATCTAGGGTGATGTTTTGATATAGGCCAATTTAATAAACATTTTGGATCCAAAAATACGAAATATTCATCAAAAATCTTATCGGGCTTTTTAGTTTCAATATATATTTTCACTTTAACTATGCGCATATAGTTTTTTTGTTCGCCTGTAGAGGTCTTATTATTAAGAAATTAAACTCGAATTTGTAGAAAATTTTCTTATTTTTTAACGGTGTTAACAATTATTTTCTATCTAAATCCGCTTTGAGGTTAAGTTGAGTAACGTAAGTTAGACTTCGCCTCATGATGTTTATATGGGGTAATATTTTGATGGACATTTTGATCCAAAACATACGATTTTTCATAAAAAACTTATAGATAAACTTTTTTCTACAAAAGTCTGGCCGATAGTACGTTAAAAACGGACAACAAATAAATTTCATATTACAATTTCAAACCATTTTACTTACCATCTGCGCTGTACAACGTGGGAATGGGCACATTCGGTCGAACAATCCCAGGTATGGGATACTCAGGACCCCAATCTTCAACTGGTGCATAATCTGTCAATTGAAATAAAATTTCTATCTGCTAACCTTTGTCGATTTTTTTGTTGTTGTAACAAACACTATACAAACCACGCCAAATTTTCTTACCAAGCAAAAAATTCAAAAAGCATTAAAATTAAAAAAATGCTCCGAAATCACAAAACTAATTAGTAGGTAACTATGTAGTAAGCTACTGGATTTCTACAAAAGTTAGTGGTTTTGGTTGTGTTTTCGTATGTAAATACGCCTTCACCCTGTACAATGTACATCGTTTAGTTAAATCCATGTTTACTTTCTTATCTAATATTTTCATTTTTTTTTGTAACAAAGAAAAAGCTGCCTTAAAACGTTTAGATATTCTTTACTAGAAGTAAAACAACAACAAAATACTTACCAAAACTTTATTATGGCGGTAATATCTTGTTAGTTTCTTTTTTAATCCAGGATGGCTATGAAAGTCACTCTGTATAGTAATATCTTTCACCCTCTCCTCCCCATAGCCACACTTGTTTTTTTAATGTTATACCTTGTATATTATTGCATTTTTCTATACTCCTCTAATATTTGATTCCAAAAATGTACACATGAGGTGTAAAGTGAATTGTTTAAAATTTTATTAGCAGAAACAGTTTAATTCAGTTAAGGGCCTGTACTAAAACTCAAAAGAACTGAACGATTTCAATTTAATAACAGAAGCGATTTAATCCAGTTAAATGCCCGTACTAAATCTCAAAACAACCGAGAAAATATTTTACCCCATACAAGAAAGAGTTGATATTGTTATATTATGCAAATAACATCCGCCAGAGCTGCAGCTATAGCGCAGCTCATCCCGGAAAAACTGCAACACATAAGTATGTAACGAAAGATTTTTTAAACCCGGCATGTTTTGTGTCCAGTTTATTATGTTAAACATTTTCACAATCAAGTTATGTGGTTGTTATATTGAGTTCAAAGTTTAAGAAGATAAAATAAAGCCAGTTATTACCAAAAGCAAGGTACTTTAATTTCTACATTACTCGCCATACCTTTAATCAAGCTTTAAGATATTCTAAGAGTCATCAATTATTTACTACACTCTACGCTCTACTTGACAATTACTTGTTGATCCCAAAATAACCCGAAGACTGGAAAATGATGATATCTGAAGCTTTGCTGGCGTTTCAACAAGATAGGACATCTCCACATTACGCTATCGAAGTACGACAGTTTTCAGACCAACATTTCCTGCTCATTGGATAGGCGGACGAGGCCCAATGATGGAATGGCAACCTAGGTCACCAGATTAAACCTCGCTAGACTTTTTTATGGGGACACCTCAAAACCAAAATCTATGCAATGCAGCCGCATTGCGAATTGTTCAAGAATGTCGACAAATAAAACCAGGAATGTTACGTAATGTGCGAAAAGCATTTGAAGCTCGATTGTATCATTGTATATAAAGAAACCAATAGAAGTTAGCTTCAACGCCTAAAAAAACAACTTGTTATTGATTGATAACAATTCTATTAATTAAACTGATGACCATTACCCTCCTCTGAAAACAATTGTACAATTTTGGTCGCTTTATTTTTCTCCCTTAAAGAAACTATCTACGAAAAAATTTCCACCCTGGTATTTCTCGCAGCTTAGGAGCTTGGTTGATGATAAAAAGGTTGCTCATAGGATTTATAAACATCACAGGACTCTCCAAAATTATGAAATATTTAGTCAGCTAAGAGCACAACGTAAGATTCTATCTAGAGAATGCTAATCAAATGATACATATTCTGTTGAAACCTCTGTTAAGACTAATGTTAAAGCCTTTTGGAATTTTGTAAATAGTAAAAGAGCAAATAACAGTATAACAGATAAAATGACTTTGGAGAACTCTTTTGCATATTGCGGTAGTGACGTAGCAAATCTGTTTGCAAGGCATTTTTCTTTAGTTTACACCACACATATCCTAAATTTAAACGATGACCAAATTGAATCTAAAGTTAATATCCCAATTTCGACCATTTACGATAAATTGTCAAACTTTGATACAAAAAAAGGTCCTGGCATTATTCCTCCCATCCTATAAAGAAATTGTAGCTTCATGCAGTCTCGCCCTATCTTTTATATTTTCAATAAATCAATTGACACAGGAGAGTTTCCCGATTATTGGAAACTTTTTTATGTCTTCCCAATATTGGGAAGCAAATATAACATTATTGACCAATCTCAATTCTCAGCACAATACCTAAATTGTTTGAAAACTTATTTATGATTGAACCGGCATCATAACTGAAAATAATATGGTTTTTTGTGCTGGAAAATCAACAGAGGTAAATTTATTCACATATCAACTTCTTGTCAGTAGCCTTGGAAAAAGATTTACAAATCGATTCTGTCTATACTGACTTTTTCAAGGCATTTGACAGGGTTAAACATACTCTCTTACTTCAAAAGATTAATATGGTATGGGTGGGGTATTACTGCAATGGCTTGGTAGCTATTTTATTAATAGGACTCAAATGCTTAGAGCTAATCACCACCATTCTAACTTATGTCAAGTAACCTCAGGTGTTTCTCAGGGGTCACATCTAGAAAATAAATCTCAAATGTGATAAGACGTAAAATAAAATGCCAATAAAAGCCAATATCACATAAAATACCAACCACTGTTTCCCCTTCAGAAAACAACTACTCCTTTGGCTAATACCGCAACAGGTATTGAATTATATCCGAAGGAAAGACAGCAGAGATAGAAATTAAATTTCAACACTCTCTACCTTTGATTTTGCTCACTAAGGAGAACATCATTCTTGGACCGGTTTCGTCCTTATTAGGACTCTTCAGCAAGGAATAGATAGGTTACTCAATTCCAGTCTCTAATGGAATTAACAAATGCTACACATTTCACCAGTATACAATAAAGTTGGTTATGAAGAGAATAAGAATTCAAGTAGGGAAATGGTGTCGCCATCTGTTTCTGGTAAGCAAAATCAAAGTGCGCTGTAGTACCCAGTTAGAAAACTAGGTGGAACCAAAAAGGCCAGGCAGGCAATTTGTAAAAACGAAAATAAATCAAACTCAAATGTGATAGACGTAAAATAAAATGAATTTAATGATTTTAATTCATTTTATATAATTTATTGTTTCCATAACACCAAAGCTTTATTATTTGCAGATGACTTAAAATGTTTCAAAATTGTTAAAATCAATGATGATGCCCGTAGACTTTAGACTGACCTCGATAATTTATCAGAAGGTGTTCTTTAAATGGCATGGACTTAATTGCCAATAAATGCCATATCATGCATTTTTATCGTTTCCACCTACCTACAACTACATTTGACTATAACTTAAAAGGGCATATCTTAGACCCTGTTTATGAAATTAAAGACTTTGGAATTATTCTTGATCCCATTTTATGCTTTAATCAACACATTTCTGCTGCTGTTCACAAATCCATGAAAATGTTGAGTTTTATCAAAAGGTTGATCCATAATTTTACTGACACAACTGCAATTAAATTGCTTTACTGTTTTATTTAATATTATAAATAGTAAATGTAATTGTCCCGAAGTTCTTAAAAAAATAAATTTTCTACAAACTCGTTGAATTAGACAACTGCAAACATTTTATGTATCCAAGCTTTTAACAGCTGCATTCCAAGAATGCTTAGATTAGCTAACTTTCGCAATGATCTCAGGGTGTTCAATATTCCCTTTTCATCATTCACAAACTCAATTACCCAATACTGAGCTTTAATGCTATTGTTTTACTGTGAATTTTCTCTTTTTTAACCCTCGGACTGACCCATTTGGTTATTTTGAATGTTGCTAGTCTGTATGACATCTATAATATCTTTGTTTGTGCTACAGTACCATAAATATTTGTGATATTTTTATTAATTTTTAAAAATTTAATTTGTAAATAAATAAATTTGTTCAGAATTAAACCTGTTATTAAATTAAAATTATCTGTAACTTCCAAAGATTCATTTTACACCTTAGGTATATATTTTTGGAATGAAATAATAGAGAATAGAAAAATTTCAATAATAGCCAGATTGTTCCATTGAAAAAACATGGGGCAGGCAAGTAGAAAGTTATAACGAATATACATGAACAAAAAGACGACCTCACGTTATATGATTATTAACTTATTTTTGTATTTTTTTATAAAAGCATCAACTTTAAAATTATTTAAGGTGGATTGTTTTCATTTAAATTTCCTGTATTTCGTGTAATTTTACGTATATTCCATTTTATTGACAGCACTCGTATTACTACTAAAAATAAACTGGTCAATTACATTTCATATCACCAAAACTAAAAATAATTATAAATTTATAATTTTTAAACTTTGTCAAGTGTTTTAAAAACTAACTGATTTAGTCTGAATTTACCTAACTCTGAAAATATTTATTTGTCTATGAAAACTACACATATTTTTTTTGTTAAAAGGAGGTGTTTGTTGTGAGTTCATCATCATTATCTTAATACTGTTTATTCGATACTAATTTATTACTATAAATAATTGTAATGACCTGAAACTCGTCAACTGTAGGAATTGTACTTGGAGTATCTCTCAATCGAACAAGGCATGAAAAAGTACGAGCAACGTACTTCTCAAGAAAATTGTTGAATAACGCGTTTGGTTTTTCAAGAATTTTTGGAAATTTAATTTCGTATAAAAAGTATGACAGTGTGTGAGAGAGAGAGAGAGGGTTGATTTAGAATTAAATCTGTTAGCCGAAGACTTTTTAAAGAAAATTACTACTCCATAGTTATACTTATAAGTGTATCTTGGTTTGCAAGAAAATCGATAAGGATATTATTAATTTATTTGCTGTCCTGACTTAACAAATAAGGGATGCTTAGGGGTGGTTTAAATTTCAACAACATCAGTGAATTTTGTCTTGGCTTTATGACCGTTATATTTGAAAAATATATAATAATAAAGTCTGTGTTGAGTTATGAACTGAGTGTAAACTATATACTTATTATTATCGTGAATATCATGTTATTATTGATAGATAAAAATTGCTTTATACAGTTAACACGTCTTTTTTGTGGTCCCCGAAGTTCCATTATATCTAGCTTCTAATCACGAAGACACTGTCGTTTATAATCTGTATCAGGTTATGGGCCCAGAATAAAAACTAGTTTTTTTTTAAATACGCCAATAATTTCAAAATATGGAAATTCCACGGGTCCTTATCGAGAAATTGGAAGGACAATGCATGGGAGACAGTTTCCGGAACGATTGAAATTTCTAATGCGACAGGTGATGGTGCTACGGCGGAACAAATTGAAAAATATAAAGCGGAGTTAAGGTCCATAAATAAAAAGCAATATAATGCCCAAAACTTAATTGTAACAAGTGTAACTACCCAGGTTAGACAATTAATCAATATGTGTTCGACGGCCAAAGAAATGTGGATGAAACTTTACAGCGTGTTCGAGCAAAGACCGGAACAAAGTCAGGATCGATTGTGAAATCAATTCTTTGGTGTGAAAGAGAAAGATCCACTAGAAGATGTAGCCATATTGCAAAGCTGGAGAAGTTGTGGGCGGAGCTACAGGACGAAACTTGGAAAGAAGTAGAAGTTAAGTTACCAGAGTCCCTGTTCATCAATAGAGTTCTAAATACCCTACCTTCCGAATATTTTGAGTTTTTAAATGCTTGGGAATCTATGCCAAAAGACCAACGCACATTAAAACTATTGCAAGAGCGTCTGTGCACTGTTGAGTTGCGAATGAAAGAACGATCACAAGTTTGTAATTCTGAGTGTAAAACAGCTCTTTTATCCTCCAATAAAGAAGAGAATGCTAAAACTAAGACAAAGTGGTTCCTTAAGTATTATGGTTGTGGTAAAAATGGCCACATTAAAAAGAATTGCAAACAACTTTTAAAAAAGAAAAACAATAATAAAAGTGATTCTCAAGGTTCTGCATTTGTCATAGAAACATTTTTGAACTGGACTGTTAGTGATGCGTGGATAGCTGATCCCGGTGCTATTCGTATTCGTTGGTTTTGGAAACATTAATGTTGAGATGTTTGTTAAGGGAAAATGGGTTAAAAATTATCTAAAAAATGCCTGGTATGTTCCTGAAGTAGAAAGAAACATTTTCTCTATATCTGCAGTTGTAGATAAAAACATTACTTCCTGATTAAATAAAGACCTGCAGTTTTGTCAAAAACGGTGAAGTTGTTGCCACTGGAGTTAGAAAAGCTCATTATACTGGATGTACATTAGAGTAATCTGTCCCGAAAAGCAAGCTGAAGTACAAATTGTCACTACAAACACCCTTCAATTGTGGCACGAACAACTTGTGCACCAAAACAAAAGACACGTACAGAATTTCTTAAAAAGTCGTGGTATTGAAGTGCATGCTAATCAAGAGTGGTGTGATTCCTGTATGTATGGCAAATTACATCTTCTCAGTTTTAAAACCATGACCAATAGATCAGAAAAACCTGGAGACATTATTCATTCCGATGTCTGTGGACCGATGCCTGTTAAATCTTTTGGTGGTGCTAGATATTATTTAGTATTTAAAGACGATTTTACTAGATATCGCACTTTATACTTTTTAAAAGAAAAGTCAGAAGTTAAAAATAAACTGAGAACTTTTCTTACAGAAGTAAGTATTGCCGGACATGTGGTCAAAGAGTTATTAACTGACGGAGGTACGGAGTTTACAAATCAAGATATAAAGAAGTTAACTGCCAGGCACGGTTTTAACCAAAGGGTTACAATGCCATATACACCAGAACAAAATAGTGCTGCGGAACGAGAAAACATAATCTTGGTAGAAGCAGCGCGCACGATGCTACACGCTAAAAGTCTTCCTGAAAATCTTTGGGCGGAAGCAGTGAACACATCTGCTTATGTTTTAAATAGATCTGGACCAACTTCTGTAGAAGTTGCTATGGTCTGGTAAACAACCCCCTGTAGACCATTTTAAAATATGTGGGACCCAATGTTTTATTCACTTACCAAAACAAAAACGAAGAAAGTGGGAAGAAGGCATAAAAGGGAATATTTGTTGGCTACTGTGACAATAAAGATGGATATCGAGTATGGGTGTCACAAAAGAACGACGTTATCCTTAGTTGAGATGTAAGTACTGAAATTAGCTATGAAACTGACGGGAAAACTGAACCATTAGAAAGCAGTGAGATGCAAGAAATCAAAAACTTACATCTCGAGAACAGTCCTAAAAGCAGTTCGACGTCAGCGGATATCAAGATACCTTTAGAAACTCCAGACAGGACCAAGATAAGAAAGCCAAGTATATATGATGCTTGTGCAATGATTTGTATGGAGGAACCAGCTACTGTGGAGGAGGCTCTTTCGTCGGACGATGCAGACAAGTGGAGGAGTGTCATGGATGACGAAATGCAGTCGTTGTTGGAGAATGGTACTTGGTAGCTTGTAGAGCCACCTGAAACGAAAATTATCAGGAATCGATAGATCTTTAAACTGAAAGATACCTATGATGGTAATGTTCGCTTCAAAGCTCGACTCGTTGCAAAAGGCTATTCTCAACAACCAGAAATAGATTTTGATAAAACCTATTCACCGGTAGCTCGCTATGATACAATCAGGAATGTTTTATCTATTGCCGCAGCTGAAAACTTAGTTTTATCTCAATTCGACATTAAGACTGCATTTTTATATGGTTATCTAAATGAAGAAATATTTATGGAACAACCGTCTTACAATAATGGCACCAACAAGGTTTGCAAACTTCTTCCAAGTATTTATGATTTGAAACAGGCCCCAAAGATGTTGGAACATCAGATTTAGAGATTGTTTAAAAAACTGTGGTCTCCAACAGAGTACAGCTGATACCTGTTTGTATTTTAAAAAATATCCGAAGAAGTTGATCGTTGTGTTATACGTCGATGATAGGTTAGTTGTTGGAGAAGATCTGGAAACAAATAAAGAATTTCTTAAATAGTTAGGAAATAAATTTAAACTAACCATCGGAAGTACGAGAAAATATATTGGAATAGAGATTCAACAAAATTTTGAAAAAGGTGAAAATCAACATTAGTCAGGAGAAGTATGCCAGAAAAATTTCCATCCTGCAGGTGTTCCTATCACGAAATCACAAGTTCTGCAAAAAGGCTTTTTGGGTAGGGATCTGTCTCCTGACGATCCTTTTCGGTCAGCTGTTGGAAGTCTAAACTTTTTGGCAATTGTCACTAGACCTGATTTAGCATTTGCAGTACATTTTGTGTCCTAATCTTTGGCAAATCCGAAGAAATATCACTGGAATATGGTCAAGCAAATCTTCAGGTATCTTGAAGGTACGTTAAATTTCGGAATAGAGTATACCTCTGGATTCTTGAAACCACTCAAAGCCTACAGTGATTCTAACTATGCAGGTGATATACATTCTCGAAGATCTACGTCAGGATTTGTTTCTATATTAAATTCGGGAGCAGTGACCTGGTTTAGCCAAAAACAGCGTTCAGTTTCGTTGTCTACAATGGAGGCCAAATATATTGCAGGCTGCGAAGAAAATAGTATGGTTGGAGAGATTAATGAAGGAAATTCAAAAAAATAGAATACCTGAAATCCCAGTTTTATTTATTGATAGGGTTGTTAAACTGGTGCATAATCCTGAATATCACAAGAAGTCAAAGCACATAGATGTGCGTTACCATTTTATTCTAAAAAAGTGGAGGAAGGAATATTTTTTGAAGTTCGACACATAGCAGGAGAGAAGCAAGTAGCCGATATTTTTACAAAGGCACTTAATAAGCCTCGCTTTGAAGAACTTCGCCACAAGATGGGAGTTGTCAAATTAAAAAGTGACAACTGTTAACCTTAAAACAACGAACTTGGCAAATTGATAACCTTAAAAAAACTCCGATTTAACAAACAGGACAGGGATTCTTATATGCGTACTATGAAAGTCTTCATAGTGCGTACTCAACACGTGCCGAATTGAAAGATGAGAATCCCAATGCAGATGAACCCTAAAATCTAATCTGTATCAGTCTGATATCGAAACTATCACAAATATTAATTGCTACGTATGAAAAAGTATTATTCCAATATAGGTAGGCCCAAAATTTGATAGATTATATTTTTTGCCTTTTTAAAAGCATATTTTTACATTATTTATAAACCTGATATAATATTGTACTGTATAATATTTATAATTTTTATACTAACCTATGTAACGTTATTCCAGTCGAATTTTTACTTCACGCTACGATTTTTGTGAGAATGGAACTGTACAGTCAATCGATTCAGTCCAAAACTCAACGTGAAGTGCTCGATCTAACTCACATCTGACCTCTCCTCTTTTGTCAAATGTGAAGGTGAAGAGTGAAATGAGTTAATTAAATCTCGCCCTTAGATCAGAACTGTGCGTTTTGACATGCAGGCCATATCAGAGCCTGAAGCCCCCCCCCCCCCCCCTACCATTAAACCAGTATAGCTAGGAATTAGGCACGTTATAAAGTTTTTAACACTCAAAATTCTTTAAACAAAAAACATTAAATTTAATTACACACAAGGCACTAGAAATTTAAAATTGACAAATGGAGCATAGCAAAATGGACCGATCCCACTATCAGATTGTGCTATCGCATGTCGTATCCTTAGGTTACTATCAAATGTCAATTCATAGCCATTTTGGATTTAAAAAGAAACATAACATATGGACGATATCTGGTAGCCTAACTCAATTTAAAATTCCATAAATATTACGAAGATATTCATGCAGGATTGTTCGCACTGTTGCCGATACAGTGCCAAAATGTGTCACAATTTCTTTGAATGTTACACAACGGTCCGATGTAATCAATTTTTTAGAGAACTATTCAAAAAAAAAAAACGTTATGAAGAAACGTCAGATTTTCAGTGGATAGTTTTTTTAACATTTAAATTCCGAAATCTTATAGCGTTTTCGTTGTAAACACTTTAATTAGTCTACAGCAGCATCTTTCCTCAAAAAGATTTCTTGTTCTCAATTAAAATTGTTGTGCTCCCTTTTCATCAGAGTAATTTCTGTTTTGTTGTTTTGTTTAGATAAAAAGCACAAAAAGAAGTGTGTTCGTTAATGAGAAGCAACTTTTATTTATTTTGATTTATTGGTTTTTTACTGTCTACTTCTACTTGCTTGAAATATTTACAAAAGCAAATGGAAAAGAAACCCCAAAATATAAATCGGGACTATTTTTGTTGTTGTTGTTAATGGTTAATAAAAAAGGCAGAAAAGCGTTTAGTTCCTAAAACAAAGATTAAGAATGTATGGAAATAGATGTTTATCAAATATAAACAGTTTAATTATGTAATTATAAAACTAAGATGCTTTTTCAATGCATATTAAGTTGAAAAATGTGTATGCAAATAGGGAAATCCAGTTAAAGAGTTTATTATTACTATCTTAATTTCATCATTTAAAAAAATATATACAGGATATACTAAAGATAGGTAACTATAAAAAACACGTCAACTTTTATCGGTAAGGGGACGAATTGTCATATAATATTAATACCTAGAAATCGAACCACCAAGAGGGCAGCAACCCCCACCTTTTTTTAAGTATGGTCAAGTAATACATTATTAAAAAGATAATGTTTTGGAGAATTCAATATGACTATTGATCTAGTTACTTTTGTAACAGTTGTGAAAAGTGTGACACTTCATTATAATTTAATGCACAACATATAATAAAATGTAATTGAATGAAATATGAACTCAAATAATTAGAAAAAATTGTACAGCTGTAACCTTAAAAAATGCAAACTTTAATTACGATCAACCAAAATAACAAATTTATGTCGCGCTATAAATTTTTAATAAAATTAGCTATTAAATGAAATGTGACACTTTACAATACATAAAAGTAAGTGAATTAATAGTAATATTGTTAATTAACAGCTATCCGTAAACTAGAACAAATTCAAAGAACAGCATGTCTCAACATAACAGGAACCATGAAAACAACACCGACCAGAGCCATGGAAGTCATTCTTAGTATCACACCCCTTGATATTTACATCAAGGAGGTTGCTCTGACGATAATGACACGCCTCCGCATGGTTGGAATAGAACCTGATGTAGGATCTGGTGAGGCGAGACGTCGCTTTTGGCAGGAGGCGCTCGATGAAATGAGCTGTGAGCAATAGTGCCAATGTAGTTCAAACAGAGCCCACGGGGATTCTCATAGCAGCAAAAAAAATCACCAGAAACAATATCACTGGAAGGAACATGCTCATCTATACAGACAGCAGATAAGCCTCACCATGAACAGACCACGAATCTACTCAGGGTTAGTACTAGAATGTCCCGAAGCTTTGGCCAAAGTATCCATCAACAACGTGGTCACCTTATGATGGATCCAAGGTCACGCCACATAGAAATGTAACCGTCTTGCTGATTCACTGGCCAAGAAAGCAGTCAACCAAATACTTTTTGGACCTGGCCCTTCTATTTGCCAGACAAAATCGGTAGTGACATACCTAATTAAAGAACATTCCCTTGTGAAATTCAAGGAAAAATGGGATGAAACAAGAAACTGCAGAGCTTTTAAGTTATCCTGACAATACTGCAGCAAACAAATACTTGACTATCACTAGACAGAGGGTGCGTTCAAGAACATGAGACCATCGAGCATATCCTCTACGATTGCTCGACGCTCTCATTTATTAAGAGTATGTGTTCAGCGAGTATCGGCTAACACCGGCCGATATAAGAGAAGCACCTCTTGGCGACGTTGTCAACTATATTAAATCTGTAGGCTGGCTCTCTAGCTAGGAGGTGCTTATTATCTTAGGAGGATGCACAATGGGCCTAGTGAGGCCTAAGGGCCGTGGGGGGTAACCCACCCTCCACATGTTACAGATACAGATAGTAATATTGTTGAAGTCTCACTATTCACACCACTAGAACTCATTATATCCGGAAATTTTTTCGAGCTCATGATTATTTTAAAAATTATCCCAAGCCGTAGGCCAGGAACAATTTTCTGAAAATAACAGTGAGCGAAAAAAATTCTAGGTATAATCTGATTTCGAATATTTGGTAAGTAAATTTTACATTAAAATGGGTTTATAATATAAATGGCTTTAACTTTTTATTTTGGGCGCTGCGCCGCGCCGACCCGATTTAGCAGGTTCACTTATTGTGTATCGATATCTGAAGTCAAGCCAGGCCCAATGCAGATTATTACGCGGACTAAATTGTATCCAAATATTACCTGTATTATTTAACCACTTAACGTACCCGTGTCAGTGACAAGCGCGACTTACTGGCAATTTTGTACGCGCTCGACTGGGACACGGGGACATTTTTTTTACGTTCGTTTCAGATGCGAGCTTGTTCTAATAAGTATAAACACTAAATTTTCACTTTAAAAAATCCGATCATTTTTTGACCAAAAAATCAAAATAAATGCGTACATTAAGTGGTTAAAACACAGACATTTGTTCAATAGAATCCATTGGATTTTTCGTCATTGGATACATGAACAATAAAAAGAATTCAAGGTACATTTAAAAAGGAAATAATTTTGTATTGTTTAGGTATTTTTATTCTTTTAATATTAATTAGTATAGAAAGGTTAACAAAACGCATTGTTGACAGTTGACATTTTAAAAATATCTGTTTTGTCACTTTATATTATGTCAGAAAAAAGTCCACAGTAATACCATCCAGGGTACCACAGTAAGAGAAAATTGCAAAAAAAATTACACAAGTTGCCATGGCAACGTTAAGAAATGCTTATATTTTATTGGTTGAACAATGATAGCATGAAATTTTCCATAAAATTATATTTTCAATGCGCAATTAAAAAAAAATAGGGGATTTCTGGGTATAAATTCGTCCCCTTGCCAATAAAAGTTAACACGTTTTTTTTTTATTTAAAAAAAAATCATGTTTCTTAATTTTTGGGATTTCAAATTATCGTTGTTGTTATTCCCTGTATGTTAAATGGCATAGGTGATGTACAAATCTAGGTCACCGACTCCGAATTAGTAATAATCGGATACTAGCCAACCGTCTTTCACATTAAATATTTTTTACAATTTTATTGTGTGTTGCTGTTGCTGAATTCTCAGCAGTAAGAGATAAAATTGAGAAAGAAACAAAAGTAAATTATACAGTGAGCATCATAAGTCTTACCCCCCCTAACTAACTCGTTACTGGGGTCTTGTTAGGAAAATCGCCGAGACAGGTCGATTTTTGATTTCTACAATGTACATTTTTGCATGATTAGTTTACCCTTAGTTTCATCCCTTACTGGAGGGTAGCAGCCCTTTCGAAAAATTTAAATGGCATGGGGTGGTAAGTGATAGCTCATTTGAAAAGGGGTTTTATTATCTATTCAACCGTGCAAAAAATTTTGAAATTTGCTTCATTACGTGTTGATTTATTAATGTTTAAAAATAACGAAACCTCACAAAATGGGAAAGCAACTAGACTAACAGTGACCTTCTAATGGCAAAAAGTCTTACTTCACGTCGGAACCAAAACCGAAATCATGCAGGGCCGAATTTTAATTCTAAAGATGAGTGCGCTACGTTAATTTCCGTTATTCTGAAACAACAATTAGTCGAGAATTAATTAAGCAAATTTCAAATTTTTTTACACGGTTGAATAGAGAATAAAACCCTCTTTCAAATGAGCTATCACTCACCACCCCATGTCATTTAAATTTTTCGAAAGGGTTGCTCCCCTCCAGTAAGGGATGAAATTAGGGGTAAACTATTTATACAAAAATGTACATTGTAGAAATCAAAAATCGACCTGTCTCGGCGATTTTCCTAACAAGACTCCAGTAACGAGTTAGATAGGGGGGTAAGACTTATGGTGCTCACTGTATAGCTGTACACTTTATAGTAAAAGTAGTAAAAATACAATAAAGGTAAAGAAACGTTAAAATAATGTTGTATTGGCATTGGTTAGTCTATTTTAAAATCGTTATTATTCAAAAAAATTCTCAAACTGCATATTTCAACTTTCTAATCCAGTCCAATACATTTTCTAATCTTTGTTCTTTTTTTTATTCTGATTATTCTGATTAGGAAACAACTTTTGTGCGGAAACCCAGAAAAAATCAAAAAAGGACATGCGTGTGAAAAAATAAAATAACTGCGATTAAAAAACATTGTAGCAATGTTTATTCAAAATAATATTACAATAGACCATCACCAATTATTAAAAGAACGGCTCTCTTTTTTTGAATACATCCAGAAATATCATACAGTTACGATTCCAAACAATGGCAATTCGGCAGAAAAAAAACGACATCGCATTTTTTGATGTAACATATTCTACAAAAAAATTAAGGCTTACTTTTATTAATGTCAAATAAAATTCACATTCAGTATATATCGTAATTTTTTAGACGTATTCTTTTTTTAACGGCTTTTAACGCTTTGCACAAGTGCATGGGAGTTAGCATTAGCGCAAGCAGGAAACGAATACCAGCGTTACAACGCGATCATGCCGTATAAACTGGCAACGCTGATATTATTCGTTTCCTGCTCGGGCTAATTGCTAACTCTCTGTAGTTTTTACTTGTGCAAAAAGTTTTGAAAAACGTTCAGTGGCCGACACTGTATACAGAGTGGACACTATTTAATTGAAATATATTGCTATCAAGTAAATCGTAGGTAACACAAAGTTGGTTAAATGAGGAAAGAGTTGTATGTTTCGAAGCTCAACCTGAGGACGTTTTGAAAACCAAAAAAGCAGGACCGGTTTCCGAGATATTCGTTAAAAAAGAAACAAAGGATTTCTTTCAAAAATAGATAAAAAAAAAAAATTTAATAGTTTTTGTTTTATATCAAATTGTGCATATGATGGCGCATTTAATTTTTTATTCGACGTTTCATAAATTCAGGACCACCATTAACTTCTTTATTTGAATATTGACCAATGTTGTTTATTAACTTCTTTATTTGAATATTGACCAGACATATTTCAATGAATGTTCAATGCTGAATACAATAATGTGTAACATATTATGATTAGTTAACATTTCGGAAGATTTGAACATTATCAAGTAAGTTTACTAGTACATACCTGTATTACGAATTATTTTAAATAAAAAAAAATGCTTTTTTGAAAATAAAGTGTCGAAATTTATGATATAACACTGATCTAATCAGAAATTGTAAAAAGAATTTCAAATTAAATATATATATATATATATATATATATATATTATTATATAAAAAAAAAATAATTAATTGGAAAAGAAGAAATAAACTGGAAGGTTTTTCTCGAAAATTTTTTGTCAAGTTTAATTGCCATAACAAGTGATAGAATTAAGGAATACCAGACCATGATGGGTGATAATTAAAAAAAAAAATATTGAAAAATTTTTTCGGAGCGATTTTTTGCAAAAACAATTTTACAATTTTTCTTTGGATTGTTACTGCCCCTCTGATTCTGGAATTTATTTATTTCTTTCATTCAATAATCACTTAACCTCATTTTATGTCGTACTCACTTTCTCAGCTAACAGAGATATTTATAAAAATTATATATAAAATATCTGACGTGTTCAACTTTCCTGCAAAATTATCAAATGTATTGAGTCTATCCAAGCAACAGGTGTTTAGAATATGAACTAGTTAGTAAGTCTTGTCGCATTTCATGCGACCACCAAAAATTACCGTATATTCAATTTTTCGACGCAATCTGATAGAAAAATTTTTTTACCGTCACAGACATGTATTTTTTTAATATTTGAAAGGAACTTCAAAAAACAGACAAATCCGCTGTCGAAAAAAAAAAAAGTTGATTTAGCCGGTAAATTGATGAAAAAACCACTCTACTGAACTTAAATTTCAAATTTTTCTATACGATTCGGTAGGAAGTTTTTAAAAAGGTATTTATTTTAATTTTTTATAAATTTCCGAAAACAGTGAAAATGTTTGCGGTTTTTTTTAATCAACGCGCCTCGTCTAGCCGGAATATTCTTTTTAAGGCATGTTTGCCCTTTCCTCTTTTAAGCAAAGTTTTTCCCGGAAAAGCGTTCGACCCAAATTTTCCTGGGAAAAGTGTTTTAGTTATTCGAAAAATTTTGATGACAGATTGTGAAGAATGTCGAGTAGTATACACGAATTTTTTGTTTTTTGGAAAATGTGTCGGAACATTGGTGGAAAACCACTTTGCCGAGGTAAAATTTAACTTTTCTTACGTGATTCGATAGAGAAAACAGACAGACAAACAGACAGACAACACGTATTTTTTTATTGAAGATAAAAAACATTCGGATGCATTTTATTGGAAACATTTTTTCACATCTTCATTTCCAATACTAAAAAAATTCAATTTTGCTTTTTTCCAAAAATTTCTCAGACCATTTTAGAGAAATCATGTATAGCAGGAGTAGCCAACTTTTCTGTATATAAGATCTACTTTTTATCTTAAAAGGGGGAAGAAAGAGCTGTGAAATGCATCATACTATGTTTATACACTGTTTCGGTATCAGGTAGAAATTCGAATCTCGTAACAGACAGACATACAGACAGTAACACGTATTTTTTTTATTAAAGATAAAAAACATTAGGATACATTTTATACGAAACATGTTTTCACATATTCGTTTCCAATACTAAAAAAATTCAATTTTCCACTTTTTTATAAATTTCTCCATTACAGTCCATTTTAGAGAAAGCATGTATAGCAGGGGTGGCCAACTTTTCTGTATATAAGATTTACTTTTTATCTTAAAAGTGTGTCACGATCGACTTGATGTCATAGGTGTTGCCACCTTTTTTAAAAGTAAATAAAGGTAGGGTTACTTAAAAAACTGACTAAATATTTTTGGCAAGCTTCTTAAAAAAAAAGAAAAAGAAAAAAAAATCCCCAGCTTTTTATAAACCAGGTCCTTTTAAGGACATTTTCCGTGAAAAAGGAAATTTTAAGCTTTAAAAAAAGGACACGTTGTAACCCTTGTATAAGGTGCATTCCAACGAGGTATGGGTAGAAAGTAAAATATAATTTTTCATTTTTTAAATCACTCATTAAGTTTTCGAGATATAGGCTAATGAAGAAAATACATTTTCCTACGACCACTTAGGAAAGTGACACATATCACACTATATAGACCTATGGAAAGTGCCCTATATCACACGCGTATGAATAAGAATTTACTTTCCACCCAAGTGAGAATATGCTACTTTCCGCAGTAGCTGTCAGAAAATGTCAAACACATAATTTCTATTTTGATCTATGTAATGTCCATATTAATACTAAAATCGATATGATTGTTAAATTATTGTAAATTAGATCCTAGATATTTATCTTTAACAATTATTTTTAAAATAATTTTAAAATAACTAAGATATATTTGCTTTTTATTCTGGTTAAACACATAAGCGATTAGATCAATCAATTACCGTAAGGCCTGTTAGCTCAGTTGGTTAGAGCATCAACTTTGCAATTTGAGACCGTCCAACGACCGCGATCGAATCCTGGCTGTGCCAGATTTTTTTTTTTATTTTTTTTTTTATTTTTTTTTATTTGTTTAGAAATTATGAAAATTTAATAAATACGATTATTGTTGATTATTTTTTTAAATACATTTTAATTATTATAATAATCTGGTTTTACATTTTTTGATGAAATTATTTTGTGGTCGTAGGAAAAATATTGTACATCACTTGTGTGAAAAGTGATTTTCCACACTCGTAATGTAATATACTATTCCAGACCAAACTTTTGATAGCAGCATTCCGTACATGTGGTACCTAAAAAATTCGATTTTCCGACACTTTTTCAAGATAGATTTTTACTAACTTAAAACGTAATTTAATTTTTTTATCAACTGCAATGTATAAGTTGAAATATGAAAAAATTGTTATAAAAATGTACAATATGGCTGATAATTTTAAATTTTGTCTTCTACAATCGCTTCAACGTGCATGGTACACGGAATTCCACTCCAGACAATGGGTCCTATGATTGAACGTTTACGTTATCCGTAACGTACATGTTAGGCCGAGTTTTAACAGTAATGAGGCAAGTTCGTATGATGGAAAACCTTTTCCAACACGTTACTGTTATTTTCCGCCTGTTATCTTCTAATTTAACAGTTTTCCATCATCCGAACTTGCCTCGTTACTTTTAAAATTCGGCCTAACATGTACGTTACGGATAACGTAAACGTTCAATCATAGGACCCATTGCGAGCGATCGACCAAAATTGGCTTCAGTTGACCACCCCCGATGAGTAGGACAATAATTAGAGAGAACGGTATCACAAACAAAGAATTTTGTTTTCTAAAAATAAATATATCTTAAAGTAACCCATCTCCTCCAGATGCTCCGACAATACCCAAAATCTAAACAGGCCATCGTAGGATTGAAGCTTAAGTTTAAAATTTGGTGTTTTTCTCTTTATTCGTTTTCGAGTTATTGAGGATACAGTAACAAAAAAACAGTCATTATCGAGGAAATGGTAAAAACGGATTCAGGGAACTCCAAAAAGTAAAATCCGTCTTAAATTCAAGATTCCACTAATTTCCTTATTGGTTATAGAAAAGAAAAATGTAAAAAAAAAAATAAGAAAAATATATAAAACAAGTTGTAAATAAAAAAGACAAATATATATTTACTAAATAAAATGGTTATATATATATAATTTCTATTGTAACTTTTTAATTTTTTTGTTTTGTTTTAGGGATTAAGTATGAAAGATTAAAAAAATTATTGTTTTAAAATAGCTGCTTAAAATAAATGTCAAACTCAGACATGAATCTCCTCCCCTGGAGATTTCAGTGGACGCATTGTTTATTTTCCTGTCTCTATTTAAATAAGTTTATATATTTATCGAAAATAAATACTAAAAAAAAAATTAAATACTGGAAAAATATACATTTTTTTAACTGTGTAATTTCAACATGTATTGTGAAGATTACAACCACATATTAAAATTTTGTCGTTTGTATTTAATATTCATAATTTCTATCACCGATAATACTGCGTTTACTAATGCAAACATTTTTAACAAAAAACAAAAATACATGTTCGTACTAGAAAACTTATTTGATGATATTCAAATCTTCCGAAATGTTGACTAAACAAAATAAGTTGTTAAAGAATTATTTTATAAATATTGTTTTTTTTTACAACCACTTGTAGTTCTTCCGAAACCACTTATAACAACTGAAAGAAAGCATTCCCGCTCTTGAGATTGAAAGAATATTCTGATATACTTATTTCTTATGTATTTTACAAGCAACACAGGCAGCTTTTGCTTAGGCTTGTTGCTAATTCTAGATTTTTTGTAATCTATATTAATCTTAAAATATTATTATTATTATTATTATTATTATTATTATTATTATTATTATTATTATTTGTACTTTATTACTATTTGAATTTGAATAAATTGAAAATTGAAATTTAATTCTAACTCTATTGACTAACTTTCATTCTGTAATACCTACTGACCAATGGCTGTGAATATCACGCCCGCCATCGTAGATAGCCATGAATTTCATGATTGACAGTTCTGCGCGACGTATTATTTAGTTTAAATATGCCTGGATAAAGATAAGCGGAGTTTGTTGATTTGAACTTAAATTCAAAAATGGGCGAATATAATGATTCTGATATAGAATTTGATAATACTCCTCCTGAACTGACAAATTAAGCAAATGATTTAAGTAAAAACTTGCCTAATATAAGTTAGATTGCATATTTAATTTTGTTCAGTTTCATTTTACTATATTCAACTTCTATTGTATCTGTGGCCGTGGCGAAAGTAGTAGGTTACTCTGTTGGAACGAAAATTCAATACGAGTTGAAGATTCTGAACGCCAGCATATATTACATCTTTCAAACTCAAGCCACAAACATTGAGTTGACATTTTAAAAGGAAAAAAGATGTTTTCTACTGCTGTAATACAACACTTCTTTTTTATTAGTTAATTACTTTGTCTTATGTCAAAAGTTTTTTCAAATAGAAATGCTGTTTACCTAAATTAATGGACAGCTTAATTTTTGACCAGCTTAATTTTCACTGCAAGGAACTTTTGATCAATAACCAGCACGGCTTCTGTCAAAAAAATCTACAGTTACAAATCTATTGTTATACGAACAAAATATATTAAATGTTTTAGAAGCTAAAGGACAAGTTGACTCTGTTTACACAGATTTCGCTAAAGCGTTTGACAGGGTTGATCATGAAATATTGTTATAGAAACTAGAGTCATTTGGTATACCATCTCAGCTGGTGAAATGGTTTAAAAGTTTTTTGACAGGTCGAAGTCAGCAGGTTAAAGTCGGTAGTAATAGATCAAGATTAATTATGGTTTCCTCAGTTGTACCACATGGCTCTCACTGTTCACCACTTTTATTTAATATATTTATTAACGATATAATAGAACGCTTTAAACATTGTGAGTTCTTAATGTTCGCGGATGACCTAAAGTTGTATAGACCAATTTACTCATCTAACGATCAAGCCTTCATTCAGAATGATCCCGACAACTTAGTTAAATGGTGCAACCATAATAACTTACAGTTGAATGTTAATAAATGTTGCTTTATAAGCTTTTTAAAGGGAACAAAAAGTGCAACTCACAATATTACATTAATTGATAAGCCACTATCTTGGGTTAACTCAGTCAAAGATTTATTAGTGGCGTCAAACTAGCATGAAAATAATGAAAACCTGTAACTTTTTGCGGAGAAGTCGGATTGACATGCGGTTTTCTTTAAAATTTTCTAAAAATTATCAGTAACAAAACGTACATCTAATCTCTGTACGCTCGGATATTTATAATTATTTATTTAACAAAATGGACAATTTTCTGTGGGAGTTGACGAGAATATGGAAAACGTGACTGACCGTTCAACAAAAAGGTCTGGCAAATTTTCTCGGGCTGGTTTTCGAAGGCGCCCATCATCTTGTTGATGTCAAAACTATTGTTTACTGTTAAATTGTTGTAAACTCACTAATTAACAAATTGATATCTCTTGCTCCCAAAGTCATTTCAGCCCTCAATTGTTTTCCAAAAACTCTGAGTGCCCGGAGAGCAGCATGCCCAGAATGTTGTGGCATGCAATTGTTTATTGTTAAATTGTTGTAATCTCGCTAATTAACAAATTGATATCTCTGCTCCAAAAATCATTTCAGCCCTCAATTTTTTTCCAAAAACTCTGGGTCCCCGGGGAGCAGCATGTCCACTAAGTTGTGGCCAACAATTGTTTATTGTTCATTTGTTGTAAACTCGCTAATTAACAATTTGTTAATTAGCGAGATTACAACAATTTAACAATAAACAATTGCATGACACAATTTAGTGGGCATGCTGCTCCCCGGGGACCCAGAGTTTTTGGAAAAAAATCGAGGGCTGAAATGATTTTGGGAGCAGAGATATCAATTTGTTAATTAACGAGTTTACAACAATTTAACAATAAACAATAGTTTTGGCATCAACAAGATGATGGGCGCCGGCGAAAACCGGCCCGAGAAAATTTCCCAGACCTTTTTCTTGATCGGCCAGTTATGTTTTCCATATTCTCGTCAACCCCTCCAGAAAATTATCCGTTTTGTTAAATAAATAATTATAAATATCCGAGCGTACAGAGGTTAGATGTACGTTTTGTTACAGATAATTTTTAGAAAATTTTAAAGAAAACCGCATGTCGATCCGACTTCTCCGCAAAAAGTTATAGGTATAATGCTAGTTTGACACCACTATATAAGTTATTTTAGATGAACAATTAAGATTTATTGAACATTTAAATTTAATCTCAATAAAATCATCCCAATGCTTTAATATTGTGTAACTGTTCTGATTTCTCTCTAGAAGCCATAAAAAGAGTTTATCAAACATTGGTTGTACCTCAGTTGGAGTATGCTTCTATAAATTGGTCGCCACAATATCATATACACTGTCTAGCAGTGGAAAGAATACAAAATAAATTTCTAAGATACTGTGCCTTCAAATTAAATATTCGGGTAACCGATCACAATTATACCAGGATTTTAAATGGAATGAATATGAGCCGACTTAAGTACAGGCGACATATCAAATTTGAATTATTAAATGGTCTAGTCATATGCCCGGAACTCTTAGAAATGATTTCTTTCAATAATCCTAATAGAGTCCTTTAGGCAATTAAATATGTTCCATGTTCCATTTCACAATACAAACTTCCTATTTTGCCGATTTTAAGGACACGTTTATTAAGAAACATTTTCATATTTGCCAAGTAAATACTAGCTTTCTATTCCTGTTTCTCGAAAATACGTAAATGTCGCTTAATTCATAATTACATAACAGGGTCCATTTAAGAAGTAAACGAAAGATAGGTAGAAAGTACGTACGTTACAGGCTCAATTACTCCGCAAATTTTAAATAACACTGGTCCATATTCAAATAAAGAAATTGATGATGGTCCTACATTTACAAAACGTCGGATAACAAAATTAAACACAACTTGTGGTGCGTTTGATTTGATCATCGGAGATCTTCGAGCGGTGCAAACGTGTTTAAATTGACACTCCGAGCGTTCCCAAAAGTGTTTGTTTCGCTTTGGAGCGGGAACAAGGAACGAGCTCGATATTCTCAGAGCAGAAGGATCGAGAAGAGGGAGAAATTTGTCTTTGTCTCTACCTCTCTTTTTAATTAACTTACAAACAAATTTGAATCTTAAAATTTGAGACCAGACAAGAAGTCAACAAATTACTTGGCCGCTTTTATTTTGTAGCTAGGTTAGGTTGAAAATGAGTGGGATCATCTCATCACCTTCCACTGCGACCCAGATGGGTCTATTATGGCTCATGACTAACTTATAGTTCACCGTACAAGCCACACCTTTTGATAAAGGTCATGGTTGAATTGGGTGAGACTTCTTTAAAGTTGGTAGGCTCCAGTCAGGTAAATCCGAAGATCTGGAACCTGGTTCTTTCCAGAGCGGAGCAGGTACATAAAATGTGCTCTGCAGACTCGTCCTCCACGCTGCAGACTCGACAGTCCGATGTTTGTTGCAGACCTATCCTTCTCATGTGGTTGCCCAGACCGCATTGTCCTGTCATCAGTCCAGTGAAAATGCGTAGATCTTTCCTACTCCATTCTCGGATCTGAGCAGACGCGTTCATAGAAGTGTTGGTTATAAACGCCTTCGAATGAGTTAGCCCAGTTCGTGAGTGTTGCACCCTCCGTTCATTTTAATTCCTTTGACAGTGCTTTTTGCAATGCCCAAGAATGGTTCTAGTCCTATGAACACAGATTCGGTTCCTCTTTTAGCAAGTGCGTCGCCTTTTTCGTTGTCCTCTACAACACTGTGTCCCGGAACCCAGTTCAAAGTAACTTCTTTCCGGGCACCGAGTCATTCTAGGGTATTTATACAGTTCCAAACCAGCTTTGAGTCAACTCGATTGGAGCTCAGGGCCTGGCTATCTGAAAAGATCTTTATAGTCTTGTTTGCGGCACTTTGCGGGGAGAAAATTAATCAACTCTCTCGCTCCCAATTCTATAGCAATCATTTCTGCTTGGAAGATCGTGGCCAGAGAGCCTAGGTTTATTATTTTGTAGCTAAAATTATTTTTAATAAAAAAATAAAATGTGTGTTTGGAAAATACAATTTCTCTGTTCAGATCTAAATAGCAGCAATCACAGTAATGCAGTTTGAAATCGAAGCGGACATTTGTGGTATATACTGCATTTTAGGGCCATTGTCCCTTATTATTAAAAGTTTTTCCATTTTCTTCACTTTTTGCTCATTATTTTGACACACAAACCAGAAAGCGAGGTTATGTTTTTTACTCTGTTTTATTTGATTTAGTTCAATGCTCTATTGTGAGGTCATCATTTCTCGGTCTCCTCGGCGCTCGCTCGATCGAGTTAAAAATCAAACGATCCTTTGATATGAAACAATAAACATTAAATGAGTTTTTGTATATTTTTGTAAATAAACGTACTGTACTGTAATAAAGAAAGGAAATTAGTTCGTTTTTTTTAAACGTTTTGGAAACCAGCCTCGATATTTTGGTTTTTGAAGCGTCTTCAGATTGGGCTTCAAAATTTACAACTTTTTCCTCTATTAACTAACTTTCTGTTACAGACAGTTTACAAGATAGCAAAACATTTTGAATAAAAAGATTATAGCCCAATAAACTACTAATTAAAAATCAGTCGAAGACACTACCCATTCCCATTCGATTAGAAGATTTGTACATTTTTTAACAACTCTATTTTCAAAACAGAAGTGTTAATTACAGACGCAAAACATTAATTTCGAACGGAAGTATTTATCTAGGTAGAATATGGTAAGCATCCTACTAGTTGATCAGATTTAGCTCATTTAGATTTATTTTCTAGCATGTTTTTAGAAAATTTTAAATTGGAATGTCAAAAAAAATCTTCTGAAAACCGAGTCGAAAATGTTTGCGTTTCTTTTTTCATTTAATATAAACGTTAGTAGAAACAAAAACTGACTTAATTTTTTTATATATAAAATGTTTCCGAGAGTTGTATTTTCAAATTCTAAAAGTCATAACTAAAAATTCAGTAATGACTTGTGAATTACAGGCCTCAGAATATTGTCGTACTAATTACCAGATCAACCAGTGTCTGAGTTATCGCGTCCCCCACAGTAAAGCCTTTTCCTTAAGTAGTACTCCAGTTACACCTGTTTTAATTTTTTAACGTATATTAAGTCTTATGAGTACTATTATAGTATTCTGCCAAATTGTCACCAGAATAAGCTTTAAGCACCAAAAGCAATACTACGGAATGTATTCAAAGTTAAAAAAATCACTAATATAAATAAAATAACATAAATATTATAAAAATAGGTACTTAGCTACGAAATTAAAATTACATAAAATTAAAACGCTAACTATTAAAAAACTAGGTAAAACAATATCTATATATATTTATATCTTAGAAACATGCTACTTGTGCTTAATATTAATTTTAAAAAAATAATGAAAATAAAAAAAAAACAAACTTAACTACATTTTGGGGAAAATACGAAAAGACTTAGAACTTACACATTATTTTCGGGGTGAAGCCTTTGTAAAGAAATTTTTAAATATTAATATATCACGTCTGATAAAAAAAAAAACATTTCCGACTGTGCTTTATAATTTGTTTTATTCGGACAAAATAAATCTAAATATAAGACTAAAAAAATTTAAAAAACCATAATAATAGTTTCTTAAAATTATTTTTTTAACGTTAGACATTTTTTATTTGATCTAAAACTCAGAAATATGTCCTATCTATATACAAAATTCAACAAATACGAGAAATACTTTACGCACTCAAACTTGAAATTTTCAATAAAACAAAATATTATAAGCACTTTAAAATATTAATACGTAACAAAGTGGCGCCCTACTTAACGATACAAAAGCGTAAATAGGAATAGGGCAAGTATTTTTAACTTTTCTCAAGTAAAATACAATTCACAAATCCATCTAATCTAAAATTAAAGAAGAAGGTATTTGCAGATGGCGTCGTTTAATTAATCAACAATTTACCAATAATAAAAAAGACAAAAGAGATAAAAAAGAAGGCATTAACGTAGAAATAGATATATCTGGATCAGGACAAATGAATTAAATATAAGGGAGTACAAATTGATAATAAAGTAATCCAGGGAGCAAGAACAAACCAAGCAAGAGAAGAAATTAACAAAAATTTAGCATGTGACACTAAAGGTATCAAAAGACAGTCAAATTTGTTACAAATACAGGTGTATAAAAATGGGGAACTTAAAAGTCAATGATTAGTATTAAAATGGGGAACTATCGACGAATTAACACTGAAAATGGAATAGTCATAGAGCAAAACTAAACGACTCCGAAAAGAGTCAAAATTATCTTCTTAAAATGAGTCAAATTATTCAAATACCACAATGTTGGATATCTGGAATCTTGCGAGCTCTAATACATTAATAGTCTTGCAAAAGTTAGGTCTCCTCAGCATGAGTTTGAGAGTCAAAATATCCATTTCAACTCTGTGGACGTATAAAGTGAGACCAACTCATCACTTACGGGACTGTAGCCTGGAGTAACAGTTTAGTTACTGGCTAATATCTCAAAGGTATAAAAACTAACCTGTTTACATTACCTGTGCAATGAGAATTTGTCCATACGGCCTCACATATCTACATTTAATGATAAAGAATGTAGCAAAAAGAGCATGAAATAGAATGAAAGGAAAACTGAGCTACATAAGGGGAAAGGATAACGGAATTTGCATTTTCTGGCAACTGAGCCGTTTTAAAAAAGACAAGAGACACAAGAACCTAAAGTGATAAAAAAAGGAAATATAGTAAAAGAAGCGAAAAACAACACCTGTTCTTCCTCTGTAAATACTTATTTGTGTACAAACAAAAAAAAATAATAGAGGCGTATGATGTAAGTTCATCATCTCAATGATGCTTATTCGATACTAATTTAAAAGGATATGAGAAAGGAAGAAAGAAAATAAACAAAATTGTTCTAGTAGTTGTTTGTTATTGATATTATTGTAGGTTATGGGGAACGACCATAGCAATCTGTACATAATCACAAATTTTCAAAGACATGCGTTCACGTGAACGACATATGTAACAACATGCGATCACGAGAACGTAGGTATCTGCAGGGAACATTCAAAAAGTTCAACTTGAGTGACAGATGACATGACAAATGACATGACAGGTGAGATATCAGACATATCAGACGGCTAATCTTCTACGATAATAAAATGTGGAAATGAGGGGCATGAGGAATTGCTACCACTGTAGGAGTTGGCAGATGACAAAAAGCATCAAATTTGCATTGGTTCAAAATCGGAATTGCCGAAATAACTCCTTATCCACGCTTTTGTATCGAATTGACTAACAGACCCCGACTGATCGCTAAAAACAAAAGCATCGTCAAACGATCGTCGCATTGCTATCGCTACTAATCAATCGCTCAGTCTCGCCATCTTTCCCGATCGCCACGTACTGCTCGCCGAAATCAACAGACCCGCTGACCCCTCGCGCTATCACGAAATTATCAGAACTGAACACGGTATCGTAATGAGAACCGGATATGTTCCCTATGGATTTGCTCAATCTATGATCGCGCCCCAATACCCCCAAACCGCTTGTTTTAGTGATCAGAGAAGCGCTATTGATCGGAAAACTGTTGTTGCGCCCTGCTCCGGCCCGTCTCCAATCGGAGATTGTGCTAATGATCGACTGCAACCCGCCCGATATGGTTCTGTTACTATCTGTGGGAGATGCGTTACCTAGATCGTGCTGTTGGGGTCTGGTGAGGTTGGCGACGGGACCGGCGGCCGCGCCTGTCCTGGTTTTGTCCAGATTCGGGGCGCTTTTCGACCACAGCGCCGTCCTATTTGGGCTCGGCCTCAGCATGATTTGGCCGCGCTCGCGCTGGTGCAACGTGCTCGGGCCCCACGTTTTCCCTTTCACTCCGTCGGCTGGTACTGAAATTCAAGCGGTTTTCACCACCCGATCCACACATTTTGTTCGGGAGAAGGAGTGAGAGAGAGACACCTATTCACCCTCCCCGATTTTTTTTATTCTGATAGAACCGTTTGTGTGTCTTTGAGAATGGTCTTTTCTGTCTTTTGTTAGAGGATTATTTTCAAAATTAATGCATCGGTGATGAGCCAAATTGGCCCCATATTTATGTACGATTAAATACATCCACACCCATCTTCACTGCCATCTGGCTCATGCATCAAATAATTCGATCCATAATCAAATTTTGACTATTTTCAATTTTTAAATTCATTTTTCTTTTGAACCGTATCATTATTTCACAATTAGTTGTAATTATATCTTAATTAAATGTAATGGTACATAATTATCAATTATTTAGATTTAATTACCTAGCAATGCATAATTAGATGTAATTTAACACTATTATTTGATAATTAGATGTAATTACCGTGAGATTAACCATCGTTGGATATAATTGTGACATAATTAGACATAATGTTCATGAATTAGATGGAATTATTTGGGAATTAAACGAAATTAGACATAAATATCTCATAATTAAATGTAATTATCTCGTAATTAGACAGATTATACGTAAAATTATAATAATTAGAAATAATTACCTTTTAAATTGTGCATGATTAATTAGACAAGCTAAGTTCCAATTAATTATTGTAATCAACTTATAAATCATTATTTAAATAAAATATTGGCAATTTTCAATTTTTAAATTGTATAAGATTAGCCAGTTGTGAAAAGACCTATTAACATAAACGTTTGTTTGACTCTGTCTTTAAATAAATCAAATTTTGTTATTGCTTAAAATATATTATATCCTCTTACAAAAGACACTTTAAATATGAGGAAATCCGTTTATACCGAAAAATAAAATTATAAACAAACAAAACTAAAAACGAAAATGTGTTGAAAAGCGACATTTTTTTAAACTATCGGAACTTGACAAAACATTTACAAAAAATCTAATAAAAAAAAAGCAGAGATTCTAAAAAACACACACGACGGTGGAAAAAAATTACATGCTCAGATAAAACCATGCTGAACATACTATATATCGATTTAATACATACAAGATGAATCGTAATTATTTACTTCAGTTTATTGATCATTTTGAACTTTATTATTAAAAAAAAAACACATTTGTTCCCACTATAGATCAACGCTGGTAACTCGATTCACCCTGTACGTACAAGTAAAAAAAAACACTTTTGTGGGTATTAAAAGAATTTTGATAAGCTGTACATACCAGGAGTAAAATTCATTTGTAAAAGTTTAAATTAAATCAGTAGTTTTATTTGTAAGATTTGTAAACCACAAAAGTGTTTTCCACCTTTTTATGAAATGATTTCTCAATAAAATTCAAATGTATAGAATAATTTTTTTAATCAAATAAATACATATAAATAAAATATGTGAACTGCTGTCCGACCAATCCCGTATTAAAAAAAAATATATCAGTCCTAATGAATTTTTAAATTATTTCTAATACGAAAATAAACGTCTGTGTGACTCTTCTTTAGTTCAAAGAACAAAAAATTGTTAATAACTACCAACATAAATGACGAAACTATTGAAACTTATGAAAAAGTCCACAGGAAGCGTAAAAGCAAGTTAAAAATAATAACAGGACTGGGCATGCGCCTCTTATTGTCCTAAAACGTTTTTTTGGAATTCAAAAACGATAAGAGCCATTTTGTTTCTATAGTAAAATACGTAAAGTATAGGAGAAACGTTAAAATATCAGTTCATTCAGTTGAAAGTGATCAAATTATCGTTTGGCGTATTTGAAAAAGCCGGACATTTCCAGCCGTGATAAATATAAAAAATCGTTACATACTGTTGAAAACGTCATTTTGACGTTTTTCGTATAAATGTCGAATGGTAGAAGTCGTCAAAGAAACGAAAAACGACAAATTATCGTTTGACGTACTCGAAATGATAAATTTGACTCGAACTGTGATGAATATAAAAAATCATTACACACTGTTGAAAAATGTCGTTTTAGATATCAAAAAACGATAAACACGCCAATTTTGATGGTTCTCGTGTGAATTTCCACAAATTAAAATATAACTTTATGCATTTGAAAAGCGACAAACTATTTATCGTTTGGTGTATTCCAAAAGGTAGAAGCGCTATTTCAAGCTGCGCTAAATAAAAAAAAATCACATACTGTCGAAAAACGTGATTTTAAAACGATAAAAACGCCAGTTTGACGTTTTTTTATATGAATTTCGAATGGTAGAAAACGTCAAATTATCATTAACATTCCGGTAGTCACCCACGATGTCACACAATGGGCTATCAAAATATTCATAATAAATTTTAAGTAGTAGTGGGAATACCGTTCCATAGAATTAGCAATTTTCCTCGCTGTCCCCGTTTTAATAGTAGTCTGGTTTTGGAAATTGTACAATGAAGTAATTCTGAGTTGTTACCTTATCCGGATTCTGACACAGAGGTGACCACTAACGTAAACGGTGTGTAACACCGGGGTGACTACTTAGGGAATAGGAGTACTTAGGAGTAGTAGTAAGTAATTTACTAAATACTTAAGTAAATTTTCAGTAACAGGGTTCACGGGTGCTGGTCGATATGAATTTTTTTAATTTATTTTTTTTATATATTATTTACATGGCATAAATTTCTTCATGGTCGCACTTCGATCAGTATTAGTGAGCATTACCTACTGTTATTTCTACAGGGTGTTTCTAAATTCATACGACAAAATTCAGGAGGTGATTGCTCGTATGAAATTAAGATGGGTCTTTCCTATAACATAATTTCCTCAGCCCCTCCCCCTTTCCGAGATATCACCCTTAAACGGTGGTGACTAAAATTTAGTTTTTATTTTCTTTCTAAAATTTCAGTAAAGCTAGAAACTTGAAATTCTGTAATTTTTGTGCACTCGCAAAGGACTAACCACGGGTATTTTTTCAATATTCCTGTTACATTATAGGGGGGTGAAATTAGCAACCCTTACTTTATTTCATATCAAAACTTTTTTCGAGATGAAATAAAATTATAACTGGAAATCCTTGTTTTATTTAAAAAAAAAAAATTTATTCTTAAATTTTTTTCCCAAAATCAATAGCTTCAGAGAAAAAAATAAACACCATAATTTATAATTTTTTTAATAAATTGCGTGAAAAACAGTAAAGATATAAAATGAAATACGATTCATAATATTGAAAAAATACCCGTGGTTAGTCCTTTGCGAGTGCACGAAAATTACAAAATATCAAGTTTCTAGCTTTACTGAAATTTTAGAAAAAAAAAAATAAAAACTCAATTTTAATCACCACCTTTTAAGGGTGATATCTCGGAAAGGGGTGGGCTGAGGAAATTTTGTTATAGGAAAGACCAATCTTAATTTCATACGAGCAATCACCTCCTGAATTTTGGCGCATGAATTTAGAAACACCCTGTATGTTTATTATAATTTGATTCTAATTTTTTTTTGTGTATATATTGTAAAACCTAAACTCTTGCTGTAACTTAGGTTTTATAAGCAATTAATTATTATTAATTTACTAAATAGTTATTTTTGAGGTGTTTTGTTAAAAATACAATTCTTTTAGAGCTTCTTATGAAAAAGAGCAAAAATGTCTGCAACAACTACTGAAAGAGATTCTAAGTAGTGACGAAAGTGTAAAGGAATGCATGAGGATGTCGAATCAGATGAGGAATCGGATCAGGAAGAATGTCAGGATACAGTTACTGATCTGAACAAGATATTACAGATTCTGAAGAAGTGTTCGTTTAGGAAATCATACATATACAGGGTGTTAAAAAAAAGTGTCACAAAATGAAATGGTGAATAGTATGACCCAAAATAAGCAGAAAAGTCTTAATAAATATATGACCGCAAGTTAACGGTTTCGGAGATACGGACCATTTTGTGTTTATAACAATTTTTTATTATTATAAAAAAACAATAATATTTATAAACAATCAATAACACCATAGAGTTAAATGAGATGTTCAAAGTGCCCTCCCTCCATTTCAATGCATTGCCATTTGCACGACCGTACATAAAATGCATGTCAGCTAATTCAATATTAGTGTAAACAGGCATAACGAAAATTTATAAAATTATTCACCCACAACAAAATAATAACTGCAAATAGTATCTATGAAAAAACATCGGTAGACTCCGATAAGAAAAGCAAGTTTTTGAGAATGAAAAAAGATAATCAAAAAATGATACAAAACACTCCGTATCTCTGAAACCATTCATTTGCGGACATATGTTTATTAAGACTTTTCTGCATATTTTAGCCCATACTACCCTTGTTTTATTTTGTGACACTTTTTTTTTAACACCCTGTATAAGAAAAGATAAAGCTACGCATTGGGCGAAACATCATTTAGAGCACAATACCAGAAAAACGAGAAAAAGAAATATAAAACGATTTTCCGGATCTTCAAAAGATACAAAACGGCTAAAGGAACCAGCAAAGATATGGGATTATTGTTTCAATGATAAACAAATACATTGATATTTTAAAATTGAAGTACCCTAGGAAGCAAGATGCAAGTCCAACTAATTCCATTGAGCTTCATGCGAATATTGAACTTCTCTATTTGGGTGGTGTTTATCAGGCAAGTCGATTAAATGCAGAAGACATGTGGAGTTCCGATGGATCAAGTGTGGAAATGTTTCACCTTACAATGTTTCTTCGGAGATTTAGATTTCTTCTAGGCTTTAAGGTTTGATGACAAGCAAACTCGATATGATCGCAAAGCAACTGATAAGCTTGCACCAATCTGTGAGATATTTGATACATCTTCTAACGTCTACATGGTATTCTCTAACTTGCGCTCTCAATGTAAACTTAAGTCTAAACAGGATTACAATGATCACATAAGACTTACTGAATCATATGTTGGTAATGATATTAAAACATTTTGGAATTTCAAATTCAAAAAGAAAAAGTAATGAGTTACCCAACGAAATGTACTATAACAACACTAGATGCTCTATGGGTACAGATTTAGCTAATATGTTTCAGGATTACTTTATCTCAGTCTATAGCAATCAACCATGCCATAATTATGATAAACCATATTCGCAAATTATCAAATATCTATTTCAGAAATATTTGAACATCTGAGCTGTTTAGATATGAGTAAGAGATCAGGTCCTGATGGCTTGCCACCTTCCTTATTGAAAACTTTTTGTTTTGTTATATCCCGTCCACTGCATATTATCTTTAATGTTTCGCTTTATAATGGAATGTTTCCTAATTACTGAAAATCAAGTTTTACTGTACCGATTTACAAATCAAGCGACAAATCAAATGTAACTAATTACAGGCCAATATGCATTCAAAGTGTGATTCTTAAACTCTTTGATAGTATTATTACAAAGTATTTATCGAAACTGCTTGATCCTTTCATCATAGATCAGCAGTTTGGTTTCCGTTCCAAAAAGTCCACTGAACTTAACCTGTTGTCGTATGTTGATTACTTATCGAATGCCTTGGTTCTAATGATCAAGTTCATACTATATACACTGATTTTTCAAAGGCATTCGACAGGGTTAACCACAGTTGCTTGACTGGAAAGCTTAGTAACATTGGCATTGGTGGTAATCTTCTGAAATGGATCGAATGCTTTATAACAAACCGCATTCAAATTGTTCGTGTTTCTGGCTTCTTATCCTCTGGCATTATCGCTACATCTGGTGTCCCTCAAGGGTCACATTTGGGACCTCTACTTTTTAATATATATATATATATATATTATATATATATATATATATATATATATATATATATATATATTATATATATATATATATATATATATATATATATATATATATAACAATGACATCCAAAATTGTTTTAAGAATTCTCAGTTCTTTTGCTTTGCTGATGATTTAAAATTATTCATGCCTGTAAATTCCTTACATGATTGTATTTGCCTTCAAAAAGACTTGGATAACTTCGCCCAATGGTGTACTACTAATGGAATGTAATTAAATACAAGTAAATGTCATACAATCAATTTCAACAGAAAACATAGTCCTATTAAATACATCTATAAAATCAATGACATAACACTGGATACTATTACAGAGGTAAAAGATTTGGGTGTGATATTAGATTCCATCCTTTCTTTTCAAACTCATATAACGGCCTCAGTTAATAAATCATTAAGAATGTTGGGTTTCCTTAGAAGAACTACTTATGATTTTCATAAAGTGATGTGTTTAAAGATTCTTTATTGTGCCTTAGTTAGACCTTATATTAAATATGCTTCTTCTGTATGGAATCCTTTTTATGTATATCTAATCCATAATATAGAACAGGTTCAAAGAAAATTTTTACGCATTGTTGCATTTAAATCGGGTATCGTCCCGGTCAACTTCAGATACAATTATGACGAATTACACACACTTTGTCATCTTGAGACCCTTCTGTGCAGAAGAAACGAAAAGGATCTTAAAATATTGTTTAACATTATTAACTCATCTGCCGATTATCCCTACTCGTTATCCCAAATTGGATTTTCTGTACCCTCTAGAGTAACTAGGAATATTAATACATTCTCCCAACCTTTCCATAGAACAAATTATGGTTCTCACTCTTTTATTCCTAGAGTGACAGACTAAATGTAGAATGGATTACTTCTCCATCAGATTTTTCTAACCATTTATGTATATATGAGGAGTAGATTTTTATTTGTTTTTAATATTTATGTATTTAAATTAATTTATTATTATTTAGGATTTTATTACTATTTAATGTATGTAATGTGTAAATGTGTGTTTGTGAGATTTCACACTCCGAATTTACAATTGATGAAATGTTGCCGTCGTTTAGAGGAAAATGTGGGTTTCGGCAAAACATTCCCTCAAAACCAAGCAAATATGGGATAAACGTATTTGCAATATGTGATTCTAAACGTTTTTACACAAGCAAGGTGGAAATTATATGGAGCAAAAACCAGACGGCCCATATAAGGTCTCAAATAGGTCTGAAAGATGTCGTCCTTAGAATAACAAATCATATTGCAACGAGTGGTGCTCATTAAATACCAGTAAATGCAAGACCATCCAGTTCACTAGAGCGTTAACCCCTTCTCTAAATCAATACAAAATCGGTAATACTACACTGCAAAATGTCACATCTGTGAATGATCTAGGGGTGATATTTGATATGGAACTGTCCTTTTGAGAACATATTGATTCCATTATCTGTAAAGCTTTCCGAATGCTAGGCTTTATTAAAAGAAATACTCAACATATGTATGATACTAAAGCAATCTTAACATTATTTAACAGCCTTGTTAAAAGCATTCTTGAATATTGCTCTGTCGTATGGCATCCTAATTACACCTGCCACATAGAGAGGATAGAACGAGTTCAGCGTAAATTCACTAACTATTTGCTGTTTAAACACCACTTTCCCTACCAAAACGCTGGTTACGAAAGTAGACTGCTTTTATGTGGTATGCAAAGCCTAGAAATCAGAAGAAGACATGCACTAGTTCTGTCTCTATTTAAATTAATTAACGGTAAGATTGACTGTAGCGCCCTTTTACAATTAATTAGCTTTTTGGCACCTACTCGACGTACACGTCATACTTCATTGTTTTTCATCAGAAGACATAGAACTAACTATGGACAAAGAGCATTTATTGACAGCCGTATGTGCCACATTTACAATAAGCTTTACTCCGACTGTGACCTATTTACCACAACGTTGTATGCGCTAAAGAGTAATTTGAAACTTTCAAAATAATTTTTTTTTTTGAGTTTTAATATTTAAACCTATTTCTATGTATGTGATTTTGTGAATGTGATATTTTTGTGTAGGTATTCTACATACATGTATTTATTGTTAATTTTTTTTAACTCTGTGTACCATTTAGAATAATAATTCTGTAGTGTACCTATTTGAATAAATAAATATTTCGGGAACTGGAAGGAACATCACAATGGACAATTGGTTTACTTCCGTCCCTTGTTGAAAAATTGTGTATCGAGCATAAATTAACAACAATAGGACCCAAAAAAGGCGCATAACGCGGTCTGGATGTTCTAGTATGTTTGGTTTTAGAAACAACTGTACTTTCGTATCCTATAAATAAAATAAAAAGAAAACATACTTGTAGTCTCGAGTATGCACTATAAAGATGATATCGACCAAGAAACTGGAGAGCAGTATAAACCTCATCGTTATTGATTACAACAGTACTAAAGGATACTAAAGTCGATACAGTGGATAAACTCTGAGTCAGTTATAGTTGTGCCCGTAATACTAGAAGATGGTGGATGACCTTATTTTATCTCGTGCTAAATGTGGGTGGGATAAATTTCAAGATTGTTTACGATGATACCAATTTATTGAGAAGATTTTTTTTACGAAAATTGGCTTATGAATTGGTTTCTCCCTTGATAAGATAACTTGCTGCCATGATCAACCTTCCAAGGATATTGATGCTAAGATTACAAGAAACATGCCAAATTCAAAATGATGTTGTACCTGTTGCAGAGGTTAAAAGAAGTGGAAGATGTGCATACTGTTATTGGAAGAAAAACCGGCTAAAAAGATTTTCCTTTTTTATGTGCAACAAATTTATGCGCCAATATGCCGCGACTGTCAAGAAAACATGGCTCAACGAGATTAAAAAGTGATAAAACCTCTTTTTAGACTAAAATAGTTATTATATTTTATCCTTGTAGTCTCAAATTTAGTTGCTAAAAACCAATGACCATGTATTTCGCTTTTTTTTTAATAAAAAATGACCAAATAACGTTATTTTGGTAATAAAATTACTTCTATCGTCTATTATTAACAGATGTTGTACTAAAAGTTATTTGAATTAATCCGTGATATCTCCTTTTTAAAAAATGAAGTCCCGGTGTCACTCACCGGGGTGACTACTAAATTCCAAATATTTAGGGTGACTACTGGAAGGTTAAGCAATTTCGAAAAGTTCAGAACACCATTTCCAGCTCTAATAAATATAAAAAAAATGATACACATTGTCGAAAAACGTGATTTTATTGATTCAAACACGATAAACAGCCCATTTCGTCGCTTTTTAAATATATTTTGATCGGTAGAAGACGCCAAGGAAACGCAAAACGTTAAAATGCCAGTTCATTTAGTTGAAAAACGACAAAGTATCGTTTGACGTATTCGAAAAGACCAATAAGCCATTTTGAGCTGTGATGAATATAAAAATTCGTCACATACTGTCGAAAAACATGATTTTAAAAATTCAAACATGATAAACATACATTTCGAATGGTAAAAGATGTCATAAAGACAAAAAAAAATGCCAGTTAATTCATTTGAAAAATGACAAATCTTATGTATTTGAAAATATGAAATGTCTATTTCGAACTGTGATAAATAAAACAATCGGTAGTAAAGTATTTTACCCAGAACTTCCCTCGATATAGAAATTGTAAAAACAGGGAACTCCTAAGCACTTAAATTTTAATAATTTAAAATTAAAACCACACAACCAAAAACCCTTTTTCACATTTCTTTCTACATCGATTTTCTTCTTGATCTCACCCGAATTCTCACTTCGCGTCCACTCGGTATTCTTCGCCAGGATCACCGTATTGCACAATAATGGGTGCGTTCACCAGACGGCAACAGTTGAGTAGTTGAGTAAGCGATCGCGTTCGGCAGGCACGTTGACTTTACGCTGAATGTCATCTGCTGCAAATTTCACTCAGCCCGATGAATTTGCACTGAGACGACTCAACATATGCTTGCTTAGATATGCGCAGTGAGATGACAGTTCATTGTTGCGCGTGCTTTCTTGATTTTTAAAACGTACATATTATGGAAACTAATACAGAAAATTTGTCAGCCTAAGTTTGGTGTTTTCTGACGAGAATCAGCATCAGCCAATAATTGCAAACAATATAAGGTTATGTTCAACAGTCGAATGTGTCAGACAGGACTCAACGGAGCGTTCAGCCAATTTCAATCTGCTGCCGGATGTTAATGCCCAGCCGTTTAGCGCTTAAAGTTAACTGCTGACGTCTGGTGAACGTACCCAATGATTGTCTGTTTTTAAAATGGTCAAGTTACATAAACCAAAAGGACAATTTTTATTATTTCCATTCAAGGGGGCCCTTTTGTAATTAAATACGAGCATTTTCAGCGCCATTTTGAATTATTGCCTTCTAAAATTCTAAGATACCAATTTTAGTCGAAATCTGCCGACTTTTAAAAATAATTTTTATTTTAAAGACTGCTTACCCTGTATGTAACTGATCAGAAGTACAACTGGTTTTGAGCCAGAAAGGAACCTTATCGGTATTCAAAATTTGAAGTTTTTCGATAAAGCCGTTTTTGAGCTATCGCGCCGACAGATAGACGGGAATAGGGAAACATGTTTTTCATAATCTAGGAACCCTAAAACGTGAAAATCTCAATGAATCTAGGAAGGTGACTTTTTCACGATTACAATACTTCCCTTTTATAGAGGGAAGTAAACACGTTACATACTGTCGAAAAACGTTATTTTAATAAGTCAAAAACGATAAAATCGAAAATTCTGACGTTTTTCGTATGCATTTAAATCAGAAAATGTCAAGACGAAAAGCGTTAAAATAACGGTTTAATAATTTGAAAGTCGGCAAATTATTGTTTGACGTAATAGAAAAGAATCAAAACGTTATGTTAAGCAGTGATAAATATTAAAAAATAGCAGTATACCGACGTCTAAATGCATTTCAAAAATATAATTCTGCCACTATTATAAAATGCTATTTATAACTGAAAACCCTAAAACGTTGTTTAAGGTATTCAAAAAACGATACAAATGTGAAAGTTGTCATTATTCACATAGTAGAAACCACCAAGCAGACGAAAAACATTAAAATGTCAGTTTCCTAATTTGAAAAGCAAGAAGTTATATGGTTTGGTGTATTCAAAAAGGTCGATATGTGGTATATATCTCAAAAATCGCCGCATACTGTCGAAAAACGTTAAAATTCAAATTCGCAAAATTAAACAAATTAAAAAATTACTTTTAAAAAACCGATAAAAACGTATAAAATTCAATTTGTTGGTGTATGTTGAATGCACGAGACACGGCAGTCGATAGGAAGACATATGAGTACACTTCCATCGATTTTTCCCCAAAGCTTAGTAATTCCCAAAAAAAAAATTGTCATTAAATGGCAACGTCGCTTCTCAAGTGCACCGTTTAGATCGATAAGCCCCTTACACATATAACAGCGACGATACTTCCTGTTAGGCGGAGACTATTTGCCGGATCTGCTCTTCAAATTTCCCAGTTCTAGGGAAAAATTTATGAAATTGTACTCAAGTGTCTCCCTATTTACTAATGACGTAAGTGAAAATTAAGGGTTTTGGATGTCCTAATTGATCTAATTTAAACTTCTATTACATATTTGTAAAAATAGATTATAAATCAGTTTAAAAATGGACGTTAACACACAAATAATTCCATGCAAAAGGATGAGACAGACAGATTCGACATTTTTTTTCGGAAATAAAAAGTGAATCATTCCGTCATATTTCATTATTAAAATTGTATTTTATCATATCTTATTGTATTTAAACCGAATTAAATAAATAAATAAAATTAGAAATCAAATTTCATAAAAAGGTGTACAAAAATCAATAGAAAAATACTAAACAATGAGGTAAAATCGATAATAAGACAATTGTAATTTAGTACTCACGTGCTATCGCCCTTAACCTAGGAATAGCCGGTGACCCGGGCGGACTATTGGGCGAAATAATGCCGCTAATACCTTTATGGTCTACGGTATGTTGTACTGTAATCGTATGTCGAAAATCCGAAGGAAAACTAATATTCGTACCGGGTTCCTTCTTCAATATTTTCAATCTCGATCGTTTAAATTTTCCTGCAAAAAATACATAAATAATTTTAAATCAGTATTCGCTATTTTTGTATTTTCTTTTAGCTAATAATCTGGTAATTTAAGTCAAGAACTTTTTGATTGTGGAATCAGTATCCCCAACTGGTGTAACCTGATCCCTTTTGACACTACCTAAATATTGTAGAGTAAACCAGTGTTATCCGAGTTTAAGGCGTCACAAGTACAATTTTCTCGGAAGCAAATTAGAAATAATTAGACGTAATTTTCCAGTACTACCATGTAATTACTTTTTTAAGACAATTAGATGAAATTACCTTGTAATGAGATATCATTGCACCCAATTATATGTAATTAGATGTAAATGTGTATTAATTAAATGTAATTACCGCGTAAAATTGAGTTAGACATCATAACTGACAATTAAATGTAATTAATTTGCAAGTTGAAATAATGTAATAGTCGCATTTAGACATAGTTATATGTAATACGTAATTATCAATGCAATTACATAGTAAGGCATAATTAGATGTAATTAGAGAATTGGGTGTAATTAGACAAATTAATCATATTTATATGTAATTAATAATTAGATCTTGGAGACATAAACTTAAAAATATATTAAGACTAAATTTTGTGATTAAAAATAACTGGGTACTTCGTAATTAGACATATGTATGTAATGAATGTAATTATTTCACAATTAGACAAAACTAGACGTACAAATCTAATGAAAGTAATTTTCTAATTAGATGGAATTAGCTTGTAATTAAATATAATTACTACATAATTGTACGTAAATATCTACTAATTAGATTTAATATTTCACAATTAGATAAAATAAGATGTACAAATCTAATTATATAGAATTACTTGGTAATTAAATATAATTACTTTGTAAGTACACATAAATATTTTCTAATAGATGTAATACCTCGCAATTATATAAAATGAGACGAAAAAATCTAATTAAACATATTAATTTAATTAGATGGAATTACATTGTGATTAAATATAATTATTTCGTAATTTAACGTTATTATCTCCTAATTAGATATAATTATATCGCAATTAGACTAAATTAGATGTACAAATCTAACATTTAGACATAATTTTCTAATTATATGTAATTATCTTGTAAATAAACATAATTATATCGTAATTAGATGTAAATATCTCCTAATTATGTAATTATCTCGCAATTAGACAAAAGTAGACGTAAAAATCTAATAATTAGACGTATATTTCTAATTATAGAATTATCTTCTTTTTTTTTTAATTTGGTGTCATCGGCGTCGACTACTACGGCCATTAGCCTCGTGTTCTGTGTAGGCTTTGTTAGTTTCCCAGCGCCACTTTAGGAACAGCACTGTTAATTAGAACCCAACAGTGAATGGTCGAGTGGGGAATCCTACCAAGGCATCAGAATTAATTTTAAATAATTAAATTAAATGAAAAAATCCCGGCCAACGGTGGGATTCGATCCTGAGACCTTCCGATCTCAAAGTCATGACTCTAACCGCTGAGCCAACCCACCCCTCATCCATCTTCTAAATAGATGTAATTTTCTAATTAGACAGAATTACCTTGTAAATAAATATAATTACTTCATAAATACACATATCTTCTAATAGATGTAGGATGTAGTACCTCACAATTATATAAAATAGGACGTAAAAATCTAATTAGATGTATTATTTTAATTAGATAGAATTGCCTTGTAATTAAATATAATTACTTGGTAATTCGATGTTAATGTCTACCAGTTAGATGTAATTATCTCGCAAAATATTTAATTACCTTGTAATTAAACATAATTATTTCATAACTAGAAGTAAATATATTCTAATTAGATGTAATATCTTGAAATTAAGACAGAATAAGCCCTAAAATCTAATCAGACACAATTTTATAATTACATGGACTTACCTTGTGATTAAATACAATTACTTCGTAATTATACGTAAACATCGCCTAATTAAATGTAATTACCTCGCAATTAGACAAAATTAGATGTAAAAAATATAATAATTGAGCATATTTTTTTAATTGAATGTAACCAACTTATAATTAAGCATAATTATTTCCAAATTAGACGTAAATACCTCCTAATTAGATGTAATATCTCAAAATTAAACAAAATAAGACATAAAAATTATATTATGACTAATTTTATAATTAGATGGAATTATATTGTAATTAAATACACTTACTTCATGATCAGATTTAAATATATCCTAATTAAATGTAAATTTTCTCACAATTAGACGTAAACATCTAATAATTAGGCGTAATAAGTAGATGGTATTACCTTGTAATTAAACATAATTAGATATAATTAATTCCCAATTAGACAAAATTAAAAATTAGCTGTACAAATTTAATTATTAGACAATTATATTGAAGTACCTTGTAATTAAACATAATTAAATGTAACTGTACTTCGCAATTAGGCTTATTTAGATGGTATTATCTCAGTTGCTTACCTTTCCTTTTGATAGGCGTAGGAGTTTGTTGTTTAATCATAAAGTGTAGTTCTCGTTCAAGTAAATCGATTTCTCTGGCATGCAACTCCTGTTCCTTCTGTCTAAGTTGTTCTTCGTGCATTCGTTGTTGTAATTGTGCTCTGTTCAGATCCTCTTCTCTGCATCGCAATTCCTACGATTCAAAAACAAATATATATGTACATAAACCAAAAAATATTTCAAAATATATATAAATTAATAATTGTTTACCTCTTCATAAGATTTACAAGCCTGACGATGAGAAGGCATTAAAGGAATAGAAAAAGAAACGTATATGAGAACAGTATCTAATGGCGTTTTTGTGTCTTGGTTATTTTTCAAAAACTTACCTTTTCTTTTCTGCGCAATTCCAAGAGGACTTCCTCGATCTCTTGTCGCCAGTCGTCTTGCATGATGTGAAAACTCTCGTGCGGCGTTTGCGTAAATGAAGAGTGTACTATATTATCCAAATCATCTAGTATGTGTTCGAACGAAGGTCTCCTGTGAGGGTCGGATTCCCAACATTCTGTCAACAGAAGAAAATGGGTCTCAGATTGAGCCAATTTATTAATTTACCGATGAATAAGATCTTCTTGATCCGGTACTACTTTTTCGAATATTAAAAAAAAATTGATTTTAACCCTTTGCGGCCCAATTTTTACTTTAAAAACAAAACGAGATTTATACAAAATAAATTTATTGTACATTTTTAAAACAATTTAAAACGAAATAAACTATCCTGGTCCTGCAGTAAGTCCTGCAGGATGTGGAATTCTCAAGATACCAGTGGAAACATAAACTAATTAAAAATGAAATATTCTGCAATAAAGACTAGATCTTCTTATTTTTTTTGCATCGAACATTTTAAAACAATTCTTGTCAAGTTTGAGACAAAGCCGGACGTTGCAAGATGAACATTTCCACTGTGTTCTGCTAACATTTGCAGTTGTACTGCACTGAGCCATCTCAAAGAAGTAGTTTTCTGAGGCATATGAGATGATTTTTAAATTTACTCACTGTTTTTCTATCAATGGTCTTCCTCTTTTTACATGTCCTGGAGATCATCATTTTAGCTAGATATATTTTAATATAGGCAACCAATTTAATCCTGAGAAACCGGTGGGAAGTTTAAAAGAGGAATTTAAAAAGGTGATCTTCCCAGAATACCAACAGTCTTTAAAGGGTTAAGAAGTAGGTAGTTCAAATGTATCTTAATTTTCATCATTTTTTTTAATAGTCAAAAAATGTATAAACAACCATAATTATGACTTACTTTCCATGAGCTCCCTCCATGGTTGAGGACACGTACTAGGTATTGGCAACGTCAACTTATTAACCGCCACTCCATAGGCCACTGCTAACGTATCAATTCCTTTGTAAGGCGTTTCACCAGTCAACAACTCCCACAGAAGCACCCCGTAACTCCATACATCGCTCGCTTTTGAGAACGTTGAGTTTTTGATAACCTCTGGAGCCATCCAAGCGTAAGTTCCAGCCTGCGACATCCTGGTGGTCTTGTACACCTCCCTGGCTAAGCCGAAATCCGTAATTTTCAACGTTTTGAACTGTATGTCGTCGTTCTCGATTGTTTCACTAAGTAGAACTGAAATTGAAAGATGTGACATTTAAAGTTAAGTCTTGTGGACCGTATAAAAAGAAGAAGAATTAGGTTGAGTAACATGTGCCCTACAGAGAAAATCTGTTTCTACTGTAACAAATATGTTACAAAATTCGTCTTGAACTGTTTCTGTGAAAGTTGTACTAAAAGAGTTTGCACAATTCTTAATGGATCTATAAAATGTCCAGAGTGTGTAAAAAGTGAGGTTAAAAAAGTTGGAAACCACGTTGGCAGTATCAGTGTTGCCCCACAGGATCTAAATATGCCATCTGCAGAGGTGGTGAAGAGTCTGAGCGACTTACAAGAAGCAGTTGCATTTATGTCTGCCAAATGAGATGGCACACTTCTTATGAGTTTTCGGGGACCGGTCGATTTTTTTTAAATTTTAATATATTATAGTACTTGCAAAAATAAGCATTTTTCATCATTGCGCCAAATCTCTAAGTGTACAGGGTGTCCCAGAAAAACGCACCGAAAGTTCGTACGCGAGGCGTTAAAAGTATCCAGTAATCGTCGTCCTGAAAGAATGTTGCTGTGATTTTTTTTTTTTTAATTTGACCAACGAACAATGAATGTGATATGATTACATGTCTGTGCAATACAGGGTGTTTTAATTTACATGTCCCTTTCGAAATCGTAGTAAAACAAAAACAGATTTAGGTATGCCGGCCCTTGTTTCGGCATTATATAGCTAATTAGAAAGTGAAAATATTTTTTTTAACTTTCTCGAGGCCAATTTATGCTTTTGAATTTATCTGAAAACTCTGCTTGTTATAAGTTACAATAAAAAACAATGATTATGCAAGGAAATAGAAGTATTAAATACTTTGGATTATATTAACCTAGGTATAAATGGCCAAATACCACATTAATTTTTTTTTAATTTACTTGATGTAGCCAACATTCAGAATTAAAAAGCACAAAATCGTAAAAAAAAAACAATTATTTATTAAATGGAAGAAACAAGAACTGATTTATTATCTTACTTTGTGAGTTAATTAGCGTAGTAACATTTTTTGTCAAGGGGTAAAACTATTATTGGGTAGTGACAATTCTCTTGGAATACTAATCTCTATTAGCGGCGTCTTGGATACATCTAAGTAAGACGTTTGTTGGGTACTTAACGTCGTTTTCGTGTCGAGCATAGCCTAGATACCATACTACGCTGGAAATATGTGCGCACATACCCAGTGTTCTAGCCCCAACTTTACAAGTTCAATATGTTCCTTGTATTGGGTCGTCCCCATCACACACAGGAGGCAGCAAGTATGAAATAAAAAGAAAATGCTTTGTGACTTAAGTAAATCGGGAGAATAGCTTTGCTCTAATGAGCCCAGGCTCAAATTCCTGAACTTGAAACAGAAATTCGTTATTGGCTTCCCTTTCAATTTTGATAGCTGTAAGTCAAAATATAATAATAATAATGTAATCATGTAATCATGTAACAATAGTGGATAAAACAATTAAAGAGTTATGGATTACTACAATAGTCTGGCCTTTTGGTTTTATCCAGTGCCATTAAAAAAAAAAAAATTGTATCCTGGATGTAAGCTGGAGACAGCTTTACCTGATATGTTCCAAATGTTTTTGTTCTAAGATATTCTAACGTTACAATAGGGAACTGGATGTCATTTTCATTTATATCAACCCAAGCACCTCCACCACGCCTAAGTTGCAGATTTTCCATTAGAATCCTATCATGGAGGGGATTATTAGGATTTTGGACTAGCTCTAGCATTCGCTGTGCCAGCTCGTCACTCTCATCCTGCATATGAATTGGTTCTCGGTATGCGTTAATAAGAGCGCAACCAATCTTTAAATATTCTGATAACTTGTAACAATTTTGCATAGGTATCGCATCTCGAAAGAACTTGTACAATGATTTTAAATGCCCATTCCTCGATTCTACAATCCAGCGCGTTTTGGTAATCTTACGAGCATAGTTCGCTTCCTCGGTGGTAAACTGTTGACGATTTCTTGGCAAAAACGGTGATATTTCACAATTCAGGTTTAGTGTTTCAAGAAATTCTACAACATCTCTATATCCCCTATCAACGACAAATATATCTCCGTCCTGTATCCATTGTCTTATGTTTTGAATATCCTCTTCCATTACTTTTCTCAATATTGCTGCATCATTGTTCCTGCTGTCTGAAAAGTAAGGACCGTGAACATCGACTATAAATCCATCAGGAGCTACTATTAGTCCGGCTTTAAATAATGTATACCGCTTATGGGATGAAAAGGATTGTCTTTGAGTTCTAAAATTACAACTTTTTGGGGCTTTCAAGTAAGTACAATCCGGAAAGAGAATGGCTTGGGGATTTTGGGGCTGTGGATTGTACAATATATTTGAAAAGCTTGTAACATGGCGCTCAATAAACTGTCGTCTATCTCTCAATTCTTGACAATGAAATCCTAGATTATTTGGTAGAAAGTTTAGGATTAAAGTAGTTCTGACAATGGTAATTGCTAAACTCACAGCCTGGCGGGATGTGTAACTCATAATTACTTTAATAAATTCATCCGATAAGCCCTGCCTTAATTTCATTAAGAATGCAATCATGTCTTTTTTAGTTGGCACACGACTTTTTCCATAAATCACTACCGGTTGGCATGTATTGAATAAATCCGCAAATTGCCGCTTGCTTATAGAGGTCAACTTTTTAAATTTCTCATCCCCAAAATTTTCTTCAGTATCAAAACTACTTGAATTGTAGTCTTTTAATGCCAGAAATTTCCACATTTCCCTTAGAATTTAAATGATTAACACAACATGGTGTATGGCTGGGGATGAAAATGTTAGTTTTTGCAAAAAAGTCGACACGTGCATCTAACGATAACCTTGTCCGACTGTCATTATTACATACAAAGCAACCTCTATTGCCCGCTAAAACATCCATTGGTATTGCCAATGGATTATCAGACAATTCTATACACCTTTCTACACGCTGGAAACAATTTATACATATTCTGGTATTTTCAATAATTTCTAGATGTGGCAAATGATATCTCTGTTTAAAAATAATAGAGATTTCTCTTTGTCGTGGTTCTAAAATTGCTCGGAATCTTTGACCGTTGACGTTGCAAATGTAGCACCTAACCATGATCCTATATAAAATTCAAATAAACTAATATAAGTAACCCCATATTTGCTTTCGAATTACATACTTACAAAGTTAATTAACATAAACTGGCAACACAAAATATATAAAATTCAATATTAATCACAAAAACGTATTCAAATAAAATGCACGTCAGTTTTTAAAAATGTCAAAATCGGCGCATTCACAGCCAACTTAGCGATTAAATCGTCAGCAAGCATATATTATGCAGTTTAAAGCTTCTTTTTCTCTGATTAGGTGTTCTTTATTTGTCGTAATGCTGAGTATTGTTGTAAACAATGACTTCATAGCCTATACTTGAGAAAAATAAACTTGGAACGAAATATAGATTTGTATACTTTATAATATATGGGTATATTTTTATGAACCTATCCTATATCGAACGTCCCAATAAGGCTCATGACTAGGTTTTTTATTGTAACTTATAACAAGCAGAGTTTTCAGATAAATTTAAAAGCATAAATTGGCCTCGAGAAAGTTAAAAAAAAAACATTTTCACTTTCTAATTCGCTATATAATGCCGAAACAAGGGCCGGCATACCTAAATATGTTTTTGTTTTACTACGATTTCGAAAGGGACATGTAAATTAAAACACCCTGTATTGCACAGACATGTAATTATATCACATTCATTGTTCGTTGGTCAAATTAAAAGAAAAAATCACAGCAACATTCTTTCAGGACGACGATTACTGGATACTTTTAACGCCTCGCGTACGAACTTTCGGTGCGTTTTTCTGGGACACCCTGTACACTTAGAGATTTGGCGGAATGATGAAAAATGCTTATTTTTGCAAGTACTATAACATATTAAAATTTAAAAAAATCGACCGGTCCCCGAAAACTCATAAGAAGTGTGCCATCTCATTTGATGACTTAGTCAAAGAAAATAAGAGTGTTCTTAATGAACCAAGAACACTTAAAAACGAGAATTCGAGTCTTCCAATTAAGATGAATCAACTTGAAGAACGCATAAATGAAATGGAGATGAAGGAAATAGCCTGTAATGTTGAGATACATGGTACACAAGTTAAAAGTTCAGTTGACCCCAAAGCTGTTGTACTAGAAATTGCTAATGATTTATTTAAAGGTAATATTCTAAATAATGATATCTGTGAATGTTACACCAAAGAAACAAAAAAAGGACTAATTATAATTACAAAATTCTCTAATCAGGAAATAAAAAAGAACTTCCTAGACAGTCACAAAGGTCATAAAATTGACTCAAAAATGCCCAGTGTTAACAAGTCAGTTAATAAGGCTACCAAAGAATCCACTGTTTATGTGAATGAACAACTTACAACCACCAATAGGAACTTGTTTAACATGGCATACAAATTAAAAAAGAATGATGCGTTATAAATTCTTGTAGTCAAAAAATGGAAAAGTGTATATAAGAAAACATGATGGTGAACCTTCAGTTCGAATAAACAAGAAAGAAGACTTAGATCTTCCAAGTGAAATTAATGTAAACAAAAAACTAACTACAGATTGTTGAATAAAACTTTATTAAAATGGATAATACAAGTCCCAAATTTTATAACAATCTTGATGAGTTTACAAATGAAGCAAATCAATCTATTTTTTTATATTATACCTAAACGCTCGCTCAGTACGTAATAAGTTAGATGAAATTGAAGCACTTAGTAAGCTTGTCAATCTACCTGATATAATTGTTGTTACAGAGTCGTAGCTTTCTTCTGGTGAGGAAAACTATTTTAATTTGCCAGATTATAATGCAATTCTAGTAAAAGAAGGCTACAATTTCACAGAAAATGACAGGTTAAGTGAAAAATGTTCTATGCTATTTATAAGATTAGAGCAAAGGAACTTTGTTATAGGTGCTATATATAGACCTCAAGATTTTGATGAAAACACTTTTTAAACGTTTTAGAAGAAAAGTTAGAAAATATCAATAACCATAAAAAGAAAACTATTATTTTGGGAGACTTTAATATTAACTGTTTAGATAAAAATAATATGTACAAAAAAACCTTGATTACTTATTGATTCACTAATTTTATTAATTTAAATGATAGCATACCAACTAGAGTGCAGAATAATTCAAGAACTTTAATTGATTATGTTTTGTTAAATGATGGATACCCCAGTAATTTGACTGTTACTGATTACTGTTTAAGCGATCATAGAATACAGATATTGCAAGAAAAACAATGCAATTCAATTAGCAATAAAAATATTATAAATGTTTTAAGTTAAATAGGTTAGCATGTAGAAGATATCTTCAAGGTATAAACACTGTGTGGCAGCAATACCTGTAGGACATATAAAGACCGTTTTAGAACTAAAAATTGTCCATGGTTTAACATTCATTTGCATAACCTAATCAAGCACAAAGATACGTGTTATAAAAGGCATAAGTTTTTTCCCAATAGTGCTCTGCTTCACAGTGAATACAAGAACAGTCAAACTATCTTGAAAGCAGCTATATCTAATGCAAAAAACAGTATTATCACAATTAGCTAACAAGTGCCCTAGGTAATCCAAAAAAAATATGGTCAGTTTTAAGCTTTTTAATTCATAATAAAATATCAAATCAAAAAAACACAGTGATTAAACTGCAAGTAGAAGATGACTATAGAAGTTCCTAAGAAAATTGCAGATATTCTTAACACCCATTTTATAGAAATAGGTAAAGCCTTAGAAGAAAATATACCGGAGTCTACTTACACGAAACCTACAGTTATAAACCGTCAACAACTATATCAATGGGAGTTAACTACCCCTCAAGAAATCAACAAAGTAATTTCAGAGTTAAAATCGAGAAAAGCCTGTGGTGCTGATGGTATCTCTGGGGACTTGATCAAACATTTCAACAACGAGATGTCGGTTATCTTAAGTCATCTAATAAACTTAACTTTCACTCATGCTTCAATTTCCAATGGACTAAAAGTAGCTAAAGTTTTACCATTATTTAAAGGAGGGCTAAGAACTTCCACTAATAACTACCGACCGATATCTCTATTAAGTTCTATCTCCAAAGTCCTGGAAAAATGTATTAATCAAAGGCTTGTTTCCTATCTTGAAAAAAAGAATTTTTGGTACAAGGGACAGTATGGTTTTCGTAGTGGAAGTAACACAACGTTGGCAGTCACAGATATGATTACCAACATCAGACATCATGTGGGTGAGGTTTTCCGGGTTTTCCTCACCTGTAAGTCAAATGGCACCATCAATCATCTTTAAGTCGCCCCGGAGCGCCACGGCAAATAATAATAATAGCCGTCCCTTTCCCCGGACAAGCTCAGCTTTTGGGGTTAAAATTCACTCGTAAGGGGGTGAATTAGGGAGAGTATTATTATTATTATTATTATTATGAAGGCAATGCATGTATCATAGTTTCACTTGATTTAAAGAAGGCGTTTGATACTGTTAATCACTCAGTACTGTTATCTATTTTGGAAGACTAGGGAATAACAGGAAATGCATTGTCTTTCTTCAGAGATTATTTCAATGGTCGTACACAATTAGTAAGTAATGGAAATACCTCAAGTAAAATGGCTGATCTAGAATATGGTGTACCCCAGGGGTCAATTCTTGGACCAACGTTATTCCTGATCTATATAAACTCCATAGCTCAGCTACCATTAGCTGCTGATGACGCTTGTCTCATCTATTTTGGAAAAGATACAGATGAAATAAAGTATATTATAGAGCAAGACCTAATTCAAATTCTTGAGTGATTAAGTTTCATAAATTAACTCTGAATACTGAAAAGTCAAGTTTTTTAGTGATATCAAAAAAGCCTGAATGGAACCAATTCCAAATAAATATAGACAATGAACAGTTGACTAGGACAGAATGCATTAAATATCTTGGCTTATACATAGATTTCAAGCTCAACTGGGAACATCATATTGCTCAATTGTGTAAAAAAAATAGTCCTGCGATTGGAGTATTGGGACGTGTTCACTAATTCATTCACATCGATCATATTTAACTCTTATTTGGAGCAAAACTTCCCAAAATAGACTAAAACCCTTGCAAATTCTACAGAATAGAGCAACCAGAAAAGCTTTTTAACTTCCTTTTTATCATCCTACTGATCTTTTGTATCTTCCAAATAATATTCTAGACATTCAGTCCCTCTCTAAATATCAGACATGCATTTTTATTCATAACATATCTCTGAATAATATACACTCATCCATATAACTGACTACTTCCTATGATATCCATAGATATAATACTCGGAATAATCGCTCCTTCAGAACCACAGCCGTAAGAACGTGCTTTGGTGACTGAAGCATACTATCTGATGGTCTAATACAATACAATGAGCTTCCTAGCACTATAAAAAACATAAAGACTGACCTCTTTAAAAAAAAACTAAAAGCTCACTTAATAGAATTTTCTTAGTTGATATATTCATGTTTAAATAGGGTTTAATAGTGTGATATTAAATTACTGTATTTTTTTTTTTTTTTTTTAATTATTAGTTATTTTGTAGTAGTATTGTTATTATTATAACTAAGCAAGTACCGAATTCTTCTTCTGTGATATGATATTATAAAATTTGTACCTTCTAAGACCCACATAGTCTTAAGTTCTGGGTCTAAATATACCAAATTGTATTCTTTTTTATTAATAAACTTGATGGAACCTTAGTTAAGTCTTGTGCACAGTATAGTTAAGTCTTGTGGACCTTTTGGTTAAATCTTGTGGACATTATGAAGAGAAAGAAATTTATTAAATAGGTAATCCTAATATACATACAATTTATAAATGCTGTTAAACAGCTTTTGAATACATTATATAATATTAAATACTAATAGATATAATATAAAATAAGAAATAAAAAATTATATAAAATAAAAATATACAGACAGAAATATAAAAATTTAAAAGAAAGAAGATTGATCAGAGGTGTGTTCGTGACATACTTTATTGGATATGGTTTAGTAACATTTTTCTAAATCTTCTAATGTTATTTGCAGTTTTTATCTCATATGGAAGGACATTAAAGGCAATTAAACCATTATGAAAAATTGAGTTCATAGTGCGATGTAATTTGTTTTAGTTACTCATCTTAAGGGATAATTATGAACTTGATAATTAAACTTAATAAATCAATCATAGTATTTGGGGGCATTTCCCAATATAATTTTATATATAAATAACATAGAACATAAAAATAGTCCATTCTTAACCGACAACCAATTTAATGTGGAAAGCTTTGTAATAATAGGCGTATACCCATGGAAAAACTAAAGAAGAAGGTTTGAATAATAGGCGGGAAATGTTTCCTTGTTTGTAGTTTATCATATCGCGCTTCACGCGCTGCGATAACTAAATATCAAGACGTTTTTACACCCATATAATAATTAAAAAATGAATAAATATTAAAGAAATCAATAACTTTACTAATACAATCTCTTAAATATCACTTTAATACAATATATGAATAAATACAGGGATATTTGTTATAAATATATAAAGTTAAAGCTAAATTTGAATATTAAGAGGTGGTGTAAATCTGGCTTTGATAATAAATTAGGTTATGTTGCTGTTGCACTAAAACATGACAGATATTTTTCTGGAAAATGTAGGTGGGTAAAATTTAATTCATCTTAATTATTTTAGAATTAAGTTATTTATAGCTGTAAAAATATACTGAGGTTCTAAGGATGCCTTCATCAAATTTACTAAAAATAAATGTAATTAGTGATGTTTTGACTAAACCATCTTTTTCAAATGTAACTTCAGCTAAAAGAAAGCTAGAATTTTTTAATGATAAAATTGAATGTATCGAGAAACCTTTAATAGAGGAACCGCGTGTAAAAAATGAGAAGTGTGTACAGGCAATTTATGAGCAAGTATTGTAGAACCTCATCATAGGTTTACACATTTAAAAGAATATAATAAAAAAGGCATTTGATTTATGCTCAAAAAGAAGTTGTTCAATTTTTACAAACATGTTAATTTTGCATGGTTCGCTTGCCAAAAGCATAATTCAAATGTTTTTTAAATTATTGAAAATTTATGTACCTTTAATTATAAAAAACTAAAGATATTTCTAAGCATTTGAAAAATAATATAAACCTATGTTAATTTTAAGATACACTGCGCCTGGCTGCACCTTTATTATTTTGTTTTGTTTTAGATAGCCTGGGTATGGAGACTTTTGCAATGGGCATTGCAACTAAGCTGAAGTGAAATAGATGGATAAAAGAGTGGTTTTTATGTTAAATTAATAGTAAATATTAATTATTTTATGTTTTCTGTGAAAAATTACCTACATTTTGTGTAATAATAAGTCAATATACTAGGGATTTTTAAAATAATAATTGTGGTATTTATAGATGACTGTTTTGTTTTTTATTTTTTTTAAATTATAGGTAATTGTGTTTTTTAAAATTTATACCCATTTTTGTTATAAAATAATTATCACATTGTTATCTTACATTTTTATGCTTCAATAATTTAGTGTGTGATTATAGTGTTTATATTGTGAATTTTGCTGTTGAATACATAATGTAATGACATAATTACCTATTCTATAAATAAAATAACTTATTACAAATGTTTTTTTTATTTTTCATTTAAAACAAGTGACATTTTCCATTTTCAGCATTTACTAACACTAAAAGCTGTAAAATAGGAAAATGTTACTTGAAACCGCTTCAAATTTCATAAATTTTGAAACCCGCCATTTTTTAAATCGCTTTACTTAGTAGTGTTCTACTTTACCGACTGTACCGAATTATAGTTTATCATATCGCGCTTAGCGCGCTGCTGTCGAGGTCAAGCAAATTTATTACCAACTATTTACAGAGTATACCTATTACATTTCAAAATAATTCGCATCCCTCTATTTTGTAAATTTTGGAGTGCCTGTTGACAATTAGAATCAAATAATCCTAATAAGCTCGAGCAGTAATCAAAATGAGGTTGAATGATTGTTTTAAAAACATTATGTGAAGTGTTAAATGTAAGATGACCACAAACTCTGCTGAAGAAAAACAATTTTTTGATATTTTGTTATAAATGTATTGAAAATGATTTTTATAGTTTAATATATTATCAACTACAAAACCCAAGTATTTAATATCTTCAACCAACTGAATCGTCTGGCGGGGTTGGTTGTAGTTTATCCATTGCTTTGTAACTTAGATTGCTTGCTTGTCCGCTTGTAAGTAACTCTCTCTGCATGCCAATGGAGAAATGCAATCATCGAGTGTCTACCTCCTCGTGGCACCGATGGATAAGTTAATATTGCTGCTCTATAAACAGCACTATTAACTAACTAAATGGCACTCCATCAAGTCAAGGTGTAAGGCAACGTGCTGAAGGCTGAATGGCCGCTGGGAAAGCGGTTTCGAACGTTCCTCTGGGGGCACCTGGCGAACCCCTCTTGTATCCAGCCGGCGCATTCGGGGCTCTGCGTCGGTCGACTTTTGTTTCTCTAGCTACTCGTGGGGTTTACATGGGCAAGAAATCTAAAGAAAACAAAAACCGGCGGGACTACACTGCCACCAAATCTGATCAAATGGAGCCTGCCATCGGAAGCGATCAACCTTCCTCAACCTCTCAAGTGAGACAACTTTATAAGAGAGAAGTGGAAGAACAAAAGAAAGAAGTGAAGGGAGAAGAGAAGAGGAGCACCATTGCTCCATCTTCTCCATCACCCTCTCACCACTCATCGATGAGGGAAACTCCCCTCAAAAAAGAATCCAAACAGAAGCTACCTTCCCTACCTCCTCTAGGACAACCTGGTGGTATCTTCGCTACCTCGATCAGGGCATGACACTGGAGGAAGCGAAAAAGAAAGCCGTGGAACACAAATCCCAGGGAGAGAGAAGTAAAACCAATCCTTAGGATCTAAAAAGAAAGCGGGACGGGAATAACACCACACCACCGCAAAGGAAACAAAAGGAAAGTGGCTGATACCTCCACTTCTGGCAGTTATGCAACTGTCGTCAAGACGGAGCGGGTCGCGATCCTACCTAAGGGGTTCCCTGAGACCATCCTCACTGCGAACGAACAAACCTTGGTGGAAGAAGCTATAGTAGAAGAGATGATCGCTGGATGGGAGCATAAGCTCCAATTCGGAGGCATCCACTTCAGGCCAGGAATGGTCTTAATCGACTGTGAAACCCCACAGTCAGCAGAATGGCTCAGGGCAAAAATCTCACACCTGAGCAACTGGAAGGGAGTGGAGTTGGAGGTATGTGCGGGAGACGACATCCCGAAAGCACATACAGCCACGCTCTTTCTCCCAAGAAGTGAAGGGCCGCCTGTAGAGAAACTTCTACAGTTAATAGAAGTGCATAATGTGGGGCTATCGACCACACTGTGGAAAATCGTTAGCCAAAAAGACGAAGGCAAAGGCCAGGTCCTTAGGTTGGGAAAAGATGACCTATCCTGCCAAAGGATCAAGGATAATGGATGCACTATCCACTATCGATTCGGGAAAATCCCCGTACACGGCCTTCAAACTAAATAAACAAATAAATGAACTGGGAGAAGAAACAGAACCAACTCCTAGTACTTCCAAAGATGAGAATGATGTGAGCATAGGGAGCCTCAACCTCTCAAATCTCTGCGTAGACTCACCTGAGGATGTAGAAATTGATGAAGAAGCAGAAGAGGGAGATATGGAACACACCCACACTGATGGGGACGACACCCTCATTAAAGGAGAGTGAATGTCCATCACGCCAAGGAAGTTTTGGCTGTGATCTCCAGGACAATCACTAAAGATCAATTATCGATCGCACTGATTCAGGATCCGTGGGCCTACGGGAACGAGGTAAGAGGACTTGCATCTAAGGATGCAAGGGTAATTTATCACACTAGTGATGAAGTACCCAGAACATGCATAATGGTAAGAAATAATATTAAATATTGTTGTCTTTCAGAATTCATGACGCGTGATCTCGTCCCAATTCGAGCATACCTGGAATTAATGATGAGGCGGCAAGACACAGTAATAGCTTCTAGTTACTTCACCGGAGACGGGCCTGTACCACCCCCGGAACTATCGAGGCTAGTGGAGTACTGCCAGAGAAGACATATGTCATTACTTCTTGGATGCGACGTCAACGCGCGCAGCACCGTATGGGGAAGCAACGACACCAATCACAGAGATGAGCAACTGTTAGAATATATTTTTAATAAGAACCTTATTGTACAAAATATTGGGAATTCTCCAACATTTGTAACAAGGGCAAAAGTGAGGTATTAGATATCACATTAAGCACACCGAGCATTAAAGATCTAGTTACAAACTGGGGAGTATCGAGTGAACCATCCCTATCTGATCACAAGATAATTGTGTTTACGTTAGAGAGCAACATTCCTGAGATGATCCTCAGGAGGAATCCTAGAAAAACAGACTGGGACAAATACAACACCATTATAGAACAAAATTTAGCACGTATCGAGACAAAAAAAGGGCACAGGCACCCACTTGCTCCGGAAAGCGATCTCAAAGAACTAAATGGGGCAATACTTGAGGCATATGAATCAAGCTGTCCCATTCAAAGAAATAGAACTAGTAGGGATGCTCCTTGGTGGAACCGTCATCTGTCAAACTTACGATCCGAAGTGCGGAAGCTCTATAATAAGGCCAAGCACAGCGGAGATTGGCAAAGCTACACCAAGGCACTTACTACCTACAACAAAGAAATCAGGAAAGCTAAACATAACAGATTCAGAAAATTCTGCGAGGATATTAACTCTACACCTGCGGCAGCGAGGCTGCACAGGGCCCTGGCAAAAGGGTGAGCAGATACAGTTACGAGTGAATTTTAACCCCAAAAGCTGAGCTTGTGCGGGGAAAGGGACGGCTATTATTATTATTTGCCGTGGCGATCCGGGGCGACTTAAAGATGATTGATGGTGTCATTTGACTTACAGGTGAGGAAAACCCGGAAAACCCCACCCACCATCATCGAAAATGGTAATGCATGGTGATTTTATTTTAATAATCTGGATGCCATATCAACAGAAATTAACTTTCTGCTAATATGGCATCCATCAAATCCTATAGAGAACCATGCAAAAAAATTTACATGGTTTTCCGTAGGATCTGAAACCGTGTCTCGTTTTACCAGAAAATTGGCTGACAAATGAATGCCGCGCCGTAGACACCTACACCACCGTAGTCGATGGTGGCATTAAAGAAACCAAATGAAAGCTTCACGGAGAGCTCGCCTCTTACTCGAAACTCACTTTCTGGAAGCACACTTTTTCTAATAAGGGACACAACTAAGGTAAGCAGGTCCCCAAGAGAGGCCGCTGTAGTGGCCAAACACATATGCAGCAGAAATCGATTAAAGTGGGCTGTAAACACTTTTGAACCGTTTAAATCTCCAGGTGTGGATGGAATATTTCCTGCCCTGCTTCAGCGGGCACAGGAAGAATTACTACCACACATAATCCGGCTATCCCAGAGCACTCTGGAGCTGGGATATATACCAGAAGCATGAAGAAGGGCCAGAGTCACCTTTATTCCAAAAGTAGAGAAAAAGGATACCACACATCCTAAATCCTTCCGACCAATCAGCATCACATCCTTTGTATTAAAAACAATGGAGAAGGCAGTTGATAATTATATCAGAACGGAAGTCCTGGAGAGGGTGCCACTCCACCACAGCCAACACGCGTACCGAGCAGGAAGATCTACAGAAACTGCCCTGGTACAGTTAACTGACGTAGTCCAGGATCCACTGACAAACAAAGAAACGGTCGTGTGTGCCTTCCTAGACAACACGAATCTGTCAAAAGAGCACATCCAGATGAATGGCTCAGCTGTTATCTACGAGAACTGCAGAGACACAGATAGGGCAGGACACCATCTCCATCTGCACAACCAGAGGATGTCCACAAGGAGTTCAATCCCCACTAATGTGGAGCCTAACCATAGACGAACTTCTATGCAGGTTGACTGACCTTGGCATACCCTGTCAAGGTCATATTTGCTAGAGGTAAGTTTGGAAATATCCTGTGTGATATAGTCCAACGAGGACTAGAACATACCAAAAGATGGTGCTGTGAAGTGAGACTTAGTATAAACCCTACAAAAACAACACTAGTAGCCTTTTCAAGAAAAAGAAAACTTAATCTCAAAACCGTTAAATTAGACGGGATAGACATAGAATGGAAAAATGAAGTCAAATATCTATGCCTAACCCTGGACAACAAACTTCTCTGGAATACACATGAGAAGTAAATAGGAAAAAAGGCCACAATGGCCCTAATGGTATAAAGAATCATTGCAGGTAAACGATGGGGATGTAACCCAAACATACTTCGATGGATTTATACTGCAATAGTGAGATCAATCATTACTTACGGAGCTATAGCCTAGAGTAACAGAACTAATTTAGCTACTACGAGAGCTATCTCAAAAGTACAAAGACTAGCCTGTGTTTGCATCACCAGTGCAATGAGAACCTGCCCTAAGGCCACAATGGAGGTGATCTTAAACCTCACCCTTCTACATTTGATGATAGAGAATGTGGCAAAAAGGACACGATATAGAATGATCAGGAACGGAGTAATCAGATGAAAGTCTACTTGCTTCAGGATTAAAGATGCCTGGGACATGCCCAAGGATGAAATGCTAAAGTACAGTTTTGTGAAAAACTTCAAAACCACAGAGCTGGGCTGCAAGAAAGAATGGAGCCAAGAATCCATCGCGCTTGCAACGGTAAGACATGCTATTCAGTGGTATACGGATGGTTCCAAAACCATAGAAGAAACTGGAATAGGAGTGTATGTGCCAAGAACCAAGCACTCCGAAAGCTTGGGAAAACACCCAAGCATCTTCCAGGCGGAAATTCACGCCATCGAGAAGTGTATCCAGTTTAACATCGAGAGAAACTATCATAGACAAGAGATGATCATCATGTCCGATAGCCAAGCAGCCATCAAAGCGCTGATCTCTTACGTAATCAAGCTCAAAAATGGTCTGGATATACCTAAAACAATTGAATGAGCTAGGCGAGGAAAATAGAGTTACTCTCACTTGGGTCCCGGGACATGACGGGGTACAGGGTAACGAAATTGCAGATAGTCTTGCAAGGAAAGGAGCTCAAATACCCTTTGTAGGACCTGAGCCGTTCTGCGGTATCAGTAGTAACACAATATTAGGAGAGATTCAAAACGAATTGGGCAATAGAAGAACCGATAATTCGAACAATCTCTTGGGGCTGAGACAGGCTAAGATAGTTATGGGTGAATATAACCAGAAAAGATCGGAAGCCTGCATCTGTCTGAGCAAGAACATGCTACGTATTGTAACAAGGATAGTTACCGGGCATTGCCGACTAAAAGGACACCTTAGTAAACTGAAAGTAGTAGAGGATAGTTAGTGCAGATTCTGTGAGGAGGACGAAACCCCCATTCACATTCTAACTGAATGTGTAGCACTCCAGAATCCAAGGGCACTATACCTAGGAGGATATCAAATAGAAGAGGGAGATTTACCTAACTTAAAGCCACTCCAAATCCTATACTTCCTTGAGAAGATAGGATTGGAAAGGTCGTTATAGGCATTGAGACATTTCCTTGGTGCATTAGCGACAGAAGGGGACAATAGATCTTTTAGGTCGCAGTGTATTAACACCCCATTCCCAACATAACATAACTGAATCATCTTTCCATCAATGTGAATGTTAATATGATTTTTATCAATTTGGTTGTATTTATTGTCATGAAATTCCTAATCCGACCCTGTGCCTAAAGCAAGCGCGGCCTTCAGAAGGCAACCAACTCATGCTCGAGGTGACGGAATGTTCTGGGAATGCGGCTGCGGCTCGAGAAACGGGTAGAACGGGCGAAGTGTGCCGTTGAGTCAGAGATAGAATTTTCGAGATGACCGTCTGGAGACTTCTAGTAGGAGTTGGACTTAATATAAATAGCCGACTGGCCGGTGGACAGTTTAGTTGAAATATAGAATATTGTAATGAAAAGTTAAAGTGTAAGAAATTAATTAGAATTGTTAGTGTCTAAGTATTATATAAATTAAACACAGTGTCTAGGTACACGCTAACTAGTATGCAATTCAAAAATTTATATACACGCGAAACGTCTTGACAGAGTAGGTGAGCTATGTGCAGGCCGTTGGTGTTTACGCCGGTCGTAGCTAGGAATGGATTGAAATTTTTTTGTGGCGAGAAGTCGTTACTTCTTTTTCCTGTTGTCACGGCATTATTATTATTATTTGTTCATGTATGTGAAATTTGCTTCTAAGGTTTATAAAATACTACTGTGCTAGTCACGGCGTAAATGAAAACAAACAAGACGCATTCACACAAACACCTCCCACCACAGCAATATGACGTTTCGCGTGTATGTAATTTCTTGATTTGCATACACTTTAGCGTGTACCTAGCAACAGCGTAAATTAAATAGTATGTCTGAAATAAATTGTAAATAGTGTGTTTTTAAATAAATAAGCTAAAAATAAATTAGACTTTCGTCACATCATATTGTGAGGTTATTATCATTGCTTTAGTTTCATTGACCTTTGTTTAAGTTTATTTACATTGAGAAATTCGTTAATATTTTGAAGTGTCTGATTTATTTTAGTAATTGCATTTTCTAAATTTTGATCACTTGGAGCTAGTAGGGTGTCATCAGCAAATACATTTAAAAATTCACAGTCTTTTAAGTAATTAAGATCATTAAAACCATAATATTTGAGTTTTTTGAGGAGTAGATTAATGTCATAGGTTTCAAAAGTTCTTTTATAAAGTCTAAAAATACAGCTACAATATATTTGTTTTCATCAACCATTAACTTCCACTTACTCAACGTCAACTGAAGAGCTGTTTCCCACGAAAGTTTTGCACGAAAGCCATATTGGTAGGCCATTAAAATGTTATTATCTTCAACATATTCACAGATTTGTTTATAAGCTGCCATTTCTAGTACTTTTTCTAAAGGAGGTAAAATATTTATAGGTCTAAAGTTAATAGCTTCGTTGTTATTACTAATTTTGGGAATTGGCACAATTGTACTTAACTTTAGTTGATCTGGAAATATGCCTGTAGCCAGGGAAGTATTGATAAAATTTAGAATAATATGGCCCATGACTGAAAACATAGATTTTATAGTTCTGTTGTTAATTGCTTCTGTATTACACTTATTATCTAAATTAGAAATAATTCTTTTAACATATATTTATGGTTAAATCTTAGGGACAGTATGGTTAGGTCTTCTGGAAAAAGCGCCCTTGTGGATACAGTGGTATTGTACTATATGTTGAACAAAATATCGGACTAAAATAAATATCTCAAAATAAAATTATTTAACATAGTTCCAACTTTCTTGTGGAGTTTATTGAATTTGTATGCTTGGTTTGTCTGTTTAATTAGGGGATTTTCCTTTTTTAATCATTTTGGGAACTTTTTTTAATTCATTAAGTGTTATATACGAATATATTTGGAAAGAACTTTAATATTCCAATTTAAAGGAACAAAGTGATGGCAATATTTTTGTGTCATGAATATAACGTCTCATCTTGGTAATCTTTTGTTAAACTTTGTGGACAGTACGGTTAAGTCTTGTTGACAGTATGGTTATGTCTTATAGACAGTACTGAATAATTGTGGCATACTTTTTCATATTACCATGTACAATTATCTGTAATAAATGGATAAAATAAACAATACTCACCGTTAGAACTCTTCAGGTCCCGATGTATAAGCGAAATGGGCGCCCTACAATGCAGATAGTCCATTCCGCGCGCGATCTGTATCGCCCAATCGACCAAAACGTCTGGTCTGATCTTCCTCCCGGCCAAAATCCGATTCAACGACCCGCCCCTACAGTATTCCAACACCAAACACAAATTTGGTTCCTGCAGACACACGCCTTCCAACGAAACGATGTTCTCGTGACACAACAAACAGAACAGTTTTGCCTCTTTAATGACATTTTCCATGGTGACGCTGGCGTCAGCGTCGGCGTCCTGACGCGCCGCTTTGACAGCCACCTCGTGATTGTTCCATATGCCGCGGTACACTTTGCCGAAGCCGCCGACGCCTATGACTTCTTCCAGTTCCAGTTCGGCGAAGTCAATTTTGACGGGGTCTATGTCGGCGATGATGTTATTGTAGTGCTCGGAGAAGTCGTGTTCGGGGTCCTGGTGGGCGACGAAGTTCGAAGGGAAGATTCCCACCTTCTCCCCGATCTTTCCCGTCCACCAGCCCTCGTCGCCGGATATTTTGGCGTCTTCGGACAGAACTTCGACGATTTGTCCCTTCCTGAGGGATAGCTCATCCTCTCCTTGGGCATCGTAATCGTAGAGCGCTGTTCTGAGGTAGGGCACCGGCACCAAAGGGTTCCTGTGCAAGACAGACCGATGGGCGATGTTAAGTGGGATGGGATGAGGATGGTGGACGTTGTGCGTCCGGTGCTCCACTTGAACCGAGTCTCCATTTCGGGACGCTTCCATGTGCCTCGGCTGATACTGATAATGATGCAACTGCTCCACCAGCGGAGGCATCCGTTTGGGTCAACGGAATCTGAAACAACCAAAGTTTCAGACAACACAGTACATATTCTACATAAATTAATAATTTAAATGATTGTCCAGAGCTCCTAGAACAACTTAATTTATATGTACCATGACTAAATAGAATAAACAATCTGACATTTTACTTCTACTCCTAGAACAAACATTATCATGAACTTTCCCTTAAATAGAATGTGCATCGTTTTTAATAAAATTACTAAAGGGGTTGACCCATTATTTTGTTCATTAAATTAGTTTAAGAATGGAATCGAAATATCTATTATACCTATATCTATTATACCTATTTTTGTAAAAATTAATTTTTCTTAATATTATAAACCTATTTTTTATTTAAAATTTATTTTATTTAAGATTTACATATATACATTTTATATTTGACAGTTATTCACTTAATAATAACTTAAAGAACGAAAAATAAGCACCTAGGTGTGTCCACCTGTGTGTGCTATAGCATACAAATAAACTAAACTAAAGTGTAAATTTACAAAACGTGTTGTGACGGTAACAAAAACAAAAATTGATTCCAATGTGGGGTGGGGGTGTATCAATCAATTCATAAAATCTCCTTAAATAAATCTAAGTTAACAGTAACATATTGTTTAGCTTTAAGTCGAAATATATGTAATTTGGTTATATTTTTTATGTTTATCAGTAGCTTATTAAAAATTTAGGGAGCAACTGTGGTTACAAATCGTTGACTGGCGTCACGTTGACATGTTGCTGTTATTTGACTTGGCTCTTGTGCTGTGGGGATGTGTAGCAGTAATTCTTAGATGTGGTTTTTTATATATGAAAATACAACATAAGTATAAGTGGAGTGTTCTTATGTTTAGTCGGGTAAAGTGATGGTTGTTGGTAGATAATTTTGACAATGCGATATTGTATAACTCTGAGAGGCTGTAAGATTGCATCATATAAACCCCCCAAACAATTATCCCATATCGAAGGATTGACTCTACTAGTGATTTGTAAATAATTATTAACTGGTTGCGGTCCATAAACTTTCTCATTTGATAAAATTTGTATATAAACCTTCGCAATTTGGTTACAAGAGATTGTATTTGTTCATTCCATTTGACCTTTTGATCAATTATGATTCCTAAATATTTTGTTTTTTCCGGACATATTTATTTTGAAGTTATTGTTTATGCATAAGTTAAAATTCAGTCGATTTACATTTGTTATTGAAAATGCTATAAACGTAGTTTTGCTAAGATTTAAGGAAAATTTATGAAAATCTAACCAATTTTTAACTCCACTTATGCCCAGTTGAGCTTTGATCTTTACATCTTTCCAAGTGTGATCATTAAAAATTATAGCAGTGTCTTCAATAAGAAGTTTATATATACTAAAAACGACAAACGCTCTAACCACAATTTGCCCAGTTCCATGTTCTATGGCCAAGATATTGCAAATCTATTTAGGGACTTCTTTCAAACTGTATACACTATTAGTGATAATACTGATGATGTACTAGAGACGAGAGCCTAAGCAACAATATAAGGAGTAATGTAATATCAAAATCTGACATCTTCAATGAAATTTTAAATATTCCAAATAAGTTAACATTAGGTCCAGATGGTGTTCCTAACTTTTTATTAAAGAAATGTGTTTGCACAATTGTTTTACCCTTATTTTTGCTATTTAACAAATCATTAGAATGTTCTATTTTTCCTGAGATCTGGAAAGTAAGCCATATTGTTCCTATTTTCAAAAGTGGGGAAAAGAATAACATCGAGAATTACCGTAGTATCTCTATACAATCTGCTATACCAAAATTATTTGATTGCCTATTTAGCAAACAACTGACTTGGCAATGTAAAGGCTTAATCTGTCAGGAACAACATGGTTTTTCCCAGAACAGATCAACTATTTCAAACTTAACAACCTATCAATTAAATGTTCTTCAAAACATGGAAGACAAAAAACAAACCGACTCGATCTACACAGACTTTTCAAAAGCCTTCGATCGAGTAGATCACAATATTTTGTTAAATAAGTTGCTTTCAGTTGGCTTCAACTTAGGCTTTGTTTTGTGGTGGGAAAGCTCATTGACTGATCGTATTCAAACGGTAAGAATAGGTTGTTACTACTCAGATACAATTAATGTTACATCTGGTGTACCTCAAGGGGGCCATAGCTCACCTCTTCTTTTTAACATTTTTGTGAATGATATTGTTGGTTGTTTTGTGTACAGCCAATGTGCTAAGTTTGCTGACGATCTCAAGTTTTGGAGAACAGTAGAGAACATTTGTGATCAAGAACTCCTTCAGGAGGATTTGAATCGCTTAGTAGAGTAGTGTAATAAAAACAAATTGTACTTAAACGAAAATAAATGTTGCTATATAAGTTTTTCCCAGAAAGCTGTTAGGATAGCAACAAACTATTTTATTAATGATCACCAACTTGAATACAAATCAACAGTAAAATATCTGGGTGTCATTTTTGATGAAAAACTAGCATTTGTTGAACATATAAACTCAATCTCTATTAAAGGATCAAAAATGTTGGGATTTGTTATAAGAAATTGTAAGTACTTCTCCACTGATGCCACCAGAATGGTCTACTGCTCGTTACTTAGATCCATGCTTGAGTATGGCTCAATTGTGTGGTCACCATTTTTTCAAATTAATTCTGATACTTTGGAAAGGGTACAACACACATTTTTGAGAGTATGTGCAGTTAAAAGTAATGTCAGGATTTAAAATCATGATTATAGTGCTATAGAAAGTCAATTAAATTTGCCTCCTTTGGCTTAGTATTTGTATTCAAAATTTTAAATGGAATTATAGACTGTCCTTCTCTTTTGAGCGGGATTGGCCTAAATGTTCCTTATTACCTTGGACTGAGATAACCATTAACATTTACTATACCGTTTCATAGAACGAGCTATGGCGTCAACAGTTCTATTGACAGATATTTGTCTATGTTGAATAATCTTAATTTAGATATTTTTAATAGGGGATTAGCCAAATTTAAAACCAATTGTAAAAATGTGATACATGTTCCTTAACTTATATTTAACGTATATTTAAATTCACCTCAATTAATTACTGTAAAAACTCACTTTTGTACTTTGTTTTTTGGTTTGTTTTAGTAATGTTATAGTAATAGTATTTTTCTATCTGCCTTTTTATATTTTTATATTGTAAATTGTATAAATTTCTTTAATGGGGTTATCCCATATAATAAATAAATAAAAACAGGGTTGGTCCAAGAACAGTTGCTTGGGGGACGCCTACTATTACTTCAACCCAACAAAAATTTTACAAAATTCCTCCAACCATTTATATTTTAACCCAATTCCTACCAGGTGCGATTTACACTGCTGTGTGCCAGATTTCAACATTGTTCTTATTCGGTAATGACAGGAAAATGTTTATAAAGGCCTTAAGTCAGTGATCTGTGTAAGACATGAATCACCTGTTTGCATCATGATACCAAAAAGGTTAGACACTAGAAAGTTTTACTAAGTAGAACTGAAATTGGAAGATGTGGCATTTAAATGGTCTTTAAGCTAAGTTATTAAATTTTATGAACAACATGGTTGTCTTAGGCGCAATATGGTTAAATCATCTGGATAGGTTTTGACTCGACATTTTGAAGCTGGCTAGGCACTAATCATCGTAGCGCCCCACTTTTACATCTCCTAATAAGGAGCTAAGAATTTGTAGTTTATTTAAACCATTTTATAACAAGAGCTACCAATATTTTTTCATTATTTATTGGAATAAGAAAACAATACAAGCATTCACTGTTTACATGTCTTACTGGTACAGGTTGCAGAAGACACTGATTAAACAAGTAAAGGTGCATATAAATAGGGCGAGTCTTGCCTGAGCATAGCCCAGATTGTACTTTTTCCCGCTGCACTTGATAGACTCAGAACATGTATAAATCTGTCGAACTGAGCTCATTGTTGGTTCAGCTCAGGCGCAGCTCATCATATTTATAGGCGCTTTCTTGTAAGGAGTACAGATTAGCCTTATTAACAAATTAGTACAAAATATTTAAAAATGTTTAAAAAAGGAAGGAATTGCGCTCTAATTTTATATCTTAAAAATTAGCTAAATGTAACAAAATTCTGGGAAAGGCCACCTTTAAAAATTTTGGGCTCTAGGTAGTGATGGGTAGCTGGGAAATTTCCCCGGGGAATTTCCATTGGAAACTGGAAAATTCCCGGGAATTTCCCCAAACCCTAATTCCCGGGAAAGAAACGGGAATTTTTCTATTCAGTGTTACAGAAAAATGAGGAAAAAATTTTTATGGATAAATATTTGGAAAGAAAAGCTTATGCGCTTACATCTATCCATAAAGGATCTTGTCTATTAGATCCAAAGGCGCAAGGTTGCTACTTAATTGCTGAAGAACAACTCGATGCCATTAAACACTTAGTTAGCTTCGCAAGAAGTTCACATTTCTCTGATGATGCCATTTCTCCAATAAGCTTGTTGAAATTTCCAATTATAGAGCGCACGAAGATATGTGGGCGAAAGATTTTATTTGGACTGCTTCACAGAATGTAACACCTGTCGTTTGGTGGAAGGGAATTATTGGACAGAACAATCAGCTATCAAAAGTGGCAGTAAAAATTCTTTCTGTTCCTGCTACTTCAGCTTCGACTAAGCGAACTTTTTCCACATTTTCTGCAGTTCAAATAAAGAAATGGAACAAGCTAACAACTCTGCGTGCAATAAAATTAACGTACATCGCCCATTACTGGCGAACGCGTAACAAAGACAGCTGTACAGGATGTACCACGTTTTGTCAAGTAACCAGTTTGACTCAAGTAACTGAAAGTGTTCAGCATTCCAACATGATAGTGCCGGAAGCAGAGATACCTGGACCTTCAGGCCTTTCAAAATCACCAGTAAATTTTGAGCCAGAGACAGAAACTTCTTCGGAGGACGAAGAAATTCCTTATCAGGATTCTGATGAGGAAGACGTGACTGATGAGGTTAATAGCTCAGAAACTGAAGTTTTTACATACTTTGAAGGGGTAAGTGGATGAAGGGGTTATGTTATAAAAAATAGTTTTTGAGCAATTAAATTCATTGGCATTTTTAGTGAAAAATGTCTTTAACATGCGTTTTTTTGAGTTAGTGTGTTTATTTCGGGCACGGTGGTGTAGATATCGGGCACGGTGGTGTAGCGGTCTATCGCGCTTATATTCATTTATAGGCAAGTTTATGAGTCTGAGACTGCTGGGTTTCGAATCCCAGACCAGACCATGTGGATTTTTAATTAAATTGCATGGTTCGGTTTAGGATTTGATGTGTGGCGTATTAATAGAAATTCAATTTCTGTTGATATGACATGCAGATTAAAAAAATTCGCCATACATTACCGTCTCGATGATGGTGGGTGAGGTTTTCCGGGTTTTCCTCACCTGTAAGTCAAATGACACCATCAATCATCTTTAAGTCGCCCCGGAGCGCCACGGCAAATAATAATAATAGCCGTCCCTTTCCCCGGACAAGCTCAGCTTTTGGGGTTAAAATTCACTCGTAAGGGGGTGAATTAGGGAGAGTATTATTATTATATTATTATTATTATCAACTAATTAGACGTACAAGACCAGACCAAGACAAGACACATATGAACTTAATTAGTTCTTAATCAACATAAAAATAGGATTAAAAATGTTACATAATCCCTTCATCTACTTATCCCTTCCTTTCATAATACTCAACAGTTTTATATTCTACTAGGCAGATATTTTATTTGTGTTTTTTTTTAGTTAAAGGATATCTTTTTTAAATTTGTTACCAAAGAAAACTTTTTTTTTTAATAGAAAAGGATATTTAGATTTAATTTTTTATTTGAGTTGTTATAGTAAGAAGATATATTTTTTAATTTGTTGCCACAGAAAATGAGTTGTTTTCAAAAAAAAAAATGGATATTTTAATTTAATTTTTATCTTGATTGCGTCTTGCGTAATGAATAGATGGAATAGAAATTAAGCTGAAATTCACAAAAATGTATCGGGAATTCTTGGGGAAATTCCCGGGAATTTCCCGGGAATTTCCCGAACACTTGGTTCCCGGAAATTTACCCATCACTAGCTCTAGGTATTCAAAACACTGATTACAGCCCAACAGTGTGAGACCGACATGAAATATTTGAATTGTATAAATGGGAGGGAGTAGGGCATCCAAGCCTGATTGGGGGGAGCTAAGAGTTGGAACCGAAACCTGATTGGGGAAGCCAGGGGATGGAAAATAACCCCAATTGGGGAACCAAGATGGAACCCCTCAGTGGGAGCAGAGGGATGCGCCTGAAAGGATAAAAAAAATGCCAAACCTCCCTAAAGACAAATCCGAGTCTGGGAATGTTATTAAATACATGTACACGTACATATTAAAATTGGTTAATATTTGAACTTTCTTCAAGAGAACAAAAATATTATTTTTCAAAAACACCTATTAATAAAAGCCTTACTGGTCCTTGTGGATTTAGCTGACAGAATTGGTCCAACCACGCATTATCATTGGGGTGGTAGAAGTTCATCTAATGACGACTATTAGAATTAGAGCATCCAGAGGCACCTATCGGCGATATCAACCAGGAATACCCTAAATACCCCTGGAAGGTACGTAATAGACCTAGTTAGGTTTAAGTGCAGATACAGAAAGGCTTTAAGTTTTGAAAATCAATTTTAATATAGGTGACCTAAACTGTCATATTGATGGAGGACACTGAGTTTAGGTCAAAGCAAGGGTCAAAGCCAACAGCTCTGTTATTGACAATGTTGCCAAAACGTTTTAATTATGTCAAACAGGCGCCATTTTGCTTTTAAGATTATTGTTTTTCGTTTTCATTAGTAAACGGTATTTAAGTAAATAATTTGAAGTAAAATTAATTTAATTTCATGTTCCACACTACTGTGTTTATCTGTAATTTAGTTTTTGGACATCACATACTAACATCTGTTTTAATATGTAAATGTACTTTTTAAACTTTTTGTGGAAACACCCAGTATACATTTTAAGTTAACCTATTACACATTGTGATCTATTTCCAAAGAATAATTGACCAGAGAAAAGCAGTTCCGCCATAAGTTCTGAAGACAGACTGTGTACAAAGTGTGGAGAAAAATATGCCTACATTTAGGCCATTTTTTAGCTCTAGAAGTAATGGTTTTTGTATTTTCAGAATTAGAATTATTTTTATCAAAACTAAAACTTTGAGGCTGCTGTATAAAAGATCTTTTTGGAATATCTAGTCTAGAACCATATTCATGTGGCCTGGTTAGAAAAGTGTTCTTACATTTATTATTTAATTCAGTTAAGTAGTTTAAAAGTTATTGATTAGGTAAATGTATAAAAGAGTAGAAAATAAAATATTATAACATACAGGGTGATTCTTAACCTATACACATAAATTTGGGAAATGGTAGCTGAGGACAAATAATGATTAATAGTGAAAATAAAAGTTTAATGAAATATTTTTAGTTTCAGAGATGCAAGTTCATTTAAGTTACAAAAATTGTTAAACATACATTGGTGTATTTTGAATGTTGTGCTTAAATCTATTTACAGAAGAATCAAATATTATAATATAATAATAACTGTCATTTATTAAACTGAAAATTCAGTCCAATAGGCTATCGACCGAAGTCCTTCTGCCTATTGTACTGCATACAGATGGGGTTATAAATATTTTATATCACAGATAAAGAAACATGATTTGAATGAAAAAAAAAAATTATAACAATTTGCTTATTAATAGGAGATATTGTATATTGTGCATCTTCTCTAATGTTGTTTGTCTTGGATGCTGGGATGAGGGATGGATGGTGGGGTTCCTTTCAACACAGTATTTTGATATTTCTTGTATGTTTCCTGGTAATTTTTCTTAAGGCGGATGTTTCAGCGACTTGGATCATTTTTAAGGCCCTCTGTTTAGTGCTTAGAAATATTGGATGACCATATTCAATCATTGGGCGGCATATCATTTTGTAAATTTTACTAGCTGTACTAGTGTTTATTCCTCGTCCTTTGTGTGTTAAGCCAGTAAAATGTGCAGCTCTGTCTATCATACTCTTCTTTTTGTTGAAGTTTGTTTTGGTATCGAATGTAATACCTAAATTAATGATGGGTTCTGGATGCAATAAATTATGATAAAAGGCTATGGTTGAAGATATTGGAGAAGGATGATGATTGATTATTATAAATTGGCAATTCCTTGGATTTGGTTTTAGTCGCCATTTTTTGAACCATACAGTAGTTAATGTGATAAGGTTTTCCAGCGAGTTGATTGTGTTTCTTAAAGTGTTGTTGTGGGCCACTAGGGCCGTGTCATTTGCATATTGTAATCTGTATAATATTATTCAGAGAATTTACCAGTCTAAGTATCTATACAACTGTTAAAAGTACTATCAAGTCTATAAAAAGGAATATATAATAATTATGATTGCCTGGGATTACAAGTAGGAACAAAAAGATTAATTTTCTATAGAATTTCAGGACAATCATATCTTCCATTAAAAATATTAAAAAGTTTCCCTCTCTGGTTTCCAGAGAGGAAATTTTTAAAAACTGCTCCATTGTAGTATAATCATAAAACGTTTGTAACTTAAAGGCAATGTAGGTACCTAAGGAAATTGTTCTGAACATGATCGATTTTTAATTTATAAGTTACATGATGTGGGGACCATATTGAAAAGCAATAATTGAGGAGACTCCTAACTAAACTACAATAAAGGGTTTTAATAGCAATTATATCAGTGAAGTTGCAGGTCATTCTTTTAATAAATCCTAACATTTTCATAGATTTACTTATAACTGAAGAGATATGGTGGTTAAAGCTAAGGGCTGTGTCGAAAATAACTCCAAGATCTTTAATTTGTTTAACACTGTCTAAAATTTGACCTTTGATTGTTTAGTCAAATATAGTGGGCTGTTGAGAAGGATGTAACTGAATAATGTGACATTTTCCCACATTTAAATCAATGTCCTATTTATACAAATCAGATAAATGATTAATATCAGACTGTAAATCAAAAGCATTATTAAATATGACGATTTGGAAAAATTTTAAGTCATCTGCAAAAAGTAAGAAATTACTGTGCCGAAAACAGGAAGTTACATCAATGACAAACAAATTAAAAAGAAGGGGTCCCAGATGGGAACCTTGGGGAACTCCAGAAGTAACAGAGTAATGATGAGAATAGTGATGTTTTACTTTGACTATTTGAGTTATATTAAGAAGATGTAGTCCTTTATGATGCTTTCAAAGAGCTTTGTTGGGATTATGCTAAGTTTAGATATGGGACAGTAGTTTTTAACGTCACATTTTTTAACAGACTTGTATATTGATGTCACATATGACTTTCCAGTAATCCGAAAAATCTCCCGTATCCAATGATTTGTTAAAAATAAAAAACAGAGGACGAAACAATATAAAGCTGCAGTTTTTCAGGAGTGAGGAAGGAATTGCAGGACCTAGTCCTTTATTTGTATCAAGTTTAGCCAAATTCTCGTAAATAGTTGAAATTGAAACATGATATCAGCATATATTAAGTTTTGATTCAATGTTACATTGATACAGATCGATATTCTGATTGGTGTAGGCTGAAGAAAAATAGTCAGCAAATAATCTAGCTATTTCTGAGCCCAAGGAAGTTTCAAATCCATCTAAATTCATTTTATCTGGAATAACAATATTCTGTTTTGCTGTTAACAAAATTCCAGAAGGCCTTAATATTACTTTTAACAGAGGTTTGAATAGAGTTTACATAATTTAAATAACACTCTTTGGACAAGAGTTTACAGCGAGCTCTTAGACTACTAAATAAGGCATAACTTTCAGATTTCGTACTTTTAAAAATATTATGAGCAATCTTCTTATCATAAATCAACTTTCTAAGATGCAGTGGATACCAGCATAGAATTTTTTTTATTGATAATTTTTAAGTGGAACAAATATTTCCATTGCTGAATACAGTGCATCATAGAAAGTATTTACCATTTCAAAAAATTATTCATTATGAAGGAATGTGTCCTAGTCAATGGCTTTAAAATACTGGTATATGGGTGTAAAATCGGTATTACAAAAGTCACAGTAATATTCTTCATTGTGCACAGTGTCGATATTTGTCTTGTATTGAAGAGTGGCTTCAAGCATCAAGTGGGATCAGAACATCAATAGCCTTGCAAACAGTAAGTTCAAATTGGGAAAGAACAAGATCCAGAAGAACTCCACTTTCGTTAACAATTTTGTTTAATTGGAAGAGGTTTTGAGAAGCACAAAGGTTTGAAATAGCCTCTATAGCCTCAGTATCTGCTTGTGATGATAAATGAGATGAAGAAGCTGTGGAACAAAAGTCCTCAATACTCCATACAGCATTAGGGAGATTGTAATCTCCAAAACCAAAAATTTTAGTCTGGGTGGTGTACTTTTAATGTTTCAACTTGAACATAGTACATATGATATGAATTGGGATGAGAAGTAGGTGGTAGATATACTGTACCCAATATCTATAAATTTATTGTTTCCAATGGAGACAAATAATTGTTCAATTGCTGAGTTAGATGGAATAAGGCAGCTAAAAAACAATTTCTCTGCTGCAATCAAGACACCCCCTCCTCTGCTCGAAGCACTCGACTCAGCTGTGCAATCTTGTCTGTAGATTTTTTAGTTATAAAGACCTAGTTCAGCATCTGCAATATCGGCAAATAACCAAGTTTCAGTGAAAATAATTATATCATAGGAACAATGTGAGATATTAAGGCAAAGTTTAGATAATTTGGTGCATAATCCTCTAACATTCTGGTAGTACAAAGAGAGCACAATTCAATGGGCTTTATTAGTTTTTTTTTTTGTTTTGTACGATTTTAGGAACATTGTTAAAATATTTTATTTGTTATCTTCGAAACTAAAAATATTTTATTAAACTTGTTTTTCACTATTAATCATAATTGTCATCAGCTATCATTCCCCCAATTTACGCCTATATGTTAAGAATCACCCTGTATATATGGACTTATAAATTTTATGTTCCATAATACTTGTTATCAGATAACTTTTTGTTTCATCTACATAAAATATTTTTATAACCAGCTCAAGGTAGGTCCTATATTTTATAATGGAAAGAATAGGTATAAGATTCTATTTTTGAACTTCAAAAATCTGATTAAATGTATTTTAAATTCTGAAGATTTATTTTGAAGTTCTTGGCATGTTTAAAAAACTAAATTAAGATACCTCTAAAAAACTTGCTTGTAACATTTTATATCTGTTTATGTAATGTTATATTGTTGTTTATATTTATGTTTATGTTATTGTAACCTATTTTTCTCATTCCCAGTCTGTTATTGGATAGTGTTATCACAAATAAATAAATACCTACTGCATTTTTTATTTAGACTATACTTTATTTATTTTTATAGTAAGGAGTAAGATTGCCAAACACAGAAGACAATAAAATGAAAAATAAGTAATTTAGAAGATAGGATTAAATGTTTCACTGATAAAAGTAAATTTAAATGTTTGATAAGATTCAATACCCAATAAATATTACTTAAGGATTTTATAAAGTAGGTACCTATAAGTATTTACAAGAAACATAAATGGCAAAATAAATATAATCAGCTAGCAAAACATAATGACCTTTAAAAACAAAGATAACCATTTAACAAATTATTATGTGCCAAACATTTTATAATTAAATAAAAAACAATTATTGGATACAGTAGCATTTCCTAAAAAAGTTGTAGTTAAACAAAGAACCTGTTATTTAATGGAAGTTTGGTTATCTTTATGCAAATGCTATTGAATTAACATCATTTATGGTAGTATACCTACCTTATTATGTATGTACCACTTATGTTGGTTCATTTTAATAACAAATACCTGCCTTAAGTAAAAGAAAATGATCTTTAATACGGGATTAGAAAAAGGTTCGACGAAGAATCTATTTTTAACTCTACGAAATAGAACCAAATTTAATATTTTAAACATGGGAATTAATAAAAAGGAATTAATTCAAGTGAAAAAGGGTTCTAAATTAGGTGCCCGTATTTGTTTTGATTGGAATTTCGTGTATTAATTAGGTAGTATTTATGTCGATATTTACCAATTTACATGGACAGTCCTTGAAATATTTGATCTGAACTCAATAAAACCCATATTTTAAATGATAAGGTCCGATTGACAGTATCACAGGCAGTATACATAGAGCCAGGTGGTCATTCAAACAACAATGCACATTTTCAGTCAATTAGAACACCAATTCACTATAAACCAAACACGAAAATTATAATAATATATTTTTCGAAGATTCGTAACATACTTAAACAACGACACTTTGTACAAATTTTTATTTTAATACTTGATTAGGAATATTTAACCCAGCATAGACTTTGTTGTAGCCATGTTTTTGCATTCTCTCTACCTACAGCGTTGACGTTTACATAAACATATCCGATCTTGAATGTACTAGATTTACAATATAAATAATTTATTTCTTAGTTTCGAACGAAAATTTCACTTATTACAAAAAAAAATTACTAAAATATAACTTTCAGTGGGGTATAAAAATCATTATTGAGTCTAATATTTACATCAAAAACCATTTTTTAAATCTAGAAATCTAGTACTGTAATAAATGCGGCAACGTAGCGAAAAATAGTGTTTTCTGCTTAAAAGGGAGTCTCTTACTTACCGATCGAGAAAGGACGGGTTCAAAAGCCTACTAATGGATTCGCAAAATTTATAACTCTGAGCTTAGGCAACACGTTTAACACATATCCGTAAGTATGGTTATCTATGCAATAGGAAACAATTATATTTTATTGCAATGATTGTACTGTTTTTGTAATAAAAATAATTTTAAAAAACCGACTTCAAAATTGTGCAGATGCCCTTAAAAATTGAGATTTTCAAGTTTCTCATAAATCATCAAATCCTGATCAATTGTAGACGGAATTATCTCAGAGGTATCCCCTTTCTAACAAAAAAGATTCATAGCAATCGGACAACGTGGTAACGAATTATAGCTGAAAATACATAAAAAATAAAGATTTAAAAACTACTATAGAAAGAATAATAAAAGGACAATTTTCAAATAGTCTAAAATGTTCAAAAATTGTGTATTTTTGTCCAATCTGATAACCGTTTTGTTTAGATGAAAGTATGGAATTTTTGGAGTTTTGTTTTATTATAGGTAGGTATTTGAAAATATAACAGACCGTTTGAAAAATATACTATTTTGGTTTACTGGGTTCATGTTTAGCATAAATTAAATATAGGTAAACAAAGATTGGAGGTAGGTCATTTCGTTTGATATATAAATAACAACTATAGGATATTATTATTATGCTACTAAAATATACATTTATAAATTCCCGAAACAGGTCGATATCTGATTTCAATTTACTGTTGTTTTAAAATAATAATCTAATAAGTATACTGAGTGAACTACCTTCGTGTAATGACGTCTTCGCCATTTATATAAAGCCAGCCCTGCTCTAGTAGATTTAGTGCTAGTCTAGAAGCTCCTCGAACTTCTTTATCCACGTCAAGTAAGTGATCTGTGATCCACGCATCGGACTGCGAGAGATAACATTCGAATCGATTTCTCTAGTCTGGAGAAGGGTCTCGATATGGCCAGCGCTAGACTCCTTATTGTCGCGGGTACGGTAAACAAAGAACAGAATCGGCTTCAGCCGATCTCGCACGTTACTGCAAATTGGCATACAGAGGGGTCTATTCTGTAACAATTCCTTTATATTTAACTGCTTTTAAAAATAGTTTCTTCTTTACTTCTGTCATTATTTAAACGGATCTTTAAAATACATTAGAGGACTATCATAAAGAAATCTGTTTAAATAATGACAGAAGTAAATTAACGAATACGAACATATTTTTATAGGCCGCCAATATTTTTAAAGGCCGTTAAATATAAAGGAATTGTTACAGAATAGACCTCAGAGTGGGCAAAAATACAAAAATTATAAGTTACTTGAAAAATAAGTAATAAACAACGTAATAAGTAAATTGATAAACTATTAAAACACGGTCTAGGGGGCGGTCTAGAGTTATTTCAGCAATTCTAATATTTTTGTTAAGTGTATACTTAACATAGCTTTCTTTGATTATGTCCATTAAATTTGAAATCGATACTTCAAACCCTTCGGGAGATAATTTTTTTTTGTTAAAACTTGTGTTTTACTATATTCAAAGGCTGAAAATTGGTTTGTAAACAAATTTTTTCTAAACCGATTCTGATTAATGACCACTTGCGAGGCAATATGGCCACTCGCAAACGACCCGCTTTGAGCAATCTATATCACAATATACCTATGTATCATTGGCCCTGTCAATGACAACAGGCCCACAGGGTTGCCATATCGAAACTGTTATTTCCCACTTGTCAGCATTTTGACAAGTCGTTGGAATGCCTAATATTTTTCATGATTCATAACATAACCTCAAACAATAATTGTTTATGTCTTATCTAACTGCTGCAAGTTGTGGTTTTTTAAACAACTCCTTTCCATTATTTTCCTCTATAATATCCACAAATAAAAAAATGATTTTACACAATATGCCACGCTTCATGGTATGACTATGATTTACATGAAAACACGAATATAAGACTACGACATATACATAAGTGAGCACTCTGGGCACCTATCCTCGACTAGTGCGTTTAAGCGCTCGCTTTGAAGAGATGCGAGTGGTTCATTGCGAAGACGCATTAGAAACCGTATTCTTAACCCTTCGTATCTGTGCCTTCGTAATCCTCTTTTATAAATGCGAATGGCAACTTGGCAACCATGTATGATCAACGATTATTTATGTTAAATTGTCTGCTAGAAAGGGGACTCAAAGTTCACACCGCTTGTTTTGTGAAAATTATTCGCGAAAAAGGAGCAATATTAATATGAGTAATGGTTTTGAGCATGAAGTCGTGGTTTTGGGTTGTTTTTTAATGCACTGTTTGGCTATACATAATTTGCAGCGTTATAAAATGGAAAATATTAGTAAAAAGACACATATAATTAACCGAAACAATCTGATAAACGCTTGATCAGAAAGTCTGAAAGGAGCTTTCCTATCATCATAAACTCTTCGAGGATGATTATTTGCCTCTTCTAATTTGTAATAAGATATTTAAAAATTTATATTTGCCATCATACCTATAGGTCACGATCAATTTATGAAACAAAACAAAAACACTGCAATATTAAAACGTGCATCCAGTTAGACCTTCGCAAGCTCTTTGGACCTTCGCATTTGAATGCGAAGAGCAAAAACCCACTCGCTGTCAAATGCGCACCCGCAATATAAATTCGAACGACCAAGAATAGCTACAACACGCTTTTGAGCAAATGCGCATTCGCATTTAGTAAATGCGCATTCGCATTGATTAAAGCACCAGTCGAGGATAGGTGCCCTGGTAATGTTCGAATTTAAATTATGGTGGTATCGCGAACATTCATTCGCCATAAATTAAAGTTTCTGGTGATTTCGCCACGGCTCCGCTACTTGTAACGAATTTTCTAGAAGCACCTCGCACCTCCGCCATTTTTTCAAATTCGTCATCGTTCTCATGCATACCATGAATGATTCACTAAGACTAGCCATAGGCGGCATTAAAAGCCCAAAAAGGCAGAGAGGAATTTAAAGGATTATAACATTACCAGATTGGTCGGAAATGGCTCGCATTACAGTATTATTTTTTTGAAAGTATTTTATTACTATTTTTTTTCATTTGACGATAAAAACTGTCAAATGACAAGTTTGTCTTGTTAACGCTTTGAAGTATGTACGTTTACGTGAAATTTATCTAATCTAATTTATCATATATTTTACAATTGTTTTTTTGAAAATGCCTTTAAGTGAAAATAAGGTACCATACGTAAAGACTACAAAAATTAACACATGAGTTGTGAGAAATACAATTAATGGTCCATATTGTTTTGAAGAAAATATAACAGGAGCATTGTATCTAGATTTTCTATAAAATACATTAATTGTTGATTTGACCAAGCTTTTTTTTTGATATTCAAATAGCCAACAATTTGGAATGCAGAATCTGGTTTCAAGAGGATGTCGCATGGCCACATTACGCTTGAACTGTGCGCGAGTTTCTAAAAAGAATCTTTCCACTTCGGTGGATAGGAAGAAGGGGAAAAGTGGAATGGCCAGCTTGATCACCTGATCTGAGCCCATTAGACTTATTTTATGGGATTTATAAAATCTAAAGTCTATGTTAACAACATACCACAAAATATCCGTGAGCTAAAAGTCCAAATCAGGCAAGAAATGCAGAACATAACACCCGCTATGCTAAAAAATTTATGGTAGGTCAATGCAGATCAATTGAACATTTATTGTATATTTACTTCTGTTTGCTTTTAGTAGTACATCACAGTAATTTCATACTTTGTTTACTCCTTGCCCGCCATATGAAGTCTAGCGCTGGCCATATAGAGACAAACGCACCGCTTCGAGAAGCTACCGGAGTGATCCCTTTGCGGCGTATGAGTCATAGAGAGGTAGTTTCCGATCTTTCTGGAAAGTCGAGAGTGTTCTGGTACAAAGCTGGCTTTATATAAATAGCGCGAGTTTGTCGACGGATAAGAAAATTTAATTTAAGTGTTGAACAGTAGAGACAAATTGTAATAAATAAATTAGAATTGTGAGTTAGTGCCCAAGTGTTATATAAATTAATTGGTACGTTAAAAATAAATTGTAAATAAAGTGTTTTAAATAAATAAACTATAAATAAATTAAACAAACGTTACATTGTCTTATTTTGCAAGTAACTTGTAATTTTTATATTTTTGACCACCCTGTACCAATTTGAAACAAATACCTTGTATTTTACTGAAACATTTTTAAAATCAGCTCAGCAAGGGAAATCCAGAATTTAGAAAAAATTGGGTGTTCCATTTAAAAAGATGGTGATGACGTCATCATGTATATTAGATTATTGTTTCAGCAATTTTTATTAGTATTATTTAGCTAATAATGGATTTATGCGTTGCTTGATGAACGCACTGCATATACGTATATTGTATACCCAGAACTAAAACGACGGATGGTATGGGGTTCTGATAATGAATTCCTTTTGTCGAATTTCGCATTAAAGCGATGTCCACAATGTGGCATATACTTAAATAATTACCGTATAATAAAATTTGGATTTCTTTGAAATGTGACTGGGCATTAGAGGGGTTTAAATGGTCAGTGCCTACATCTACATAATCTAATGGCGTAGGGTGTCAATACTGTTAGACCACTCATACATACATAACTCAAAATATTCTGGGCATTCCAAATAAAATGGTTGTGGGCTTGATGGATTTGACAGATTCAGTTTATAGTTGTATATAGGTGGATCATCCGTATGTTTTCAAAACAAATAAAAGGTCATGCCTTGAAGTAAAAATGTAGGTATTATTTTTTTATTACATTCAAAAGCTTAAATTTGGATTTAAAACACGTTTTTGCTAAATCGATTTCGATTAATGAGCACTTACGAGGCAATATGGCCGCTCTCAATACAACCCTCTTTGAGCAATCTATATAAATATATACATCATTGACCCTGGAAAAGCCAACAGGCAGCCATTTGAACAGATCGTTGGAATGCCTAATATACCTAAAACGTTCTACTGATTTATACCTGCAATACTAATATTATTTTTGTAACTCAAGGACTAAAAAATGTACTTTACTTCTCATTTTAGAGACTTAAGTGCCATTTTCACTCCCTTGGAACTAAAATATTTTAGTCCCAAGGGATTAAAAAATTTTATTCCCGCAAACAACAAAACCAATAGAAACCATAGCAAACTACTTCATTCGGGAGGTAATATAACAAGACCTCTTTTATAAGTGAATAAATTTATCGATTTTCCCGAAAATAGTTTTGTTTGAAACTTTGCCTTTATTTTTATTTAAATATTAGAACAATTATTAGAAACACAATTGATTACTATAAAACGTCAAAATAATAAACTTCAATTTAACATTTTCATTTTTCTTTTTTTTTAATAACTTTTCATAATCATTAAGTAATCGATTAAATATTCGTTATAAAATAATATTGAGTATTTATTTTCACATAATTATCGTGTAAATTTCTAAATTTTAGTCCCTGCGGTACAAAAAATAGCGCTCGGGCAACAATCTTCATTCTCGGGATTAAAAGGGGCACTTTAGTCCCTTGGTACATAATATACTATTTTTGGCATGTAAATGTTAGATACATGTCATTCTGGTAGGCAAAATTATAAAAATATCCGTACTTTTGTGGTTTAAAAGTCAGCAGCGACATGGACATGTTCGTTAAACATAAAAAAATATAAGGAAATTGGACTATCAGGCATTCCAAACAAATGAATTGCCAGTGGGAAGGTTTAATATATCTAAGGGTTGCAACATACGATATATTCTATCTACTATACGTAAAATCATGAATAATGAATTAAATTTAAATATTTTATGTCAAATACAATAAAAATAATATTTAAAAAATTCGTTTATTCATTTATTTATAAATTGGAATGCTTGGCGACTACTATTTTGAATAAAAAGAGCTTCCAATATGCAAGACTATGTCGCTACCCCCTTAGATATACAAGAACTTACTACTGGCACCTATTGTTTGACAGGTCGTTGGAATGCCTAATTATATGCTACATTTATATATAGAACAGGTGGTACAATAAAGTTATCTGTACCTAGTACCTACTACACATATAATAGAGTACAGTAGAATTTAATAAATCTGCAATCCCTATACCTACTCATTTAATAAAGTACAGAAGACGGGATTGAAGATAAAGTGCAGTAAACGGATAGCATGTAGGTAAATGGCCCCTTTAATAACTGAAAAATTGATGATGCCTGATCAATTTTGGATTTAAGTTCAATGACAAGTAAAATTGGTTCAGTAGTTTTTGAGAAATACAAGTCCTACTTGACCTTTCCAAAATTTTAATCACCCTGTAAATCAAATTATTAAATAATTTTTAATCCTTTTTCGTATTTAGGTATTTGTTTTTGTCAAATTTCATCTCTAAAAAAATTCAATTTACAATACGTTGACTCCATAATTATCCATCCATGTGTGCCTGATGATGATGTAACCACATCGAAACCGGTCGCTGATTAAATAACTCTGTGTGAATTAAAGGACTTTTCTTCCACCACCCTTACTCTGTAAATTTATCCTAAACATTTCGTATACCTTTCTAGGCACAGGTCAGTAATTTTATCACAATTTCCGTTATGCATCCCTTTTCCCTATTCCCTCGAACGTGACATACGCCTATTTAAGGTTTTTACCTTATATTCCCGACCATTCATAATCCCTTGTCCTTTGTGTCCCTCACGCGTGTCACATTTTAACGCCATTGTTGTTCTTTCCGCAAAGAGAACTGTCCCATCCGTCCCATATACATCAACCCGACGTCTATTACATAATGGGGCCCTCAACCCCCGGACAGACAACGGTCTAGTCTACCGCCCTCCATGCTGTCACTGTTTCAGCGATCTGCGTGCAAAGTTCAGATCAGTACCTACTCGTTAGTTTATGTCCCATCATTTTAATGGTAAATTCTTTTTATACAGGGTGTTTCATTGCGAAAGGGATACACGTTAACTGTTGATGTAGGCCACTGAAATGCTTCCAAATAAACCAAACTTATTGGATCTTCCGCCCTTTATAACCTAGATACAGGATGTTTTTATTAATTTTGCCAATTTATTTCTTGAGTCATGTTACGAACTACCTTGTATATGTTTTAAAAAATTTGCTCACGTATTATCCATAATTTTCTACACTATAAACAAGAAACGAAATCCAGGTCAGCTAGGATTATGTTGTATACTGTAGGCTACTATGCAAAAATGCCTGTATCGCCTTATAGCAGGCTAAGTCAGTTATTTTATGTAACGTTAGGCTTACCATACGTCCCGATTTGGCCGGGACAGTCCCGATTTCAAAGATATGTCCCGGTGTCCCGACCGGTCGATGGGTTTGTCCCGATTTACAATTAATTACTATTGTGCAAACCACACTTAGTTGTTGATGCAACTTGGCAACAATGCGTACCTCACAATTAGATGCATCGCTTTGCTTTTAGTGTTTCAGTCTTCACTTCAGTCATCTCACAGATGTGCATGAGTCTTGCATCTTGAATGTTTTTCGCGAAATTACTTGTAAATCGATACAGTTCCGGCACCAGTAAGTGATGCGAAATAATGTTATTTGTAGTTTTTTTGAAAGAGTAAAACCAAATTTGGTAGATTTTCACACTTTTATTTTAAAAATAAAATTTTTTTTTTAAAAAAACACTAACATGACATATGTTTCGAAGTACAACTTCTTTTTCAAATGTGACTATTTACAATTCGGTATCCAATATATATACGAAATAATTTAACAAAACAAAGTACTTAAGAAAACATCAATAACATTACAAAATAAACTAACTATTTAAAGTAAATAAGGGTACTTAGGTAATTATAATATCCATCAGATAACAATAAGATAGCCCATTACCGGGATTATCTCACAGAAAACTGGGAAAGAGATTTAATAAGGGTGAATTATTAATATCTAATTGATCATTTAGTAAGTTATCTGAATTTTTAAATCTATTTATTTCAAGTGTTTCTAAATGGTTTAATTTAAGGCTCTTATTTTCTACATGTAAAATTTCAAAGTTGTCTGTAAAAGAATGATTTTCAGCTAAAATATGATTTGAGTAAGTAGAATTATTTTTGTTTAAAAAAAATTTTTATTTTTAAAATAAAAGTGTGAAAATCTACCAAATTTGGTTTTACTCTTTCAAAATTAAATGGATTTTCATCAAGTAAAGGCCGAAACAATAAATAATTTATTTGTAGTAGTTATTCTAACATACAAGTCGGTATTTCAGCATTTTGCTTCTGAACATGCCAACATGGAATTGCTCATTTACCGCTGAACTTCAACGGGACTTCCCATTTTTAAAAAAAGTCGCTGGATCCTTAAATCGCGTAAAATGCGACAAGTGTACAGCCAAGTTTTCCGTAAGTCATGGTGGCCGAAGCGATGTAAATGATCATTTAATAACTGCCAAGCATAGATCAAGTGAGGAAGCTGCTGCAAATTCATCTAAAATCACCCAATTTTTCAAAAATTATGGCGCAGGAGACACAGAGCTGGCAATAGCTGCAAAAGAAGCAACATTCGCTCTCCATACTGCCAAACATGATTTAAGTTTCAAAAAGTCGGATTGTACCTACCTCAAAATTACTGTCGACTTTTTTTAAGCGTAAGTTTGTTTGGCTAGGACAAATGCGAGGCCATAATTTTTAATGGCCATAGAGGAATTAAAAGTGCATTTAAAAAGGACAAATTTTGTTACCATTATAACAGACACTTCCAATAGGAAGAAAAGGAACTTGCACCTGTTATTGTACGATATTTTGTCCAAGACTAGGGAGTACACGTCAAACTTCTCGACTTCTAGTCAGTTGTTTGAGAAATGTCCCAAAGGACCCCGCAATAATCTTATGGAAATTGGGTTTCTGTCAAATTGTCTGAATTTTTGATATGTTGTAGATTTTGTCATCTTGAACAAAAGTCTCCATGGACACAAAGTGCCAAAATGAATATTTTGGCAGCTACGGAGCTGCCAAAGCTCCCCTGACCCGTTGCAAAACTATTTATTTTCGACACTATTTACAGATGTCAAAAGCATATTTTAATTATTCTAATATATAGGGTAATGTTTTTGAGGTCACTGGATTCAACCCTCATGTCAGATTGGACAAATTGACCATTGACAGCTGTCAATTCACTGTCAACGAGGAATATAAAAGTAAATATCCTCTTTTCACATTGAGAGTTTGGGTTTTTGAGGTCGCTGAATTCAATTCTCATGTCAGATTGGACAAATTGACAGTTGACAGCTATCAATTGACTGTCAACGAGGAATATAAAAGTAAATATCCTCTTTTCACATTAAGAGTTTGGGTTTTTGAGGTCGCTGAATTCAATTCTCATGTCAGATTGGACAAATTAACCGTTGACAGCTGTCAATTCACGGTCAACGAGGAATATAAAAGTAAATATTCTCTTTTCACATTGACAGTTTGAGTTTTTGAGGTCGCTGAATTCAATTCTCATGTCAGATTGGACAAAGTGACAGTTGACAGCTGTCAACTGTCAACGACCTCAAAAACCCAAACTCTCAATGTGAAAAGAGGATATTTACTTTTATATTCCTCGTTGACCGTGAATTGACAGCTGTCAATGGTCAATTTGTCTAATCTGACATAAGGGTTAAATCCAGTGACCTCAAAAACATTACCCTATATATTAGAATAATCAAAATATGCTTTTGACATCTGTAAATAGTATTGAAAATGAATAGTTTTGCAACGGGTTAGGGGAGCTTTGGCAGCTTCGTAGCTGCCAAAATATTCATTTTAGCACTTTGTGCCCATGGAGACTTTTGTCCAGGATGACAAAATCTACAACATACCAAAAATTCAGACAATTTGACAGAAACCCAATTTCTATAAGATTATTGCGGGGTCCTTTTAAGTGATCATTTGACCGCAATTATTAGAAAATTTAATATTTCGCAAAAGACCGTTGGCTATTGTAGAGAAAACTGTAGTACGAACTTCGGTGGTGTAAAAAGAAGAGATAACAACGTGTATAGTCATTTAAAATGAGAAATCGGACGAAAAATAGTAGGAATAGGTTGCGGGGCGCATATTGTACACAACTGTTTACAAAATGCTGCAGATGTGTTACCAATTGATTTAGAAAGCCTTGTCGTAAAAATTTAGAAATATTTTTACATTTATACCGTATGGGTCACTCAATTGCACTTTTGCCAGTGGTTGAGGGAATATTGCAAATTTTTGATGGATTGAAATCGTACTACCTCTCTCAAGAGCAATGCCCACTTGCAATAAAAAAGTTCTTTGACGACAAACGAAGGGAATTGTACTGATGGTTTGTGCATGGTCAATTGCAATTGTTTAATCAGACAATTCTTAATATGGAGAAATCGGAAATACTCAAGAGATTAGAGGGCGATCTAAGAGTGAACATAAATGAGTTCAATGAAGAGATTTGCGGATTTTACACAAGAGCCATTTAATATCTGGATTTGTGGAAGAATAGTTTCGGTGGAGCGGAACATTATGATTGGATATGTCTAAAACAAAAACTTATGTGGGCTGAACTTGAAGCAAGCGCAGAACAAATAAATCAACTTTTTCATCCTCTTCAAAAAAATTAACATGGACAGCCTTTTCGACGAACTGAGCTTGGCAAAGAGATTCTTCAGAATTAAACAAGATGACTGGAATGCTAGTGCACATCCAATAAATTTTGAAGAAAAGTGGATTCAGCTTTTCCAGCATTTTAAAAATGAACAAATAGCGATTTCTAGTTTGTCGAAAATTATAGAATTTATCTTTTGTCTACCTGGGACATCCACTTCTCCATGATAAAACACATTTGATCAGATGGATCACGGGCGTTTGGATGAAAATATTGTCAGAGTTTTGTTAAGATGCAAAATTAACCTGAACATGACATGCACAGAATTTTACGATAACATTATAAACAATCATGTTTTCTAAAGAAAAATTCATTCTTGGGACAAATATACATGAAACTACAAAGATAAACCATAAATGAGGCCTGCCTTTCCAAAACGTTGTAAGTGCCAGTTTGCTCCAAATGTACTTTTTATGTTATTAATGTTTTAAATGCCATGCTTTACGCTCCCACAAAGCACTTTGTGTGCGCAGTGAAAAATCACGTGATTAAGTAGACGCGAAAGTCAGAATGTTGCAAGTGCCATCGCACTCGTCGGATGTTACGACGTGCAAATATACCGTTTAGTCTTTAGTACGATTAGAAACATGGCGGAGGCCTAACCAAATGTTGATAAGCGGGATAAAAAACGTGTTCGTTCTCCTGAAAAATGAAAAAAAAAACGTAAAAAGTCTCAAGAGAAATAGTGGTCAAGAATACATGTCTTCTAGTGGTCGCCAAGTTCCTGCAAAGGTTCCACCTACTGAGGTAAGATAAATTGAATTGAATTTGAATGAGCTTAAAATAAATAATTCTTTAATGGTAACAATTTATTTTAGATCAATTGCAAGTGCAATCTCTCTTGCTCATCGTTAAGGCTGGAATATAGGATTAGACTTTTCGAAAACTTTAACGATTTGTGTTCATATGACAAGCAACAGGCTTATCTGCAGAGTTTAGTTTATCCTCAATATATTGGCAGACGCAGACATCACCCAGGACAAAGCAGAAGGCAGCACACCTTTCGTTATTATCTAATACTACCCGGAGGATCTGAGATAAGAGTTTGCCTAAAACTATTTTGCAATACTTTCGGAATAACACCTCGCAGAGTTTAGATTTTATGTGAAAAATTTTTGGCGGGAACAATGGACCACAGTGACAAAAGAGGAGGATCTAGAACTACACAGAACATGCAAGAGTGGAGAGAAAATCAGAGAGCATATTTCCTCTTTTCCGTCAGAAATTAGCCATTACAGTCGAAGTAAAACGGAATCTAAATACCTATCTCCAGATTTAAGTGTTAGCAAAATGTATAGGACTTTCCTGAAAAAATACTGTCAAGAATTGCCACAGAAGCCACTTTCCAGACAATGGTATAACCAAGTTTTTTAACAGACTTTAATATAAGCTTTAGAGTGCCCCGTATAGACACTTGTTCCACATGTGACTCTTTATCCAATAAAGTAGGAAATACAGGTGATAATGAAAAGAAAAAAGAAGCTCAAATGGCCTTAGATTTTCATCACAGAAAAGTTGAGTGTGCTACTAAAGCAATGCAAGCAGATGTAAGAAATGCCAAACACTCCGATTTTTATGTTATAGCGTATGATATGCAACAGCAAATTTATGTGCCGCAGCTTACACATTCCGAAATGTATTATTCCAGACAACTGGCGTGTTGCAATTTGGGAATTCATGATTCAGACATTGAAAATGGGTTCATGTGCGTTTTGCCTGAGACTGTTGGCGGACGTGGATCTTTGGAAGTAGCGCATTGTGTTTATAGCTACTTAACAAAACAAATTACCACGAATAAGAAAAAACTAATAGTGTGGTCGGATAACTGCGGGGCGCAAAACAAGAACCATATAGTTTTATCCATGTATTTGACATTGTTGGCAAAAGTAATTTTTACCGAAATCATACACAAGTTTTCTGTAAAAGGACACATTCTTGGCATGTGACAGAGACTTTGGTATTATTGAAAATAAAAAAAAGTGTACGGTCCCTAAGGATGTTGTTCGTACGATTGCAACAGCTAAACAGAAAAATCTCTTCGTTGTAGCCGTTTTTGATGGTTTTCACGACTGGAGGTCTGTAGCAAAGAACCTTAATATGACAAAACTTAAAATAAGTGAAGCTGCGAAAATAAGATTGTCGAGAGATCAGTTTGGAACACCTGAAGTCTGGAAGTCGCATGGAGCCTTACAGTTTCCTACAAAAACTAATATTCTGCGAAAAGGAGTAACTATTGACGACTTTGCAACAATTGAAGTTAATGAACAGCCTACAAAGCATGGTATTCCTGAAGAAAAAGTAGCCCATATTAGAGCGATGCTTCCTTACCTCACAAATGAAGCATATGAATACTATTCACAGCTTCTGGGCTAGATTGCATCTGAGTATTGTTCGATATATTCGTTTTTTATTGTACCAAACGTGTATTAATAAAGTTACAATGTTATTCTATAAAATAATAGTGTTTTATTATGACATTACATCAGATAAGACCTGCGATTTTCTTTGTACTCACAACGTTTTGACTTGCAACGTAGATTAGGACTTACAACGTTTTGGAACTAAGCGATTTTAGATTTTTTACTTTCCTATCTGTATACAGATATAAGGAAAGTATAGGAATCATGATTTTTTTCGACCTCGAGTTTTCGACGGATTTTTACGTTTTGAGGTCCCCTGAATCCGTTTTGACTATTTTCGCGATGATGTCTGTGTGTGTGTGTGTGTGTGTGTGTGTGTGTGTGTCTGTGTGTCTGTGTGTGTGTGTGTGTGTGTGTGTGTGTGTGTGTGTGTGTGTGTGTGTGTGTGTGTGTGTGTGTGTGTGTGTGTGTGTGTGTGTGTGTGTGTGTGTGTGTGTGTGTGTGTGTGTGTGTGTGTGTGTGTGTGTGTGTGTGTGTGTGTGTGTGTGTGTGTGTGTGTGTGTGTGTGTGTGTGTGTGTGTGTGTGTGTGTGTGTGTGTGTGTGTGTGTGTGTGTGTGTGTGTGTGTGTGTGTGTGTGTGTGTGTGTGTGTGTGTGTGTGTGTGTGTGTGTGTGTGTGTGTGTGTGTGTGTGTGTGTGTGTGTGTGTGTGTGTGTGTGTGTGTGTGTGTGTGTGTGTGTGTGTGTGTGTGTGTGTGTGTGTGTGTGTGTGTGTGTGTGTGTGTGTGTGTGTGTGTGTGTGTGTGTGTGTGTGTGTGTGTGTGTGTGTGTGTGTGTGTGTGTGTGTGTGTGTGTGTGTGTGTGTGTGTGTGTGTGTGTGTGTGTGTGTGTGTGTGTGTGTGTGTGTGTGTGTGTGTGTGTGTGTGTGTGTGTGTGTGTGTGTGTGTGTGTGTGTGTGTGTGTGTGTGTGTGTGTGTGTGTGTGTGTGTGTGTGTGTGTGTGTGTGTGTGTGTGTGTGTGTGTGTGTGTGTGTGTGTGTGTGTGTGTGTGTGTGTGTGTGTGTGTGTGTGTGTGTGTGTGTGTGTGTGTGTGTGTGTGTGTGTGTGTGTGTGTGTGTGTGTGTGTGTGTGTGTGTGTGTGTGTGTGTGTGTGTGTGTGTGTGTGTGTGTGTGTGTGTGTGTGTGTGTGTGTGTGTGTGTGTGTGTGTGTGTGTGTGTGTGTGTGTGTGTGTGTGTGTGTGTGTGTGTGTGTGTGTGTGTGTGTGTGTGTGTGTGTGTGTGTGTGTGTGTGTGTGTGTGTGTGTGTGTGTGTGTGTGTGTGTCTGTATAACGCATAACTCATGAACCGATACACGGAAAAACACCAAATTTCAAACTTAAGCTTTATTCCAGCGTCTAATGAGCTGATTAGATTTTGGGCAGAGTCGGAACATCTGGGGGGGTACTTTATAGGTGGTCATTTTTATATTTTATGGAATATATCTGTTATTTACGTTTGGGGAAGAAAAATTTTTAAATAAAAGTTACTTCTTATTTTATTATCTATAATTTTTGTCATTTACAAAATTTTCCTAAAATGGTCCGTATTCGAGAAATTTGACAAAATGTAAAAAAATATTTTTTTTTATAAAAATTGTTCAAACAAAAGTTGTTTGTAATATAATTCTCTATAATTATTCGAGATATTTGAGAAAATGTGTAAATTTCGAAATTTGAAGAAAACTCAAAAACGAATAAAGAAAAAATCAATAAATTTTAAACTTAAGTTTTATTTCGGCCTGACGTGAAATGATTAGATTTTGGACAAAGTCGGAACATCTGGGAGGGTACTTTATGGGAGGCCGTTTATATATTTTATGGAATATATCTGTTATTTATGTTTGGAGAAGAAAATTGTTCAAATAAAAGTTACTTCTAATATTATTATCTATAATTTTTGTCTTATGTAAAAATTTCCTGAAATGGTCCGTATTCGAGAAATTTGACAAAATGTGCAAAATTCTGATTTTTATGAAAATTGTTGAAATAAAAGTTGTTTGCGATATCGATCTCTATAATATTTGTTCATACATGATTTTTTTTAAATGGACCGTAATGGAAAAATTGTAGGAAAAGTGCTAAATTTAAATTTTTCAGTATTTTCATTTTCAATGAATATCTATAGAAAAATGTTTCGCGGTAGATGTATGTGGACAATGTATATATATTTAGTTTATCCTCTAAACATTTATAGAGATGCTGCAATAGGTTGTACACAATAAACGGAAAAAGCATGTAATAACTAGATAGGAAAGTCATGTGTTGGACACATCAGATTTTTTTTATTGGGTTATCGATACGTGCTCACCCGATTTCATCCTTAATAAACGTTAAACATAAGATAAACTTCAACTTTATTGTAGGGAATTGCAATATTGTTACAGCTAGCTGAAAAAATCAGTTTTTTGCTTCTCCTGTAAAATTTTAAAAATGGCACTTACAACGTTTTGGAAAGGCAGGCCTCAAATATAAATAATTAGGTGTTCTTGAGTGGTGAGTGCAATACAAAAACTATATTTTGTATTAGTTTGTAGCGATTTAAGATAAAGTTTATTTTTCTATTTAAGTTTGCTTGCAGAATAAATGCAGTTTTGTTAGCTTGGTATTACACTATTATTATTATTAATATTTATTTTATTACGATTCATAATGTGTCCCGGTTTCATATCCTAGAAATATGGTAAGCCTATGTAACGTGTTTTGTATTATTATCAACAATATATTTTGTGTATTTTTAAGTTAAAAACACGCAGCAGTTTTTCAGTCACGATAATAAATTCGTTGTTTGTAAAACGTATGAGATTACGGCTCTTAAGGCCAAGTTCAATTTCGTTTGACATATAATCACGATTTTTTTTAGGTTAGAAAATTGTATTATCGATTTTTTTCATTCGAAGTAATACAAGACGTCACTTTAAATTTCTATCTCTTTATGTCAACAAATTTGTATCACGATGAATTTATAAAACTATGTCACTAATGTCATGTGCTAATGTCACTAATGAATATGTGGCGGTAACTGACGGCAACACTGTCAGCTACTCCATGGCTACTACAGTACATACAGGTCCGGTATAAGCAATGGACAATAATAATTTAATGTTTTGATCGAGTTAAATAAAATATCAAAATTAAATGTTTATTTTTAAGTAAACGACATTTTTAAATGTATACGTCTTCAATCAAAAATAATATAGGCTAATACTCAAGTGTATTATACAAGAGATAATTTTACCCTTTACTCCAGTTTTTTGTAATGAAACCAGCGGTAAAATAGATATTTGTGTACCAAGGCTGTGTTTTGGCCGAATTAGACATATGCGTTCAAGTCTAAGCTAGTTCTGGTTAAGTATAAGAGTAATAGGCAAGAAACGGGTGTTCAATCAAACTTGACATCGAGATAGATGTCACATAAGCAGGTGTACTGAAGATGAACTTTGCAGGACCAAGCATCAGATAGGTATAACACTTGATATTCTGAAAACTATATGGATACTACACTGAATAAGAACGAATGGAAGTGTCAGAAGGAGGCTAAAGGCAAAAAATAGGCGAAACAGAGCCTAATAGATAGATAAGTAATATTTTAGCCAGGAGAGAGTCGATGAGTGTTATAAATATAGTTAATTTATGAATGTATTTTTAATGTATAATTTCAGTTTATTTTCATTTTTGGTATAAAACTATGGCTGACATAATAAAACTCTTAAAAGTATATATATTTTCAATCTTTATTACTATACATTATTTAGTATTCATTTATTCTCTCTGACCTAGGGAAAAGGTCAGAAAACCCTGGTATTGTTTACAATGTTGCGTGTTCCTAATGATACAAAACATTACAGAGGAATGATACTTAGCCGATGAAATCTCATAGAGTTCACGCATGACATATTGTGGTATGGAATATGGCTATCTCTGATGCATCTGCAGATTTAAATTTATTTTTGCGTACTGTTTTCTATCAACTGATACCCCAAATTTATACAAGCCACGTCTTCGCACCACAATGTGACATAGCATCAAATCTGCTTAATCACGTACCATTTTTTTAAGTATCAATGATATTCTTGGTGTAGCTGATCATCATGTTTCGAGTCATTGAACCTAAAAAATAACAAATATCAATAAATAGAATTCGGAATTTATTCCAAAAATATTTTTCTTTGGGAATTATATAGGATTTCTCGTTAATATACTGACAAACTTTTAAAGGTGGTAGATGCACCAAAATAAACATTATTTTGCTTATTAAAATAAAAATAATTTTATTGCCAAACAAATTAATCCATTTACAGAACAAAATACATGAAATAAATGTTAAGCATAATATTTCGAAAGAAAATAATTTTAGCAACAGCAAGAAAAAAAAGAAAAGAAAGAATCCTAAATACAATAGCTACAAATTAGTACAACTAATGGTCGAAATAAATATCCCAATCAGAACAAAATTAATTAAAATTTGAGCACATTAGCGTTATAGGTGAATTTCTTCCCAAGTTCGTTCAAATACGTGCTGTATAAAATGTTTTATGACATCTAATGGCTGTTTGGGGAACATTAAAATTTATTTAATTTATTAAAAATAGTACATTAATAGTGTTATGTAATATTTTATAAAAAAAATGTAACACTGGAAACTACCCTTCTATTTTCGAAAGCAGCAGAGATTCTTCAATACCTCGAATGGGATACAGCTCATCTATTTTAAAAGAAAGGTACTTGAGAGATCGCCGCTGAACATTTTCCAATGATCTTTTATGAATATTGTAAATAAGGTTCCAGACAAGAGATGCATATTCTGGCCTGGAACGAACTAAAGAAAAGTAAGGATCTCCAAGCTTTAAGAGTTTGTAAAAGAACGAGTATTACGAATTAAGAACCCTAAGCTTTTCAACGCAGAAGCAACGGTATTTTCAATATAACCCGAAAAAGTAACTTTTTGGTTGAATAGTATACCTTAATCTTCAATTTGTGCACAAGTCCGATAAAGGTAGGCTGTTAAATAAATAATCAAACTCCACCTTGTTATTACTTCTAGTATAGGAACATACTTTACATTTAGACACATTCATAAACAGCTTGTTTTCATTACACCAATTTTCAACGATTCCCAAGTTGGGTCTGTAAAAAATAACAGTCTTGAATTGATGAGATTGAGGTAAATATTTTTAAGTCAGCAGCGAACAGCAGGTTAAATTTATTGCCAAGTCATTTATAAATATACCAAATAATAGTGGCCCCAGATTGGAGCTCTGTGGAACTCCAGATGTTGCTGTGAGGGGTGAAGATGAAAATCCGTTGTAAAAGACATAATTAAACGATGATTTAGGTAAGATGAAAATAATCTCAACAGCGACTGATCAAACCCTAAGCTTTCCAACTTCCTTACAAGAATATTATGATTTTTAATTATTACAAAATACATTATGGGCAGGTTGTACAAAAAATATTCTAAACATATTTTAACTAACAAGAGTTTTATTTTTAACTAGTTATATTCAAAAACAAATGTCATTTTAAAACTATGTTTAACAATAACCGATGAGTATACAACAAGGTTCACAGTTTAAACTAAGTCTACATTTGAACTGCCTATTGTACAACCCGCCATATGTACAATTAAAAATTAATTGTATTTCTTTAAAATGCACTTGATTCTGTTGATCAAATTCGATAAAAAAATTAAAAAGTATTTGTATAAAGGTGGTTTTTATATCTATGCTATAAAGCATGCATTGGGGGTAGCATGTAGAATATTTAAGTATCAGATCAGAGAGATTAAAATTAAATAACATATGTAGTGGGATTCTCATCTTTCAGTACGTCTCCTATCGAGACTCCTATCTTTGTTCGACAGACAGCGATTTTAATGTAATGTCTCTCTCTATTCCGTATGTAATGTGTCGAGTTCGCACAAAAGAACGCTGTCCTGATCAGAAGAAATTACCACATCAAAGGAAGAAAATTAGGTCCCCTGTTATTTTTAATTTATATTAATGATTGTTGATGTCGCAATAATCAATATGACATTTACCTGTTAGCCTATGGTGTCCTTATCTATGTTTCTTGTAAGTTGTAAGGATTCAGATAACGTAGTAAGAGTTAATTGTCAATGAAACTGCAAAATGTTTATAAATGATGTTGAAATCATTTGTTAAAAATCAACACAAATACCTAAAACAAAATATAAGCTGATAAGTAATAACTATATGCAGTTTTGTGGACAAACAATATAGGAAATTGAAAGAAAATCTATACAGTTAGTAGAAAAATTCAAATATTTAAGGGTAATTATTCGGAAACTGATGAAATTCACAGACCATATGCAAATACTGTTATCAAAACAATTGCAGTTAAATTACATTTCCTATTTAAAATGTTATTAAAATAATTGTTATATTATTACATTATTTTTAACTAAATTTGAATATTGTGATATTAGCAAACTAGCCAAAAATAAAAATAAAATAAAAACCGAAAACATACCTGGATCTACAATAATATAATATATAAATAATATAAGTACATTGCATCTTTTAAATTATTAAAGTCCATTAAATTGAAATGACACGTCAAACCATAAACGTCAAACTTTCAAAACAAACATGCTTGTGTTGTGTTCCAAACAGAAAATAGCATTTATAGAATAATTTATTTACTTGCAGCCTTTCCCCGCACACCACCCCGCCCCTCACCCAGAAATATGGTCAAATTGGGCTAAGCCATTTTACATTCGTCTGCATAGGGAGCGATGTTGCAATTTTTCAAATTTAGTGTCTATTCCGTCTGTTCAGATGGCAGCATCTTATGGGCCCTACATTTTTAAATCTTATCACAAGAATCCTGAAATAATTAGGCAAAAATAAAAGAATGTATTTTGCGTTTTAACTTTTAAATACTATAAAAAATGATGGAAAGTCCATAACTTTTAAATATTTGTTAAATATCACTTATTAAAATATTATGCATTAAAAGTAAAACAAACCATGGACTTTCCATCATTCTTTACAGTTTTTTGAACCAATTTAGGAAAACAGTTTTTGAAAATATTATCGTTCAGAGCTGTATTTCTTGTGATAAAAAAGTCGCCGTCACTTGTCATTGAACTTGGCCTTAATCAAAATACTAAAAACACATTTTCACCTTGTTTCACTAAGATCCACCATATCTTCCTATACGTACAAACTTGATGTAAACAAAGCGTATCTACATATTAAATTCGATATATTTTGTTTTTTTGTGCATATGCATATAATTTGTTTGTGCAATCGAAATTGAAATTTGTCTGAAAGTAATCCGAATCCGATCCTGGTTTATTTCGCTTCGTCTATTTATCGCGTGTCCAAACATTATGCTACATTTACGAAAATGCGTTTTACTCTTGATGTAATTCGTCCGTCAGTCGGACACTGAATTCAGAATCAGAATTCGAAATGACCGTTGTGAAATTGGTGATTGCAAAAACTACGTGGGGGACCTTAAACAGCCTGATGGAATATTCACTAATTATTCATTGGGGTTTGTCAACTTTGATTTAGTTTTGCTACAGGTTTTATTAGAGGCTTTCATTAGTGATACGAGGGTGGATTCCTATGCTGCACCCCTGGCCCCCTTATAGTAAAACTACAATGGCATTATTTTTTAAAAAAGTCTCCCTTTACACTAATGCACTTGGTCCATCGGTGCTCTAACATCTCAACAGCCTCCTGGAAAAAAATTTGTCCGACCTCTGCATAGTTGTCAAAGAGCTGTCAGAACTTTGTTCAAATTTAAATATTTCGACGTTATTTCTATCTTAATAAGTGTTTTTTTTATTAATTTGTATAAAAATCATGACTAAATGTGCCAAAATTAATTATAAAAACTCTTCAGTGTAGTATTGTAAGTTTAACATTTGATGGTGCTTCTAATAATCTAACAATGGCCAAACTCTTGGGCTGTAATTTACATCATACAACTTTAAAAACTAGTTTCAAGCATCCATCAAATAATGAAGAAATTGTTATATTTTTAGATCCGCCACATATGCTAAAGTAAATTAGAAATACTTTAGCAGAAAAGTATTCTTTTGTAAATGAAGAAAATAAAATTGTTGAGTGGAAGTATTTCAAACAACTTCACGAATTACAGGAAAATGAATCTTTCCACTTAGCAAATAAGCGAAACTCGCAACATATAGTTTTTAAAAAACAAAAAATGAAAGTTCGTCTTGCAACCCAACTATTTAGCGAAAGCGTCGCAACTGCCTTAGATTTTTGTGCGAACGTTCTACATATTGAAGATTTTTAAAAATGCTGGGGCGACAATTAATTTTATTAGAAAAATGAACATTCTGTTTGACATCCTGAATTCACGAAATCTTTTGCAATTCAATTATAAGACACCTCTATCTGAAAATAATTACAATAATACATTTATTTTTCTTGACTCTGTCGATAAATATATTAGTTCTTTAAGAACACATGCTGATGGTAAACTTCTATTAGAAACTGATAGATCCACTGGCTTTCTAGGTTTAAAAATATGCATTACAAGCCTAAAATTACTATAAAATAATTTAATTGTGGAAAATAAGTTTTTAAAATTTTTGCCTTTGTACAAAATTTCACAAGACAATTTAGAATTATTTTTTTGTTCAATACGGTCTCATGGAGGTTTTAACAATAATCTTACGGTCAGGCAATTTCAGTCTGCATATAAAAAAATTTTAGTTCATGTTGAATTAAGAGATAGTTTCCGTGGAAATTGTATTCCTTTGGAGGAATTAACTATTTTAAAGTGCAATATAACAAGCCAGTTAAATGTTACTTCAAAGGAATATGCAATGTCTGATAATATTGACGATTTTGAGAAAGTGAATGTTATTGAAAATGATCATGATTACCAGATCTAGTCTCCTCCTTTTCTAAATATATAATCACTTACATTTCTGGATATGTTGTTTATTATTTAAAAAAGAAAATCATTTGTGAACAATGTCTAGATGCCTTAATAAGTAAAACTAGAGATTTGTTTCTATTTTCATTCATTGATATAAAGAATAAAAATGGTTTGCAATATCCATCGGAAGATGTAATAAACATTTGTTTAAAATGTGAAAAAATATTAAAAATTATGAAAGACTCTAAGAAAAAAATATCAGTTGATATCATCAGCACATTAGTTTTAAAAGAATTCATAAATTCCAATGTCTTTTCGAATATTATGTAGCACAGCTTGGACCAGTTTGTGTTCGATAATCATACAATATTATTAATCAAGTGCATAGTTGATAAATATGTTAGTATCCGACTAACATATCTTACTAAAACTAGAGTTAATAAAGCTGCTAGCATAAGACATCAAAACAACAAAATAGTGTTGTTTAAAAGTCAATAAATATTTTTTAAATAATAAAAAAAAAATTGTAGTGTCTTATTAAGAATGGGACACAGAAAAACTGAAGAGTTACCTATAATTTTACCAAATTTGGCAAAAGTTTTTGGTGTCATAAGATACGTTACACTTATTTGAACTATAATTATATATTTTTTGATGTTTTTTAAGTAAATCATATAGGTACTTTTGTTGGGAACTTATAAGAAACTTCAAAATTAAAATGAAGAATATTCGCATTCTAAGCATAGTCTTATTTTTAATTAGACTCTTCAGTTGTTCTGTATCCCTTTCTCAATGAGACACCTTGTATATAAACTTCTCACTTGAACAATTTTATATTTTTCAAGTATGTACAATACAGGTGTATCAGAAATTAAAGCAAAAAGACAACTTATAACAAAGGTTTAAATTTAGTAATGTGAAGTCATCCTTGCACCCTAAAAAAGTACCAATGAAGAAATTATTCCTCCAATGCAACCAAACAGTTATTTTTAGGATAAGATTTTGTGTCAAATATTATCCACAGCCACAGGGTTTCTTTTTAAATGGCATGACATTCAAAATTTTGGTCAAAACAATTTTCATCATGCACTTTTCTTGGAAATTCACAATGCTTTATTAGGATTAATAACACCAGTTTCTAGAAACTTTTTCACTATAACACTAACATTACTGATCAGAAAAAGTGGTTAAAGTTTTCTTTTTGTAATCACAAATCGCAACTGAATGCCTATTTTTAAAATAAATTATCTCTATAATTCCATTTGTATAGTTGTATGCTGTGCATCTGTGAGATTGTTGTTTATTATACATATAGGTACCAATTATAGAAATCTTTAGTAAGTACTTGCTTGCAATTTTAGTAATATATGTACCTACCCTATATAATTAATTATTTCAAACATAAATAAAACCAACAACTATTATCTGAGTCTTTTTAGTTCCGATTGATTTTGACAGAGTAGTTTTGATCATGCTTTTCTTCCATCTACTTTTAACCATAAAGTCATATCTAGCTGAATTTTTGGTCTTTTTAAACTTTTGACTGTAGCGGGTCATATTTATAATGTATGTCATCTGCAGCAGAAAGACCTACATGTTTTACATTTAAAAGTAATAAATTGTCCTTTCTACAAACTCGGCTGTATTTTTACTAAAATATATTTATTCACAATTCACGTAGTGGTTTGGTAATTTGATGTTATAATTCTCCTCATTGTCAGATTTTGACATTGGCAGCTTTGATCAAGACAAGAGAGTCCTTGAACGAAAAATCGTAGTTCGGGTTTTAGTTTTAAAGCACAAAGAGATTAACAAATATGATGCAGTGTTATTCGAACGTTGATTTTCGATCACACAGGTCATATATCGGACGGTTTCGGCGAAGACAGAACAATATAATAATATTAATCTCTTTTATGGTCTTGGCATTAGCTTGGTCGGAAAACGGTTAATAAATAATAGTAAATAGTGTAGAAGTCATAATTGCGCAATGTCATCAAATTAATTTCGAATCGATCATGTTGAAACAAATCTTAGGTAAGTAAGTCATTTAAAAGTTGTAATTCTGCATACGAACTTTAATTATATTTGAATACGACCCTGCTTAGTCAACCATTTAAGCCACGCCCAGTGGGGCCATTTTTAATAAAACGTATCATATGCAAAACAATTGCCTCATGGCATCTCCATTAGTATTATAACCTCCATGGATCTGGCGAATATAGTAGGTGCTCCACCAATTCAAAGCCTGCTGGGTGTATAACAGCCATGTCAATAAAAGATTTATGGCTGGGAGCATTATCCTGATGGAACAGCACACCGTTCCTTAACTTTCTTCGGCGTTTATTTTTAGAAGCGCAATTTAGAAATCAATTGTGCGTAATATGCTCCTGTAATGCTCTGTCCCTTTTGCAAATAGTCAGTCAGGATGATTCCTTGAGCATCCAAGAACACAGACAGTAAAACCTTTCCAGCAAGTGGCAAGACTTTGAATTTGCGTGGAGGAGGAAAATATCGCTATTTTCACTCTTTACTTTGTTCTTTGGTGGGTAACATACCGACTAAGAAAGTTCTCTTTGTTTGCTTGGTACCTTTTCAAAAGTCGCTCACAAGTCAACTCCCGAATTTTTTTTGATCAATGGTTAACATGCTCTCATCTTTTTCATATCTAATTCTTTATTCAGTATGTAGTGCACCACATGATATGATAAGCCAGTATCTTCCATAATGTCCCTGATGCGTACTCTTCAGACTTGCAGTACCTACCTTTTTATTGTTTTTGTCTGTTGTTACCGCTATGGGAGGACCACCAGCATGCTGGTTTTCACAGGACGTTCTTTCGCATTTAAAATCTCGACACCAGCGTTCCACTATGTCATAAGAAACTGCAGACTCCCCAATAGTTTCCACAATGTCTTCATGAATTTGAGTTACTGGTTTTCACAGGATGTTCTTCCGCATTTAAAATCTCGACACCACCGTTTCACTACGTCATAAGAAGTTGCAGACTCCTCAATAGTTTCCACAATATCTTCATGAATTTGAGTTGGCATCATGCCTTTTTTCTGGAGGTATTTTATTACGGCTCTTTGTTCTACAGAATCCATTACTATGAACAATCACGACACACAGTTCAAGAATTATAGCCGCAGCACAACAACGCTTTGAGATACAAAGTTGATATTTTGTAGATATGATCTACAAAAGTGAGTTAACTGTTAAAAACATTAATCAACCTATCTCACTTAGAATAGGTCAGGGGCGGAGCATAGGGATCCACCTCCTAGTAGTTATTTTTACGTTATACTAATAATAAATAACTGACACTATAAGTCACTGGTATGTATTAAATCATTATTTTTATCATTCATAACTTTTTTGTTTACAAAAGTTGTAAAATGTACCTATTTTTTATTAATTTTTGTACTACTTTTATCACTACTCTTCGATTGCAATTTTTACTTATTTTATTAGTAGGCCGCGGCTGTTATTTAAAAGTTGTAAGGTGATACTTGCTATTTTATCTATTTGTTATAGTGTTTTAAGCTCAATTGATTTTGGGAGTGGGTCAGGTTATTAAATAACTCGTATTACCTTGAAAAAGAAGTTGGGCACCACTATATTTAAAACTTACTATACTTGACTTTAGATTAATGATAAAAATATAGAAAATCACTAACCATTAAGATATTATATTTAAACAAAGTTTTAGATAAGGTAGTAACAAATTCTAATTCACAGAGATTTACTTAATTCAAATTTAGATGATGTATTTAAAGAAAACTCATCTGTTGTAACAGGAGGTAGTATATAAGGAGTGATGTATGGAATTCTAGGCCTTCTTCAAAGGGATTCTTATTCTTAATTCTGGAATTGACAATATTCCCACATAACATCAATGTTCTATGAATATACCAAGAACGTTCTGTTTAAGTTCTTTTTAGTATATCCTTTTAGAATGTTCTTAGAACATACCTAGAATATACTTTGAAAGTATATTCTAGAAAGTATATACTGAGTACGTGCCTTAAAAGTATGTTCCAAAAAGTATATACTGAGCACGTGCTATAACAAGACATTCTTAGAAGATACTAAAAGTCATATACCCAGCATGTACCTCATATTCTGAGAATGTTCTAAATGCTTGCAGGTAAAAATTAACACCAAATACATGTAAAAACAAGTTTATATACATATCTACATGAATTTTTCCCAGATGCCGATCTAATAATTCGCTACCAAACGCACTAATGTTGAATGTTTAGGCCAAAAAACATTCTCAAACTAAAATAGAAGAAAAGAAGAAGAATAACATAACCTACAATTCCTACAAATTTTTTGATCTCGATTGTTTGTAAGAGGTAAGTCAATTAATAAAAATTAATTGCATCGTATGTTCTATATGAAAATAAACAAATTTTACTATATTTATAGTTTTTAGGACCTATAAGCAAAGTATATTAACCATTGTGTAGCGACAGCTGGGGAACCGAATTCTAGTGCGCCGACGCGAAATAGAGAGGCGAGACGTCATCTAAAGATGTAAACAACGCCTTTCACTTTAGTCCGGCAGCTGATATAGGAATTCGTTGTTGTGGATTTATTAGTGATCTTTTATTGTGTTTTTGTTAAGATTTTTTGGGGTTTTGTGGGTTTTTCATTATGCCAGGAAATGCATGTACTTATCGACCTTGCTCGACAAGGTCTGGTTAACAAATCACTGTTTTCATTTCTAGAAGAATATGAGAGGTAAGTACCTTGAACTACACACTATATTTGATATTTATCAAATAATAATCTTATTTTTATTGGAACTTATTTGTGAAAATTTGCATATGTACCAGGTATAACAATTATTATAAATGGGTTTTTCGAGGGTTTCTTGTTTAGAAAAGGGTTCGTTTTATACCTGTCATCAGATTTGACACTGACTTCCATATTGTTGTATGAATAACTTGTCAAATCAGATACCTCTGTAAAACACTTTAAACGTGAATTAAAAGTTTTGAGTAACGGGGCGCATTATTAGTCAAAAATTGTATTCAGCGACATGTTTAAACAAAGCGAAATTTAAAGTTTGAGACAACTCGATTAATAAATAAGAAGGTCCATAAGTAATAATTTATATTGTTATCAAAAATCAAAACCCTGTGCACCTACCAACTTTCAAGTATCTAGCTCATCCGGACGTAGGTAAAAAAATTGAAATTTATCAATAGTAGTTATATATATCTTTATATTTACTACATAAGTTAAATACTCATAAATATTAAACTGCCTAATAACCAAACCTTTATTATAAATGTAAACTACAAAAGAGTTTTACTTCAAATTACGTCGAGCAGTGTAAACATCACATTCAAGACCAGTTCATAATTCGAGCAGTGTTTTACTGTGTCCTTCCGTCAATAACGTCAAAAAAGAGAAAGAAAATTTGCACCACCCAAGATCAAAGGTACCGACGCTTTATGTCGCTACTCAATGGTTAATATACTTTGCTATAAGTGACGTTAGAATACAGGATATCCCAAATATTAATTGCCAGTGTGAATTTATTAATATAGTTAATACTAATGGTGGATTGAAACTAAAATACAGTGTTACCAGAATTATATAGACACTTTCTATGAAAAAAATCCTGTAAGGCCAGATATTGACCTGGAAGAACTAGAAAAGTTAGCTAAAGAAGAAGGAAAACTACAAAATGGTGGTAAGTAATTAACAAAAATATATTTAAACTTTCAGTAAACATCATAATCATTTATGTAACTCTTGTTTTTATTAGTGGAATGCCATGTACAGTTTTTAATGTTTTATGTTCCACAAAAATATTTAAAATATTCCATTAACTATGTACACTTAATTTGTATATGTACCAAGTTTGTTAATTTTTTTTAAGGTTCAATGAAGATCCAATGGAATCAAGCAAATGAAACTCAAGTCATTGATACAATAAAATATTGATTGTTTAAGGCCAAAGATAGTATTTGTAATAAAAATAAGTATGAATTCTTTGAAATAAAGACTTATTATATACACTTATTCTTTAATGTTCAATATTAATTAAACATCCTATATTACGGTGTCTAGTATATGCCTAGCATATGCTATATTTAAATACTTAGCATATACTTAGAATGTACTATCAAATTAAAGTAGATACCTGTTGCATACTGTACACATACTTGAAGAACATTCTCAGTATCTGCATAGCACATATAAACAACGTCACGTAGCATATGCTTAGCATATTCTGAGAATGTACCAAATGCAAATACAGTATATTCTCAGCATATGCGTATTCTTAAAAAGTATATACTAAGAATATGCTAAGAATGTATAATTGTTATCTGGGTTGCGTCGATCTTCTATAGGTCTTCAGATTGCACCAAACTCTTCGGTATAAAAACCATAAACTTCTTGTTATAAAATCAAATAAACTGTTTAGATACAAATCTCCATAAACTTAAATCTCCATAAACAGTTTTAGATATAACTCGAAATAAACCGTTTAGATATAGCCACGCTAAAAAGAAAAGGTAAAAATGTTAAGAAAAGAAATAGGAAATTTGCACAGGAAACAGATAAAATGCCTTTAACTAATAAACGAACAATTTAAAACTATTAAGTGAACAATTTCACAGAGACCAAAATTAATATGAAAACGAAAAATCTTATTTAACATATTTAAAAATAGTAAAGCATAATATCTCATTCCAAACAAAATAATACATAAAATTATATAAAACGCACATGAGTTATTCATGTGTTGAGGTTATGTTTAAAATTTTAAATTTCATATAAGAAATTCTTGTACAAAATATATATTTTCAACAATATATCGGTATTAAACCTTACCTTATTAAATCAGACGGAATATACGATAGATAAAAATGATTTAGTTCATCGGATGACCCAGATATTTTGAAATGAATCTGATCTGGTTGATATATTCGAATCAAGTGAAATATGAACTTTTGACACAAGGCATAAACAACAAATGACATTAGAGTAGAGATGTTTGTGTCAAATTAACGAAAACGGTTCCAACCGTTACAAAGTCGAACTAATTACTTAAATTAAAACGTCAAATTTTGACTGCAAAATTATTTATGAAATATTTTACTAAAAACTAAGAAAAAATGGATTTAGAAAATGGAAATAAAATGTCTTTAACTCCGCCAGATGTGAAAGAAGCCACCGAAATTGTATCACTGAAATTATTACCAGAAAATCAAGAAAGTGTATGTGGCGGCGTATGAATCTCTTAAATTAGACAATGAAAAAACAAAATCGTTTTCGGAATCTGTTATGTTGGTGTATTTTACATAATACTTAACAAAATATAATTCCTCGCTGATTATGCTAAAATTGTCTATTGGTTGGCACAAAAACTGCTATTTTAAAATGTCCTCCTATTATTTTTTTCAATCATCAAGTGAACAAACTTCCTTACCGCTTCACAAGCTCAAATATCAGTGTAACGTCAACAAAAATGTGTACAATGTCTAATAGCGAGACATCTGTTGCCCATTTCGTATGGGTTAAAATATTGACAAACAAAAGCACAATGAGACCACATGATACGCTTAGAATTTCATTCTTTCGGTGTTTAAATAGGCAACACAGCAGAAGCGGGCAGAAAATAAAAATATAGCACGATAAAAAGTGTATAGTGTATTGCACCTTGCGGTTCACATACTAATAGCTTTTGGGGTTGGGGTTGATTTTAGACAAGATACAGTGACGGGTCGTTAACAGATTTAATAAATATTATTTTGCCTAGACTTTACCAGTGTTAGAAGTTAGAATAATCAAATTAAAACAGAGAATATAAAAAATAAAATACACGTATGAAAAATAATTTTGACATAATTAGTAAGACAATTTATTGGTCAGATATTTTCTCTACCGAAAAACTATCCAAATTAATAAATATTATTTAAGATGTGCTTGAAACGTCTGAAATAAAGATATATATCACTAAAAAACAAAAACTTAAAAAAATCTGATGTGTCCAACACAGGACTTTCTTATCTAGTTATAATAGGCTTTTTTCGGTTATTTTGTACAACCTATTGCAGCATCTCTATACATGTTTAGAGGATAAACTAACGCCCGTATGCACCGTACAGGTTTAATCCAGATTAAGGGTTTAATCACGTTTAGTACCAGTTTTAGCTATGCACCGTAATAAAAATCATTCTTAATCCGATTTTATTCTAATCCGTCAATATCGGAGGATCAAATTGTTAATCAAAATTTTCTTACGTCAAAAAGATGTCAACGTTTTATCAGTATATTTGGAACTTTCTATTTGCGTTTCTTTTATTTATTTTATTTGAATTTTAATAAAAAAAACAGAAATAGAAAACCAGCTTTTCTTGGAAGATGACGAAGATTCTAGACAAAATTACGAGAGAAGTGAATATGTTTATACGATGGGCAACTTTGTCATTTTTGAGAGATTCTTTACATTCTAACGTTACATCATAATTCTGTAGTTACATGGCAAACCCAGATATGTTGAAAAAGGTAAAAATAAGTAAGCAATACATATATTATTTGTGATTTTGTTCACTTTTAAATAGTGATATGTCATATCCATATAGTTTTGAACATGCATAGTGTAGGGAAAGTATTCATATAGGTATATCGTTTTGCATAGAAAAGCTTGAAATACAGCACTTTGTATGTATATTTATATGTTAAAATTACCAAAAATCAACTTAATGGTTTTGCCATCCAACTATAGAATTATTTTTTTTTTAAATTCATTTGACATTCTTTTTCACCTTGCGTAAAATTCGGAATGCGTTTTACGGTGTGTTTACGATTTTGGTACATTTAAAAAATTGGGCTTCTGTCTTCAACGGCCTCTTATCCTTTGACATACATTTCTCCTGCCCAAATCTGAAGTTTTCTTCTTCTGTTTCTTGTAAAATTTATAAAAATCCAGTGTTGTCAGATTACTAAACTAGATTATCTAATCCATAGCCGGTGCATAGAAAATAACCACTAGTTATTTAAACGAGATTTGCAAATCTGGATTAAATTTTAAAACGGTGCATATGGGCGTAATATATACATTGTCCACATACATCTACCTCGAAACATTTTTCTATGGATATTCATTGAAAACGAAAATACTGAAAAATTTAAGTTTAGCACTTTTCCATTACGGTCCATTTTAGAAAAATCATGTATAAACAAAAATGATAGAGATCGATATCGCAAACAACTTTTAGTTCAACAATTTTCATAAAAATCAGAATTTTGCACATTTTGTCAAATTTCTCGAATACGGACCATTTCAGGAAATTTTGACATAAAACAAAAATTATGGATAATAATATTAGAAGTAACTTTTATTTGAACAATTTTCTTCTCCAAACGGCCTCCCATAAAATACCCCCCTAGATGTTCCGACTTTGTCCAAAATCTAATCATTTCACGTCAGACCGAAATAAACCTTAAGTTTAAAATTTAATGTTTTTTCTTCATCCGTTTTTGAGTTTTCTTCAAAATTCGAAATTTACACATTTTCTCAAATATCTCGAATACGGTCCATTTTAGAGAAATTATGTATAGAATAAAAATTATAGATAATTATATTACAAACAACTTTTATTTAAACAATTTTTATAAAAAAATATTTTTTTTACATTTTGTCAAATTTCTCGAATACGAACCATTTTAAGAAAATTTTGTATAAAACAAAAATTATAGATAATTATATTAGAAGTAACTTTTATTTAAAAAATTTTCTTCTTCAAACGTAAATAACAGATATATTCCATAAAATATAAAAATGACAATCTATAAAGTACCCCCCAGATGTTCCGACTCATAAAAATCGACTGAAAGAAAATAGTGATTCAAAAAATATTTGGAAAACTATATCATACAGTGTGTTCCATAAAGTTCGATCCATAATAAAAGAATTTTTTTAATATTAGGATTGGAAAAGAACGTGATAGGGCATTAACCTGTTTTTATTATAAAATTAAAAATTGGCTGGGTACTGCACACATACTTTGATTTTCTTTACTATACGATGCAAGAGAGAGGGCGCGGCCATTTTGATTCCTATGCCACAGTTTATAGCTAAAGAATCAGATCGCACATTCTGCGTCGGCACTTTTGATCTCAATGTTCCAGTTTATACACTGCGTAACTCTGATAATACAATATATGGCAACCGCCTATAATACAACAGCAGTCTTCTGCGTATCCTGAATTTGTATCCCTGGAGTGGATGTTATTTTTGAATTTTCAACTGGTCCGAGTGAGCTATCTGATTCTTTAGCAATACACTGTGACTCCAAAAATATTATTCACTAACACTGACAGCAGCAAGCAAAATATCAGGTGCGTTTTAATTATCCGTTCCTGCTTCCGGAATTGTCGGTTTAGTCGTTTGTGGTACTCACATACTTTGATTTTCTTTTACTATACGGAGAATGGTCGCACTGCGCAGCTTTCTGAGTGCCTTTTAAAAGGATATAGAAAACCCCGCCATTTTGATCCCTTATTACGTGTTGCCTACATTTTGGCGCAATATTTTTAATAGGTGCGTTTTAATAATCCGTTTCTGCTTCGGAATTGTCGGTTTTCTTGTTTTAATCTGACAGGTTAAAACGACTAAACCGACAATTCCGGAAGCAGAAGCGAATGATTAAAACGCACCTGATATTTTGCTTGCTGCTGTCAGTGTCAGTGAATATTAGGCATTCCAACGACCTGTCCAAATGGCTACCAGTCACATACTTTGATTACTATACGAGGCAAAAGAGAGGTCTGACACGCCTAACATAGGGCGCGGCCATTTTGAACCCTGTGACACAGTTTACAGCTAAAGAATCAGATGGCTCACTCTGCGTCGGCACTGTGGATCTCAATGTTTCAGTTTATACACTGTGCAACTCAGATAATACAATATATGACAACCGCCTATAATAAAACAGCAGTCTTCTGCGTATCCTGAATTTGTATCCCTGGAGTGGATGTTATTTTGGAACTTTCAACTGGTCCAAGTGAACTAACTGATCCTTTAGCAATAAACTGTGACTCCAAAAATAATATTCACTGACACTGACAGCAGCAAGCAAAATATCAGGTGCGTTTTAATCATCCGCTCCTGCTTCCGGAATTGTCGGTTTAGTCGTTTTAACCTGTCAGATTAAAACAAGAAAACCGACAATTCCGAAGCAGAAGCGGATGATTAAAACGCACCTATTAAAAATATTGCGCCAAGATGTAGGCAACACGTAATAAGGGTTCCAAATGGCGGAGTTTTCTACAGTTCATCAAATTTCTAGAGGTGTTCGACGCCCAGACAGAGAACGCGCTACGTGTGACTAAGATAGCTATTGTACAGTCTGCTAAACAAGTTATTTTAAATAGTTTTTAATATTTTTAGGTAATTAAATTTTAAAAGTGTGGAATAGTTTAGGGATTAAATTGTTCTGATTGGACTTTCTTAGAACGTTTTTAAAAGCAGCTAAAGATAGTATGTAGAATTGAAAATAATTATTATGCCATAAAAGGTGTTTTGGAATTCCTTCAACCATTTGAAATTGAGTCAGAAAATATAAATTTTATAGGATAGCGGAAAATACCTATAATTTTTATAGGATAGCGGAAAATACCTTATTAAGGAAAATGGTACCTATTATTAATAACGGTTGTTTCTGAAACATTACTAAAATTTTCGAAATTTTGTTTTTCTACAAAATAATAAACTATACTATTTAGAAAAAAATTTATTTCTCTTATAATTTTATAAAAAATAACAGGGGAATATTTACATTTCTTGATCTATTAAACAAAACGATAAATTATCTCGACGAATGACACCATGTTCTAGTACGGAAGCTAGCTTTACATTTTTGTTGGTGGTTTCATGGGTTTCATATCAATTTTTTGTAATTGTAGTTTACACGTACATATACCTCTTAACACTTGTTTGCTTTATTAAAAAAGTGTGTTGTTGTGATTTACGTCGAAATAAGTCAAAAACAACTTGAAACCCCATATAAAATGAAAAAGGAGAAACGGAAAAAAATTGAGCCTGTAAATGAACACAACTCAGAAACAAAAATAGCTATCTAATAATAAAAAAAATAAAATTTGATTCTTGTGCAGCTTCATCTATATCATTAACTGTTTTTGGTTTTTTAATGGTTTTTCTTGTTGATGAAAATTCCGATATCTCACGGTTATCGATTCTTTTTTTCTCTCCAGAAATGCGGACGACAGTGTTTTTAGATACTCCTGTGGCTCCAGCAACACGATCATTTACATTTTTAAATGGTATTGAAGGTGAATTAAAGTTTCCTTCTCTTCTCATAAACTCTATAACATTGGCTATTATTTCGCGAGATTGACTGTTAATCACGCGGCTTTTTAATTTGCTATTAAACTCCATACTTAGGTTCTATTAAACTGTAATGAGCAAAAAACACAAACGAAAATAAAAGAAATGTTTTAGCGAAATTTACATCTGACATTTACATCTGTCAGTAGTGCTTTCTCTGTCTAGCCGTCGAAAGCCTCTAGAAATTTGATGAACTGTATCTCCTTTTAAAAGGCACTCAGAAAGCTGCGCAGTGCGACCATTCTCCGTATAGTAAAAGAAAATCAAAGTATGTGCTACCAGTGGGTAATGACAGTTTAGATATGGCAACCCTGTTGTCATGTTGTCATTATCAGGGTCAATGATACATATATAGTTATATAGATTGCTCAAAGCTGGTCGTTTACGAGCGGCCATATTGCCTGGCAAATATTTATTCATTTGAATCAGTTTAGCAAAAATGTGTTTTAAAACCAATTTTTAGCCTTTAGATATTTAAAAAAAATAATTGCTTACATTTTTACTTCAAGGCATAAGCTTATGTTTATTTTGAAAAATATGGATGATCAATCTATGTAACTATCTATTTCATTGACCTTGTCAAATCACCAGGCCTACAGGGTTGCCATAATTTTGCCATATCATAACCCGTCAGAAGCCACTGGTAGCCATTCAGTTTGGAATGCCTAATTATTTTTGGAGTCACAGTTTATTGCTAAAGAATCAGTTAGCTCACTCGGACCAGTTGAAAGTTCCAAAAGATCATCCACTCCAGGGATACAAATTCAGGATACGCAGAGGACTTCTGTTTTATTATAGGCGGTTGTCATATATTGTATTATCCGAGTTGCGCAGTGTATGAACTGGAAGATTGAGATCAAAAGTGCAGACGCAGAGTGAGCAATCTGATTCTTTAGCTATAAACTGTGGCATAGGAATCAAAATGGCCGCGCCCTATATTGGGCGTGTCGGACTTCTCTCTTGCACCGTATAGGAATCAAAGTATGTGGTGGTACTGCATTAGTTATTTGTCAATTTTGATATAAGCAGGGCCGGATTAAGTTTTTCGAGACCCAGAGCTAAATTAAATTATGGCCCCCCAAACAAAGTATAATGGGCAAGAGGGGTGCTAAAGAAACAGCAAAAATATTCAAGCATTTATATTGCGTAAAATCACACTACATTCTTATTTTATATTTAACAAAATCTTTATTATCTTCAAATTTTATTTTAATGCCGCATTCAATACACATTAAGGATAATGAAACTAGACGTTCCTCTACCATTGTGGTCCAATATTCGTTTTTTATATAGGCAAGCTTCGAAAAAGAACAATCTGCTTCGCAATTAACGATGCGTATTGATAAGAAATGTAGCCATTATAGGTACTGTGATTTATTAGATCATATAAAAATCTAATGAAGTTTTTAAAGTTTCGTCAGAATTCATTAATAAGTTCGAGAAAAAAAATGAGTTCGTTAGTAAAACTATCATCAACATTCCGTTCTTTCTATATTGTGTTAAGTTTCTACAATAAGCCAGACAGGTCAGTAATTTTGGAACAAGAATTACTTCTTATCTGTAATTCAGAAATAAGCTTGTCGATAATCAATAAAAATATTTTGTATTCTGAAATCATTCCTTCCATCTAAAAGAAATTCATCTTGGCCGTAAGAAAATAAATAAAAAAGCTAACAAGTTTTTTTAATACCATTTTGAATGCTTTATAAGTACTGGGGGATTAAGGGAGGGTTCAAATTTCATCGTACATGATCAGTAGAATTTTTTAAATTTTGACTTGACTTTTTACGTACTAACGATGTAACTGACCACATTTAATAATAGGTTTTTACTATATCACAAACTGATATTAAAGTAGTAATTAAAGTAGTAATTAAAGTAATAATTAAAGTAGTAATTAAAGTAGTGATTAAAGTAGTAATTAAAGTAGTAATTAAAGTAGTAATTAAAGTAGTAATTAAAGTAGTAATTAAAGTAGTAATTAAAGTAGTAATTAAAGTAGTAATTAAAGTAGTAATTAAAGTAGTAATTAAAGTAGTAATTAAAGTAGTAATTAAAGTAGTAATTAAAGTAGTAATTAAAGTAGTAATTAAAGTAGTAATTAAAGTAGTAATTAAAGTAGTAATTAAAGTAGTAATTAAAGTAATAATTAAAGTATTAATTAAGGTAGTAATTAAAGTAGTAATTAAAGTAAAGTAGTAATTAAAATAGTAATTAAAGTAGTAATTAAAGTAGTAATTAAAGTAGTAATTAAAGTAGTAATTAAAGTAGTAATTAAAGTAGTAATTAAAGTAGTAATTAAAATAGTAATTAAAGTAGTAATTAAAGTAGTAATTAAAGTAGTAATTAAAGTAGTAATTAAAGTAGTAATTAAAGTAGTAACTAAAGTAGTAATTAAAGTAGTAATTAAAGTAGTAATTAAAGTAGTAATTAAAGTAGTAATGAAAGTAGTAATTAAAGTAGTAATTAAAGTAGTAATTAAAGTAGTAATTAAAGTAGTAATTAAAGTAGTAATTAAAGTAGTAATTAAAGTAGTAATTAAAGTAGTAATTAAAGTAGTAATTAAAGTAGTAATTAAAGTAATAATTAAAGTATTAATTAAGGTAGTAATTAAAGTAGTAATTAAAGTAGTAATTTAATTAAAGTAGTAATTAAAGTAGTAATTAAAGTAGTAATTAAAGTAGTAATTAAAGTAGTAATTAAAGTAGTAATTAAAGTAGTAATTTAATTAAAGTAGTAATTTAATTAAAGGAGTAATTGAAGTAGTAATTAAAGTAGTAATTAAAGTAGTAATTAAAGTAGTAATTAAAGTAGTAATTAAAGTAGTAATTAAAGTAGTAATTAAAGTAGTAATTAAAGTAGTAATTAAAGTAGTAATTAAAGTAGTAATTAACGTAGTAATTAAAGTAGTAATTAAAGTAGTAATTAAAGTAGTAATTAAAGTAGTAATTAAAGTAGTAATTAAAGTAGTAATTAAAGTAGTAATTAAAGTAGTAATTAAAGTAGTAATTAAAGTAGTAATTAAAGTAGTAATTAAAGTAGTAATTAAAGTAGTAATTAAAGTAGTAATTAAAGTAGTAATTAAAGTAGTAATTAAAGTAGTAATTAAAGTAGTAATTAAAGTAGTAACTAAAGTAGTAATTAAAGTAGTAATTAAAGTAGTAATTAAAGTAGTAATTAAAGTAGTAATTAAAGTAGTAATTAAAGTAGTAATTAAAGTAGTAATTAAAGTAGTAATTAAAGTAGTAATTAAAGTAGTAATTAAAGTAGTAATTAAAGTAGTAATTAAAGTAGTAATTAAAGTAGTAATTAAAGTAGTAATTAAAGTAGTAATTAAAGTAGTAATTAAAGTAGTAATTAAAGTAGTAATTAAAGTAGTAATTAAAGTAGTAATTAAAGTAGTAATTTAATTAAAGGAATAATTGAAGTAGTAATTAAAGTATAATTGAAGTGGTAATTAAAGTAGTAATTGAGGTAGTAATCATTTAAATAATTATAAAAACAAAAAGGTACCCAATATTCATCAAAAATGGATCACAACAATTTAGTTTTTAACAAAAACACAAAATGGTTATCTGGTATTTCGTATCATTGATGATGGTTCAAGACACCCCATGCCCATATTCATTCCCCGTTCATGACGAGACATAAGCTTGGTTTAAAACCATCAGTAACTAGCACGCGCTTGCTTTTAAAAAGAGGGCTTGCTCATGAATAGCTAAGTGAAAGATATACACGGAGATTAAGGGGGATGGGATATTATTATAGGATTCAGCTGATACCTCGACTAATTGGAGGCATTGTAAAGCCTTTTTAGGGCCAACTTCATTATGTATTTGTTTTTCTAATGGTAAACATTCATTAGGGTCTGAAGCTGCACTAAAATTATATATAATTCGTATTGTGTTTAGTTTATATTGTGCAATTATATCTACCCAACGATCTTTTTAGTGAAATGTAGATTTAAGGCGTTCAGTTCATAAATGATGGAGAATATGATAAATCAGCTGAATAAGAAGATGTATGTTAATAAAGAGGATATGATTAAAGAAAGTGGAAACTTAATGAGATAAGTAGCAATATACAGAGCGTGAGTAGGAAGTTGAATGAGAACGCAAAGAAGTTAGAAATAAGTGAAGAGGCAAAAGAAAGATAAGAAGAGATAAAAAAGAAATTGAAGTCAAAGAAGGCAGTGGAGAAAGATAGAGGATTGATTCATAGGGTACGAAAAGAAGTAAATATGAATAAAATGAGTAAAAGAAACATATGAGAAAAAGGAAAGTAGAAAACAAAGTAAAAGAAAAAGAAAATATCAGGAAAAAGAAACAAAGTGATTATAAAAACTAAAAATAAAATAAAGATAACATTAAAATAGATACAGGATAAAAAAATTAAAACGGTAAATAAAAATAAGAATAATTAAATTAAAACCGCTAAGTGATTAGAAAGAAAAAATATAATAGGTATAGGATGATGAATACTTGAAAAAAAGTTAGGAATCGCAGGTTGACTTAAAAGAAGAGAGTGGATAGGGTGGAATGGGTTAGAAATAATTTGGAACAAGATACTTGAGATTTGGATGTTGCTCTTTGGTTATATTAAGTAAATATTAAATGTATAAGTCTAAAATGACAGAGTGAATGCAATGATATAAAGTTGAACTGTAGAAATCAACAATTCGGATAAATAAGAGAATTTAAAAATTTGTATTCTCTAGAATAAACTATTAAAATACAAAATTGGTGATTTTGATATGATAGACAAAATTATACGTAATGGTTTTTTTTATGTTTGTTAAATTGACATTGACGATACTGAGGTGGTTTAACTGCTGGAAAGGGTATTTTGAACAAAAAATCAGATAGTTGTTGGAAGGGGATGGAGATTGTCAGAGAATTGGAAATTGTCAGAGGGGAAAAAGTTTAAAAATAAAAGTTATAAAAAGGATTAAAATTGTATGGAGTAAAATTTGTTAAAGATAAAGGGATGAGTCTAATTTAAAAGGTAGTAAAGGAGTTGAAGTATATGCGGAAAGGAGCAGAGGAAACAGAAGAGCAGAAACTAAAGGCAAGGGAGAGGTAACAAAAGTTAAGAAGAGTTTAGAAAACCGAGAAGACAAGTAAAGAGGACCGAGAAGAGTTCATTTTGTTAAATTTTCTTTGAAATTCACTTTTAGAGTAAATTTTTCAGAAGTTGAACCCAACCCAAGTAGAGATCTCAAATTTGGAATTTATTAAGAATAAGAGACAAAAGGCTCCGAGGTAAATAATTTCTTTGTTTAAAATAGAGTCTTTGATCCCAAAATAATAGCAGGTAAATTTGCAGATTATTTCTCCTCAGTATACGAAAATGATTCCTCTGAGATAAAAGAAAAATCGGAGGAAGCATCTATTAATTTTTTTGACAATATTTCCTTTAATCAAATTTCGATAAAATATATAGAAAAGGCGTTTCAAAAATTAAAACCAAAGAGATCCTCTGGTCCTGATAACATTCCCTGTTATGTTATTAAAGGCTGCAGATACTGTTTACTCTATCCTTTATGAATAATATTTATTAAGTCTCTAAAGTCTGGTATTTATCCAACTGAATTTAAGCTTACCAGAATTACACAAATCTTTAAAATATGGAAATAAGAAATTGGTCAATAATTATAGACCGGTAGCATTACTTAATTGTATTTCAAAAATTCTTGAATTCATCATTCATGAAAAATTATATTGTAGCTTGAAATCACTAATATCTGTTGAACAACATGGCTTTTGTAGAAAAAGATTAGTTGAAACGAATCTTTTAAGTTTTTCTAGTAAAGTTATCGAAAAAATTGATAATAAATTACAAGTGTATTGTATTTATACCGATTTTGCAAAAGCGTTTGATAAAGTAAATCACGATTTCCTATTAAGTTGCGGTATTATGGACTAAGTGATCACTTATTAAACTATTTTATATCATACTTAAAACTAAAAACTCAGATTGTATTATATAAAGGTGAATTATCACACATTTTTTTAACTGGATCTGAAGTTCCACAAGGTTCAAACCTAGGATCCCAACTGTTTTTAATTTTCGTTAATGATCTGGACAAAATTTGCGATTGGGCCATAAAAAATAAATTATTATTTAATTTAGCAAAATGTAAGGTCCTAACTTACAGTAAAACTAAAAATCCGTATAATTACATATATATCATACAGAACTCTCAGATGGAAAGAGTAACTACTATATGTGATCTTGCTGTTCTTTTTCAGAATGACTTTAAATTTAATCAACTATATTACTATATTACTATATTACTATATTACTATATTACTATATTACTATATTACTATATTACTATATTACTATATTACTATATTACTATATTACTATATTACTATATTACTATATTACTATATTACTATATTACTATATTACTATATTACTATATTACTATATTACTATATTACTATATTACTATATTACTATATTACTATATTACTATATTACTATATTACTATATTACTATATTACTATATTACTATATTACTATATTACTATATTACTATATTACTATATTACTATATTACTATATTACTATATTACTATATTACTATATTACTATATTACTATATTACTATATTACTATATTACTATATTACTATATTACTATATTACTATATTACTATATTACTATATTACTATATTACTATATTACTATATTACTATATTACTATATTACTATATTACTATATTACTATATTACTATATTACTATATTACTATATTACTATATTACTATATTACTATATTACTATATTACTATATTACTATATTACTATATTACTATATTACTATATTACTATATTACTATATTACTATATTACTATATTACTATATTACTATATTACTATATTACTATATTACTATATTACTATATTACTATATTACTATATTACTATATTACTATATTACTATATTACTATATTACTATATTACTATATTACTATATTACTATATTACTATATTACTATATTACTATATTACTATATTACTATATTACTATATTACTATATTACTATATTACTATATTACTATATTACTATATTACTATATTACTATATTACTATATTACTATATTACTATATTACTATATTACTATATTACTATATTACTATATTACTATATTACTATATTACTATATTACTATATTACTATATTACTATATTACTATATTACTATATTACTATATTACTATATTACTATATTACTATATTACTATATTACTATATTACTATATTACTATATTACTATATTACTATATTACTATATTACTATATTACTATATTACTATATTACTATATTACTATATTACTATATTACTATATTACTATATTACTATATTACTATATTACTATATTACTATATTACTATATTACTATATTACTATATTACTATATTACTATATTACTATATTACTATATTACTATATTACTATATTACTATATTACTATATTACTATATTACTATATTACTATATTACTATATTACTATATTACTATATTACTATATTACTATATTACTATATTACTATATTACTATATTACTATATTACTATATTACTATATTACTATATTACTATATTACTATATTACTATATTACTATATTACTATATTACTATATTACTATATTACTATATTACTATATTACTATATTACTATATTACTATATTACTATATTACTATATTACTATATTACTATATTACTATATTACTATATTACTATATTACTATATTACTATATTACTATATTACTATATTACTATATTACTATATTACTATATTACTATATTACTATATTACTATATTACTATATTACTATATTACTATATTACTATATTACTATATTACTATATTACTATATTACTATATTACTATATTACTATATTACTATATTACTATATTACTATATTACTATATTACTATATTACTATATTACTATATTACTATATTACTATATTACTATATTACTATATTACTATATTACTATATTACTATATTACTATATTACTATATTACTATATTACTATATTACTATATTACTATATTACTATATTACTATATTACTATATTACTATATTACTATATTACTATATTACTATATTACTATATTACTATATTACTATATTACTATATTACTATATTACTATATTACTATATTACTATATTACTATATTACTATATTACTATATTACTATATTACTATATTACTATATTACTATATTACTATATTACTATATTACTATATTACTATATTACTATATTACTATATTACTATATTACTATATTACTATATTACTATATTACTATATTACTATATTACTATATTACTATATTACTATATTACTATATTACTATATTACTATATTACTATATTACTATATTACTATATTACTATATTACTATATTACTATATTACTATATTACTATATTACTATATTACTATATTACTATATTACTATATTACTATATTACTATATTACTATATTACTATATTACTATATTACTATATTACTATATTACTATATTACTATATTACTATATTACTATATTACTATATTACTATATTACTATATTACTATATTACTATATTACTATATTACTATATTACTATATTACTATATTACTATATTACTATATTACTATATTACTATATTACTATATTACTATATTACTATATTACTATATTACTATATTACTATATTACTATATTACTATATTACTATATTACTATATTACTATATTACTATATTACTATATTACTATATTACTATATTACTATATTACTATATTACTATATTACTATATTACTATATTACTATATTACTATATTACTATATTACTATATTACTATATTACTATATTACTATATTACTATATTACTATATTACTATATTACTATATTACTATATTACTATATTACTATATTACTATATTACTATATTACTATATTACTATATTACTATATTACTATATTACTATATTACTATATTACTATATTACTATATTACTATATTACTATATTACTATATTACTATATTACTATATTACTATATTACTATATTACTATATTACTATATTACTATATTACTATATTACTATATTACTATATTACTATATTACTATATTACTATATTACTATATTACTATATTACTATATTACTATATTACTATATTACTATATTACTATATTACTATATTACTATATTACTATATTACTATATTACTATATTACTATATAGACTGTATGTCTTTCAAAATTGTTCTATTAAGTAATAGTTTAAAAAAAATGATTAAAAAAAAATAAAACGGTTAAGAAAAAACGATTGAGACTAAATCACTTACCCAAACTACATCTAGGGGTGACGTGAGAGCTCTCCTTAATTCCGGTATCCAAGGGATGATACATTATTCTTCCTACTACAGGTTTTTTTACTCTAATTTTCCAGATAAGAACGTTTTGCACCAAAAATTTAGTTTTACCGGTTCTCAATACGCTTTATTTCGCAAATATAGTATGGAATCCTACTCAACAAAGTTTAATACACTCTTTGGAAACGATACAAAACAAATTTAATCCAGAATTTGCGCGGCTTTGTGCGTAAACTTTTTCACTTCGCTCGTAATGGGTTACTTACAACTCTTGTTACGTAACATACTATAAACAACAGTTAAAATAGATATATCAATAAACTGTTTTTATATTTCTCTATGTATATATTTCGCAGATATTGTGTTTTTTGTAATACAATTGTTTTTTCTCTTATTAATGAAATATATCTGGTAACCTGCTATAGGGTAAATTTTGCAGTCTTGGCGTGTTTTAATTTCATTTCGGATTTGATAGTAAATAATCCTGACTTGTGTATTTTTGTATTTTTTTTTGTGTGTGTTGCTCATATTTAGTTTCATAATTATTGTTATTACTTTAATAGAAACATGTAATTATGCATATAAATATGCATGAAAGTGTGAGATACAGGGTCTGGTCCAACAACGATCAAAAACCAGTCATTGACACCAGGATTCTGCGCAGTAGATTCTTAGGACCCCAAATTATATACTGCGCAGAATCCTGGTGCCAGTGACTGGTTTCGGATCGTTGTTGGAACAGACCTACATTTTGCTACTGGCATAAAAAAGTATCGATTGTTTCGAACTATTCAAATGCCTAATTTTAGTTCGGTCCGAACCAGTACTCTAGCTGATTTATTACCCGGATAAAATATCATTTTTTTATCCGTGTGTGCTAATATATCTCCGGCCAACTGTTTTCTAAACAGTTGAATGAATATTAACATTTCAATTCGGCCTAAGTGGTTTAAATCGTCGGAAACTGAATAGAATTTATTCATTTTCGAGTAGGGTCAACTTCAATCTATCTAATGGCATGCGTTCACGAATTAATCTTCGTAGAATGAGAATTCAATAAATTTCATTCATATGCCTACCTCGTCATCGCAAAAAAGGGTAAAGGGGACGTCGTCATAGGCAGTTCATCGCAAAGGATTAAAAGGATTAGTGGCAGATCAATGTCATTTTCTCTGTTATGGTTTGTAGTAAGCCTTTCAACCACACATTCGTATGCAAATTATTCCAAATTGCCCAATATTTGAATCATTCAGAACAATTATTATTAGATTTGAATTTGGAAAATATGTTTTCGGTACGCCTCTTTGAAAAGAACCTGTTAATGTTCTTTTTTTGATACATAAAATTCTTTTATAAAAGATTGATCTTTATGATCAGCTCATTAGAAGATTCAGCATTAACTGCTAACGTTGTATCATCTGTATAAAGTATCAGATGATTAGTGCTAACATATTTAGACAGATATTTATGTATAATACAAATATCAAAGGTCCCAGAATAGATATTTGAGTTACACCAATATCAACAGTTTGAGGAAGAGGCTTTCGATCTTAATCCTAACTATACTTTTTTTCGCCTCTAAGTATGAGGTCAGCCACGAGAAAAATTTGGCCTGAAAACCTAAATCTCGTAATATTTATTTCATATCAGTACTAACCGAGTCAAAAGCCTTTGGAAGATCAAAGAAAAAGTAAAATTAAATAACGCTACGGATGCACTCTTCCAGGTTAGAAACCATTCTAATATAACATAATTTTTTTTTAAATAAAGATAACTGTAATACACTGTGAATTTAAGATTGCTAGTGAAATTGACAAATGACATATAGACAAAAAAATCGTTAAGCTTATCTCACCCATTAGGATAAATGTAAATAGATGTCTGAAGCGTGAACCATTTTATTACTCGGCAGCTAGCACACAATACATATATTTCTATTTTATTAAATCGGAATGGAAATAAATAATGAGAAGGGTGAGATATTACGAAGGGATGGATGGATGCAACGTTAAATTAGGAAATGTAAGACCTTAAGCCTATTGTAGCGGGTCTAGAAGCCATTATACATGAAATTTGTACAGGGGATATTTCTATCCGCAAAAAATTGATGTTTTCGATAAAGGGGCTGAAGTTGATTTGAGATAATGTAATTGAGAAAAAGGCTGTTACTGATTTATTGGGAAGAACATATGGGAATATAATTTTTTCTTTTGGACTAAATTCGTTCAATTTCATACAAATATTTTTTATGTTGGGGAACTTGCAACTCAAATATCATGGTCATTCGAATAAGATATAAAGCTGTATAATAAACTCTAAGAATTAGAGCTTATTGTTGTTTAAATACAGAATTTGGGTAGAGAATTTGGATACAGAATTTGGATACAGAATTTGGATACAGAATTTGGATACAGAATTTGGATACAGAATTTGGATACAGAATTTGGATACAGAATTTGGATACAGAATTTGGATACAGAATTTGGATACAGAATTTGGATACAGAATTTGGATACAGAATATGGATACAGAATTTGGATACAGAATTTGGATACAGAATTTGGATACAGAATTTGGATACAGAATTTGGATACAGAATTTGGATACAGAATTTGGATACAGAATAAAAAGAAATTCATTCGAAGTAGAGATGTAATATTTGGAAGTGAAGAAATCATTCAAAAATTTGAGTTAGAAATTAAGCCAAATTTCAATAAGAAGAATGATACTAATGCAGAACAAGAGATTGGACCACTTGCAGAGTACGAGAAAGAATTTCTTCAAGTTTCTATTAAGAGAGAAGGTGAGACACCTTTGGAGGAACAGCAAAATTATTTCGGGTTTTAAATCAAGTGATGTCATTAATCAACAACCATTGTCCCATATCCATTTCATCAAATTTTCATAAAATTTTGAGGTGGTTCTCTATAATCGTCTATTTGTAAAATAATATAATTCCTGAGTAAGAAATTAACCGTGACCAATTTACTTACAATAACCTAGCAATTAACTAAAGTTTTTGACAATGGTGCACAAATGGAAGTGATATATAGCGACTTTTCAAAGGTTTTTGAGAGAATGGATCACGGAAAAATAGTTGATAAATAATTAAATCAGTTTGGTTTCTCTTATGTTCTACTGAAGTTCTTCCAGTCATACCTTTCAAATAGACAGCAGGTTGTTGTGATAAGAATACTTTTCAAAATCAGGCGTGCCTCAAAGCTAAAATCTTGGGCTACTTACATTCTTATTATTTATCAATGACTTGGATGGCCATTTGGATTCAGGCAGGCTTACTTACGGAATTGATTTAAAAATCTATCTTCAAATAACTAATAGAAATGATTGAATAACACTACAGTATAATCTGAACAGAAAATCTGAATGAATGAATGAAAATTTAGCTGTAAAAGTAATTTAAAGTATTTATGTGAATCAAAAAGTATTTATATAGAAGGTACATTTTTTTACTGCACCAAATATTTTAAACAAATGTTTACAATATATGGTTTTTTTAATGGCCATTATATACCGTTAGTTTTTTGTTTATTAAAAGACAAAAGTGTAAAAACATATAGGTTTTGCATATCAAAAATTAAAGAGTATTGTGATTATATAAAAATAAAATTTGTATCAGAAGAAATAGTAGTGGATTTGGAGATATCTATTCATAATGCAGTTTTAGAAATGTATCCAATTGCAAAAATTACTGGGTGTTGATTCCACTTAACTCAAGCATGGTATAGAAAAATTCAAAATCTAGGTTTATCAAAAGAATACCAAGACAAAAATTCTGAGATTGGAAAGTAGCTCCATTATTGTTTGGTCTTTTATTTTTGGAACCAAAGGATGTTGACGATTTTTATTTTTTTGAGCTCTACGAAATTAAGCCAGTAGATGAAAGAATTGAAAAATGTTTTGATTACCTTCATGAAAATTATTTGACAGATAATTCGAAACTTCCACCACATATATGACGCCCTTTGTGGACCATATATTTCCAATCGATATATCTCGTATTTACCAATATTTAAAACCTTGTTTTTGCAGCATTTCATAATAAACAAAATAAAAGAAACTAACGCAGATGCGGCCCTGTCGAGTAAACAATTCATCGATTCGTAACAGTATATTTATATAAATTTAATTAAATTAATTGGCGCTATTTTAAATAGCGAACAAGTGCCCACTTGCATTCATCCCTTTAGTTTGGATCGATAAATAATTGATGGAAATAAATATTTGGAATGGTTTAGCGCATTGTATATACCCCCGTTTATCACAATAAATGAACTGGAAATAGTGGCACCATTACCATTACCATTGTCGACCTACGAAGAATAATGGTTTTATTCCAATATATTTTATTCATGTATTCAAGCCATATGTGTAGCTACTTGCGAACGATTTAATAGATTTTTTGAGGAGATATTAAAATTAATTTAATTAGTTTTTTTTATTGAGATAAAAATACAGCGACGTCCTACAGGAGGGAAGACAAGTGACGTACACGTGGCTGTAAAATTTGGGACGTGAGCAGAAATAGTATACGGGGTAAGACATAACTATTCGGACAGGTTATTTGTACCAAAATATTAGGGTTGGACCTAGCATGCCTCAATCAAATGTTGCTGTGGAAAAAGACACATTAAGTACCTGCACTTTTAATGAAATTTTAATTTTAGTTTGGTTCAAAATGGCGGATTTAATATGGCGGATCTTAATATAGATTTAGAAGACAAAAATATTGAATAAGTCGTAATTAATTAATTAATACGTTTTTCGATTTCAAGTCTTGATCGTCAAATTTTTAAATTTATTAGCAGCCATATTGGATCTATTATTGTGTATTTATTACGCTGTTCTACAATAAAAGAAATGTTTTTGTTAATCACACTATTCTTAATTTAAATTTATTGAAAATTATTTTCTACTTTTTAGTTTGCTTTTCTATTAAAGCGTGTTTTTTAATTTTTTAAACTAATATTTATTTTCTACTATTCTACAAACTTTTTATTAAAAAGTAAACATTAAACATAACCTTTATAGAATGTCAAAAGGTGCTCCAATAACATTAATTATTATCACCAAATACTTCTTCTTTTATCTATTTACACTAGTGTTGTCAATCTTAATATTTGTAAAAGTCCCTAAATACAAGAAGTTTCCTGAAGAACAGTTGCCTTGAACTTCGAACCTTTCTTTTTGTTTTGATAGCTTTGTTGAGAGCGCATGGTCGTGGAAGATCATTTCGTAATTTTTACGGATTTTTTGTGAGCTAAAATAAAGAAAATTAGACAAGACTATAATTTATTTAAAGAGTGTTAAATATTTCAATTTATTTTGGATTTTTGGTCTATCTAAAATGAAAAACCTCTACATATTGGCCACACATCATCAACGGTAAGTCGAGTCTTCTGGAAAGTTGATTCATTCGCCGAAACACAAGACGAAACAATTAAAAAACATAAACAACTGTAATCCATACCATTTAATTGGATTTCTATTTGTGTAATTTTGGATTATTTTGGTGAGGACGAGGTTTTATAAGAATTGGTAGGTACTAATGATCAAACTATAATAATGTTAACTTGGTCCATTTTGCCCTTCCTATTTTTTTCATGTTATCACACATTTAGTGTAATCCATCGCATTGTAGTCAAAGGGAAATAGTCCACAGAGACAAAAACCTTTTCTTATGTGTTATGGTAAATTTTGATTTTCAACTGCTATTTCAAAAACTGGCGCGAAATCAAACTTTGTTAAGCATTTGTCCATATTTTCATTCTGCCAACTTCTTACAGCCTGCCGACAATACTCTTTTAGTGGTTTAAATACTGCGACATCGGCAGGCTGCATTAAATGTGTCGCATTTGGTGGTAATGAATATAAAATTATGCCATTTAGATCGCAAAATTCACTCGATTGACATATGGGACCGATGTCCGTCTACAAAAAATTAAATGGGTTTCTGAATGTTTTCTGTTAACAGCCACTCGTTAAGACCGTTTTTTACAAAGTCGATAAATACGTCGGATCTCATCCACCCGGATTCTGATTTTCCAAGAATCCATTCGTCCGGTAAACTTTCGACCACAGCTCTCGGTGGCTTCTTATATGGATAAACCTCGCACACAGGACAAATACGCCCATTCGCAGAAATAGTCAAGAGCACAGTGATATTTTCTTTTTCGTTTTCCTTCTTCACCTCATAGAGATTTTTGAACCCTTTTGGTCCAAGGACCCTTCCAGTTAAAAATTCTCGATGGAGATGTTAAAATATCCGTTGCCACAACGCTATCCAAAAATACTTCTAGCTTGTGAAACCAGGATTTGATGTATTCTTCTGTCAATTTTGCCCGTGATATATCTATTGACTCGGCAGTTCGAGCCGAATTTTGGGGGTGCCTTTGAAGAAATGATGAATACCACCTTTGTCCCGGTTTTCCATCCTTAAATGGAGTCTTTATGTTTTCATCAAGAACTTTTTTTTTTACAGTATTAAGAAGTTTAATACTGTTTTTAATTGGAAAGCCACATTTAGCCAATTGAATCAACCAGTCAACTATCCTTTTCTCATTTTCAAGCGTTAAGAACGGGTCAGGTCCCATCTTTAGGTTTTCAGAAACACGTACCTTAATCCGATCCTGGAGCGTTGCCCGCGGAACCCCATATGATCTGCATGTTTGCCTTATTTTGGCGCCAAGTTTTATCGCATCTAATGCTTTTTTCAAGCTTTCCTCCGAATATGAGTGTATTTGCCTTTTTGGTTGTTTAGGCATGGCCTAGAATAGCAAAAAAGGCAAATTTTAGAAGAAAATATGCACAAAAATAAAGAAAAAATTTTGTGGCCGACGACTAGCCAAATGTTTATTTGGATACTGTTCTAGTAGTCGGCCACCAACTTAAAAAGCAAATAACTTTTTTGTTATGTACTTTGACCCCGGTCGACTACAGTACAATATATTATTTGATATTAATCTAAATGTAGTCATGCAAGAAAAATATATACCGACTTCATTAAATGCAAAAAAGACAAAAACATAATAAGGTCCATGCGCTAGTAGTCGTCCACCATGGCCGACTACTAGCACTATAGGTTAAAATTTATTTCAGTAACCGGCCACCTTATTTTAACCTAAAAAAAACTAATATCTCCTTTTTACATAAAAAATAAGTTATTTTAAAGTCATAAAACAGCTTCTAGACACAATTTGATTAAATTCACTTGTCTCACATATACACCTGCATCTTTCACTACCTTCAATAACTGCTACACGAGCCCAAGTTGTAAACAGCTACTTTTTAGGCGAGAATTGTTAATACTAAAACTTGACGCAAGAGGGAGTGTTTTGATTTTTAGGTCAGAGTAAGATGAAAGTTTACTGGTAAAAAAGAAACCTGTTTTAAATTGGCGGAAAACTAAAATTATATTAAAAAAAGATTAAATCTGTAGGCTGGCTCACGAGCTAGAAGGTGCCTATCATCTTAGGAGGATGCACAATGGGCTTAATTAGGCCTAAGTGCCGTGGGGGTAACCCACCCTCCACACGTTACATACAGAGAGAAGACTAAAGCGGCCGACTAGGTACTAATGGGGGCCGACTTACTAGCGAAACCACCCTAATTCGCGGAAAACGTCAACTTTCTAGTTAGATAATTTGAAGCAAAAGCCTACTATTGTGGCGGTTCTTCTAGACTCCTGTATCTCATAAAGAACTCATCAAAAATAATTAAGATTATGTACTAAAAAGTCTTCGCAAAATTACCTACCTACCTATTTACCTAATCTAGTCGCTCGCTTTGTTTGTATTACAAAATGATTCATTCATTCATTCACTAAAGCCACAACCCATCTTTTCAGAATATAATGACTCTCTGGAATAATTACAACCTAGACAATTTAGACCTAATTCAAACAATTAAGTCACTCGTTTCTCGTTTTTCCCCCTTTCTAAAACTCTATAGATGATAATTGACAATAAAAAGTAAACAAATACTTTTGGGTTTGCCAGTTGCCTCGCATCTACATATGCCGCCGGCCGTCACCGGAAACCGCCGAACAGGTTGTATACCAGCCTGTTAATCTGCGTTGCCAGATCGTCGAAGATATTGCGGATGTTTGGAAATTGCTAAAAATTTTAAAATTTGAAAGAAAAAAGAAGCCACAGCAATATGTAGTCAAGTAATTACATGAAAATACAAAAGTTACAAGTTTAATCCTCTTTTATAAACACCTTTGAAAAAAGTGGCTAGTACTAGTATGATTATACATTTTTTACAATATGCAATTTCTTGTCAATGTATGTGTAAAACCTAAATTTAACTCAATTTATTGTCCAGCCTTAATTTATCGTAATTTATAGTCATTAATAAATTGTCAAAATCAAAACTTCAATTTTAGTAATTTTTAGGAGTATTTCACATTTATTTTGAAGTACCAATATTATTATTTGTATATATTTGATGAGTTTATAATATTCGTATTTATGTATTTGACCGTTTTATGATCCTTCCTCCATGATTTTTTGCTTAAGTATTTTTATTTCTTTTTATAACTATGCTATCAATGTAACGCATTTAATGCACCATTAAATCAAAAGTGAGACTATATAAAAAGTTAGTTTTAAGCGGTTTTAAGTCCGTTTTTTAAATTATTATTTTATTTTTTCACCTGTCTGGTTAACAAAAAATTATTAAAACTATAATAAATAGCTACATTAAATGAAATACGTAGTATTTTAATAATTTTTTTACAAGAAATTGCTCAATTTATTGAAAACAACTATTAGTTTCAATATAATAGGTAGATATCATGTATTTTACCTATTTTGAACATTTTCGTTTCATAAAAGGAAAAAGACACAAACTTTCAAATAAAATCTTGAAAAATCCATTATGCATATCTCTAATTATGACGTGATAAAAAAAATTGTTTGATGGTATCACAAAAATTTATGAATTCAATAACAAATTTAAAACGATTTTAATTGAATTTTTTCATGAATGAATTTACTTATGAATAGACCCATTTAAAAGTATTACTATTTATATTAGCTTTTTATTCACACCATTCCAGATATAGATATCCGTGAATCTAGATACATTTTCCTCATAAATTTGGCATCACGGCATGGAATTCAAACTTTAGTGCGTCTGCTTCGCAACTTGTTTTCGCTCCATGTCAGTCGTTCACTCGTTTTTGTGCTGTGGTTGTGTAGTAAGTACGATATTCTCCTCGCTTTCTATCGAAGTTTCGTGAACTTTTCGAAACTTTTGAATGCTCGTCGTGATTTTTTAGTGCGATTTTTCGTGTGCTTTTTGGACTAATATCAGCAAGATGAAGACGAGCAGTGGATTCTATCTACGTTTATTGGGCTTCATTGTTTTAACAGGTGAGTGAGTGAATCATGTGCGTTTGTATTGCATTGTTTTGGTACCGATCTGATAGGTACGAATCTAACCTTACTTTTAATCTAGAATATCTTTAGATAATAAATAATATTCTTATAAATAATCAGCTTGTCAAAATGGAATTTGTTTAAAATAGGTAATTGTTTATATTACATAGGTACAGGTGGATTAGGATTCTGGTAATACCAAGTCAATCTGAAGTATAATTTAAATAAAATAATACAGCGATACTATCATAACGAATTGATTTTACTTTTCTTATTTTTTTTTCGATTCTTTGTGATGCCTAGGAAGGCAGTAGAATGCCTAGGGAATTTTTATGGGTAATGCCAGAAGACGTAAGAATTTTTTGAAAACAATTTGTTTCTATGTCAAAGAAGGCAGCAGAGCACCTAAGCAATTTTGAGATGAAACTTATGCCATATTTTTAGGCTAGGTACTTTTATACTCTTGAAGTAATAACACTTTTCTAAAAAAACTGCTACTTTTTAATACAGGGTGCTTTGTTCAAACGAAGCCAGCAGAGCACCTTCGTTTTTTAAAAAGTTTTTCCTAAAAAGAACTACACCTCATTTATGGCTATTTTTAAGTTCTTAAAATATAACATTCCAAAAAAATTTGCCTTTGTAAAAAATAACTCGAAAAATATGGCGTGCTTTGCTAATTGTAGAACGAAGCCAACAGCGCAACTCGATTTTTAGGTTAAAAAAAAAAACAAATCACACCATTTTTACTCTATTTTTATGCCCTGAAATATAATTTTTTTCGCACAGCATAGAACATCAGCATTTTAAAGTTTTTTTTATTAAAACGGCTATTTTTATGGTCTTGAAACCGAAGTGCTCTGCTTACTTGTTCCAACAAAAACAACCTGTATTATTTAAAAATATCAATTTTTTAGAAAAGTTTTATATTTCAAAAGCCTAAAAATAGCCTAAACATGTGGTGTGGTTTTAAAAAAAATCTTTAAAAATCGAGGTGCTCTGCTGGATTCTTTCGAAGCTAGTAAAGCAACCTGTATTTTTTAAAAAATACTACCTTTTTGAAAAGTTTTAATATCTCCAGAGCCTAAAAATAGCCCAAAAATGTGGTGTGATTGTTTTTAGAAAAGTTTTATAATATTTCAAGAGCCTAAAAATAGCTTAAACACGTGGCATAAGTAGTTGTCTCAAAAAAAAAAAATATAAATAAACCGAGCCTGTATTTTTAAAAACGTTATAAAATTTTTTTCGAAAATTTTTATATTTTAAGAGCCTAAAAATTTGGTATCGTTTTTGGAAAAAAACTAAAAAACTGAGGTGCTCTGCTCACTTCGTTCAAAGCTACCAGAGCACCTTGATTTTTGAAAAAAGGAGGACCATAACATTTTTGAATAGGGCATAGAAATAGCCTATAGTCTATTTTTATGTATGAGAGAGTATTAAAATAATAAAGCGTTCGTAATCCATAGGCGTACCACTTCTTTTAGTAGACAGTTAAAATATTTTTTGAAGTTATTCCTCGGGTATACACTCATATTTTCACCTAATTAACCTGCTTATAACTTCTAAACAGCTGAAGGTAAAATAGTGCAATTTTTTCTAAAATGTTTTATTTTTCCACAAGGTATGTTAAGAACGGGTTATGTAGGTATAAGGGTTTAAACTTTGACTTTTAAAGAACGTTACGTTCATAAATAATAATTTTAATATAAAAACTACTTCTTACCTACAAATCCAAATCAGAAGATGAACTGTCGCAACCAATATTTACAATGAGTGGCTCGATCATTTCATTAGTAATATTGTCCAACTTCCACATTTTCTCTTCTTCTTTAATCGTATGATTTACTGCCTTTTCCCAGTTTTCAGGCTTCACATTATTTACAGCCTCCAAAAACAACTGTTTAACATCACTCATTTTAAAAGAATTATTTTTTCTTGAAACTCCTCCCTTTATACATCACTCATTTTAAAAGAATTATTTTTTCTTGAAACTCCTCCCTTTATCTGTGCCCATATCAGTTCAATCGGGTTTACTTCGCAATGATATGATGGTGATCTAACCACCGTCATCCCACGATTTTTTGCAATTTCATCAATTTCATATTTTTTTAATTTCTCTTTATGAAGGGAACACAAATGATACAGTTCTTTTCTCACAGATCCGGGATGGAACTTAATATTCTTTGAATTTAGCCAATTCTGTAAATCGTTTTTTAACCACTTGGTTGTGGGCATTTTTTCTATAAGTCTCGAGTGATAACTTGCATTATCCATTACTATTATACAGTTCTGAGGAAGAAGATCTATAATTTGTTCGAACCACTCTTTAAAGACATCAGCATTCATGTCCTCATGGTAGTCACCGGTACGAGTAGATTCAAAAGTCAATAAACCACCTTTAACAAAACCGTTTGAACTACCGATGTGTACTATTATTAGTCTGCGCCCCTTTCCTGATGGTGGATTTAAACCAGTAGATAAATTATTTAAAAAAGCCTGTTTTCGACTTGTCACAGTTTCATCTTGCCAAAATTTATTTGGTTTATGTCCCTCGTTGATCCATGTTTCATCTAAATAAAATATATTTCTTCTTTGGTTTCTCATTTCTTTTATAGTCCTTAGGTAATTTCTTCTCCATACTACAATATCGCTTCTTTCTATTAAAATAGACTTTCTGCAATGCTTTTTCTATAGAAAACCTATTTCTTTTAAAAGTTTCCATAGTGTGCTTCGACTCATTTCAGGGTAATCCTTATCATCTCGAACCGTGGCAAGAACTTTGTCTACTGTCGGAAATTCTTTTCTAAAGAAGAACGCATGCACTTTCCTGCGAAGTCTTTCTTTCAAAAGATTTTCTAATTGAAATTTTGGTTTTCCTGGAGTTTTACGTGCTGTTTGAAACTCGCCACATTTCTCTTCTTTAACAACTCTGTAAATCGTAGATTTCCCAACACCAAGCGTACTACTAACTAATTCCACTGTGTCATCAACACTTTTACATAAATGTTTGTCTGTAAAAGATTTAAAACAATTAAATATTAATGTTTTTTCATTAACTGTTAAAGGACCCACATTTTCCATGATCACACTAGAATTCACACTGCACCTTGCAAGTTGCAACTAAACGACATTTAGTAAACTGTCAAGAATACACAACTTGGACCTCCTTACTAAATGGAAAACCTATAATCGCATTTTCGGTGAAATTTGTTGGGAAGGTATTTATCTACTTATAATTCGATTACTGTAAGAAATTAAAATAAAACAAAATTGGCAAATAGGTACTTATTGAAAATAATCTTAAGATACCGCTATGTAATCTTTAATACACAGGGCTTTTGGTCTGTCCAAACCTTTTTCTATTGTTCTGTACAGCTTATGTTTATAAAGGACCAATAAAAGACCCAAAACTTGTAATAGCTCAGGTACATTTATTACAATTTTAGGAAATATTTAGATTATTCTGTCAAAAAAAATTTAAAATGACCGTACTAAGTTTTGCATTAGAAATGCTGTTTTATTCTCTCATACATAAAAATAGACTATAACGATATGGCATATGATTCAACTCAAAATTACATAGGTGCTCTGCAGCCTTCTTTGACATTTTGCTTCTTTGAAAATTTGCATAATTTGTAAGAAAACAACAAAATGTTCTTAAAAAAAATAAAATTCTTATTTCGCGTGGTATTTGGAAAGATTATTTAACAATATAAACAGAATTTTTATAAACATTTGCTTTGTTTTCCTAAGATGAAGTCGAAAATGATGTCGATTCTTTATTTACAATGTATAGATAACCAAAATGATTTTTGACATTTTATAGGTTTTGGTAAATGTCTAGTTTGAAATCTTTTCGATTATGGAAAAACTAAGGTATTGCTATTATAGACAAAAAACCTTCCATATCTTGTGCAAATGAATAATAAGGTCACAAATAATTTTTTTAAATAAAAATATGCCATTTTTTCCATTAATTTTATCAATTTTACGGAAAAGGGAATGAATAGGGATGCTGGGTGGGTAAAACAACGTCAATAGTTATAATATTGTTAAATATTGTTGGGGTAAGAAAAATTATTAGAAATGAATTGCTGTATTTTTAATACTAAATAATTGAATGGTTAACTTTTTCTGCGAATTGGCAACAGTGTAAGACGTAAAAGTACCATTTCTGAGCTTTGATTCGAGACAATTTGTGAAATATTTTCATTTAAAAAACATAATTTTGTTGTTATTAATTTGCAGGAGATAGGTATGGTACCTACGACTACCTAGGTATGCTTAGTTTCTTCATAAGCAAAAAGTAACATCTCTTGAGCTTTGATTTGAGACAATTTGTAAAATATTTTAATTTAGGTAAAAAAATTAATTGTGTTATTATTATTATTAATTTGCACAAGATATGGAATTAAGATTTTTTTTGGTTAGAATAGTGATACCTACAAGTAGGTACGTATGCCAGGGACGAACCACTTCGTAAAAATGTTCATATGTATTGCCGAATTCACCTGATTTCCGCAATCATATGGCTATTTCTGGATGACTGCGGTGATTCTCATGTAGACCAGGGTCGATAACTTTTGAAACAAAAAAAAAATAATAGGATGAAACCCGATAAAAAAGGACGAGAATATAACACAAATGAAAGGAAAAATAATTTACGGGCGGTCTGAGGTCGGGAAGTGGAAGGGGGTGAGTTTTTAAGGGTAAAAAACGGTGTATCACGATTTCCGGCAAAACTACAAGTCCTATGGAAAAAATTAAATGACAAAGTTGTAGGTAATAAAGAGACCTACAACTTTTGCACATAACCTCAAAATTTATGTGAAAAATTCAAATAATCAAGTTTTTGGTTTTTTATTTTTATCTTATGCAAAAAAAAAATTTTTTCTCGAAATTTGGTGAAAAGTTACCTTTTTATGTCCTAAAGACACTGTCATTTTTTTGATTTGAAATATTTATTTTTTCACCTTATTTTGACTTAATATCGAAAAAACACCCTAATTTTCAATCGAAAATTCTCGCGTCAAAATATCAGCTTTTTAAAAAAAGTCGGGGAGTTTTTTGTTCGTTGAAATCTCTTCTTTCTGATAATGTAAAAAAATACATACATAACTATGGTAAATGTTCTCAGAAAAGGCAAAGAAAAGAAGAAACTCGAATCCGAAATTTTTTTTTAATCACTATGTACAATTTTGAGCTATTTAGTAAAATTGACACTTTAATTACTTGAAAAACGTCAGATTCTATGTTACATTGATAAACAAAAAAATTACAAATCCATAAATCATAAAAATTGCAAGAAACATGCGAAAATAGTTCTAAATATTAAAGATAGGATTTAAAGGGGGGATTTCAATTAAAAAATGTGATTGCTGCAATTTTTTTTTAGTCAAAAAGTTGATTTATTAAATTCTAATTACATTTATGTCATAGAAAATCTCATAATATATGAATAGAAATGTAAATCGTACTATTGAATTTAGATACTTTATACTGATTATTATTATTCATAATAATATTTTAAAATGCGTTAATCTTCTTATTTATAAATCTTATCTTGGACCCTAATCACTTATCCATTACTTTTTGTCTCTTCGGTGGCATTTCTTCATCGTTAGATTCGACAAACCTTCCCGATTCTAGTAGATCTTCGAAATCTTCCAAGACCATCACCGTCTTCGTATCCAATATTATTTTTAGTCTGAATTGGTCCTTCATCCACAATTTCATCTGAATCACTAACTTCCTCGTAGGTTTTTTCTTAATTTGAGCATAAATTTGTGCATTTTAAGCCATGTTTTCGGCAGCCACATTTTAAACTGTTACATCCAGTTTCACAGCTACAGTAAATAGTTTTGAGCAATATTTCCGGAATTAACTCCTTCTCTGTAAATTTGGGCATAATCCCACGTTGATGTTGCTTCCAGTCCCAATCTGTTGCTGTCAGTTCGTTACCTAGCCAAGTTTGAAGTTTTTTTTTTTTTTTATTTGAAGAAAAGTCGCATCAACCACAAAGGTTATTAGCGAATTGTAAGATTACAAATTGGTGTAGTACATACAAAAGAAAGATGACAATATATAAGAATAACTAAATAGAATTTAGTATGTTGATGGATTTCAAAAATCTTTTTAAACTGTTTATATCGCACGCAGAACCTAGAATGTTAGATATTGGACCAGCTGGGAGGTTTGATTCAATACGTTGAGGTGCAAGAAAAGGACAGTCTACGAGTATATGTTTTACCGTCAACTTGATGTCGCAGTGGCTACATTTTGGTTCTATTTTTGAGCTAAATAAATAACTGTGTGTTAGTCGTGTATGACCCAAACGTAGCCTGGTTAGTAAAATTTGATCACTACGGTTTCGCGGGAGTGATGACCATGGTTTCACATTATTTTTAATTTCACTGAGTTTAGAAGAACAAGACGACCACTTAGATTCCCACGCACTGAACACTTTTGCTTTAATGAACGATTTTACGTCACTACTCAATAATAATTGAACCGGTATGGCACTTTCACTATTCACAGCTTCTTTGGCCAGTTTGTCTGCTTGCTCGTTCCCGCTTATTCCTATGTGAGATGGTATCCAGATAAATACGATGTCTTTTCCCCTTAGCTGAGCAGAGTAGAGTTCCTCTTTTATTTTGCTGATCAAGGGGTTGTTGGAAAAGATGCGTTGTAAGGCGAATATAGAGCTAAGAGAGTCTGAGAGAACCACAAAGTTTTGAGAAGTTGAGGAATTAGCAAATATTAATGCTTGGTACAGAGCGAACAGCTCTGCTGAAAAAATAGAAGATTCTGAAGGAAGCTTGTACATACTACTAGATGTGGGTGTACTGACAGCAGCTCCTGTTCTTCCATCTAGCTTTGAGGCGTCAGTAAAAATTTGTAAGTACCCATCGAATTTGCAGAGGATATTGCTAAGACTTGTTTTGATAAGGTGAGTATTCGTTGAGTGTTTGTCAAATGCGGTAAGCGAGGTAAGACATCTGGGATTTTTTATTTGCCAAGGAGGTGTAAACTGAGGGTGATTTGGTAGGCATTCAGGAATAGTGTAGTTGATTTTTTCTTGGTAGCTTCTTATTCTGGCATAGAAAGGTTTGGTGGTTCTAGGATGTTCCGAGAATAGAGTGTGAAATCTCTGGGAAAAACAGTTACCGACTGTGGGATTTGTAGGAGAGGACCTAATCTTCGTTGCATAGGCCAGGCTTAAATTTAGTCTTCTGTTCTCCAAGGAAGGTTCACCGACATCGCAGTATATACTGTCAACTGGGGTTGTACGGAATGCTCCTGTGATTATTCGAAGTGCTGTGTTGTGGATAGTGTTCAGAGGTGCAGTTAAAGTTTTAGACGCAGATGTATAGATGATCGAACCGTAGTCCAATCTTGAGCGTATTAATGTTCGGTATAAAGTAAGTAGAGTCTGACGATCGGCACCCCAGGTTCGATTTGAAAGCATTTTTAGAAGATTGAGTCTTTTGTGGCAGGATAAGATCAGATTTTTAATGTGAAGATTCCATGTTAAAGATGAGTCAAAGGTCATTCCCAGAAACTTTATGGATGGTTCGGATTTTAGATTTTTATTGTGAAGTGTTAATTCAGGTGTGACAGCAACTTCTCTTTTAGAAAATAGGATGTAACGGGTTTTAGCGGTAGAAAAGGTAAAGCCAGTTTGCTGTGACCAAATCTCCAGTTGTTCAATAAATTGTTGGGTATTTGAAAAAATGTTGTTTATATTCTTGCCCTTGCAAAATACGACTAAGTCATCTGCATATAAACGTGCTTTGAGTGGTGGTTTAAGGCCTTTTAGTATATCATTAATAGCTATTATGAAGAGAGTCGGGCTTAATGTGGAACCTTGAGGAAGACCGCTTTCCAGTATCATTTCATTGGAAAAAGTGGCGTTGGTTTTCACTTTAAAAGATCTATTTGTCAAAAAGTTTTTAACGAAGATGAGACAGTTGCCTTGTATATTCCAGCTGTGTAGTTTCTTAATTATGTAGTCGTGCCACGCAGTGTCAAAAGCTCGGTTAATGTCAATAAAGAGAGCTAAACATTTACCCTTTAGTGCAAATGATTCATGGATTTCGCTTTCTAAATCTATGATGTTATCTAGTGTGCTGCGTTGTTGTCTAAATCCACTTTGTTCTGGTATAATCAGGTTGCGTTTCTCTAATGTCCATAGCAACCTTTTATTAATAATTTTTTCCATAAATTTGCACATTGCGGATGTTAGCGAAATTGGCCGATATGATTCTGGATTGGTTTTTGGACATTGGGTTTTTAGTATAGGGATTAACTGTAGATTCATGCCACTTTTTGGGAAAAACATGTTGGCACCAGATAACGTTAAATAATCGAAGAAGGTATTCATGGGCTCTGGTGGGTAAGTGTTGGAGGAAACTAGCTGGTATATCGTCTGGTCCAGGGGAAGTATCACGTAAACTAAATAGTACTTCTTCATATTCTGCTGATGAAAGAGGTAGATTTAATGGGTTGTCATCGATAGAAGTAATTGGAATAATCTTATTCTCTTCCAATTGTTTATACTGCATAAAAGATTCATTAGAACTATTGATGCTGGAACGTATTTGATAAGTTTGCGCTAATGTCGAGACTATTTCCGCATTGGTAGTGAAAGTATTTCCATCTACTACAAGTCTTTTTATATTGATGTTGGTATTCACACCAGATATTCGTCGAACCTTCTGCCACACTTCTGTCATAGGGGTATCAGAGTTTAAAGTTGATACATACTCAATCCACGAACTTCGTTTGGCGCATTTTGTGGTGTATCGAGCTTTTGCACGTAGTCTTGAGAATTCTATTTTATTTTCCACAGTTTTATGGCGTTTATATCTGTTAAAGGCTTTTTTACTAGCTTCTGTAGCTGATTTGCATTCATGTGTCCACCATGGAACAGGGTTATGTTTCTTGGGATATGAAGTTTTCCCAATTGATATTTCGGCAGCTTGTTTAATGACATTTTCAAAAATCTCAAGTGAGACATCTATATCGGCTGATAGTTTGCAGTAGATCATCTTATCTTCAACTATTTTGTGAAATAGGTTCCAGTCGGCCTTTTTTATGTTCCACTTTGGGCACAAAAAAATGTTGTTTTGGTTCCTTTTGTTATTGGTTAGGATAATAGGGTGATGGTCACTGTTATAATTATAATCTAACACATCCCAGGTAAATGATGGAATCAGCGAAGGATCACAGATTGTAAGGTCAATACAAGATGATTCACCAGTCTGTATATTAAATCTAGTAGGTCTACCATCGTTTAGAATGGAAAGGTTGAAATCGTTTGTTACTTCTTCTAGAATTCGACCTTTGCGATTTACACTAGTGGAACCCCACAAAAAATTGTGTCCATTAAAGTCTCCAAGGATAACTCTAGGCTGAGGTAATTGCTCTAGTAGATCGACTAGCTCTTGTTTTTCAAGATCCATTCCTGGTGAAAGGTATATATTGCAAATATAAAGGTTTGATTGATTGTCCGATCCGGTAGTTTTAATCGCAATAGCTTCGAGGTTAGTTTGTAGCGGAAATTCTTCAGCGTCAAGGGTATTTTTGACGAAAATAGCTACACCACCACTAGCTTTAATAAGATTGTTACGATTTTTGCAGAAACTATAATACTGTTTTAAGGCTTGAATATTATTGATTTTAAAATTGGTTTCCTGGAGACATATAATGTCTGATTGATAATTGGACAGAATAGATTGGAGCATTGGAAGGTTGTTGAAGAAACCGTTAATGTTCCATTGTAATATGGACGAAGATGTCATTGTTTGTGAGAGTAGATGTGAGTTGAAACTTTGACTAAAATAGACTTCTACTATAAAAAGAAAGAGATAAGAAAAAAAGAAAAGAGTTAGTAGGAGGATTCTTGAGAACAGTCGCTCTCTGCTTCGGAGCTTTCCAGGTCAGGCATAGTCGTCTGAAGGTGCTTGAGTATTTTCTTTCTCAGGTTTGTGCATCTAGTTTTAATACTTCTGTGTTTGAAATAAGGATGGATTTTTGTTAACATGTCTACTAGAGCAACAAGATCTTTGGTGTAGTTCAGTGTTATGCTGACAGGTTCTGTTGATCCGTAGGTGTTCTCAAAAAGGTCGGATATTTGTTCAAAGTCAAGTACAAATGGAGGACTCTGTTCTGAAATCACAGTTCTGAGTGGTTCCATAAGAACCACGGTTGGTGTGTCTTGTTTATTCTTTGGTTTCTTGGATGGTACGGTTTGAAGGGGTTTAATAAAAGGATCCACTAATGTGCCTGCTGTATTATCTGATATGTCGGGAGGAGGGGTAGCTATTTCCTCGAATGTACGTTTGCCTGAATTATCTTGTTTTTGTTCCTGTTGTATATTAGCGGTTTCCATTATGGCTTGCTGTTGCAAGATTAGAGTTGCTTGATCTGAGTTTGGAGCTGTTAATACATTTTGGGAGGGCGGAGAAGAAATGGTTTGATTGTTGGATATTTCGGTTGGGTTAGAATTGCCAAGTGACTGCGATGTTGTTTGCTCTGAATGTATTTCTGTTGATGTGTTTTGTGCTGGTGAGTGGCATGCGGTAATGGATTGCGAGGAAGAGGTCTGTTTGTTGGATAAATGGTTTGGGTCAGGGTTACCAAGTGATTGTGATTGCGGTGAAGTTTTGCAGTTAGCCGCTGTATGACCCTCTTGTTTGCATGAGTAGCAGACTAGTGATTCTTGGGATAAGAATATACGGTAGGTGGTGTTCTCGTAATCAACCACAAATGACTCTGGGATTGAACCTTCTGGGGGATTTATAAAAATTTGGCGTCTAAAACTAAAAATGTGGCTAAATTCAGGCAGAGATGCGCCAATTCGTAAAAATGTCATTGGGGAATGCAATTTTAGACCCATTTTTTCTAACTGTTCGGTCAATACTGTGTGAGGGATAGTTGGGCATACGTTAGATAAAACGAGGCGTGTTGATGGTGTTATTAATTTGCGAGCTTGAATTGTCTCGTTATTTATTATAATAACGCCCCGATGATCATTGATAAATTTTTCGACAATATCTTTGCTTGCTAGGTACATACATACTCTATTATTAGATAGTCGTGAGGAGAATAGGATGTTTTTAGGTTCAATAATAGCTCCAAGTGGAACTAAATATTCTTGAATTTTTGTATTATCGATAGCTGGAAATATGATTGCCTGTTCTTTGGTTGGATAATGATGTTGAGTAAGCGCAGAAGAGTAAGACTTAGTAGTGTTTTCGTTCAGGGATCTCCTGTAGTCAGAAGACCCAGATGGAGTGCTTAACATAGTTTTAATATTCGGAACACTGACTTAAACCTAAGTACGGACCTGCACTCAAATCGGCAATGACCATATCGCAGATAGACTTTGCGATTAATTTGATAAGCAGAGTAATTTGCCCGTTTTTTTCCCTTCGATTCCGATACCATGCAGGTTAACAATAATTGCTGTAGAAAGTCGCTGCTTGATAATTAAGTTATACTTACAGTATATGATGTAGTATACTATAAAGGTTTGATGTATAGGTAAACACAATTATTAACTATTTACCACACATAAAATGAAATTTATCAGGAGCTGAATTTAATTCACTATTTCACGAATTATTCAGGACCGGACTGGAGTTTGAAGTTGATAATATGCCCTGTAACAATGTTGTTCTGCTGCACCTTCTGTGGGTGGGAGATTTGCCAATATGAAAGATGATTTAATTTTTGCCAATTGATATTTTTAAAATCTTAATTGATTCAGTGTTATATTATCATTTTTACATTTATAAATAGATTTGATTAATTGTAATCCATTTTTTTCGATATCTTTTTTGTTTGCATCTTTTTTATAAAAAATATTGGCCAAATTTGACACATTTTTATCGTCTAATAATGAATTTACAATACTCTTCTTTCCTTTTCCGGCAAATCCAGATGTTGTATCGCAACCAGAAAAACAATGCAGAAATGCAACGATATTTTTGAAGGATTCATATTTGAAACTATTAGACGTGAAAAATAGATCTTTTACATTTCCAGAACCTGGTTTGAGAAAATAAATGTCATGATTATTTGAAGTTAATTGATTTAAAAGGACCAAAAGATTAATATCTTGACCCACAACAATGACAGTTTTATTGGTATCTCTGGCAATTTCTATCAAAGTTTTAATAATGTCTGCAGTGATTAAAAAAAAAAAAAAATCGGATTCGAGTTTTTTCTTTTCTTTGCATTTTCTGAGAACATTTTCCATAGTAATATATATATTTTTTACATTATCAGAAAGAAGAGAATTCAACGAACAAAAAACTCCCCGACTTTTTTAAAAATGCTGATATTTTGACGGGAGAATTTTCGATTGAAAATTAGGGTGTTTTTTCGATATTAAGTCAAAATAAGGTGAAAAAATAAATATTTTAAATCAAAAAAATTACAGTGTCTTTAGGATATAAAAAGGAAAGTTTTCACCAAATTTTGTGAAAATTTTTTTTTTGCATTAGATAAAAATAAAAAACCAAAAACTTGATTATTTGTATTTTTCACATAAATTTTGAGGTTATGTGAAAAAAATGTAATTACAAAAGTTGTAGGTCTCTTTATTACCTACAACTTTGTCATTTAATTTTTTTCCATAGGACTTGTAGTTTTGCCGTAAATCGAGATACACCGTTTTTTTACCCTTAAAAACTCACCCCCTTCCACTTCCCGACCTCAGATCGCCCGTAAATTATTTTTCCTTTCATTTTTGTTATATTCTCGTCCTTTTTTAACGGGTTTCATCCTACTATAATTTTTTTTCACTTTTTACCATTTTCAAAATTATCGACCCTGGTCTAATGTGACTTCTACAGATTCATAGTTACTGCGGTCAATTCTACATGATTTCAATAGATTTCTTGTGACTGCGCTGATATATGTATTGACTACGACGATTTCCGTACTGATTGTGGCGATTTCCGTATGGATTGCCACTATTTTTTCAAAATTGCAGGCATTTTCGAAGCATTTTTATGACAATGTATGGCTCTCCAGTTGATTTCCAGTAAAAAAAAAAATAGCTGGGTGTTATTTATATCAGGATAACTAAATGTTGTATCATGTCCTATACAAAATTGGGTAATACAAGAAAAAGAAAAAGTTTGTATAAGACGTGAAATTTGTTTTATGGAATTAACTTTATTTTTTGATATTTTAAAAAAATCACAATTCTGTCAAACTAATTATCAGTATATTTTTTACTTATTAAAATTAAATTTAATTAAAAATAAATGATTATTGTGAAGAATCGATAAATAAAAGAATTTCACAAGATATTCGAGTATATTTACAAATATATCGTAAATTAAAAAAATATTTTTTGTTTTGCTTTTTGAAGTTTATTTTATTTAATAAATTAATAAAAGTCATCAACTATTTTTGAAATAGTCATTTTATCTTGATTATCTCTAAATAAATTTTGAAAATTTTGTTAATTTTCGTTAGTTTGTACGTATTACATATGGCCATCATATCGACTCTTGTTGCACAAACTATTAGTATGGATTTATAAACTCTTTACTTAAACATATCTACCTAAATTAAATAAACTCATACTAACACTGCACCTGTCAACTATTATTCTAAAGTTAAAGGGATGAATCAGGGTGTGTTTTTTATCCCTATCGTTTTTGTGTTACTTTTTTTGAAAAAAGAATTCTTTCCGCTTTTTTACTATGCCCAAAATTTAATCAGCTCACTGCATGCCTAATTTTAAAATTTTGTGTTAAATTTATTTTAAAATATGGACGAAACAAAAATAGAAATGCTATTATTTATTGATTCTACACAAAAATAACTCATTTTAATGTATATTTAATCTCAATAGGTAACTAAAAATTATACAGACAATTAGTGATAGAACGATATCACTTTTTTTGCCGATACGATATATCGGCCGATACCGATATTTACGTGCCGATATACCGATATATCGTATCGGCAAATATAACGCTTTTTATTTATACACGACCGAAGCAAAAACCGGGGAAGTCCCGTTTTATAATTTCGTTGCGAGGGAACGTTTGTAATTGGCAGTGAGTGACATTTCGGACTTCGGGGGAAGCCTCTTATATTCTGTAGTACTTTAAAACACGGCGTTTTAAACTTGACTGTTAATTAGAGGAGATAAAATAAATAATAAACAAAATTATTCTATTTAAATAAAATGGAAGCGGAAACGGGCGCTGGTAGAAAGAGAACGATTGCTCATTATTTTGTTTTACTTTTTTAGTAAAAATGTTACCTTTGGAATAAAAAAAAAATATTTTGATTAACAACGTATTTCATTTATGCACTGAAAAGAGTGAAATCGATCGAATCCCTACTGACAATTAGGGTTGCCAACCTGCATTTCTGCATTTCGGTGAACATCCACCATTTGGGGTGCATTGTCCAGTGTCCTGCAACAACCTACTGCAGGATGCCAAAGAAGGCAGCAAAGCACCTCGGGAATTTTGTGTTAGAACATATGCCACTATTTTAGGCTATTTTAAGGCTATTTTTATACCCTATTCAAAAATTTTATGCTCCTCGTTTTTTGCAAAAATCAAGGTGCTCTGCTAGCTTCGAACGAAGTCAGCAGAGCACCTCATTTTTTTAAACCTTTTTTCCAAAACCAACGACACCATATTTTTAGGCTATTTTAAGGCTATTTTTGTACCCTATTCAAAAATTTTATGCTCCTCGTTTTTTGCAAAAATCAAGGTGCTCTTCTAGCTTCGAATGAAGTCAGCAGAGCACCTCAGTTTTTTTAAAGCTTTTTTCCAAAACCAACGACACCATATTTTTAGGCTATTAAAATATTATAAAACTTTTCGAAAAATGTAGTTATTTTTAAAAAATACAGGGTGCTTTGCTAGTTTCGAACGAATCCAGCAAAGCACCTCGGTTTTTTAAAGCTTTTCTAAAAACAACTACACCACATTTTTAGGCTATTTTAAGGCTCTTGAAATATTACAAAACTTTACTAAAAAAATGCTATTTTTAAATAATAGAGGGTGCTTTGTTGGAGCAAAGTCAGCAGAGCACCTCGGTTTTTTTGTTTTTTTTTTTTTTTTCAGAAAACTAGTTATGCTACGTTTTTAAGCTATTTTTAGGCTCCTAAAATCATATATAACTTTTCAAAAAAATGTATTTTTTAAAAAATACAGGGTGCTTTGCTACTTTCGAACGAATCCAGCAGAGCACCTCGGTTTTTTAAAGCTTTTTTCTAAAAACAACTACACCACATTTTTAGGCTATTTTTATGCTCTTGAAATATTATAAAACTTTACTAAAAAATTGCTATTTTTAAATAATACAGGGTTTATGACAACTTAAATATGAGTTCTGTCAAATAGGGCAGTGACATATTGTTATTAATGTTACTTTTAGCCAACAGGTGACATCAATTTAGTCAAGTGGGAAACTGAACTGTGCCCTATGCTTAATAATCACACACTGTTACTGTTCCTAAGAGCTCATTGTGTTGTCAAATAAGTTGTATTAAAGTCAAATATAAATAAATACCGCAAATGCAGTGACGGATATTGTTGAAGAGGTAGGTAATATAACTGACATTAAAAATATTTAAACATTTACTTTTAAAATACTTTACTAAAACTAAATTAATAATTTGTTGACCAGTTTTATTTTATTTATAAATAAACTTACAGGTTCAAAATTTTCTACACGGAAAGTATAACCTACTTTACAATGAGCTGAACAAAATTTAATAGGAACCTGCACATGACAGATACTTATATCAGATACAGACATGCGCGACGAGCGACAGCGGCCTCTGTCCCATATGTGCATACTTCTATTCAACATTTTCAATTCATTGCAATGCATAGTTTCCGGGTTGAAAATTACGTACCTATATAAATAGGTATATGCCATGTACATTTACCATAAAATTTTAAACCTTAACATCGAAAGTATTTGAAGAATTATTTATTGCATCTATTTAATTAATATAATTAATCGTAGAAATTGAAATGTGTGATATCTAATTTAAAATGTTTAAAATAACCTAATCAATTAAATTAAAAAATACACCGACACGACGACGCTGGCTTTTATAATATTTCCAGAGCCTAAAAATAGCCTAAAAATGTGGTGTAGTTGTTTTTAGAAAAAAGCTTAAAAAACCGAGGTGCTCTGCTGGATTCGTTCGAAGCTAGCAAAGCACCCTGTATTCTTTAAAAAATACATTTTTTTTGAAAAGTTATATATGTTTTAAGAGCCTAAAAATAGCTTAAAAATGTAACATAACTAGTTTTCTGAATAAAATAATAATAAACCAAGGTGCTCTGCTGACTTTGCTCCAACAAAGCACCCTGTATTATTTAAAAATAGCAATTTTTTAGTAAAGTTTTATAATATTTCAAGAGCCTAAAAATGTGGTGTAATTGTTTTTAGAAAAAAGCTTTAAAAAACCGAGGTGCTCTGCTAGATTCCTTCCTTTAGTGTTTCAAATAATATCTCCAATTTCTTATATTTTATAGTCACATTGGCATCGTCTCTTATTTTGTATTTTATATTTTGTATATTTGGGTCCAATGCTAATGCTGAAAGGATATTTTCAATGTGTTCAACTTCGTGGACAGACGCGCGTAATCGATTGTCCATTGAACACATCAAGGCCAAACTTCAAATAAAGATGAATTATTCATATACTTGCAAAGAATTATAATTTTTTAACAGCTAACAAGAAATAAATAGTAGCTGCAAAAAGTAAAAATATGACTTTAAAAACAGTGACACTGTTAAGTAGCTAGTTATAAATTCCAAAATGGAACTTTTATTTTTAAAAATTTTATTAAATATAAAATACACTTAAATGGATATCTGTCTTAAAGCTACTTCAATTAACGGCTTCAAATAACAAATAACTAACTAGTTCAAAATAACTATAGACAAATAACTACTAAGTACAAATAACTAAAGACAAATAACAACAATAATAAGGTTCTACTCCTATTTATAAAGTAAAACTGATTATTAATCAAAGATAATATATAAAAGAGTCTATTATATTCTCAATATATAACTAGCTGTAACTTTTTATATTCTTTTTAAATAAAATGTTTAATCATTAGTTTCTATTTACTTCGTTTTATTGTCGAATTGTTTATTAATATTTGTTGTTTTTGCAATAATAAAAATGTCCAAAATTTATACTGTATGTCCTGAATTTTTATTCCTCTTGTCCAGAAAAATTAAAAAACAAAGTTGGCAACCCTACTGACAATTAGTTTGACAGAATTGTCATTTATTTTAAATTTTAAAAATAATAGTAGTTTGGTGACCAAAATATGAACTTCTTTTAATATTTTTCTATATTCGCTTTCCCTGATACCTGATTAACATTACCGCCGATAGGTGGAGAAACTCGGCAACACCCAAGTGTATAATTTTTCTTTATTATCAAATATTATTAATGTCGTTAACCATTTATGATAAAGTGACGTCTTGTTTGTCAGATGATTATGGCTGTATTAGTATTAAGTTTAGGACGTTCTGTAATCGAAAAATCGTACGTAATATAACCGTCCCCGTATTATCCCACTGTAAACAAATCGTAAAATGTTCCACTTTCGGGAAAATCCCGCTGAAAGTGCAGCAAATATGCGTCTATTTATTGAATACGTGCCGTTTCTACGGGTACGAAATCTACAAAAGAATAGAAGATTAATAAAAGCTGAGCAAATACAAGTGGACACAACACACACGAAAATAGACCGTCACCGTACAAATTTATTTATACGCGCACTGAATTTTAGATCCGATTCAACTGAATGCGAACATTAGTATACAGTTTCTAACAAAAGAACGAAACATCCATCAAGTTGGCAAGTTTAGCTCGATATTTCTATTTACCAGGTACATTGTACATGCTGGACATAATTGAAGCACCGTTGTATTAAAATTGAATAATTACATTATTGAACATAATATAATATTCATCATCTCCTTGCCTAAGATGCCTCAATGAAGTTGGTGGCATGCTTAAAACGTAGTACATCCTCCTAATACTTCTATTATGTCCTTCACATAGCAGGGGTTCCTAAACTTTTTGGTCCGCGGGCCGAATGTCCTAATTATTTAATAAAAGAGTGAGTTGGCGGGTCGCACATTGTAAAAAGCTGTAGCTAGTTATATATCGCTCATTTTCTGCAAGAAAGTCATAAATCAAAAATTGTAATTTTTGAGTTATTGGCACCTTAAAGATCGTGAAGAAAAGCACTATTACCTGGTAAAGTGTCCCATCAAAACTTTTTATAATTGCCATTTTCCTCTAATCTGAATGCTACTATTTCAATATCGTCTCTCGGATATCTAAAAATGTTTTATTTCGTATTTTGACTATATTTTTGCCATAAAACGTTACCGATTAGACCAAATTACTATTTTATTATCTTCCCTCATTTGCGAGAATACTGACACAACTCAAAACACTTTTAATTCATTGATTTGACAAACTTAAACTTGAAAAATGTCAATGATAGTAGCGCCGTCAAGCGAATACCACTATAATTTCGGAAGTGTCGTTGTTTCCGCATAAAGAAAGTACCCTTTCAATTTTTTTGGAGCAATAATTTTTGAATTATGTCCGTATTCTCGAAAATTAGCATTCTGTAAAAACAAAATTTTTGTGTTATGACGTTCTTGCAGCAAATAAGCGATATGTATTTTTATGAAATAAGGTTCAACATAATATATCTACATACACTTTTATTTTTCAAATATAAACTTTTTAATACAAAACAATAGTAGTTTGTGCAACAAGAGTGGATATGAGGGCCAAAATTAACAAATAAAAAAAATATTTTAGGTTATTAAGACAGACAACTCATTTTAAAATAATTTATGACTGTTAACAATTTTTAAAATAAAATAAACGAAAAAAAGAACGCCAACCACAGGACCACCTATTATTTTATTTTTGTTGCTTTAATACTCGTAATTAAATTGACTTCATATAGTTTTATTTAAATTAATAAAGTATTTATAATTATAGACGAAATAAAAAGAGAAATATTAGTTATCGATTCTACACAAGAATAAGCTATTTTAATGTATGTTTAATCTCAATAACTAAAAAATATACTGACAATTTGACAGAATTGTTACTTACCTATTTAAAGTTTCAAAAATAATAGCAGTCGGTTGATCAAAATATGAACGGTGATTGGTTGATTTCATTTTTTTGCAGTGTTCTCACTATCTAGAATGGATATGAAATATATTCGTTCAGTTGAAGGCATACTTTTTCATTTTGTAATCTGTACGTAGATAAGTAGATATCGTAGATAAGTAGATAATCCATGTGAGTGTAGAAAAAATGTTTTTATGTACTTGATACAATTCAAAAATATCTCTTTGTTTTTTAACATTTATAACAACATTTTCTTTCAAATTAGGACGTACTGGAGTGAGATCTATGAAACGGCTTATATTTTGACGTTTTATCTTATTTATAACAAATGATAAAAAATGAGTTATTCTGAATATTAGTTTTTGTTTATTTAAGTGCTAAATTGAATTTTTTTTTTCACAAATATAAGTACATCCGAATAACTAAGCCATTTGATAAGCTTGCTTCAATAATTCGGGATATTGTCACGAACTTGATTGACCAAGTTTCGCAGTTGGAAAATAATATAAAATATTAAAAAAATATATATAGTTAATTATCAGTCACACCCTCAGATAAACAAATGAATAATAGATAAGTAACGGTCTGGATGTGTTTGAAGCTAATATGAACCGTTTTATCTATTACTTTCTCTTTCTTCCTGGTCTTTGATGTGATTCGTCTATTTTAAATACCAGCGCCAATTACTCACAACTGTCAACAAGCATTTGGGAACTGTCAGTTTTGTTTGTACATTTTTTGTGATTTTATATTCCCAGGGCATATTTTTAAAGTTTTTAGAGTGTCGAGAATGTTTTTTTAACGAATTTTGTTAGTTGTTAGTCTAAAAATTATTATTCAATGTTTGTTTGCCCTAAAACAAATTTGGAGAAGTTCCACGTCGTTTCAAAGGCAAGTAAATAAAACACATGGGCGGTACACCTATATTGTAAAATATTATTAGTATTTTTTTACGCAGGTTTCTTACAAACTGAAGCAATGGAAATTTGTATTCAAATCCTAGAATTAGAGAAGGTTGAAGTTGTAAAAATTAACATAAATTGGAAATATAAAATATATTGGAAACATTTTATATTATTTTGTTATGAATTCTGCCGGAAAAGACGAATTTAAATCTGGAAGCAATTCCTATTTTATTCCTTGGTCCGTCTTCAAGTAAGTTATACAATTAAGTTATAATAATATTATGTAATACAATACCTAATACAAATTTTTCATACATTATAAACTTGGAGATTAAATTTAAAAAATAAATGCCATATTGTATTCTCCTAGACAAAGTAAAATAAATCTCAGTGCTTTCTGGAAAGAAAACATTTTATGAAAATATAAACTACTCCAAAGTGTTTCTTTTTTCTTAGTAATGAAATGAATTATACTTATAGAATGATTATGTTGTAAATATTTTATAATTCTTTTTAGGGAAAATTTACTTCCTAGTGAATGTAGTGAAAGACAGAGTCTAGAAGAGATTTATAATTATAATATGCACATACTGGATCAGAAAATTTAAGTTGTTCCACCGACATTGCTCCAGAAGCTATAGAATAGGTTATTCAAATTATAAAGAAGACATCTATAAAAATACCCAAATTCAGAGACAAAATATTTGTCACATATCATTTTGGAGATTATTAAAATATCTAAAATTCCAAAAACTTTAAAAAACCTGTTAAAAATTTATAAATGAGAAGTGTGTTAATCTAGAACAAGTCAAAGGGGGTTATTTTCTAAGTTTCAGCTGAAAATGCATATCAACGAAAGCACCAAGCAGACTTCTCAACAAAGTTCGATCACCAAAACGACAAGCATGTGATTATGGTATTCTCAGGCTGAAGGACTTCGGTCGATGGCCAGTTGGTTATGCCAATAAAATACGTTTACTATTATTATTATTATTGGTATTCTCAAATGCTAGACGATTTTGCTATTCGTATGTGATTTTAATTTTTGTTGTAATCTGTCATAATAATTATAAATCGTAAATGCTGATTTGTCTAAATATCTAAGGTTAGTATTTGAATGTCATTTTGACATTATTACAATTATAAACTCAATTAGAATATATTAAGGCCAATTTCAGAATTGTAAGGAATCATAAACAATAAACATCATATATTTGCTGACATTTTAATATTCAAGTCATAATATTTAGATATATATTTTAATGTTTGACTTATCTACTTCTAAAAATAAACTTTTTTGAATGCGCTTTACTTTTTTCAAATACGAACAACACAACAAGTAGAGAATACCAAAACGTTTGTGCTTTACACTTTTGCTAGTTGTCGCGTTTATGAAGGGAGCTGAGTGCTTTCAAAAATGCTGGTTAGACAATAAGCCCCCGTTTTAACTCAGCGAAGTAGAAGGTTTCAGTCTAGAATATCTGTCAATATTCGCTTCTAACATATTTAAGAGACCAAAAATTACATGAGTTGAAATGCATCAGAAGCAGTTGAGGTACCTATGTATCTAGTATGAAACTAAAAATAATTCAATTTGGTGACATACATTTAAATATAATATTTAGCCCATGCACAACTTCGGTTCCTATGGGATTTCCATTATATTTCTTTGAAAATAGACACTCCTATAACCAATTTTGTTCTTTTTTTATTTATAATTACCACCTTTGATACTTTTATATTGTACTTTTTTAATAATTTTATATTGAATTTTTATAATTTAATTCTTGTATTGTTTTTCAATTTGCGTTAATTGTATGTTAATACATTTTTGGATGAAGCTTAATTGAGTCATATATAAAACATTTTTATCACACACAAGTTGTACAAAGACAAAATTTAATTTATGTGATTTATTAGAATACAGGAGGTTTTTCAGACATACATACCATGTAGGAATAAACTAGCTAGATACTGGCGTCAAATATCTGGAATTATTAATAATTGCTCTCGTGAAAAATGAATGCATGATACGGGTTTTCTATTCTTACATAAGTTGTTAAATGGATGTAATATTACTTGCCAGAAGTTACTTGGCCTCGGCCGTAAATTTCTGATTCGGCCGTAAAAGATCAACTCGATACTTATAGCCTTTGGTACACAAATATCTATTTTAAATCTATAAATGTCATTAAAAATTTATGAAAAATGTATTTCTCATCTATAAAATTGTTATTTATGATAAAGAAATATTTTAGTTTACAAGAACAAAAATAAAACCTGAATCGATAACAAATCAATGAAAATGTTGCTAGAGTTGGGGGCGTTTTTATGGAAAATTGTAATGTTACTATTTTACTAATAAAGCTACAGTTAATTTATCTTAGCATTTTATTTAAATATAAATATATTATCCGAATAAAATTAATGCCGCTAGTCAAGGTTTAAAGGCCTCGTCACTTCAACCTTTCTATGCTTCTATATAGTTTATAAGTTTGTAAACAGAGATCTATTGTTTCTATTAGGCTTAACAGTCTCCATTAGATCTTTCTTGGAACAAGATTACAGGCTATAAAGGTAAGTTTCAACAAATTTATAGATTGGTATCTATCCATTATAAATTACTTTCAAAGCTGTTTGTTTATTCTTAAGAAATGATAAAATCTATCACATATCTTTTTTTTTTATATTTTTAAAAATAAGTAACTGCCTTAATTCCTATTTTTTGACATCCCTCGTATATGCTAAATAAATTTAAATGTATCACTTCAAGTGGTAAGAATGCTACCTTTAGGTATATAAGGGAAAAGTAAATTGGATTTTTTTTATTGTTGAGTTTCAGAAAAATTAATTTATCCTGGTTTTAAAATAAGATGAAATGATTAAAACGGACCTGCAAAGGCACCAATCTCACCAGTATTCCTGTGACCTAATGGGTAAATTCAGTTTGGCTTACTTTTTATTTTAAATATACAGTTTACTGATATCTACCTATAAACAATATTAACAGTGTAATTATTTGAATTATAAGTATCATTTATTACATTTGAATAAAAAATAGAATTTAATTTTTGTAAAATGAAATTTTATGCATGAGTTGCATTGTTCTTTAAATTTGTTATTGACAAAATATTTACAAAAGAATGCTTTGGGTTCTGATGAAAAAACTATTTGATACGCCCATGGGGACCACGGCTGTCAAAAGTTTGTAGATACTGGCTTCAAACAAAGCCTATGTAAAACTTCGCTTGTAACACATCTATATTTCATTTGTTTATCTGAGGTCACACCTCATTAAATAATTTAACAAAAAGTTTAGCAATTTGCTAATTTATAAACAATTGTTTGAAACTTACCATATTCTGTATATGTATCTGTAACATGTGGAGGGTGGGTTACCCACACGGCACTTAGGCCTCATTAGGCCCATTGTGCATCCTCCTAAGATGATAGGCACCTCATAGCTCGTGAGCCAGCCTACAGATTTAATGTAGTTGACAACGTCGCCAAGAGGTGCTTCTCTTATATTCGACACAAATCTTCTAATAAATGAGAGCGTCGAACAATCGTAAAGGATATGCTCGATAGTCTCATCTTCTTGTTCGCACCCTCTGCAGAGTGCGGATTCTGACAGCCCCATGATATGGAGATGCTTCCGTACTTGGCAATGACCAGTCAGAATGCCTGTGACCAGGCGCAGATTCTGTCTAGTCATAGTCAAGTATTTGTTTGCTGCAGTATTGTCAGGATAACTTAAGAGCTCCCTGGCAACTCTGCAATTTCTTGTTTCGTCCAATCTTTCCTTGAATTTCACAAGGGAATGTTCTTTAATTAGGTCTGTCACTACCGATTTTGTCAGGCCAATAGAAGGGCCAACTTACCACATTATATTCAGCTATAAGGGCACGTCAAAATCTCCCAATAACGTTTATCTATATATCTATACTTATATTATCTTACTTTTGCTTATTTCCCCTCCATATCTAGACAAACAACAAAATGTTCTCAAAAAAAAATCAGCTTGCGTGGTATTTGGAAAGATTATTTAACAATATGAACAGAATTTTATAAACAACATTTGCGTGTTTTCCGTAAGATGAAATCGATTCTGTAATTAAAATGCATATTTTAACAACAAAAACAATTTTTGTCAATTTTTCCTCACCTTTTTAACAAACTTCACATTGACATTTTGCATAAATCATTGATACATTACTCTGGTAATGAATAAAAAATGTTTAAATCCAATCGGGGTTGAGATACAGTCTGTATTGAGTAGCGTGTGTTAGAATAAAAGATAATTGTCCTTTGTTGGTTGAGATGTTAAATAGTCTGGTTAATCCACTGGTCTTTTCTCATTCTTGCTGACTCTCAATTTTCATAATTATTAGTTTCTGTAGTTTATGACTTGACTCTTTTTCATGTTTAAATTAAGCAATATAATTTCGTTTATTCAACCAAGCAATTGTTCGCGGGCGACATGAAACGGTTTCGCGGGCCGCAAATGGCCCACGAGCCATACTTTGGGAACCCCTGTACTATAGCAATGTAGCATTTACTTCGTTCAAGTAGTATTTACTCTTATGTACCTTATACATAGGATACTTCGCCTTAGAAGTATCTACTCCGTAATGTCTTAGCACAGTGGTCGCCAACCTCTCAATGTGTTGAGCTACTTTGTTAATTTTGGAATAAACACCGAGCTACCCACACGGAAGCCACGTAACGCAACGTAAATGAAATAATCCACTGTTAATTTATCATTATATGTATTTATTTTACTATTTAACTAGTAATACATAATACATAGGTACTAATAATGAACTAATAACAAAATAACTAATATTACTAGTACGTACTTGTTCATAGCTACATTCCTACCTACCTACCAAACGAAGGTGTTTGAAAAATAAACACAAACTTTTATCCAGCCACAACGGCATGTCACGTAAGATTTAAAAATAGTTAATAATAACAACAAAAAAGTAACGCACTATCATGAACATAAACATTGAAAAATAAAAAAGCACGTTCAATGAGAAGGCTGACACTCAGACTCATCGATAATGTTTTTAATGTTTGCAGTATAATTTGATACAGCCATTCGAATACAATTATCCAAATGTTCATCTGTAAGTCGATTGCGATATTTGTTCTTAATAAACTTCATATTGGAAAAAGAAGATTCACACAAATAGGTTGAACTGAATAATGCTTTCACTTTCAAGGCAACACGGCATAGAACTGAATATTTGTCTTTACTTACAATAGGCCAGATACATTTGGTACTTGAGACTAACGATTTTAAGGCTAAATCATTTTGAAACTCAATTACTTCCATTTCTGTTGCAGCGATGTCTTCGCCAAAGTTCTGCATAACACAAGTTGCAAACTGTTGGATATCAATTTCCATAAGGGATGAAACTACTAAAGCCATTTCGTTGAAATTCTTAAAACGATTTTTGAAGTTATTCTTCAGGGCAGAAACTATTTCTACATGATATTTGCTGTCATAGGGTTCTAATGGATTTTGAGATATTTTTTCTGAAAGAATAGGAAAATGCTTGGCATCGCTGTTAATTAGGTTTTGTTCCCCAAACTCCAGCTTTTTGATAAATGCTTTTATATCAAAAATCATTTCTGCTAGTTCTTTGCCTCTCCCCTGAAGCTGCAAATTAAGTTCGTTTAATTTCTCTGTAATGTCCACGAGAAAACCAAAATCTCTAAGCCAGATTGAATTTTCTAGTTTCGGAGTCGGTTCATCGCGTTGTTTGAAAAATTGAACTATGCCAGATAGGACATCATTAAAACGTTTCAGCACCCGTCCTCTACTTAACCATCGGACTTCAGAGTGAAGGAGTAGGTCCCCGTATTGACAGTCAACTTCATTGGCCAAGGTTTTGAATAATCTTCTTTGTAACGCTTGAGCTCTAATCTTGTTCACAATTTTTACCACCAGTTTCATAACGTTGTTTAGTTTCAGGAAATTTCCACATAATGCTTGCTGATGGATAATGCAGTGGTAACAGAGAAATTGCGGAAAAGTTTCATCTTTACGACATAACGCCACCAGACCCTTATCACAACTCACCATAGCTGGAGCGCCATCGGTTGTCAAGCCTACCATTTTCGATATTAGAATTTTCTCGGAAGAAATAATATTTTTCAAATGAGAAAACAACTCCTGTCCAGTAGTGTGTCCTTTCAATGGAATAAACTTCAAAAGATCTTCTTTAATCGTAAAATCACTAAAAACCATCTTGACGAACACGGCCATCTGGGCAGTGTCAACGACATCTGTTGATTCATCCAGTTGAAGTGAAAAATAAACACAGTTATCTAAGTCAGTTCTTAACTGTAAAAAAATATCATTGCTCATTACTTCTACACGTCTCATCACTGTATTAGCAGAAAGTTGCATAGATTTTATAGCTGAAACTATCTCGTCTTTATTTCTAAAGTTGGCATATAACGAATCAGCAGCTTCTAAAAACGCCTGTTTTATCATTTCCCCGTCTTCATAAGGTTTCTTTTTTTGTGCAATTATCTGGGACACACGGTACGATGCTTCAGTTGCAGCCTTATTTTTGTCGACTGTTCTTAAAAATATTGATTGTTGTCCAATTAACTGCTTTTTTAACTGTTTCAGTTTCTCCTTTCTGGCGGCAGAATGTAGTGGAAATTATTTTTCAAAATTAGAATGTACAGTTTTATGATGTCTCTCAATATTTCCTTTTTTAGCAACGGAGACCGAAGTATTACATAACAAACACACATTTTTATCTTTAACTTCTGTAAAAAAGTATTGTTCTTCCCATTCCGAATGAAAGTGGTATGTCTTTACCTTCTTACAACTGCTTGCCATAATATTATTTTTTGTTGTTCTCTACTAACCCAACCGCTGGACGTTGGTTACGCGTTCAGTTTTAAACTAAGCGCAATGTCGCCGCGCCGTGCGTATTTATCCCGTTCAAAGCAATTCTGATCGTTCTCGAACACTAACGCGCTGGTCCGGCTGGTCGGTTTCACCGAAATTTTAAATTATTATTTGAGTTCTACTTTACCTACTTCAAACAAAAATATTACATGTGTTGTAATTAAAATGTCATAATGTTCAAAGTTGCCAAAAGCATTAAATCAATTATTTCAATAGATTATGCCAGTTTTATTTTAATCCAATTTTGAAAACCCATTCCGCTTATAATGTTATAATTAAACATGTGATGACTGATGATGAGTCTTTTGCAATTACTGTGAAATCGTACTGCAGTTGTTGAATATGGTTTTAAATAATAATTTCCGGATTTCAAATCAAATTTCCATTGACGTGAATTTTGCGAAATTTGTATTTGAAGTATAATTTGAATGGCTCTGTGGCTTTTTGTATGTCCACTGTACCAGTGGTGGTCAATAACTTTACATAATTTGTTAATCTGTTATTATTGACAGCCATTTATTCTACCAAATTTCTTACCATTATTTGTCACTTTTGTATGACAGCAAATATGTCCAAAATTTTTTATATTTGAGTTTTTTATTGTAAATTAATATTATAATTGGAAGTTAGGTTTTATGATAAAATGTCTGAGCTCCTAGAGGCATCTAAACAAAGATATAAATCAATTAGTATCTATAGGTTTACAATAAAGCAATGTTAAATATTGATGGGAGCGATTTGGGTACAATTGGATAGTTGGTAATACAGCTTTCATTCGTAAATATATCCTTGGGCTTTTCAATATGACACAATGAGAACAATATAGAGGTTCTAAATTTCTGAATACAAACAGTCCTATTAGTAGATGTATTTGCAATGGCTATTGGCTTTTAACATAATTCATTATTGGAAGTTGTCTAATAGAAGTTTCATTGACAAGTTTAAACCTAAAAATCTGACAAACAAGATATTAATTTAACAAGTTTATTTCTATCGTTTGATAAAGAGGATACAGAAGATACATAATAAAGCTTTTATAACAGGTGTGTTCTTATTTTGAAGGAGAATAGGCTCAAAAACGGTCTAAAGCTCGTCTAAAGAAATGTCAAAGTGCTAAACTTTTCTCCTTATTTTTTAAAATTCGCTTACATAAAACCCATGATTAAAAAATCTAAAATTTACTTAAATAATGCAAAACAATATTTTGTTGAAGACCTCAATTCAATATCTTCACTGGTTTTAAAATAGCTGACTGTAAAAGTAAAATACATTTCTGAAACGTGACATCTTCAAAAATTTATTAGTATAAAATCATTTTTCAAAAATTATCAAATTCACAAAATTCGTACAAAGCAAACGTAGAAATTGTACATTGATAACAGTAATTCAATATCTTTACTGGTTCTAAAATGAGATGTTGATAAAGTTGAATTATATGTTTCTTTAAATGTGACATTCTCATGTTTATAAATTCATTAGTTTGAAACCAGTTATCGATAAATTATCAAACTCGCAAAAAATACAAAACACGTAAAAACGACTTGTTGAAAACAGTAATTCAATATTTTTACCTGATTTAAAATGACAGGTTGAGAAAGTTGAGTTATGTGTTTCTATAAATAAGACATTCTCATCTTTAAAAATTGATTAGTTTAAAACCGTTATCGAAAAATTATTATCAAATTCACAAAAATCATACAACACAGACGTAGAAACATTTGGTTGAAAACAGTAATTTAAGGTCTTTACTGGTTTTAGAATGGCAGGCGGATAAATTTCAATTATGCCGTTTTAAAAAATTTGCTATAGTTTAAAAATTGTTATAAAGCATTTACTGAAATTTTTAAAAATTATACAAAACAGATGTAGAAATATTTTGTTGAAAAGAGTAATTCAGTATCTTTACTGGTTATAAAAATGGTTGGCTAATGAAGTGTTTTTGTGTTTCTATAAACATGGCATTGCCATTTTTAAAAATTCTCAATGTTAAAACCAGTAATAGAAAAATTTACAAAAGACCCCGCACACTACTTATGGAAAAGTGGCGATCTTTTAAATGTCATAAATGTTTGATATGTTGCAGTTCTCGACATCTTAAGCAATAGTGTCCATGGGAATTGTTTTTAACAACAGGGATACAGGGTGTTAAGCTTAAGAAATGCCACTTATTCAATAACGGTTATTTCAGGAGAAAGCCAATCGATTATAATTCTGTATACCAAATTTTATTGTAACATCTTTCGGCATTCTACGAACATAAAAAGGGGTCAAAAAATATTTTCCTTCACAGGATGAGCCACAAATAAGTAAGGACATGTTTTTGATAATTACTTTTATTGTTCTAGAAGGTGAAAATATTTACTAAAAAATAAATTATTGCTATATTTATCATGTCTAATGATAATACAAAAGATATTAGGTACCATTTATACAGGGTGATTCGTAAATATTGACATGGGTCAATATATTTTTTTATAAGAATTAATGTGAAACGCAGTATTTTTACGAGACTTTTGTTTATTTACCATATATATAATTATCCAATTCATTGACTACAGGGTGATAATAACTATATTGATAGTAAATTTATAGAATGTATCAAAAAACAATTTTTTTAAGTACTTTATACTTTTTGATTAGTCCTGTAAAAGTATACATATTTTTTCACTGGCGTATCATCCTTCCTGTAGAAGATATTTTCCAAAATTATAGTTTTTTTCTATGATTGGTTTTTGAGATACAGGGTGTTAAACTTAAAAAAATTCCCCTGTTTATTACCAGTTACTACAGGAAAAAGATAATCAATTTCAATTTTTTTTATCTAATATTATTGTCCAAAAATATTTGTTTCTACAGGCTAAATTGTAAATTAGTAAGGATGTGTTTTTTAAAAATTACTTTCATTGTTTTAGAAGTTAAAAACATACAAACAATTAATTGCTATATTTATCATTGTTAATGATAACACAAACGATTTTAGGGGGCCATTTTAATGAATGTGATACTAGTTGAGTTCTATGTATTTGTTATAATATTAATGTGTATAACTATCCAGTTTATTGATTAAAAGGTGATTTAATAGATAGATTAATAGTTAATTTATCGAATGTGTCAAACATTTGATAAATCACCCTGTATTTTTAGTCCTGTAAAGGTTTTTCTTTACTGGTGTATCAACCATTCTGTAGAAAATAAATTCCCAAAAATTACAGCTTTTTAATATGATGGGTTTTTGAGATACAGGATTTTACTTAATAAATACCCACTTGTTACCTGTACTTTCAGAAAAAAGCTAATCAATTGCATTTTTTTGTGGCTAATTTTATTGTAACCTCTTTTGGCATTCGACGAATATACACTGGGGTTAACTACTCATCTTGTAAAAGAAGATACCACGTGGTCTTTATTTATATTCGTGTAATGCTAAAAGATATTTATATTTTAATAATTTCACTAAATCGGCCATAAAAAAGTACAACCAGCGACAAAAGGAGCATCTCAAAAGTTTAACACCTATATTATCTCAAAAGTCTATTGCAATTAAAAACTGAAAGAAATATGTAGGTATACCTTTACAGAACATTAAATATTTATCAATTAGTCACCCTGTATAAAATACCGCTAATCCCATTGATGCTGATGAAAAAAATATTGTCCAGCATCGACATTTACTAATCATATTGTACCTATGTAACGTATTTTTTTATGATTTAGGGTGAGATTACAGAACGTCTGCAACTTTGCAGATCTGCAAATATGGCGGCAACTTTGAAAATCTGCAAATATGACTGACTTACACATGCAAGTATCAAGTTTTCGTATTCCAAATTTGGGTTTAGTGTTCTTGGGGGTAATAAACCACAATAAATATTGCGAATTTGCAGATATTTTTTGGAATACTTGCATTTGTAAGTCCGCCATATTTGCAGATTTGTAAAGTTGCAGACGTTCTGTAATCTCACTCTTAAGCAATAAATCTAGTAATAAATATTTTTTTTATATTTTCATCCTCTAGGCAATAAAAGATAATAAGAAAAACATGTCGTTTGATGGAGAATCTATTAATTTATTTGATAAATCATTCTGTAGATATTGAAATAGACAGTTAATAATAATAGTACCTAAAAATCAGTACCTAAAAATCATATTGGCCTTCATCGATATTTACTGAAATAACCGTTATCAAATAAGTAGTATTTCTTAAATTTAACACCCTGTATATCTCAAAAACCAGTCATAGGATTTGAATGGTCTTATGGATATTATTGCTTAAGAGGTCGAGAACTGCAACATATCAAAAATTTATAACATTTTACTGTTGAAGTAGAAAAAAGAGTAGAAGTTACGACGTTTGCAACTATTGTAAATTAAAAGGCCATTGGGTTAACGGAAGACCGTCTAGAAGCAGAGACACTGATAATACCAGTAATATAGCAGATGCAACCGTGGCTCTAATATCCATATGTGACGAGATAAATTTAGCTGAATCAGATTCAAATCAGTGGTGGGTTGATAATGGTGCAACAAAACACGTAACAAATTGTTCGAATAATTTTGTTAGTTATGAACAATTTGAGTATCCCCATAGCATACAGGCAGCTGGAAAAGAATGCTTAAATGCCTTTGGAAGATGTACCATTAGAATCTTGTCTACTATAGGTAAACTTAGTCAAGAAATGACCCTAAATGATGTGTGGTACGTTCCAAAAATTCCTAAAAACTTATTCTTGGTATTAGCTGCCCCAGACAGAAATAAAAATAGCGTATTTCAGTCGACTACAACAAAATGCTGGCTTGAAGTTGTTGGTAAAATGGTATTGTGTGGAATTAGAGAAATAGGTGGTACACTATATAATATTAATATAAAAGTTATAGAACCAAAAGTTAACGCAGAAGTTAATGCAGCAGTTCCCAAAAGCCAGTTCTTACAGCTTTTCCATGAAAGATGGGGACATCAGGACAAACGCCACGTTAAAAAATGATGCTTGAAAACGAGTTTGGCATTAAATTTAAGCAAACTAGCGAATTATGTGAACCGTGTGTGTACGGAAAAGCTCATCTCCATCCTTTTGGCACTAGAAAGGTAGCCACCAAACCGGGGCAATAGGACACAAGCCTAGAATAAAGTATCTAAGGAATATTGCTTCAAGTTGCTACTTCCATATTCCAAGTTGAAAAAGAAAGAAAATGGATAAAAAAAAGCTTCCTAGGGATATCTTCTAAGGTATGATGGAGACGAAAGATATAGAATTTGGGTAAAAGAAACTTAGAAGGTTGTACTGTCTCGAGATGTACAATTTCGAAAGAAATCAAAAGAATGTCCAAGGGTACAATTTGAACAGAAACCAGAAGAATGTCCAAGGGTACAATTTGAACAGAAACTAGAAGAAGAAGACGATGACGAAGAAAAACCTATAGACTATATAAAATTGTCATTAAGAGATTTTCAAAAGAAAAATACCAAGGAAGAAGCGAATCAAGATGACGAAGAAGAATATCAAGAAAATGAAGAGAATTTAGGATCTGAAGCGGATCTAGAAGAAAGTGTTGACAAAGAAGAATTTTACGAGGATATGCCAACATCGTCTAGACATAGTCTAAGAGACAGATCAAAATTAAAAAGAAATTTAGAAAATCCAACCTCAGAAGACGTAGTAAGAGTCAAGAGATTATTTCGGTACTTAGCAGGTACTCTTGAGCTTGGTATTATAGTATACTCTTCACATGTAAATAAAAGAATTTTAGAATGCTATAGTGATGCAGATTTTGGAGGATGTACAAAAACAGGTAGATCAACTACTGGAGTGGTTGTAACCTATGCAGGTGGACCTATTTCATGGCTTAGTCAGAGGCAGGTAATGGTAGCTACATCCACCACAGAAGTTGAGATTGTTGCAGCTAGTGAAGCAACGAAGGAGGTGATTTGGTTAAGAACATTATTTGGACAAATTGTATCCTTCGAGTTGATAACTCTGCAACAGTGAAACTTGCTCAAAATCCTGAGTTTCATCGGCGAACGAAACATATAGCTACGATACATTTCTTTGTTCGAGAAAAAGTCATTGAAGGCATTTTAGGGATTGAGCAAATTTCGACAGAATTGCAAGTGGCTGATATATTGACCAAGGCTCTTCAAAGGAAACGACTACAGATTTTGTGTACAAAAATGGGTTTAAGTTTAATTAACAAGGGAAAGTGTTGAAGTTAGCAGTCTAATTTGTTAAGTAAAGTTAGCACTTAGTATAATATATCAGTTAGGCTCTTTTATATCAAGTTTATATAGTTGTCAATTATGATAGGTACATTTTTTATTGTCCTTCATGTTTAATAAATCTTTTAAACGCACATACTGACGAGCCAGCCTTATTTTCACTGGATATATCTATTCCAACATTAACAGTCGCCACTTTTCCATAAGCGAGGTCTTTTTTTTACAAAAATAATATAAAACAGACGTACAAATATTTTTTTGAAAACATTAATTCAGTATCTTCACTGCTTTGAAAATGGCAGGATGATACATTTGAATTATTTATTTCTACAGACGTGACCATATCATTTTTAAAAACTCGCCGTTTTAAAACTAGTTACCAAAAAATTCTCAAATATATAAAAATCATAGAAAACAAACGTAGAAATATTTTATTGACAACAGTAATTCAATATGTTTACTATTTTTAAAATGGCAGGTGTTGAATTATATTTTCTTAAAATATGATCTAGCCATTTTTAAAAATTTTGCCATTTTAAAATCAGTTATCGAAAAATTTTTAAATTGACAGAAATCATTCAGAACCTATGTAGAAGCATTTTGTTGAACACAGTAATTCAACATCTTTAGTGGTTTTAAAATGGCGGACTGATAAATTAGTAATGTTAGTTTTATATATAAACGACGCTATCCTGTTGAAAAATTAACTCTTTGCCTTCTTGGATTTTCCGAATAATTTAGTGTATATAAGCAAAATACAAAATTTCCGGGTCAAATTATTTGAATAAGCCCATCTGCAGCCAAAGTGCTCTGCTCTCTCGACAATAAGGAAAACGTTCTAATGTTCCTAGGATGTAATCTTGAATATTATAGCGGAGGTTGTTCTTTCTGGACCAGATGCCGCAGCGTCTGGATATCTACAAGAAACTGTACCCACTCTAATAGCTATAGGGGATACGATTTTATTGAAAATTTACGGGTTGCTTACTAATGAGGTAAATAAACTACAAGAGCACGAGAGCAAGAGCATCAGGTTTTGTTAATTCCGTTTTGAATCGGGGCCTTTTGTTTTAATTTTCGCAAGGACGATTCGAGCGTGACTCCCCGGAATATAAATTAGGACTGTTCATTTTACTTAAGGACTAAAGTATGGGACACGTTCGGGAAATGGGTTTTCCGGCCGTACTTCTTATAGCAGAAAAATTTTATTTCGGAAAAAAGTGATTTCAGTAGCAGAACTATTTCAGAGCATTATTTTAAACTTGGTAACATTACAGTTTTGAAAAATGCAAGTAATGCGGGCACCAGATCTAGAAGAAAGATTTATGCGCATATCGTGCGTCGCAACTCGAGCGGAATACTTAATTTTTCGCATTTCGGGCGTAAGGCTACAGGAAGATTAAATACTCTTCGCAACTCGGACGTTCAAAGACCAGTACCAATATTGTAATGAATGTCACCTCTTTAGTTTTACCTGAGAAGGTCCATTCGGCATAAAATTAAAATTATATTCGGAGTGCCGTACAAGAGAAGCTTGCTAGGTTTTTAAATATTATGTAACTTTCATAAACTAAGATTTTTTATTTATCTTTCTCCGCAAAAATAGTCTTTACATTATATTGTTATGATATTTGAAATTGTCGTTTTTATTTAAAAAAGTACAATTTGTTTTTTATATTATAATTAGATTGATAAATAATAGTGTACCCACCTCGGCTAGCCATTTAATTTTTATTTTAATACATTTTTTATGTAGTGTGTCTGCGTAAGTTGCCTACATATGGAAAACATTTTTATTATTAGTTTTATCAAAAAAAATTATTCAGTATAAAAAGTTGTGCATGATTTAAAACTTAAAATACAACCTCAGATATCAAATTTTTTGAGCCGTATATGAGGAAATTCAACGTTGAAATTTTAGTTGAAAAACGTTTATAAAATACTATTTTCTAACGTATTTTTTTTAACTATTTGTGACTGAATGTTGAAAATTTGATAAAATAATACGTTTTTTTTATAATGTTTTCTCGTTTATAATTAACATTTAATATTTATCTCGGTTGATATTATAAATAAACCGAAAGTTAAATTTTTTTTAAATAATATCAACATTATTTTAAATTACGTAAAAACGTATTAAAAACGTTGTTATATCGAGACAATTTAACGTTTAGTTTATTTTTTAAACTACATATATACGTTATATACGTTAACCAAATTTTAATATTATTTTTAAACGTTGTTATGTAACTAAAAGTTAAACATTTTGTTAAATATATGTAAAATATTAACGTTAGTTTAAATTAAATACATGTCGTATAGAAAACGTTATTGTATTCCCCACCTTTTTAACGTTTGGTTAATAATGTAAACCAAATATCTACATTATTTTAATATTATTTATTCTAGCTTATTTTAATATTCTTTTTAAAAGTTATTATGTAATTGTGATTTTTAAGATACATACACGTTTAATATTAACGTTTCTTTAAATTACATAAAACTCGCAATAAAAATGTTATTGTATCGGAACACTTTAACGTTTGGTTTATATTTTAACTAAAAATGTTAATTATTTTACTTTATTTTAATAATATTTTTAACCGTTTTAAACATTTTCATTGATTATACATAGAATATTAACCGAGGGGTTAATCTCAAGCGAAATTTTTGTGCAACACACTCCCATTTTTAAAACACTCCCAATACACTCACAATGCACTCCCAATACACTCCCAATACACTCCCAATACACCCCCAATACACTCTCCCAATGTACTCCCAATGCACTCACAATACACTCACAATGCACTCCCAATACACTCCCAATACACTCCCAATGCACTCCCAATGCACTCACAAGCACTTCCCATTCCCTCTGTTATCTGTCTCTCTATGTTTATTTTCTCTATGGTATACATTTGACATAATTTCAAATAAGTGAGATTTCGCTAACGGAATGGCCATAAAATCATTTGACTAATAGAGATCAATGTATTGGTTGTGTTCATAAATATTATTGATTTTTAGCAGTTTATATAGCTCGTTGTGTTGTGGATTTGTTTTTACTTCTGAGGTAAGTTGATTGGATATTTAATCGATTATTTAATTAAGGATATGTATATTCGAATTTGTATAATTTTTGCTTGAAAAAGAATCCCGCGCTTTTTTTTGTACAAAATGATTTTCCGTCGAATGTCGTACATTTTGGATTTATTGTAGTACTTGACCTTGACCTCTAGACTACTTAAATTATAAGGCTCTTTTGTAGGTGTTAGGGTGTTAAGTTTAGTGGTCATTGAAAATCTTGATACATACAGGGCGGTGCGGAATTATATAAGATAAGTTTTTAAAATTTCGTGAAATGGTAATTTGAAATAAACAGTCAGAAATAAAATGTTAGAGTACCGTTGTTATTGTTGTATTAAAAAATCCTATAAATTGTGTATACAGGATGATTCCAAATATGATTAAGGATAGACATATTTTATAAAAAATTCAAAAAACCATTAATTTTAGGTAGTTACGATATATTTATACAATTCTTTTTTTAGCAGTCAACAATTATAATTGATTTTTTATTTTTTTATCGGTTGGACTTGAATTCAAATTAATGTCTTGATCGGAAGATACTTGTTTCGGAGGTTTTCCTACATTATCAGAGCAATTTTGGGCCAGCCTAGGAAGCACAAGGCTCAAACGGTTATAGACTCTCGAATGTTAGATTAGGTTAGGTTGAAAATGAGTGGGATGATTTCATCGCCCTCCACCGCGACCCAGATGGATCTATTGTGGCTCATGACTAACTTATAGTTCACCATACAAGCCACACCAAAATCTAGAACCTAGTTCTTTTCAGAGTGAATTTTAGCCTCTTAGACATTTTTAACAGAATTAAAACAAATTAATTTTTAAATAAAACAGTAGATGAGTTATCTGAGAAGTTTGTATTTCCAAGAGAGAAAAAAAGTACCAAATTAGGACACAACACTCCAACAAAAAATAACTTTTTATCTAATTCAGACATAGAAAAAATTATTCAAAGAGCCTTAGACGATGCAAAAAATACTTTAAAAACCCTGGGAATAGAATCAGATAATGATGAAGCATTTACAGATATTATATTAGTTAAATTTACTGATCTTCAAAATGAGGATTGTGACACTGACAAAGAAAAATATCCAGAAAATGTAATGTATGATACTCATGAACAAGGCATAATAAATAAAAATTACCTAAACGATTTTGGTGATTTTTTAAACATGAAATGCAAAGACTATAAAACAAATACCAGAAGTCTGGTGAAATGCGAAGTAAATAATAAAATTATTAAAATAAAAAAGTCTTCTTTGTGTTGGCTACTTGATGGATACAAAAACAAATTATCTTCCGACAGACTAATTCGTGTTCGATTCCAAAATTCAACCAAAACTACCAAACAAATAACAGTTTCATTAGAAAAATATTACGCCATTTTCTATTTTGAAAAATGGTTTATCGGCAGAATAATAGAAGTTAGGCCTAACCATTTTTTTAAAGTTAAGTTTTTACAAGATTCCCTTGATTATCTGGATTGGCCAAAAAAAGAAGATGTAGCTGTGGTGGACATAAAATATATATTTTTTGGACCCATTGACATGATTGGTTCTTGTCCTTTTCAAATCACTCAAGAAGTGCGACATAGCATTTGTAAAGAGTACAAAAATTTAAAACGTGTTGGCTTGTGAAATATTTTTATAGGTTCTTAATTTTTTAAGTAAGAATATTATTTTTGTTATATGGTTGACATTTTGCTTGTTTGTTTTATCTTAGTGACTGTCTTGCTGAAAATAGTTTTTATATTTAAACTATTTGAAACGCCAAAATAAATAATTTAAATATACAAAATGGTTTTAATTCTGTTCCAAAACATTCAAAAATGCTCCCAATGCACTCACAATACACTTACAATACACTCCCAATGCACTCCCAATGCACTCACAATACACTCCCAATACACTCCCAATACACTCCCAATACACTCCCAATACACTCCCAATACACTCCCAATACACTCCCAATGCACTCCCAATTGGAATGTACAACACACTCCCATTGAAACTAACCCCTCGATATTAACGTTGGTTTAAACTAAAAAATAAGCCGTATAAAAAAACATATAACATTTCAAGTACAAGTTTTTGAAATATTTTTGTTAAATAATTCACTAAAAAGGTTTTATAAATGTTACATAAAATGTTACAAAATGGGTTATGTTGGAAATGGCCAAAAATTTCTCATTTGTAAGAAGAGGAAGAAGGTTATATTGTAGTCATTTTATTTTAAGTTGTTAGAAGTTAAAAGAATTAACTTCAAAATTATTGTTTTTAAATTATTTATCACCCTGTATACTATAACACCCTGTATAGCCACTTCATAAAAGACGTGTTAACATGGTTTTATAACGTTTTATTAAATATCTCGTGAACAATGTTTGAAATGTAATTAATTGAGGAACAAAATAAAGAATGTCTTTAAAGGCATATTGCCTATCACTTCATCGCGTTCGACTGGTCGAAAGTCAAGTCCCCGCTTTCCTGTTCCTGGACACTGCAACGGACAGACGTGGTACCGTCGACCCCAGTGGCGGCGATATCCTAATTTGCTGACTCTAACAGATACTGCAACGGGCAGACGTGGTACCGTCGACCCCAGTGGCGGCGATATCCTAATTCGCTGACTCTAACAAAGTAATATAATTTTATTTTGCCTATATACAGAGACAACCATATATTCTAAATAATTGGAAGTTTGCGTCTGTTGTCGGATACATTTCTGAAATATTAGTATGTTATATTTCTGAAAGGTTTCAAATTATTATTTATGAAATATAAAAAATATTACATTTACAGGATATTTTTAGATTTCAGGAACATTTCAGAAATGTTTCTGGGGCGTTTCGTAATATTTATATATTAAAAATTCATTGTTATATTTTTTAAACATTTACTGTGTTTTTGTGATATATGGGTTTATAGAGGGTTGTTTTTCTATTTTAAGAAAATAGCCCGTTAATCATTCTTTCATTTAGTAACTTTTTCGCACTATTACGTTTCGAAAATAAAAAATATTTTCTTCCTGTTTCACTTCACCCTAATATACAAAGTACTACACCCACTTCATAATATAAGAATGAGGATAGTAAGATTTTTAATTATTAAGTTTATCAATAATAAACGTTAGGTACCTAAAATTTCCTTAGCGTCTAGATAGGTGAAGATTTCCAACAAATTAGTCATAAACACATGATAAATATATATTTATGACGAAAGCACGGTAACTAAACTTAAATTAACACTAAATAAATCTCAAAAACACTATTATAATAATATTATCTAAAAATAATTAAAAAATCACAACTACAAAATCCCGCCCAAAACAAACACAATGTAAATAAACAAATATCCTATTTATTGGTGACAAATGACAGGTGCGCGAAAATTACGAGTAGTTTGAATCGCGAATTGTCAACTTCAGTTATGATACAATTTATCAACGTAATAACGGTTAGTACGTCACTGACTTGTATTTAATGATTTAAGATTCTTCCGGGATTTATATGTATAATTTTAAGTAGGGCTTTTTTGTAGTATGTAATTTTTATTGTAATGGACAATGAACACATAATACTGAAGCGTAATTTTTATGTTCAATAGAATCCTTCCTACAAGTACAATAAGACTGTAATTTAAACGTTATTCCCAAGATATCTAATTATTTTTTATGGTTGAATAAATACATTGACGATATTTTTTAGACATGCTGTAAAACTTTTTTTATTGTAAATTGAACTATAAAAATACTCGTACGTTTAACGTACATTTATTTGTTTGAAAATTTAACACAGATATAATTAAAGAAATTTATTTAGTTTGATAGCTTATGGAAGTTAAGCTTTAATATTAATGCATGAGCAGTCACTAGACTGAGTATGATTATTATTACAGCACCTATTTTGATATATTCTCAACTAATAATAGTGTGTTGATGAAGTTCATAGGTTAATAATTAAACAAAAGCGATGTAATAAAATTGTGTGGATTCGTAAAAAAAAATGCAAGAAAATGGGAAATTAATGAAAGTTTGTAAGCGTTCAATTTCTTAAAACTTTGGCTAATGTTTTGTTAAGAATATTACGGCATGTCTACACAATTCTTTGTTACTTAAAAAAAAAAAACAAATACTCAGTAGGCTTGTTTTGGTTCTTTCGGGAACTAGTTCAAAATCGGTTGTTATAACCTCGCGACGTGTTTTTTTAAGGCCGGGCGTGGGCAATGTATTTAACATAAGCGTACACAACATTCTTTCAGTGACTTTTTAGCCGAAACTACAAGGAGAAAACTGAAAAAATTCCTGCCAATAATAGATATATCCTACTGTTCAATAAAGGTTTTTGGTTTTTCTAACTTAAGGGATCGTTTAAAAATAATTCCCAAAATAAGGTAATTTTTACGATGAAATAAAGATAATATTATACCAGTAACAATTACCCGATGATGAAAATAATTCTTCTTTGAATAGGTCTTATATTAAAGCAACAAATGTCACTTAAAAGATCTAAATCAATTGCGTCAATTTGCTTAAAAGCGCATTGAAGTAAATTTTAGAAGAAATTACAAACAGCCATTTATGTGTAAAAAATATCTTGCGTATAAAAGAAAACTTCCTAATAATGTATATTAGTAGCCACAGATTAATTGGGAGCTTCGTTAATAGATGGCGCTAAATTAGTACCGAAGAGAAATTCAAATACGCAGTTCCGGATTTAGGCGTTTACTAATAATATACTGCTTATCATTTCTGTTATTAAGTTGCTTTGTATTCGATTTTTTAATTTTTTAAAAATTATACCTATACAAAATATGCGTAAGCATAAAGAATATGTAAGTTATGAGGGAAAGCCTTGGTATAGCCTCAACTTTGTACCTCGAGATATTGATTTTATGTTTTGGAGTTCGGAAAATATCTGTATATGTACGGATTGGTAAATATTAATTTAGAAAAACAACTAAATGAACTTTTAGCAAAAATTGCTAAATTTGTTGGATAACGGAGCCTAGGTGATAATGGTACCTGTGGTTGTTTTATAAAATTGAATATTTCAAATATTCATGCAAATCTGATAGGCTTAGAAGTATTTTTTTTTTTCAAATCAAGTTTTAACTTTCCTGTATACAGCAAAGAAAGTATAGGATTGTTTTATTTCAACTAATCTTTACGTTTTTACGATAATTCAAAAATGGATAGAGAAACACCAAATTTTAAACTTTAGCTTTAATCCATCCTACCAAGAATGCTGTTATTATTTTAGACTAAATCTGTTCTAAAGGCTGTAGATAATTTTAATTTTTTTAAATACAGAAATATCATAATTTATGTAATATAAAAGGATATGTGCATACCCTATCTCTGCTGGGAAACAAACTAACCTTTTTGTGGGTAAAAAGTCATTAGGGAATAAATGGAAACGAAACCGTGGATGTCCTTGCTAAAAGAGCAACCACTCTCAATTTCACCAACAACTTTTCAATTTTTAATGACCTAATTAATTCAATAAAGAATGAAATACGAACTGCTTGGGAGAGACAATGGGTGGTTTACACAGAAAAATCTAATAATCATACACTTATTCACCCTACATAACCACGTCACATTCCACACCTTTCAAGAAAATATGCAGTAACTATTACACGTTTTAAACTTAACCATGCAAAATTTCCATCTCACCTTCAGAAGATTGGTATAAATCCATCACCATTCTGCTTATGCGACAATATTTCACTTGAGGACTTAAATCATATTTTCTTTTCCTGTGATAACCATAAACGTTATACCGAACAACTATTACAAACTATAGCTTTAAATCATATTTCTCTACCTTCAAATATTACATCTTTACTTAGCACTCAAATAAAAATATTTTCAATGACTACTTTTTTAAAACAAATTAATATAGATATTTAAAAAACATAATTTTCTTGTTATATAAAAATATAATTTTTACATTCGTAATTATATAAAAGTCTGTGGCAAATGGATCATTCCGATGCCAACACCCCCCCCCCCCCACACACACACATAGACACATACACAAACAATCACATACACACGCACACACGCTCTCACACACGCACACCCACGCACACACACGCACACCCACACACACCCACTCGCACACGCACACACACACGCACACTCAGACCCACGCCCACACGCACCCGCGCACGTGCACACCCACACACGCACACGCACGCTCGCAAACACACACTTAATCAATCCTGTGATAAGCTGATTCAATTTTAGGCAGTCTGAGCATCTGGGGTGGGGAGGATACCTTTTCCAAAGCATATTTTTTTTGTAGTTACATATTTATGATTATATTTTTTTTTAATTAAATTTGTTAGTGATGTCATTCTCTATAATTTATATCCTTCAATATGATTTCTCTAAAACTGAAACATTTGTATTTTTAGTATTTTAGTTAGCAATGAAGATATGAAAAATGTTTGAAATATTTTTATCTTTAATTCATACTCTATAGTATATTACATTAAGAGTGTGGAAATATTGTCGCATGAGGCATAAGCCGAGTGCGGCAATCACACGAGTGTGAAAAATCACTTTTACGCAAAAGAAATACAATATTTTTCATACGACCACAAAATAATTTCTTTTTATTAATAATATCTACTCATTTTTTTCCGTAAAATAGTACAAAAAATAGCGAAAAGTTTAAGATGTTATATTATGATAACATATATGATAACATATATTTAAAATAAATAAACAACAATAGTCGTAAGTTAAAAAAGTTAGACACCATACGATCTGCGCTATAACGATTATATCATTTTACTTATCTAATTAAATATGTATATGAATCAGAAAAAAGCAAAAATAATGTAGGTAGTTACTTTAAAATTATTTTAATAATTTGTTTAAAAAAAATCAGAGATTTATATTTAAATATTAATGTTAATTAACAATTTAATCATCAAATCAATTTTTCTATTAAAATGGATACTAAATAAATTAAAATATAAATTACACGTCTGACGTATTTGACAGCTTATGCGGAAAGTAGATTTATATTCACACACGGGTGGAAAGTAAAGATTTATCCACACGTGTGATATAGAGCACTTTCCATAAGACTAAATAGTGTTGGACACATTTTTTAAAATATTTCATTAAGTTACACATGTAAATAAAGATAACTTCCACTTTATTAAATTTGAGGATACCTTGCCATATAATATAACATTGGCTCAGAGTCATTAACATAATTTTTGGCAATAAATAAAATTTTTGTTTGTGTTTTTATTGCCCGATGTCGCTTCTAAAATCCTAGGAGGATCCAGACATTTTAAATTTTTAAATCTATGGCCTAAAATAATTTCGGGATCCACACATTCTTTATAAAAATTACAAGTTTTGGCAGCATAATACACTTTCCCAATAAATTAACGCACCTTCAAAAAATAACAAAAAGTTTAAAGGAAATATTTGTCAAAACCACATTTTTTTTAAATGACAGGTTGTCTCTTCCACAACGTCGGTGTGCTGTGTTTGCATAAAACCCTCTTTTTTATTAATATAGGTTGTAGCAATTATAGCGTGATTTTTTTCATAAAAGTTGTAACACCCTGTAGAGTGCAACAGTTACATTACCAAGTTCGCATTGATACCACAATTTAGCCTTATCTTCTCTTAACAATTTAATATGAGCTGTAACTACCTACCTACCAACCAATGTTTTATTGTATATACAAATAAGCTGCTTATAGGTACCTATACCCATGTCTTTTTAATAAAATTAAAAGAGACGCTTGTAAAATGTTATTTTAAGCTTATATATTTCAAACTTCACTAAAGTAAAAATATATGATAAATAATAAATAAGAGATTTGCATTCTCTAACGATGTGTAGCTCATTATGTATTCTACATTATAATTTTGTTTGTTCAAGAATTTTCTTCGCCTCTGACAACAGTGCTGGCGATCGACTATGCATACGGCTGTTAGTGTTTCCACAATGTTATTGTTTAAATATTTTTATTTTATATTAATTGTATGTTCTGTTGCGTAGCTACGAGTATAATTAATTATCAAGCTGCATAATTATTTCATTTGATTTTTTGTTTTTTGGTTTTTTTTTGTTTTTTTGTTTTTTTGTTTTTTTGTTTTTTTTTTTGTTTTTTTTTTTAAGTTAGCCCATAACTAAATGTTATAATTTTGACACAACGTTCACGCTTAGGTGTCATCTAAAAAATAAAATTATGTTTCAATTTGCAATAAATTATTATAACGCTAAAAAACTTATAGGATGTTTCATTATTTAAAATCGTTGCAGAAGTAAGGAAAATAAAAAAAATATATATAATCATTTTAAATGCACTGCTTTTAAGATAAAACATTTACGACACAATTTAATGACCCTTGCCCCAGATGCCTAATCTAGCTATTTTTTTTAAGCAGCATGAGGTAGCTGATACCGACCATCCCTGTAGGTCATCTGGTTTATGTATCTTTCGAGAACATCATTGGCGCGCATTAAGAATATGCACCGTAAATATATACATTCAAGAGTTGGAGAAAAATATTGATTTTAATAGTAAATATTTTGATATATTTTTATATGTTGTCATGGAATTCTAGTTGATTATAATTGATATTGTTTAAGAAATTAAAAAATTAATATCAGTACAGTACCTTTATTCTTAGGTTATACATATTTAAAAATAAAAAAATGAGCAATTAAAATTAATAAACAGAATTTGGATACATTGATTTTCTCATGTACACTGGTCTCATTCGCGAAAATTCATTTTTCTGTTCCTTATAGTGCCTGCCATTAAAGTATTTTGTGAATTCCAACTTATCATTGAACATCTATATAATTACATGGACAAAGCTCAATCGAACACTTACTATCCCTAAACAATAAAAAAATATTAATTATTGTTTAGTTTTTTATATTCAGTTGAACACATAATTTGAAACAGATCTAATCCTGTAAAAAACCAAACCAACCGAGCTCAGACAAAACTTTCAGCAACAAATTTGACTATCTTTAATACCCGCCACTGAAGAAACCCGTTGTCAAAAATTTCTGCTAACTATCTGCGAGTGAAGTGTTTCTGCATTCAAAATCTCTAAAATAAACAGTTCTTGGCTTATTTATTTACGTTCGGCGCAAAATTTGTTTAGATATGCCTCGCTGTATATTGACTGATCTAAATTCATTGGAAAAGAACATGCTGACGTTGAGGATTTAGTTGTGAGAAAGTTACTTTTTATAAATTAATATTAATGGCTATGGAGATGTTGCCAAAGTAACAATAGGGCGACTCTGGTACCAGGAATGCAATTAGAGAGTGCGAGGAATAAAAGATACAAGTTAGAACCGTAAAATAAATGCTAGGAAGCCCCTAGAGACATGAAATAAGTCTACAGACGTCTAGGAAGATCTAGACACCTTGAGAGGGTCTCTAGAATCCAGGGGCATGCGGTCCATGGAAGCGGGGGAGGCACGCTTCCCTACACTTTGAGGTTTAAAAATAAATATTTTTCAATTTACAATGCATAGAAATTAATATTAAATTAGGTACTATAATTTCTCTGAAACATTACGTAAACTTCGTAAATGTACTAACAATTCATTGGTGTAATGTGTAAACGCATGCACCACCCATGAGAAAATTAATTCTGTAAGCGAACACACCATATACTTCGAGTCCGTCGGCGGAAGCGCGTCTTGAAAAAGCCGGCTCATCTTCCAATTGATTTCGCTTTGTATTATTGACCTTGCTTTGCTGCGACAGTAGTCAGTCTGTTTGTGCACGTGAAATACGGTCGAGAGGAAGCGATTTTTACGTCGCCTTACGCTTATTGCAATTCGCACAGCGAATCGACGTGTGAGGAAAATCGTAGACTTCAGATAGATTTCGGTTTGTTTTTCGTAGTTGTTTTTCTTTTTGTAAAATGGAGGAATTATGCACTGTGCCTGTGAACAATAATAATGTGGTAAATTATGTCTGTATTGTGTGATTTTTATTGAAAAAGAGATTTTCAAGTAGAAATTTTGAAGAGAAAACGGACATTATTAATTTTAGTAGACTAAAGGATTCTATCAATTCAGAGACGAAAGTAGAAAAGTCAACAAAGAAATTTACCAGGCATTTTCCCGTAGGGTTCTATGAAAAGTATGAATGTTTAACCGACTGCAAAACTTTGAAAAAATTGTTTTGCTGGTCTTGCCTACTTTTTAATATATCCCAAAAAACACATTGGAACTCAGTCGGTATTACAGACTTGAATAATTTTCACAAAAACGTAAAACGACATGTAAATCGCAAAATATAAGTGCTACAATTAAAAAAAAACATTCGGGACATATCGCATTGAACATAGTTTGGACAATCATTTAAAAATAAGCACCAAAATTCACAATGAAAGGGTAAAAAAATAGGGACGTCTTACAACGATTAATAGATGTAACTTGTTTCCTGGGAAAGCATGAACTAAGTTTTAGGGGTCACAATGAAGCAAGTGGATCTTCCAATCGAGGAATTACATGAACCTTCTAAGTTTTTTTTGCAAAACACGATGATACCCTAAAAATCATTTTATTGATTCGACGACTTTCCGAGGTACCTCAAACAGAATCCAAAATGATATAATTAAATGCACTGCCGACGTTGTGATGGATCACATTAAAAGTGAAATTAAAAAGCACCTTTCGTATCAATTGCGCTTGATGAAACTACAGATGTAGCAAACTTAAGTCAATTATCCATTGTTGTGCGATATGTATTGGATGGCATTCATCAAGAGCGATTCTTAGTATTTTTGGACGTCACTAGCGAACGAACTGCAGATGCATTGTTTAAAATTATTTGTGACATTATTTCAAGTTTACAATGTGGTTCTAAGCTTGCTGCCCAGAGCTACGATGATGCTGCCGTAATAGCTGGCTATTTAGGAGGCCTTCGTGCTAAAGTGAAAGAGAAGTTTAAACATGCAATTTTCGTTCACTGTATAGCACATAGACTTAATTTGGTTTTATCGCGAAGCATGGGTAATATTAAAGATTGCAAAGCTTTCTTTTCGACGCTTAGTGGTTTGGCTTCCTTCTTTTCAAAGTCATCGAAAAGAACTCGCTCTTTGGACATTCACGTTCAAAAAAGGTTTCTAAAAGTTGCTCCGACGCGATGGAACTACAATGGACGTTTAGTGCAAACAGTGTTTCAATACCGTGATTATTTGACACACATTTTTCAAGACGTTTGGGATAATAAAGAAACATGGGATGCTGAAACTGTTACTGTCGCTAAAGAGTATTTGCATTGGCTCAAACAAAATTTTGATTTCAATTTTTTACTCAACATTTTTGCAGAAATTTTCTCTTCTACTGACATTTTATTCGACATTTTACAGACAAAGTCAAATGACATTGGCTTTTGCATTAAACAAATTGATGATTTTAAAAATAAAATAAAGAAAAAAAGAGATCAGTTTGAACACTTTTGGTATAAGACTCAAAACATTGGCTTAGAACCTGAAAGAAAGAGAATTAGAATTGATAATGTCGGCGACAGAGATCTCCTATCGTCGATTATACGCCGAAATTTTTAATATTTTACAACAAATGAACTCTCGATTTCAAAACTTTAACGAATTAAAATTTGTTGAATTGTGCAATTTTAATATTAGTAACTACGATTCATCAAAATTTCCATCGGAAGCTTTTAATTCACTAAAATTAAATTATAGAATTTTTTTTTCGATATTCCAGCATTAAAGTCCTAGTTTAGTGTTGTTTATGAAACAACTGAAATAGTGATAAAAAGACGCCCATCGATGTGCTAAATTTTCTTATAACAACGGGTTTAAATAAGTCCCTTTGTGAAATCGTCAAGTTGTGTGAATTAGTACTAACCATCCCAGCCACAAGTGCGTCAGTTGAGCAAAGTTTTTCAGCTTTAAAGCGCATTCAAAGTTTTATACGAAATTCAACAAGTGAAGACAGACTCTCTAATTTAGCCCCAATATCCATTGAAAAACAGCTTGTTAAACAGTTATCAGGAAATCCAAAATTTTACGACGATGTTATAGACAAATTTGCACCCATTGAGGATAGGCGAATAGATCTTAAGTATAAATAAATGTCAACTGCTGTGTCAACTGTGCGAAAAATGCTGGAAAAAATAAAAAGTTAAATGTTTTTTTAAGGAGGCTTTTCAAGTAAGTTTTTTTATAGCTTCTAGAACTAAACTAGGTAATAGGTAATCCGTAGTTCTGAGGAAAAAAAAAAGCAAGATTTTGACAAAATGGTGAATGCGCCGCGAACAATTTTCGCTTGTGGCGCTGTGTTTACTGGCCTGCTGTATTTTTTTTACAATCGCTTCCCCTTCCAAAAATGTCACGGCAGCCACTGCTAGAATCTTAATAAACTTTGAGAAAGCGTCTGAAGAAAAACTTTACAGTATTGATGAAGGTCTAGAGACGTAAAAGAAATCTGTACAGTTGTCTCAGAAACCTCTAGTTGTTGATAAAGCTCTAGAGATAAAATATCTAGTTCTGTCTAAGAAACCTCAATAGTCTCAGTAAAAAATATCTAGTGATGTTTTACATGAAGTGGACGTCGATGAAACTCTTTAGCCATAATAGTACTTTGTGCAACAAGAGTGGATATGGACAATAGTTGTACAGTATATTTTTTTCTACGACCCACTAACGGAAATCTACAAATTAAAAAATATTAATAACGCAAAATAACTAATTTTAAAATAATTTATGAATTTTACTGATTTTTAAAAGAAAATAAATATGAAAAACAAATTAGTCGCCAGCCGAGAATCGATCTCCGGCTTTTCGCGTGAAAGTCAAGAACTAGTTTTATATAGTTTGATTAATTTTTTTTTTTTAAATATGGTTCAAATAAAAATAGAAATGCTATTATTTATGATTATTTATCGATTCTACACAAAAATAACTCATTTTAATGTATATTTAATCTTAATAATTAAAAAATATGCTGACAATTAGTTTGACAGGATTGTCACACAAATTTTAAAAATAATAGTAGTTAGCTGTCCAAAATATGAAATGTGATTGGTGGATTTCATTTTTTTGCAGTGTTCTCACTACGTAGAATGGATATGAAATATATTCGTTCAGTTGAACGCAATGAACGCAATGACATACTTTTTCGTTTTGTAGTCTGTGCGTAGATGAGCTAATATCCATGTGGGTGTAGAAAAAATAAGTTTAGAGGTATTTACGAAACCTCTAGACGTTGATGAAGCCCGACAAACGTAAAAAATCTAATAAATTTTTCGAAGAAACTCTAGACACGTTTAAAAAGTCTCTAGAGGTGTTTTAGATGAAGTAAACGTTGATGAAGCTTTAGGTGCACAAAATAAGTCTAGAGGCGTCGAGGACACCTTTGAGAAAGTATCTAGAGCTGTTTTCCATGAAGTAGACCTTGATGCAGCATATAAGTTTCTAGAGGTGTCTATGAAACCTTTAGACCACAGGTTCCCAAACTCTTTTGTTTCATAGACCACTTTCAAAATTTTGCTGGATCCGGTGGCTACATCACTACCAATTTCTAAATCTCGAAAAAAATAAGGTGAAGATTAGATCTATCTATGGAAACTTGCTTTGTGGCTGAGTTTTAACGACGAATTGACAGTTTTCGAAAAAAAAAGAAGGTTAGAATTGATTGCTTGATAGGGTTAATTATTTGATAATAAAGTCGACTTAACAAATTTTCAATTAAATTTTAATTGATTGTGCTGTGAGTGGATGTAAAAAAGCAAAGTTGGCCAAACGAAAAAGTGACTCAATTTAACTTTTTTGAAATCTACAGTGACTCACAGCACAAGAACCAATCAATTCTCACAAATTTTATTTAGAAAACGTCCCATTCGGAGTGGTAAAAAGAAATATAATATCTCCCCTTTCTGTGATATTCAATCTGCTATTTTAACATAATATGATTATTCATTTATTAATTTATGTGACGCAGACGTTGATGAAGCTCTACGTTTACAATAAGTGTCTAAAGTTGTCTATGAAACTTAAGACATTTATGAAGCTCTGGGGACGCACTAAAAGTTTTAGAGGTGTCGAAGAAACCTTTTGATATGTTGAAAAAGAATATAAAGAAGTAGACGTTGATGAAGCTTTCTAGAGGCGTAAAAGAAGTCTCATAGATGTATTGAAGAAATCTCTAGAAAAGTTGAAAAGTATCTAGAGATGTTTTAAAGTAGACTTTTAGGAAGCACTAGAAACGTAAGAAAAGGTGTTGGAGAAACCTCTAGATACATTAAAAAAGTATCTAGGGGTGTTTTACTTGAAGTACTTGATGGAGATAAAAGACGTTTCTAGAGATATCGAGGTAACCTCTAGACATGTTAAAAACGTTAATCTGAAGTGTCTGGGGCCATTTTAGATGAAGTAGTCATTGATAAAGCTTATAGAAAAAAGTGTTTCGAGGTGTTTTATATATGTTTTGATAAGTTGAACAAATCTCTAGAGTTGAAGTAATCGTGGACTCGTTTGACAGCAACTTTAAATACATTTTTCGTTATTTGACTTACATTTTCCTAAAGGTCCTGGAATCTTTTTGACTAATAACTTTTTAGTGAGATTTAGTAATCAAATGAAAGTAATTTATGTATTCAATATAAAAATTGGTATAAAAGCTATTTACCTTTAAGTTGTACATCGATTTTGTATTTTAAATTCTCTATACCTACGTGATATTTATAAAACGAAAAGTCAACTCCCTAAAACTATTTTGCACCCGCAGTGAATTTCTGAAATATGGCATGCAGCGAACAAATTGCTAAATGCCTTTTTCCATTATTCCTCGCACCTTATGGGCCCGTAAGCATACTTTGAACTATTTTAAACTCAAAAACGTTTTTACTTTTTTAGAGTTATGCTGTGCGATACGTGCTATGACTGCAACGGCTTTGTGTTAAATTCATTGACGTACTTTGTATAAAAATGGGAAAAAATCCCGGTATTCTAAGTTTAATAACTTGGAAGTTACGGCGAAGTTATTTTACTGTTAAGTTAGGTACCTAGTTAATGAGAAATTTCTTTACTTTTTGTTTTTATTTCAGATTATTAATTTTAGATTTCTAGATATTTTATCGTCTGAAAAAATATATCTGTAAATAAAAACTTTAAAAAAAGATTGGACAATGGGGACTTTTAAAAATTGATCAACAAAAAAAAATCCTAAAAAATAAATAACTAAAAGGTTCCTCTTATAGCCATTATAAAAATTTACTTCGAAAACTGATAAAAAATGCTATAGAATAAAAATCGATTAAAAGGAAATAGTGATTCAAAAATACAGTAAAACAGTTTACATGTCCGTATCTTAGTTTTTTATACCTTATACAAATATGCAATAAAATAACCTATTTCCTGTTTAACCATATTTTTTTTTTTTTTAATATTCAGTTAATCCAAAAGTACGCATATCTACAGTGTGTCGCATTTAAGATGAAGACACTCCTATATTTTGGCTATCTACATAAATACAGATTTGAAATATTGCAGTCACATATTTTTCAAGATACTCAACTGAAATTTAAATTTTAAACGCGGCCTACTGCGAATCCACAAACAAGGTCAATTTTCGATATTTTTCTTCGCGTTGGAGATATCAGAAAAAGTTATTTGAAAAAGTTGTTTCGAATATAATTCTAACCCCACATACCAAATTTCATGACACAATTCGCATTTTTAGTTTTAAAATTATTTTGGTCAATACACAAAATTATTAAAAGTTGATTTTTTTTATTCGATAAACTAGTGTGCCATGGAAAGGAATAATTTGACACTTGTGAAATCATTAATGTCAATCAGATTAGACTTTCAGTTTAGTGTAATTCGTGTAATTAAAATAAATAACACCAACACAAGCGAATAATTATTTTATTTTAAGAAAACAATAATTTTTAGTAGGTAACTGATTAAATTTAAGAAAATAATTAAAACAATAATTTTCATAGTACAAATGACAATTTATCAAATATCTCGCTCGACTAGTCCTCCATTTATTCGAATACATTTTTCAATTCTTTTACGATTATGTCTGGAAATTCGTCTAAGTTCTGGGATGCTGATTTCTTGACAGGCTTGTCTTATTCTGGTACAAAGTTCATCTCGATTTCTGGGCCTTGTTTTATAAACTTTATTTTTTATCAGTCCCCAAAAATAAAAATCGAGTGGTGTCCCATCAGGGGACCTCGGAGGCCATGGTTCAAAAGGCCTGTTTCATCCTAGCCAGCGCATAGGAAATTTTTGGTTTAACCATTGACGAACAATCCTTGAATTGTGAATGGATACACCATCTAGCTGGAAATACATATCCTGTCGCACATTGAGAGGAAGATTTTCAATAGCATCCCATTCCCCATCAAAAAAGTTAACTACTCGTAGATTACCAAAATTTAATGATTTATTAAAGAAAAAAGGACCTTTTATTTGGTCTCCCAAAATTCCACATCAGACATTGACTGCCTGGGAATATTGATCTTTACAATTTATAACCCAGTGGGGATTATTTCTGGCCCAGTATCTACAATTTTGAGATGATACAACGCAATTGGTGGTGAATGTAGCCTCCCTTTCAGTAGATGAAGCTTGTGACAAATTTTATGAGACACTCTACTCTATATTTGACCAACACGTTCCACCTTCTGTTTACCGCAAACGTCAGTTTCCAGTTTGGTATTCCTCTGAAATTATAAAAAATATAAAGAGAAAATCACGCCTGCACAAAAAAACTAGGTTTTAATGGTGACACTTTTAGAGCAGAATACAATCGATTACGTTCGTTAATTAAGATTCAAATAAAAACGGAGTATGAACGATACATCGAATCTACTGAGCATAACATAAATTCCGATCCAAAACAATTTTGGTCTTATATTAAATCTAAACAAAATGGATTTCCAACAATTAATAATTTATTAAAAGATAATAATTCTGTAAATAACCCTCAAGAAATAGTTAATATGTTTGCCGAATTCTTTCAGTCAGTTTATACCACCCCATCAAATTATACCACCCCATCAAATAGTACAAATATATCTCCTGCCAATAGGGATGAACTACTCGATATTTCAATTTTTACATTATCAGAGGAAGACATATCTAAATCTCTTAAAAAACTAAAACCACGAATGAATCAAGGACCAGATCAAGTACCTAGCTTCATCATTAGAGACTGTTCTGAGGTATTAAAAAAACCCCTATCATACATCTTTAACTTATCTCTAAAACATTGCTCTTACCCTACTAGGTGGAAAATCTCTAAGGTCACACCTATCTTTAAAAAGGAAAATCCAAATCTTGTTGATAATTACAGGCCAATCTGTCAAGTGTCAGGATTTTCGAAAGTCTTTGAGATGTCTGTATATGATAAGATTTTTCCACAAGTACAATTTTCAATTAATCTTTCCCAACATGGTTTCTTTAGTTCGCGCAGTACCATCACTAATCTAACTTGCTTCACTAATTTTACTACTTCTGCATTAGACCATCATCAGCAAGTGGATACAGATTTCTCAAAGGCTTTTGACCGCCTAGACCACTTAATATTGGCAAAAAAATTATTAAATCTAGGGTTTGACAGACAACTCGTTGATTTTATTTCTTCATTCCTCAAGGGAAGACTGCAATACGTTGAGTTGAATGGCTTTAAATCTTTTTTATTCGAAGCTACAAGTGGGGCTCCACAGGGAAGTAATCTTGCTCCCCTGCTATTTTCGCTATTTATCAACGATATTGTTTCTGTTCTCAAATGTAATACACTTTTATTTGCCGATGATCTAAAGATATTTAAAATCATTACTTGCAATGACGATTGCCATCAGATGCAAGATGATTTATTTGCCCTTGATCAATGGTGCAATGAAAACAGACTACCTCTTAATGTAAAAAAATGTAAGGTTGTGTCATACTCCTTAAAGCATGATTTTTTTATCTATAACTATCAAATTCAATCTATGTCACTTGCTCGCGTCTCAAATTTCAAAGATCTAGGGATTACATTTGATTCCAAAATGTCATTCAACTCACATATTGCAGCCATTTCTGCTTCTGCCACAAAACTATTGGGATTCATATATCGCTCCTGCAATAAGTTTAAAAATGCTTCTACAACTAAACTACTATACTTCCATTACATAAGAAGCAAATTAGAGTATGGATGCCTAATCTGGAATCCTTATTATGAGGCTCATATTCAACATTTAGAAAAAGTTCAGCGTAAATTTGTCAAATATATGGCTTTTAAAATTGATGGAGTGTATCCTACCCGTGGATTCGATCACACTCGGTTACTTCAAAGGTTCAACTTGCCAACTTGCAAGGATAGACGAGTTTATATATCTCTAATTTTTTTGTACAAGTTGGTTAATGGTATGATTGATTATTCTGATTTATTATACCAACTAAATTTTTATGTTCCCTTAAATACCAGATCCAAAAATCTGTTCTACCTACCCTCAGTAAGTACTAATATCATGCTAAAATCGCCTTTACATAGCATGTGCAGGGAACTAAACAAAATTAGTCCACATATTGATATATTCAATCAAACTTTATGTAGTTTTAGTAAGTCAGTGAAAAATATCTTATTTAATCAATAATAAACTTGGCGGGCTGTATCCTATCAAATGTTCATTTATTTGTAAACTAATATTTTTTTTAATTACTTTGTATATTTTCTTACTATTCTTATCTGAATTGTCTTATTAATGGATGTAATTCTGTTAGACAATAAAGCTTATTATTATTATTATTATTATTATTATTATTATTATTATTATTATTATTATTATTATTATTATTATTATTATTATTATTATTATTATTATTATTATTATTATTATTATTATTATTATTATTATTATTATTATTATTATTATTATTATTATTATTATTATTATTATTATTATTATTATTATTATTATTATTATTATTATTATTATTATTATTATTATTATTATTATTATTATTATTATTATTATTATTATTATTATTATTATTATTATTATTATTATTATTATTATTATTATTATTATTATTATTATTATTATTATTATTATTATTATTATTATTATTATTATTATTATTATTATTATTATTATTATTATTATTATTATTATTATTATTATTATTATTATTATTATTATTATTATTATTATTATTATTATTATTATTATTATTATTATTATTATTATTATTATTATTATTATTATTATTATTATTATTATTATTATTATTATTATTATTATTATTATTATTATTATTATTATTATTATTATTATTATTATTATTATTATTATTATTATTATTATTATTATTATTATTATTATTATTATTATTATTATTATTATTATTATTATTATTATTATTATTATTATTATTATTATTATTATTATTATTATTATTATTATTATTATTATTATTATTATTATTATTATCTGTAAACATAATCTTCTCCAGAAAATGCATGTCATTTAAAAAATAACCTTGGGCCCAATAATAATATAATCTAATATTTTATTCTCATCGCCTTTTTTTAATAAATGTAAGAACTTTGGTTTATAGGGTCTGATTTTGTGACGGATGAAACATAGACAGAAATATGTAAACCGTTTTACCCTAACTACAAGTGTTTGGGTACTACAGCTTGTTAAAGTGTGAAAAAGTCAATTTTCGGATGTCAAAAACTAAAATAAATGAATTTAGACATGGATGTATCATACAAAAACAATTTTTGTTTCCTTGCTTTTTAGGTGCACCCTAAATATTGGACAATTTTACAATAGGCGCCTCTGCGAATGGAAAATCTTTTTTATTTGACGTTTTCTCGTATTTAAAAAAAAAAACCGAGATATTGGTCATCAACAAACTAATGGTCCACCCTGTATGTATATTTTATTGTACGTAATATATATATAGGCTTTGTTTTAATTTCATAAAAAAAGATAATGTACCTATTGGTTTTACAGGATTACCTTTTCTTGTTTCTCTAAAATCATTAAACACAATATAAATTACAATAATTTCTTCTTAAAATATCTTTTAACTTAGGTTCAGCAAATGGGCGTTCGTTTTCTTCAATAATTTTATCATTTGTAAGTTCGGTTCAAAACTGTACAAGAGTCAATATTGCTGTTTTTTTTTATTATTTGAGTTTGTATTAAGTGTAATTATTATTATCAATATCATACTGTTTTTAATACGTTGAAAATCATCTATAAACATTATTAGTTTGTCAACTGACTTTGCTTTATATTTTAAGATTATTTTTAAATAAATATCAGGTCATGTAGAAAGACATTGATTTCTGTGTAAAAAATATTATTTTATGAAACTTTACCTACCATTTTTCAGTTTTTATTGTAAATTTAATCATTTTCACAATTTGTCACACTTGTCAAATAAAATAATATATTTTTTAAATACCTTTTATTCCCCCGTTTTTAATCAGATTTTAAATTTTTCTTATAGAGCTTGATGTTTGCTAAAAATTTTAAGTTGATATCATTTTCCGTTTTTTTTAAATATTTTGACCCCCATTAACTCAGTTTATTCAGATTTTTTCAGAATCAATAGGCTTTAGCTTTCTATAGAGCTTCATTTTTACTAAAAATTTCATGTTGATATCGCTTTTCGTTTTTAATTTAGGATTTTTTTTTTTAATTTCAACCCATGTTAACCTCCTATTTTTAATCTGATTTTTCAAAATTAATAGAGCTCGATTTTTGCTTAAAAATTTCAAGTTGATATAATTTTTCGTTTTTGACTTATCATCGTGCAGACAAAAAACGTCACATCGGACAGACGGACAACGTAAACTTAGAATACTCTTCACAGACTAGTGTGAATAGTAAAAAAAAATGTATAAGGTAAAATAAACAGTTTAAAGAGGTCAACGATAATATTCAACTTATTTTATCAAAGGATACTAAAAGTTTAAAATAGCAGCACATGATTGAAAATTTACAAAAATCTGGGAACTATAATAGTGAGATACACATTGTAAAATGTTATCAAGTATTCTTGCTCTGACTATTATCCTACCCGCATTGCTGACTTTTGCACAACTGAGTCCATGTTTACTAAAAATAATGTGTTTTAATAAATAACAGAATGAAAAAACAAAATTTTATAATTTTGTCTAAATAGGCAACTCTGCTTCAGCTGTATTTTAAATTTATTGTTTAATTGTAGACAGAATATTAATGTTTTGTTATGTACTTACAGGATTGATTACCCAGAGCATGTAGATATGTGGGATGTAACTTGTTAACTGTTTGTCATAATCATAATGAATGTTTGAAACTTATTGCTGTTTTCGAGACATACTTTATTACCAACTGTAAACTAATTTACGAATAGCCTTATTTTTATTTAATCCAAATTACCAATTCACCTAATATTTTTAATATTTTTGAAAATACTAAATTATATAAACAAGGCAATAAAAAAATATCACAGGCAGACATAACTTTATATAAATTATTTAAATGTACATACCATTTCTTAGGTAATTCAACGCAAACTTTCTCATTATGAGTATATTAAATTCAAATGGTTGATCCATTTTTCCGATTTACATTGGTAAAGTGAAAAACCATTAACAAATTTTTTGCTTACTTCATATTATTTACAGTTGGGTATAAAATACATGACCAATTTGAAGTAGTCTTAGAAAGGTCTTAGACACTGAAACAAATTAAAAACATAAATTACAGTCGTAAAACTAAATTACAGGTAAATAAAACATCATAACCTTAAAAATACTTTTATTTACCTTGCCCTTAAGATGTTTTTCAGGAACAATCGTTGAATTGACACACATATTTCCAATTTATTAAAGTGACAGTTCTTAATTAAATACATTTTTTAATGAGCACAGATTTGTCTAAAAAATGTACCAGATTCCTTAAATGTACCAGATTTTTCGAATTCATTTGCAGTGACGTCTAATTAATTAAAGAGAAAAAAGGGGATCTTTCTAGATAACGAACATAAACAAAAATTAGTGTTTAATGTATCGACATAATAATATAGTGAAGTGATCTTCGCTAAAGTCCTACAGCCTGTAACCACAATTTTCGCATATTCAAGTTCCTGAGATAAATGTATTGTTTGGAGAAGTATCTGTTGAATTTAAACAATTTGCTAACCCGAGCAACGGATGGATGCAGGTAGACGAGAAAGAGCGAAATATTTTCACGGGTTCCAAATAAAAATATTATTAGAAAACGTCCGTTCACAAAACTCAATTAATTTTTGATTTTAGCAGAAACTTGTAAAATAAAAAAAAAAAAATAAAAAAATTGCTACAAAATCCGGTTTTCCAAAAATTGATAACTGCGAATTGATAAAATTTAATATTAATTTTTAATTTTTATTTAAAAAACTAGGGTGTAACAAAAAAATTAAAAACCCAAAGATTGATAGGGTTTTCCTTTTAAATACCTCAGTAAAAAATGAAACAATTCCTATGATGAATAACTAAGATAAGGCGGGTCCTAAAATACTGGCCTGCGAAAAGAGCTTTTAAAGAAAAAATAAATTAAAAACCTTAAAAAATTCTTTCCTAAACTTTCATAATCGGTAATATAAAAATACATAATTTATAAATGTAAAAAAAGAAAATGAAACTATAGAAAAAAAATGCCTATGACGCCTATACTATTGTATGTATTTTTCCATTTTTGTTTTTTAATTTTGTTTGTTTTTTATATACACTAATACAAACATTGAAAAAACATACATAAGAATTTTATTTGTTGAATTTTAATAAAAAATTCCAATTTTCTACGGGAACACCAAGCTAGGTATTACTGTTTCTGCAATTTAAATATTTGAAGACTGAATGAATGACGGGAAAATTTTTCATCAGATACGAAACATACCAGAGAAACTTATGACGTATAATAATGTTCCAAGCATTCATTTTCCTTATTATTTCATAAAGATGAACGAACTAAAGAACTCTAGTCTCGACCGTTACTCAAATCTTCATATGCAGACGAATATGTAAATTTGATGGCTTTTCTTATTCATAATGGAATCTCATATTCATTTTCATGCATTATGCAGCATTTTGCGCTTTAAAGCAGATTGTATCGGTTCGCCTGCATTTTTTCTGTATTGTGCATCAAAGTTTAATTGTTAAACAACTTCAATGACCATTTACTCATTCTACCAATTACCATTGCTGACTTGTCTATCTATTTATTTTTAATCTAGAATCTAGATCGATGTGAAGCTCTTGTTCTCGTTTCCAGTACTTTCGAAATATCTTTTAATAATACCCGTCCATTTGGAATACAGTTATTTTAGATGTCAAGATGTAGGATACAGAAAATCAATTTTATGCACGACTTATTGCCTGAGACTTCAAATAAAAGAAAGAAGAACGGGAACTGTTATCATTATTCGTATACAATGTGTACCAAACAATATTCTATAAGAATGTTGTAATAAACGGAGTGATCCAGAGATTTATAATAATTATACAGATTATCTATCTATACATCTGCATGTAGGATTGAAATATTATCCATATAAAAGAATCATTTTCAGTGTATTTTTTAAACTGACTCTCTAACAGGTCACATAAAATTGTCCTTGAGAAAAGCAGTCCTCCCTTAGGCTGTCGAGGTGTCGGGATATCGAGAAATATGGTTTTATCAATTCGCTCCTCATATTTTTCATACCATTAGTTTCGTTTTTAATTATTTGTACTATTTATTTGTATTTATTATTTATTTTGATTTATTTATTTTTATGTATTTGTATGTTAGCACTTTTCTCCCCCTTAAAATGTAAAAATCCAAAATCCAAAACCCTAAAACCCGTAATTATTTATTTATGATGAGTAGCTTCAATTCCAATTTTTAAGTACCTACCTTTAAAAAATCCAAATTCCCATACCTACAAATTTACATACCCCCTCGCTCCTCCCTTTAAAATTTAAAATCCAAAAATCCTGAAATATATCATTATTTATTTATGACGAGTAGCTGCAATTCCAATTTTTAAGTTCCTACCTTTAAAAAAATCGATACTTCCATACAAATGCTCCCCCAATTTCCTCCCTTAAAATGTAAACATTCAAAAACCCTGAAATACGTCATTATTTATTTATGATGAGTAACTATAATTCCAATTAACTACTTTAAAAAATTTATACCCCCTTACAAACTTCTACCCCCAATTTCCCCTCCTTAAAATGTAAATATCATAAACCCCGAAATACATCGTTATTTATTTATAATCAGTAGCTACAATTCCAATTTTCAAGTTCCTACCTTTAAAAAATCCCCCCCCCCCCCCATAAAATCCGTTCTTAGTAGAGATCTACATCGAGATAGGAGCCAAATTTCAAGTCAATCGGGCTTATAGTTTTGGAGATCTGGTGAGTCAGTGAGTGGTATTTCGCTTCTATATACAGAGTGTCCGGGAAAATGTGAGAGGTCTCTCGGATTCAGATAGAACATTAAAAAATAAGTTCCCATAATTTTTTTTACTAGCGGCCCTCCCACTCTTTTGTCACAAGCTGAATTTTTCAGTGATGAAAGGTCATGATAAGGCAACCCTTATTCCGGAGGTAATACAAAATTAGACTGTGCAGAAGGGCATTATCTTTAAAAATCCAGATATTGATACCACCGAATAGAGAAAAAAATACTTATTTTTTGATCCAACGCACAATAAAATCTTTGTAGGGAGTAATTGTTTATACTTATTTAAAAAAAAAATCTTTTTCATTAGCCCTTACGGACGAAAAAAAAAATATAAACGTAAATATCTCGGTTTCAGCCCTTCAAAAATTTGTTAAAAAGTCGTCTTTTTTTAAATATACCACTCATTTAACAAAAAACGAAGGCCTAAATAAATAAAAAAAAATCCTTATAAAATTTTTGCTTATGTGTTGACAAGGTAACAGAGTAAACACCATATTTTTTGATTTTAAATTAACAAAGATATAACAATAAATGATGAGATATGTCATAGGTTTACGCTGTAATTAATTCTTACCGCCAATTTCATCGACTCTCAGTGTATCTTTCTCTTCGCCTTCAAACGTAGCATAGCTCTGTTTCTGTCTACGTGCCGGCTGATGTATCACATTATTGATATGGTGGGATTTTTTCATTTTTTTATTATAAAACTTCTCGTTAGGTGCCAATGGGCAATGTGCCATATTAAAGAATTAATAAGTGTATGTGTTATATATTAAATTACCTAATAAATTGGGAAGAAATATAGACATTTTTGCGTCTTTATTATATTTACATGTATCCTGTTGCAGCTGAATATATTTGGGTAAGTTATAAGTTTTTGTTTAAAATTTTAATTATGGATTTGTTGTTGCAAGAAGCAAAGACAAAAATGATATCAAAATAGGGAAGCCCAAAAGTTGCATATCATTTAAAGAACATGCTAATATATTTGTAAACATTATTTTTAGAAACAAATTTAATGCTCAAAGAATAGATGTGGTATTTGATCTATATAAAGAACATTCTATCAAAAATACAACACGTCAAAAGAGAGGATCCCAGAAATCAATTGATATAGAAGTTGACCAACCCAATATTCCACTTCCGCAACAATGGAACTTGTTTATTCATTCGATATTTAACAAAAGACGTTTAACAAATTTTCTGTCAAAACAACTTCTTCAAAACGCCATTCAGCAAAAGCATATTCAATTTGTAACTAGTGGTGGATTCGCGAATATCAATAAATATGGGAAGAATTTTGAACTATCAATAAATTCAAATCACGAAGACGCTGATAGATAGTCGTTTCTTATTGCACATATTGTCAAACAAAAATTCGGGGCATTCACGCTGCATTATTTATTGCAACGATACAGATGTTCTAGTCTTATTAATTTATTTTAAGAAGTTTTTGACTAAAGATATATGGTTCAGAACAGGGCGAGGAGACTCAAGACGATTTCTAGCTGTACATTATTTAAATTTGGATGAACACCTTTTAAAAAATTTGCCTGCTTTTCATTTTCTGACCGGTTGTGATACAACCAGCCAATTGTCTGGCATTGGGAAAAGAACCTGTTGGAAAACCTACCTTGAACACTATTACTTTTTGGCTGGATTTGGCACTGATTAGTACTCTGAAAATTTATTCAAAAACTGCCAATGTTACTTCCATTAACATTTTGAGGGGATTAATGGTCTCTTCAAAAACCATCGCTAAATTGCCACCGACTGAAGACGCCCTAAGATTACATTGTTTAAGGTGTTTTTACCAGCTAAATATTTGGCTAAACTCTTTAAAGCCAGTTGCAGCTTCCTAATATTGAAGAGTATTGATGGAAAGTAGATCAAGATGGAAGTCTGATACCCACTTTTAAGACTGTCCGACCTGCCACCAGACATAACAGAACTTACATCATGCAAATGCAAAAAAGATAGTATACACCGATCATTTTCATAGATGTACAATATTCTAACAATAATAATATTCTGTTCTAGACTGTGGAAGTAAAATTTGCAAATGCAGGAAAAAAATATTTACTGTATAGGTTCCTTCACCTGTATGGCACAGAAAAACTGCAGAAATAGTTTGATCACAGCCGCTAATGTTTTGGAAAATGTTGATTCGTAAGGTGAATCTGATTCTGATTAGTTTGAAAGTCTTGTACTTATAAATTTTAATATTATTAATTTATGCTTTATATACTTCCAATTATTATTATAAGTTATTTATATTGGGAATTTATTGTATTTTGCAAAGCAATAGCCTTACTGTTTATAATCGATACTTATATATACTGTATTTATAACTTCAATAAATAGTTTATATTTTCTTATTTTTCATTTTCCTTCAAAAATAAAAAAAAATCTTGAAGTAATTAATACACCCTATTATTCATAGCGGATAAATCAATAATTCCTGTATAAAATAATATAAGAGAGTCAAACTGATTGCATACATTTCAACACTGAGAGAGATGCAAAGAGAGTCGAGAGGCTCTGCTTTCAATGTTTGCTTTCTAGTAAAACCATGACATCACTAATTGTTTATTGCTATATTTTTGTTAATTTAAAAGCAATAAATATGGGAAAAGCACTGTTACCTTGTCAATACATAGGCAAAACTTTTATGAAGAATAGTTTTTTTCATTTAGGCCTTCGTTTTTCGTCAAATGAGAGGTATATTTCTAAAAGAAAATTTTTTATACAAATTTGTAGATGGTTGAAACCGAGATATTGACGTTTAAATATTTTTTCGATCATAAGGGCTAATATAAATGATTTTTTTTAAATAATTATTAAAAAATACTTTCTACAAAGAACTAATTGAGCATTAGATCAAAAAATAGACATTTTTTTTTCAATACGGCGGTATAAATAACTCGATTTTTTATGATAGTGCCCTTTTGCACAGTCTAATTTTGTATTACCTCCGGAATAAGGGTTAGCTTATCATGTACTTTCATCCCGGAAAAAATCAGCTTGTGACACCGAAGTGGGAGGCAAAGTCAAAATAAGTTTTAATCTACACCATACTATTAGCACTATTCTTTTTACCGATGAAGCAGTGTTTACCAAAAATTGTAAATTTACATAACTCGCATGTATGGGCTGATTAAAACCCTTATGCCACTGTTGTTCATTATTATCAACATCAGTTCCAATCAATTAATGTTTGGGCAGGAATAATCCGCAATTTTTTGATTGGACCATGCTTATTGTCGCCACGATTGAATGGTGAACTTTATTTACAGTTCCTTCAGAACCCTTTTCTGGATTCAATAGATCATTTGCCACTTGAAACCCGCCGAAGCATGTATTTTATGCATCATGGAGCCCCACCTCACTATAGTGTCGCTGTACGGGTCCACCTGAATAACGAATAACGTCTATCGAATCCGTTGGATAGGCAGAGGAGGTGCAATTGCCTGTTCTCCACAGTATCCTGACCTAACGCCAATGGATTTTTACCTATAGGGTCATCTCAAAACCTTGGTGTATTCCTCTCCGGTTGGGGAGAAACTTTTACATTTCATTGTGATGTGATAAGGAACAATGCTGGGTTGTTGTGGCGAGTACAGCAGTCTTCTATTCGTCAGGTCCGCGAGTGTATCAGTTCACGTAGCACATGTTGAACCCACTTAAGTTTTTAATTGATTATTTCTAATTAGCGGATTTAGGTTCAATCGTTACGAGCTTTAGTAAATTCAGGATGTAAGAATAATACTCCAAGTTGTATTTTAGAATTTACCAATTTGAAATTAGCTAATTCTGGGAGTTTAATTTTTTAGTAAAAATAAAATATTAATTCTTTTATTTTTTTTTTCTCGAAAACGGTTTATTTTATCGCCAATCTTTAGCTTAATGTTTAAGGTATCGATTTTTTTTTAACTCCTTATCATACAGGGTGTTAAAAAATGTACGCATTAAAATGTACAACCTAGTCCGCCCCTGGTAAACTAAACAAGCTAATTATATTTTTAAGGGCAGTATTTTAAGAGGTTCTTACTATTGTTTATCATATTAAATTTTCATTAAATTATATTACGTAGTTTGAAAGTTTTTCAAGAAAAATTGATTTCCATTGGCGTCCTTGTGGAGGCCGTATCTCCGAAGGGAGAGCCGCTAGAAAAAAAAATCATGGGAACTTGTCATCTTATTTTTCAATGTTCTATCTGAATCTGAGAGACCTCCCACATTTTCCCGGACACCCTGTACAGGGTGTTTATTAAGTACTTGTACAAACTTTAAATGGTGAATGTTTGACTTATTTTAAGGCAAAACCTTCATATGAACACATGTCCTAAACCTCTTAACTTTTGAGCTACAGGGTGGTAAAGTTTTCAGAAAAAAATATTTTTTTTTCTAATAACTGTAAGAATATTGCAGATATTTTTACGAAATTTGGTACACGTCTCCTACGCATTATGATGCATTTTTTAATGTACAAATAATTTTATTATTTCTACCAGTGGCGCCCGTACGGGTTTCGTATTAAATATTTTTGCCGAAAAAAATAGTACGCCACTGCTTCATCTTAAAATAACAAATATTTTTGCAATCCTCATTTAGTTTTAAGCAAATTAGGTCTGATGAGTTTTTTTTCTCCGACGCATAGTTTTCGTCCGACGCATAGTATTCTGCATGGAACAAGTGAAAAATGTGTCTTTTATTGATCAATATTGTTATGTGATAAACTTAGATTATTTACAGACTAAGACTAAACTTCTTTTACAAATAAGTTAATAACATTTACAACAATTGCTGAAAATGCCCGCCGCCTACTGCAACGCATGCGTCAATTCGCCTTAACATTGATTGACGTACTCTTTCGAATATACCTGATGTCTGATTAATAATGGCACACGATTCAAATATCCTGTTTCTTAGATCTTGCTCATTTTGAACGGATGTTTTGTAAACTAGTGTCTTTAAGTGACCCCACAAAAAAATCCAGAGGATTTAAATCTGGTGATCTGGGAGGCCAGGCTTGCGGTCCCGCTCTTCCTATCCAACGATTAGGATAATTCTCGTTCAGAAATTGACGTGCAGCCAAACAAAAGTGTGCCGGTGCGCCATCGTGCATGAACCACATCCTTTTTCTGGTAGCCAAATCAATTTCTTCTAAATGTTCAGGAAGCTCGTGCTCCAAAAATCTTCTGTACTCTTCGCCATTTAGCCTTTGTGGAAGAATGCAAGTTCCAATAAGGTGATCCCCGATAATTCCGACCCAAATATTTAGAGAAAAACGATCTTGGAAATTATTTTCTATGATAGCATTGGGATTATCCTCAGACCAGATATGGTTGTTGTGGAAGTTCATGATGGCGTTTCGAGAAAAAGAAGTTTCGTCTGTAACAAGTACATGGCCTAAGAAAACCGGGGTTGTTAATAATTTATTTCGCAGCCAAACGCAGAAATCTACTCTGAGAGGAAAATCTCTAGGTAGTAATGCCTGTACACGTTGAATATGATCAGGATAAAGTTGTTGAGATTTTAAAATTTGCCACACAATTGTATGCGTAATATTCAATTCATGAGCAATTTTCCTTGTACTAGTTTGCGGGTCTTCTTCAATTCTATTTAACACAGCTTCTTTAATTTCAACGGTTCGAACTGTCGCAGGCCTTCCTGGGATATCAATTGTTCTTTTAAAGCTGCCAGTTTCACAAAGTCTTGCGTGAATATTAATGAAAGTTTGGACATGTGGAACCACCCGTTGAGGAAATCGGGCTTGATACATTCTTTTTGCAGCTTGTGCATTACCGTGAGCCATTCCGTAGGAAATGAATGTCTGCCATTTCTGCATTGGTATATTCGTACATTTTGAACATAATAATAGACAATAATTTATTACATACATACATTTTTAAATGACAAAAACTGTCATGACTGATTCCGCTACCATGGAAACCTCTCGGTTGTTTGCAAGGCTTGCTATGCATGTATGTACAATTGTACATTTTAGCAATTTGACTCTGAAATAAAACGGATTTTATTTTTTAAAGCGTAAACTATGCATCGAACGAAAAAACTCGAGAGATTAAATTTGTTTAAAAATAAATGAGGATTTCAAAAATAATTTTTGTTTTAAGATGAAGCATTGGCATACTATTTTTTTCTGCAAAAATATTCAATACAAACCCCGTAGGTATGGACGCGCACTGGTAGAAAACATAAATTTGTACATCAAAAAATGCATCTTAATGCATAGTATACGTGTACCAAATTTCGTAAAGATATCTACAATAGTCTCACAGTTATTGGAAAAAATAGATTTTTTTCTGAAAACTTTACCACCCTGTAGCAAAAAAGTTAAGAGGTTTAGGACACGTGTTCATATGAACTTTTTGCCTTAAAATTAGTCAAAGATTCACTATTTAAAGTTTGTACAAGTACTTAATAAACACCCTGTATATAGAAGATAACATATGAACCGATGGACTGTGTACAGTTCAAATCTCACTTAATTCTTACAAAAATCGTAGCGTGTAGGGACTCCATTAGTTTCTTTTCTTTCATTTAACTTTTTATGAGTTTTTAACAATTTTAGACGTCTTTTAATGTACTATTTTAAATGTACCATTACTAAAATTGAACCATTTTTCTAAGAACTTTTAAATGTTTTCAAGGATCCTTTTGAGCGAAAATATTAGGATATATGTTTTTTCATCATTCTCTCACTCATTTCTTTTGACAGCCGTTGCTGCAGTTTGCCCACCAGCGAATAAATTTAAATTAATTTCAACTGTATGCAAGAGCCTCCCTTTAGCGAAACAATGTCTGGCTTGTATTACGCAGTTACTTTAAAAGACCAAATCAACTTAATTAGCTAGCTGCCATGTAGACGAGATATTAATTTCTGTCAGGAATTTATACATAAAGAGAACAGTTATCAAACTAATTAAGATAATACGTACGTGAATGTAGTTATATATAAAGTGTTTTATTTTATTTGAATAGTTTGGAGTCAATGTTGTGTTGAAAATTGATTTTTGTATAAAAGTCACTCTATTATATTTTTAATTTTAAAAAATGGCGTTTACAAAGAATGGTGTTAAAATAGATATTTATGTAACCAGTTACGAAATGCCTTATTTTATGTGAATATGAAAATGAACGAGTTACCAATCTGTATTGTTATGTTTATATCAAAATGTTTGAAACATTTGTTTTACACATGTTTAAAATTTTTATTAATTATTTAAACAGATTTGTTTTAAACTGGTTAAAACAAGCTTTAAACTGTGTTTATTTTGAGTCGTTAACTCTCAAATAAATAAGCATTAGTTTTATATAGTTAAACATTTTTTTATTCAAGGGTGTAAACTAGTATTGCATACAAATTAAAAAACTACTGAATGAATTTCTATGCATTGATTGCAAAAAAAATTGCTTCATATTATTAACGAAATTATATATTATTTTATAATTTTAAAATACACTGTTTTAAACTAAGCATAAATATTAAATAGGTACCAAACACTAGAAAATATATATTATTTTATAATTTTAAAACACATATATTTTTAACACCAAACCATTAACAGTAAGTTTAGTAATTATTTGTAAGGCAAAAATTATGATAAAGGCTGTAAAAATTATAATAAATTTTAAAAGGGAATTTTCAAGAGGGATAGATAGTGAACCTACAAATCAGAAATAAAAAAATCCTATAACCATACCTTCTAAAATGCACCGTTTTAAAGATACAAAGATGTCAAAGTTTGAAACAAATCCTTAAAAAAGTACTTAGTACTTTTTTCACTTCTTTGCATGTAGTGTTGACAAGGGTTTTTTAGCCCCTTTTCTACGCCACTAAAAAAAATTGTTTTCAACATATTTCGAGAAAATAAAAGACGTTCTATGGAAAAAAATTGAATGAACTTTGAAAACATTTACATCATAACGAACCATCAAGAAATATCATAATTGAAGTTGGCTGTGAAATTTAAATGTTTTGCTTTAGCCAAATCCACAGAAAGACATTTTCAACTGGATATTTTCAGAGTCAGAACTGGCGCTGTCAAACTTGGCAACGCTGATCAAACAAGCCAATTACAGGAGAGGGATTTCCCCCTCAAGGAATTACAAAATTTTGCGTGGGGAACAGGGAAAGATTCTCTAGTAGTAATTTCTCGGGGGATAGTAGTAATATGGTCAACTTTACAAAACGAAAAGTACCAACAGGACAAAAGTCATCAGTACTGAAAGGAGTGAAGATTCAATTTGCTCAAGACGCCAAATACCTGGGAGTCATCTTTGATCACAGGTTAACATGGAATAAATACTTGCATAAGTCACCCCAAAAAAGCACAACATCCTTCAACTTATGTCGAAGGTTGTGTGGAAAAAATTGGGGACTACAACCGAAAATGTCCTTATGGTTATATACTATGGGTCGGTGGTATGGTGACCAGACTCGGCAAGCTGGAACCAATAGACATCTCAATGGTATTCAAAGGCAGGCATGCCTAAGTACCACGGGAGATATGAGAACGACTCCAACAGCAGCTATAGAAGTCATGCTAAACCTAATAACACTACATATATTCATTCAAAACGAAGCCAGGTCTGTCACATACAGACTGCACAAAGGTTCATCACCCATAAGCAGTTTGCATGGACGCGACTACAGCGAGCTATATAAAGAGTTGGAGAACGACCAAATAATGGGAACGCCTTAAGACGAAATGCTCCTAAAGTATAGCTTTCAAAAGCAATATAAAGTAAGTATACCAGACAGGGAGGCGTGGACGGGAGGACCTCCTATTCATGTAGAATTCACTTGGTATACAGAAGGCTTCAAAACCCATGAAGGTTCAGGAGTAGGTATATATAGTACTAAGAATCTCACTGAGCTTAGGTAAACATGCGACAGTATTCCAGGCAGAAATAGCAGCAGTACATCACTGCGCAAAAGAGGTATTAAGACAGAAGGCAAATGGAAAAACCATTGTCATATACTCAGACAGTCAAGCGACGTTAAAAGCACTCAGTTCCATGCAGGTACACTCAAAGCTTGTGTGGGATTGTTTGGAAGCCCTAACAGAGCTGGGTAGTCAAAACAGACTAACCTTAGCCCTGGGTACCAGGCCACAGAGGACATAAGGGCAATGAAGAGGCTGATTTACTAGCCCGAGAAGAAGCCTCAAATGCTCTTATTGGCCCAGAACCCTTCTGTGGTGTAACAAAAACAACTATCAGAACATGCACAAAGCAGTGGATGTTTAACAGAGACATGCCAAAAAATTATTAAAAGGACCATCGCCTAAAAATAGAGTTACTCTCACTTGGGTCCCGGGACATAACGGGGTACAGAGATTAAAAAAGAATTGGGCAGTAGAAGAACCGATAATTGGAACAATCTCTTGGGGCTGAGACAGGCCAAGATACTTCTGGGTGAATATAACCAGAAAAGATCGGAAGCCTGCATCTGCCTGAGCAAGAACAGGCTACGTATTGCAACAGGGATCCTTACCGGGCATTGCCGACTAAAAGAACACCTAAGTAAACTGAGGGTAGTAGGGGATAGTGAGTGCAGATTCTGTGAGGAGGAGGACGAAACCACTATTCACATCCTAACTGAATGTGTAGCACTCCAGAATCCAAGGGCACTATATCTAGGAGGATATCAAATAGAAGAGGAAGATTTACCTAACTTGAAGCCACTTCAAATCCTACACTTCCTTGAGGAAATAGGATTGGAAGGGTCGTTATAGGCATTGAGACATTTCTTTAGTGCATTGGCGATAGAAGGGGGCACAATAGATCTTTTAGGTCGCAGTGTATTAACACCCCATTTTCAACATAACATAACATCGCTTAAACTCACCGAGCATCTACTAATCCTTAATACGAAAAATATTAGAGTACTAGTAGGTCAATTAACAGGGAATTGTAGTCTTAACAAACATATGTATAATATTGGTGCAGAAGAGACCTTGAGCCGATTCTGCCAGGAAGAGAAAGAAACGACAGAACACGTATTGTGCTACTGCGAAGGTCTAGCGAGACTGAGATACCTTACACTTTGAAGAAGAAAAACCAAGGGCAACTAGCTATACCGGAATACTACTTCCCAGTCTATGCAGTCTACTACAAAAGACCGAATTAGACAAGGTACTCAGAACAACGAATAAAGGATATCCACAATAGATCTGAAAAGGTCGAGGTGGGGGAGGCCAGATGGCCCACGGTCCTAATTAAATCTAATCTAATATGGCCGATTCTGAACTAATTGTAGTGGTAAAATTATTAAAATCAAACTTACAAAAAGCAAGAAAAGTAAAAAATGGGTGGGAAAGTAGATTTAAAGAAGAAATGCACTAGGCGCTTCCCAATGACTAATAAGGGGACTTGTCGTAGAAGACCCAAGAGGCTTTTTTAATTTTTTACTTATGAACGAGGAAATGTTTTTGTTTCCAAAAACATGGAAACCTTCCAAAAATTTCAGTACGTTAAACCTGTCAAACCGTTCCACCATTTTAAGCTAAGCAACCAGAACTCAATACACGTGCCGAAAATGAGAACAGCGAACTATTACATTGGATCTTTGCAGTATTTACGGTAAGAGTAGGCCTGCTATGTAGTTCCTTTACTATCGCCACAATACTCTCAACTCCAATATAACATTCAGTGCTTCCCCAGAGCTGAGAGTTTAAATTTATGGGATTTATAAGTCAGAGATTAGTTACAAAATGTTTTGAATACTTCAAACTGATTAAATATTTGAAATTAAGGCAAATCTATTACATGTATTATAACTACATATATATATTTTAAAGTAGTATTTGTGAGATAAATAAAAGGTTCCTAAAATTCGGTAGATGTAACCAAAAATCGGAATATCGGTAGAATACTTTCTAAGGGTGAGATTACAGAACGTCTGTAACTTTGCAGATCTTCAAATATGGTGTCAACTTTGCCCGCTAACTCTCTGTAGCTCTCACACGCACCTATAAAAAGCGCATTGGAAAACGTTCAGTGACCGACACTGTATACAGCGACAGTTGTGATAGTTACTGTCATGACCGCAACTGTCATAAAAATTATCACTTTGACAACGGGGCTTTTTAGAATGAGTTGGCATGTGCCACAAGACAATTTTGTTTGTTGCGCAACTACTGAAATGTTTTTGGATTATCAATAATAATAATAATTTTTCAATAATAATTATGTTTTAAATATGAATTTTATGACTTAACAGGGCTTGTACATTCGAATTTATATAAATAATTGTGGGTGATAAAAATACAAGTTATTATTTTAATTTTTGCTTGAGTATTCGAATGTGATTCGAGCAAAACCAACCCAAAAATATTTAAATTTCAACAGATAACTCCAATTATGATTTTTTTTCAATGGCGCGTTAAAATATTAACAGTTTTAGAAAATTTTAACAAAACCAAAATTAATAATAATACAATTTTAGAATAGACAATGCTGACAGAAAATTTTCGAATGTTCTACTTTTGTAATAATTCAAACACGTAGTCTTGTGGAACAAATAAAGCAGGTGCTGCTAGAATGATAATAGGAAACTAGCAATTTTAATACCCGTACCATAAATGGACTTTTTTGACAAATCTTATTTTTTTTTTCAAATTTATTTTATATCAAGCCACCGACGGCGTAGACTTTGACGAAAGCTCAACACCGTCAGTGAATCTTCTTTCATATACTTCCTCCGGAGTCCTAAAAATAAACATCCCTTTCTCGTCACTTTCGGAACAATTTTCATAGTGCGGAAGTTCAGTAACAACTTCTCAAATTAACACAAGAATATATAAGCCTCAAACTAAAGTTCCGTAATATATCGCCATATTTCTCTCAGTTAAATCGGGTAATTAACTATAAATCTGCCTCGCTAAATAACTCGGCGAACTTCAACAAAAAACGGTATGTGGAAGGCAGGGACGGCATCAAATTTTTCTAACTTGAGATAGCGAAAAAGAAAATGAAATTTTGCTTCCTTAATTTTATTTAGCTCCTCTTTTAAGAATCTGTAAGTCGTTCCTGTAACAATTTTGTAAATAATTGTTAATATTCTAGCCACACAATAAAAAAGAAAAGTGCTTGAGCAAAACTGAGCAAAGGAATTTTTTGAAATTTATATAGGGTGATTCATTGGAAAATGCATGGGTATAATTAAGGGTACATCGAGTTGAATCCCATATTTAATGAGCCTCTGATTGTTTTTATAACTAAAATACACGAAGATTTATCAATTTATTCTTAAGAACTGCACACTATATTTTTTTCATATTCACTACATAAATTCTATGTCCAGAATGGTGACGAATAAATAAAAATCCAAATCTAGACTTAATAAAATAACAAATTTTATTTACTTCCAAACAGTATCCTGTATATCATAATTTTCAGTAAGTCGTCCTTATTATTATTATTTCTTGCCTTTAAAAATAAATTTTAAAGACATATGAATATATCCAGTAATGCGAGACGACAATCAAACTCGCATTATAAATATATCTTTTGACTTTTGACACACGCTGTAGAAAAACGAGGAGCCAAGTCGTATTCTTAATGGTGGATCCGTTTTGTTTCTCCAAGTTCGAGGTAATTAGACTGGTTGGCTTAATGGGACGACAAAAGTCTGACTTTTAATGACTGTAATTTCCCACGATTCATTTCATTGCCATTGTCGTGGTTGTGATAAGCAGCGTATCACTTTCAAACTGACCTTTTGTTCGTCAAGTGCACAGTTTTACATCTTAGTAGTCATTACATGAGACCTGTTGTTCTTATTCTTCCGGATTACTCCTATTATTTCTACTATTACTTACGTGAAAAATGAAATTTATAAATTTCTTTATGATTTTAGAAAAATCATTAATTTTAGTCATAAATGTTTAAATTTAACTATTTATTTTAGAAATACTGAAGTAGCTTTAACAGTCACATACAAGATAATAAAAATCTGATGTGTCCAACACATGACTTTCCTATCTAGTTATTACAGGCTTTTTCCGGTTATTTTGTACAACCTATTGCAGCACCTCCATAAATGTTTAGAGGATAAAATAAATATATACATTTTCCACATACATCTACCTCGAAACATTTTTCGATAGATATTCATTGAAAATGAAAATACTGAAAAATTTAAATTTAGCACTTTTCCTACAATTTTTCCATTACGGTCCATTTTAGAAAAATCATGTAAAAACAAAAATTATAGAGATCGATATCGCAAACAACTTTTATTTCAACAATTTTCATGAAAATCAGAATTTTGCACATTTTGTCAAATTTCTCGAATACGGACCATTTCAGGAAATTTTGACATAAAACAAAAATTATAGATAATAATATTAGAAGTAACTTTTATTTGAACAATTTTCTTCTCCAAACATAAATAACAGATATATTCCATAAAATATAAAAACGGCCTCCCATAAAGTACCCCCCCCAGATGTTCCGACTTTGTCCAAAATCTAATCATTTCACGTCAGGCCGAAATAAACCTTAAGTTTAAAATTTAATGTTTTTTTCTTTATACGTTTTTGAGTTTTCTTCAAAATTCGAAATTTACACATTTTCTCAAATATCTCGAATACGGTCCATTTTAGAGAAATTATGTATAGAATAAAAATTATAGAGAATTATTTTACAAACAACTTTTATTTGAACAATTTTTATAAAAAATTATTTTTTTTACATTTTGTCAAATTTCTCGAATACGGACCATTTTAGGAAAATTTTGCATGAAACAAAAATTATAGATAATTATATTAGAAGTAACTTTTATTTGAAGAATTTTCTTCTCCAAACGTAAATAACAGATATATTCCATAAAATATAAAAATGACCACCTATAAAGTACCCCCCAGATGTTCCGACACTGCCCAAAATCTAATCAGCACATTCGACGCTGGAACAAAGCTTAAGTTTAAAATTTGGTGTTTTTCTGTGTATCCGTTCATGAGTTATGCGACACACACACACAGACATCATCGCGAAAATAGTCAAAACGGGGACCTCAAAACGTAAAAATCCGTCGAAAACTCGAGGTCGAAAAAAATCATGATTCCTATACTTTCCTTATATCTGTATACAGATAGGAAAGTAAAAATATAAATTTTATATAGGGTAAGCCATGAGGAAACTTACAGACTTACCATATTATGTAGAGTCCCTTAGGGGGTATATCAGATATGCACTAAAAAATTCCCTTCGTTATTAATGTGAATTTTGATAAACATTTATATGACCGTAAAATCTACAAGGATTACTAGATTTCTCTAATTTTTTGTTGAAACTGTACACTACTGCCTAGCGTTTAATTCATATCCTCAAAAGTAAAAAATTCCAGGATAGGCTTAGGAAAAATTAATCTCGACGATTCATATCAAAAAGTTCGCCCTGTTGGAAATATAAAAACGATTAAAGTACATAGATAGACAATCAAAACTGTGTATGAGACATTTTTATTTAATTTCAATTTTGGGCAAATTTGAAAAAAGAAACGAGTCACAAGTCCGGATTAGTTCAGTTATAATTTTTTAAATTTTAAACAAAAATCGTCCTGTACTATTAAATTAATTAAATTAAACATGTCAATAAACAATAAATAAATTGTAACGAACAATTCTAAGAAATTTTAAAACAAGAACTAAAACTACATAGAACGAAAACTTAAAAAATAAATTCACAATAATTAATTAATAATTATAAATAGACCTAGGAATATATACACCCAAAAAGTAGTTAAATATGCGCATATATGTATATGCCGCAAAGTACTTCAATATATGCGTAAAAAATTGAAAAAGATGCAGAGCATATGCAATAAGAGTAATTTGTTATTTGATCGAAATAGTTTATTAATATTTATTATTTGTTTTATTTTACAATACCTAATATAATACTTAATAATTATTTAATTATTAACTAATTTTATTTACAAATCAACATTATTATAAAACGAATGAACAATTAGATGTTTTTCCAAATTATCTGTATTAAATGATTGTCTCCTATCAGTAAGTATGTACTTGTACAAAGAAAAACTCCTTTCGACATCTACAGAAGTAATAGGTGCAAACTTAAATTTTCCTGAAATATCTGGATGAATAGTATTAATATCTTCAAAGTTACCAGAATAAATATTAGCAAGGTTTCTTAAAACAATAAATCCTTCATTTTTTAAAATTACATTTGAAAATTATGAAAAATCGTCTTTCCAAATCGCCCTGGACATTTTTACACTCTGATTCAAACGTCTTAATTAAATTTACGGAAGTCACCAAAGGTACATTTTGTTGTTCTAAATCTAATATAATTTTGGGTACAAATGCATAATTTTTTAAAAATAATAATTGCTTTGGTAATATGTGATTTTGAAACAACTTCTTTGTATTAGATATTCCCTTAGATGAATCATCAAAATAAAATATGATTTCTTTAATTTTTTCATAATTATCTGTGTAAAAAAAGGCAGCTTTAAGCCAGGTACCCCACCGAGTAATCACAGGTTCCGGTGGCATCTGTAATTCAGGATATTTTTCTTTGTACAATTGAATTCTTAGAGGAGCTTTAAGAAATATTTTTTTACATTACTAATTAAATCATTTATTAAAGGAAAGTTAGACCTAATTTCTTCTGCAACTCTGTTAGGGCCATGAGCCAAACATGTAACATGGATTAAGTTTTCATAAAACATTTTTAAATTTTGTGCGGCTTTTACCATGTACGGAGCAGCATCGGATAACAGCAATAAACATTTTTCTGTTGGAACGGCTTCCGGAAGAAAAAAGGAAGACAATTCTGTCTGGATAAAACGAGTTATTGTCAAGTTATTTGTTTTATCTAATTGCTTTGAAGCGTTTAGATATGGACCAATTTGCATTTCTTCGCGTAATGAACCTATCATTAAATGGGCTATATATCGATCACAAGAGTCTGTTGTTTCATCCACAATAATGTAGAAATGGTTTCCAACGGTAATCTCACGAATTTTTTCACGAGTCTCAATGTACAAACTGTCAACACCACGTTTGCGTAATATACTTTGCTCTGGAATATTAAATTTAAAGTATTTTTGCAAAAATGATTTGGATTATTTAATCGTACTAAAGGGATATTCGAAGTCACTAAAGCTTTGCATAAATCTTCATTAAAAATAGCTTGTTCACTTCTAGACGATCTAGATTCTAAATATTGTTTCAAGGGAAGTTGACTTTGTCTGCGAGTGTCTTTAGATTTCTGCTTTGCTATATGTGAGGGTGTTTTCGCGTGTTGGTCGATTTGAAACTTTTTTTTACATGGAATCTAAAATATATAAATTCCTATAGATGTTGAAGTTTTAATTAAATTAAATAAATGCGTACGTTGTAAAGTAGCCCTACTTTTTTTTTTAACTGTGAGTTGAAATAATATTTTACTGTCGTTTGATTTACCATTGTGAAAGGTCAAAATAAAATATAAAATAAAAAAATACTTACAATTTTAGAACATGTTTTACAAAACACCTGGTTATCACCTTCTACAACAAAATCTGAATAAGATTTTACCCACGACTCAATTAATTTTGCCATTTTTCCCACTGGTTAACACAATACAACAATAAAGACTGAAATGAAGTTGAAAGTAAACTGAGTCATTTAGAAATTTGAAGATATTCATACAACTACCTGAAAGGATATTTAGCAAAATTTGTTGGTTTAAGCAGGGTGTTTATAATTATAATTTAATCCTCTCAAGTACCTACACCATTAACCGTAATTTATTACAGGGAAAAGTTAATCCTTCAAAATTTTAGGAAATCGACCTGTAAAGGCATTTCACAAAATATTATTTTGGTCCAAAACTCATAATTTTAATATGTCCAGCCAATTAGTACGTCAGATATATGCAAAAAATTAACAAAATGTCAATATATGCATTCAAAATCAAAAATTATATATATGCAACATATGCAAAATATGGCGTTTTGCATATAGTCCTAGCTCTAATTATAAATTATCTCTAAAATAAGTTGCTAATTTTATTCTTGCAACTAAGGTATGTGGTTTTATTTTTATTCGAAATAGTAAGATCAAGTGTGTATCAAGGTAGGTCGTGATAGTTTGACGTTTGTTGGTTCTTATTTGTCATTTGTAACCATTATTGATACGTGTAAAATAATATTTCGCTTTGTTTCATCTGTTTTACAATTTAAATTTTGTCTTTCAAAACAAGCGAATATATTAAATTGCAATCTGCACTAAAATATTTTTACATGTTTTTTATACTTTTTGGGAATAAAACATTTTTTCAACAATTACTTTTGATGTGACGAATTTTTATAAATTACCGTGTTACACCCTTAAAAATCGAAATTTTGGCTTTATGACTTACTCATTTCTAAATCACTAAAGATATTAAATTGTAATCTTCACTAAAATATTTATACATCTATTTTGTTTATATTCTGATAATATAAATTTTTTTGAACAATTTAATGTTGACTGTTGACATCAGAAATTTTTTAAAAATCATGTAGTACCCCTAAAAATATCAATTTTTAACTGTACGACCACTTCATTTCAAAATGAGTGAACTGCAATCTCAATTAGAATTTTTTGACATCTATTTTGACAATTAGTTTTGATGTTACGAATTTTTATAGATGACCTACTTATTTCAAAACTAATGAAGATATTAAATTGAAATATTCACTAGAATATTTTCATATCTATTTTGTATATTTTTTAAGAATATAAAATGTTTTGAACAATTAGTTTATGACTTCTTCCAAAACCAGTGAAGATATTAAATTGCAATATTCACTAGAATATTTCTACATCTATTTTATAGACATTCTACAAAGTTTTTCAGCAGTTTAGACATGAGGAATTTTTAAAGATGTTCATGTCACACCCCTAAAAATCCAAACTTTGACTTGATGATCGTTTAAAACTAGTGTAGATATTAAAATCTGCATTAAAATATTTTTACATCTATTTTGTAAATTTTCTACTAATTTTTTTGAACAATTAGTTTTGACGTGAGAAATTTTTATAAATAACCATGTCACAACCTGAAAACTCCAAATTTTGATTTTATGACTTATTCATTCCAAAACCAATGAAGTTATTAAATTGTAATCTTCACTAAAACATTTCTACATCTATTTTTTGAAAACATATTTTTTTTAACAATTAGTTTTGATATGGCGAATTTATGTAGATGACCTTGTCGCACCCCTAAAAATACAACCTTTCTCGTTTTTATGATCTACACTAGGGCCGGCTTGTGACTCAAATTTTGGGGGTTCACAGTAGCAGAATATAGATCCCGATACAAATATAGGTAAAAAACTGTCAATGTTTTAGAAAGGTATACGAGGCCTGTCTAAAAAGTATCCGACCTTTGGCCAGAAAAAATATTTCGAATATCTGACGGAGTTGGGACCCTAATCCTCTCCAAAGTAGGCCCCTTGTGCTTGCACACACTTAGCCCACCGATCCTTCCACTGCTGGAAACACCTCTGGAAGTCTTCTTTTGGAATGGTGTTCAGCTCCATCGTCGCGTTCCGCATTATCTCTTCTCTACTCTCAAAACGGGATCCTTTTAGTGGCGTCTTCAATTTTGGAAACAACCAGAATTCGCAAGGAGCCAGGTCTGGAGAGTAGGGAGACGCGAATGGTTGTAATTCCATGTTTGGCTAAGAAAGTGTTGATCAATTGGGATGAATGTACAGGGGCGTTGTCATGATGCAAGTGCCAGTTGTTGGCCGCCCACTTGTCTGGTCTTTTGCACCGAAATGCGTCACGGAGTCGCCAGAGAACATCTTGATAGTATACCTTTGTCACTGTTTGTCCTTCCGGTGCGTATTCGTGATGCATAATTCCTCGGACATAAAAAAAAACAGTCAACATCATTTTGATTTGGCTTTCTTCGGCCTTGGAGAATCGAAATGCTTCCATTGCGACGACTGTCTTTTTGTTTCTGGGTCGTACCCGTACACCCATGACTCATCTCCAGTTATTACGGTGTTCAGAAACCCAGGATCGGTGTTGGCGGTGTCCAGAAGGTCTTGTTCAATGTCAAAACGAAGATCTTTTTGTTCCGGCGACAACAACTTGGGTACGAATTTCGCAGCCATCCGGTACATGTTCAAATCTTCACTAAAAATTGCATGTGCAGAATCTTTACTCACTCCAACCTCTTCTGAAATCTTCCGCACTATCAAACGACGATCTGCCATTATCAAACTTCGCGCCCTCTCAACATTAGCTGCACTCCGAGCAGTTTGGGGTCTGTAACAACGCCGCTCACTCTCCGCTGATGTGCGGCTATCTTTGAATCGATTGAACCATTCCTTAATTTGTATTACACCCATCGCATCTCCTCCAAACACACCTGCTGAATCTTACGAATTGTTTGGCTTTGAGATTTGCCAAGCTTTTGACAGAATTTGATGCAGTATCTTTGCTCAATTCGTTCAGTCATCGCGGTGAAAAAATGCAAGCATGCGCATTAAGGTTCCTCCTTTTACCGTACACGGTGGCGCCGCCTTAGAATCACTACTTTGTGCGGAAAAAATTAAGGTACGGATACTCTTTAGACAGACCTCGTATTATAAATTTTCTAAAACACTGAAAGTTTTTTTATACAACTGTACTGATACCTATATTCTGTCACTGTGAACACCCCACGAGCCGCCACTGATCTACACATTTCAAAACTAGGGTAGATATTAAATTTTAATCGTCACTAGAATATTTCTACATTTAATTGGTACATTTTCCTAAAAATACAAAATTTTTATTCAATTTTAATTCTCAAGAAACGATTCTTTACCTTCCTAATCCACTTTAAGCAAAAAAAAACACAATTTACGATCAAACTTTTTGGACAATAACGAGCTTTTAAGTATCATTTTCTGGGGCAAATTACCCTTTGATAATAAAACTCTATTTTGGATTCAATTAAAAAGGAAAGCTTTTGTTTAATGACGTAATCCTAAACTTCACATGCGAAAAGTGTGCTTTTAATTAGTAATTAAAATTAAGTGATTTTTAACTCTTTAGGATGGACGATTTAACTGTTTGTTGTCAATAAAGATTTAAGTAAGATCATTTTTTTTTCTCTAAAAAGTTGTGGAAGCAGCCATGATCTCCAGGTGAAAGGTTAGTTTTCTGTCCTCCAGAAAAGTGTTTGTTTTTTTCTTTCTTCAACTCTAAACACTTTTATTGTTTATTCCGACAAAAATATGTAATAATTTTTGAGTGGAACGAACTTATTGACATTTTAATATTTTTGTTTAGTTTCTTGGGCGTTGAAAGAACCAAACAAACATTTTTTTAATGGCTACTACGTGCCATATTCTCGAACTGCCACAAGAAATTTCTTAGACAATGACGTCAACATTTCAAAGTGTCGAATAACGAATACCAATCAGCTTTTAGTCTAAATAAAATAATCTATTATATAGGTAGTTGTTGTTTAGATTTGATTTATTTCGGTTTTAAATTAAATTTCAAACTGGAACCGGAAATAAAAAAAAGTGTTTGTGCTAAATTAATAAACTTGAAGTAAAATCAATCAGTCAATCAATTTTCATTATTCTTAAAGATAATTTGTACATTCTATTGGAAATCGTTAAAGTAGTTTGTGGTTCCTATTTTTATTTATTTTTCAATTGAATGTAAAAGCTTCTATTGTCGGAAAGTTATTCAGTCGATAGTAAATTATAGCTGGTTAATTCTAATTAACTGTTAACAAACAAAAGTGTATTTTCTATTATTTAGTGACCAGTTAAAATTAAATTATTTTCGGAAATATTCTTTTGCCCCACTCAAAAGGAGTATTTACTACTCACGTATTGGGGACAATACTAATTATTTGTAATTGCTGAGGTGAGAGGTGTTTTTGTGAATGCGTCTTGTTTGTTTTCTTTACGTCGTGACTCACAGTATTATTTTATAAACCTTAGAAGCAAATTTCACATACATAAACAAATAATAATAATGCCGTGACAACAAGAAGACGAAGCAACGACTTCTCGTAGGGTGGCGGCTTCGCCGCCACCAGATAATTTTAATCCATACCTGGCTACGCCGACCGACATAAACACCAACGGCCTGGACACAGCTCACCCACTCTGTCAAAAGGAGACCGATGTACAAATAAAACGCGTACGACATGCACACTACAAATCATTAGTGTTGTCTCCGATACGCGAGTGTATTTACTTGGTTTCAAAGCAGTGAATGCTAGGATTTCGTGTTATCCCATATTTAAAGTAAATTTTTTAATTTTAATAAAAATTCGAGACGCTAAAATGAGGCCCACAAGGATAAACTCGTAGGGTAACAAAAACGAGAAATGATTTAACTTGGAACGAAAGACTGAAAGCCGATAGTAGTATTAGGACGTTGAAGTTTTTGTTTTGTGAAGCATTACTTAGTTTCAACCATGTGATGATTTTCACAAACCTTGATTTTTAAAACCATTCTATATCGCCTTTTGATTAGGGTTTAAAAACTTATTCGAGCAATTTATCCAATAATAATTGGCCCCTTTACCTCTTAGGCCTGCTCATGTAAAATATTTGGGCTCCTTACTTCGCCTATTTATACTCTATTAATAAAGGACAGAAGGATGAGTATTGCAACTATGTTAAAAGAAATAAATTGGCTTTCAGTTCAGAATTATGTTCAGTACATGACTGATATTTATTTATAAAATAAAAATGACAAAAATTGAATATAATTCACAATATCACAACTATAATACAAGAAGCCAACCTGACTTTCATGTACGGCAGGCAAGCCATCACTAAAAGTTCCCAAAATACAATTTTTATTAAAGGTTTAAAAAAATTGCTTACAGAAATTAAAAAAAAAAAACAACAATAAATGTAATCAAACGTAACCTCAAACAATACTTGATAAATAAACAGAACGGATATACTTTCTTGTGATAATACTCTTTGAACCTGCCCTTTTTAAGGATTTCCCTTAATTTATTGTTATTTTACCCCTCGTTTTACTACTTACTATGTTTAAATTATTTATAGTTTTGCGACGATAGGTTATAGCAACTTATAGCCACAAAACTATTTTTGTGTTAAAGTAGATCCATAGAGAGCAATGTAATTTACAAAGGCCTTCTTTCAACATACAAATAAATGACAACTTTATAATTAAAATGAAAAACACAACAAAATACCTCGGTATCATAATTGATCAAAATTTGAAATGGGTTGATCACATTACGTCATTAAAATCCCAAGGTAAGAAGATTCATTTTTAAATTTTATGAATTGAGGAAATTTATGACTAGGAGTTTACTAATTATTATTTACAATTCGCTGGTTGAATAAGTAATCCAAAACTGTATAATTAAAATTATCTACAAAAAACCAACATTATATCCTAACTCTCTTTTATATAATAAAAAAGGGCTTTGTATAAGAATATTATATTATTTGTCTTGCTGTACCTTTATTTATGTACTGCCTGAATTGAGATACACTACAGGTTATTTGAAATAAATATCAAAAGAAGCATACATTTTTAAATAATTTGACATTTAAGAGCCATTCATACATCACAGTTGACATCTTGATACTTGACAGGCACAGCCAAGCATTAATCTGATTTTTGCCAAATAAAATGGCCGGTTAATTATTCTATGGGGGTTGCGACAGAGAGCCAGTAAATTTGATGAAGGTGTTTTTGTTGCTACGGGCGAAATAGTAGTACGCTTAAGTTAGTACCACCATAAAAAAGCAAATTTTTAAGAAACTGCTTATATATTTTTCATAAATTGTCAAGCTTGGCGACTAATTCCGAATAAAAATAGCCTTCAAAATGGCTATAGTTGCAAATATGAAGGTCGCAACAGCTGTTGTTTGACAGGTCGTTAGAGAATGTTTGCAATTTATGGAATGTAAAGAATGTTAGGGATGTTGACGTTAGAAATAATTTTAATTCCTAAAATTATCACATAAGAAATGCATAAGCGACTTTTAAGAAAATTTATATTAAAATATTTAGGATTAACCGAAAATTCTGAAAATCAATAGGGTTCTAAGTTAGAAGTAATTATTCAAAAAAATCAAAACCACAAGCCAATTAGAACTTTCGTTCTAGAGTTATTGTGCCGACATACATACACACAGACGACCAGACGAACAATTTTTGATCGGAAACATGAAAAAACCTTTAAAAAAATGAGGGTAAGAAAATTTTTCGTCTGCACGAATGCAATACTGAAGCCCTCAGTAACATCGATGAAAAAGCGCAATACGTGTCCCAAAATTAGAGGAACAAATTTTAATAGCAGGTGATAAATAATGCAGAAATTTCCTGGGGGATAGTTGATCACAGTTTTATTTTTTCTTGAAAATTCATGGAAATATAACCAAGAAGGTAGAACAAAAGTAAATACAAATTGTATTAACATTTATTTACACGATCTGATAGAGATACTGTCATTTATAAACCATTTAGCAACCTTGGTTATTTTTTTTGCAAAAGTATCCAGTATCCTTACCAGTGGCGGCTCGTGGTAATTGAAAATGGGTGTTCACTTTTCCAATAATTTAATCATATGTAAGTTCGGATCAAAACTTTGAACAAGAATCAATATCGCTGTTTTTTATTATTATTTGAGTTTGTATTAAGTATAGTTATTATTATCAACATCATACTGTTTTCAAGCACTACAACTATTAATAAATGAATAATAGTTAGTCTGATATTTGTTTTGTTTTCAATACGTTGAAAACCATCTATAAACATTATTAGTTTGTAAACTGACTTTTCTTCATAATTTGAGATTTTTAAATATATATCAGGTTATGTAGAAAGCTTGACATTGATTTTTGTGTAAAAAATTTTATATGAAACTTTACCTACCATTTTTTAGGTTTTATTGTAAGTTTAATCATTTTCACAATTTGTCACAGATGTCAAATTAAAAATATATTTTTTAAATACCTTTTTATTGGCAAATAAAATAAGAACTAAAATGTTTTAAATGTTTATTTTATAAGATCAGTCCCATCACAATACATAATACAGTTTAACAGACCCCCTTAACCCCCATTTTTAAGCAGATTGTTTTCACAATCAATAGGCCTCATCTCCTTATAGACCTTTATTTTTACTAAAAATTTCATGATTATATCAATTTTTATTTTTTATTTTTTTTTAATTTCAACCCCCCTTAATTCCCCCATATTTAATCAGATTTTTTTTACAATGAAAGGGCTTCTCCTTTAAGATTGAGGTTTGCTAAAAATTTTAAGGTTTTCAGTTAGGATTTTTCTTATATTTTAAACTAGTGAGATACACATCGTAAAATGTTATCTTAATTCTCTATATGACTTTTTCTAAGTGTATTTCATAGCACATTCCAAAGTATTCTTGATCTAACTCTGTCCTATACCCTTATGGCAGGCTTTTGCATGTACATGTTCACTAAAAAATAGTGTGTTTTAATAAATAACAGAATAATAGTATTTTGTCTAAATAGGTAAATCGGCTTCATCTGTATTTTCTAATTATTGTTTAATTGTAGATAGTATAATAATATTTTGATATGTACTTATAGGATTCATTAGCCAGATCATGTAGATATGTGGGATGTGATTTGTTAAGTGCCATTTTGAAGTAATCTTTGGTTGCTCTTAGACACTTGTTATGGTTCGCATTTTATCGTTGCAATATTTATATAAAATTTAAATAATTTAATAATAAGCTTACCTGTCGATAAAATAAAACACAAGATTGTTCAAATTATGTATATTAATTTTCTATAACCTGTACCTGAATGTAAACAGTTTGACAAATTGTCGACCTTGACCTTCCTTCTTCTCTTTTACAATTCTAATTGCAATTGTTCAAATTCCAAATTACTTCTTTGCTAAAATCTACATTCACTTTCATTTATTCAAATTAAAGTTCAAGACAAAGGTCATTTAGTCCTAAAATATGGTAATTTGTTGGCAACCCTAGATTGTCTTTCTGGCTGAAGAACTTCCTTTCTCTTCTGTTCTTTTTCAATTAGCTTTCTTTGGTCCATGTGTTACCTGAAAATTCACGAATTTTATTCGGATTATTTGGCTAATAATATAAAAAGAAAGTTTACCTTTAAAGTATATTTGTCATGATTGACAGCACCTTGTTGTGAAAATAATACTTTTCTTCCAAAGGCCACCTAACATCTATGGCCTTCTTGTTTGTATCCATTCTGTAGAGCTTCTTGTGCCACTCCTGTAGTATTTAGTAGCTATTATTTAATTTGGACACATTATCGTCAATGCTTGGCTTAGCAGTTCCAGTAAAGTAACCCGTACTATAGTTCACCACTTCCTGCTTAGCTTGTTGGCCCAGCCCTTAGTAACCGATCGATAACTCTGTCGAGAACAACCCCTGGATGGTAGATCATCAGGAAATCACAGAACAAGTAAGAACGTTTCATTGTCTACTTCATTGCCTGAGCTCTATTTTAGCTACGTTTAGCTTCCTTGTATATATATTATTGCTAAAAACATTACCGTGCATCACCTTTCTATACATATATTTAATAACATCATTGTCATAGTATCATCTTGTATATAAATCAAAGCCTTTAGTATTATTACCTTATTACATTAAAAGCTGTTTCGCATTCTAACTATCCAATAGTTTTAGTTTAGAAAATCTAAGTGGGTATTGCATTTTATCTACCCTTACTTTTGTTGGCTGTTTTGGCATAGCTTATTTAGTTTCTCATAGAGCCTAAAATAAAATATATATTAGATAAATAACATAAGTTTATTGTATATAGGTAGTATAATAAGATTTAGGTATATTTTCGTACTTACCTTGTGATCGATTGGTACCAGACTCTTTCGGGAACAATACTTTCAATTTATTGAAGACACAGTTCTTAATTAAATACATTTTTTTAACTAAGTACAATAATTAAAATAATTGTTTTTATTTAACGTATTTGACAGCAGAGGAATGGGATGACACTAATGACAGTGACAGTTTGCTTGATTTGGTACAGTGTTGCCAGAATATGTTTTTGTTATGTACCAGATTTGTCTAAAAAATGTAGGTACCAGATTCCTTAAATGTACCAGATTTTTCGAATTCTATTTGCAGTGATAGCTAAATTCATTGAAGAGGAAAAAAGGAGGTCTTTATTGATAACGAACCCAAACAAGGAACACAATATATAAATATAGTTTACACGTGAACACTGATGCACGCAGAAAGTACTACATCTAGTACAATTGTGAATTGTACTAGACTGGCAACACTGGTGTGGCAACCTTGTTTATGAGCGGCGCGCCAATTAGTGTGTTCTTTGACAGTTTGAAGGATCTGTTGGCGTGTTTTCTTCTCTTTCTAGCTATATACATTCAGCGTATCGTCTCACTCGTGTTGGGCTCACTTATCATAATGCGCCACATACACAGTATACTTAGATATACTGTGACACAGAGACGCGATCAGCCAGAGGACAATAATGTACAAAAAAATATAGATTAACACGTATGAAAATAAAAATATTAAAATTAAATTTATATTTTCATGTTATTTATGTAATATTAAAATGATGTGTTTTTATGAAATTTAACTGGGTGTTCACTGCACAAATGAACCAATGGAGAAACCGCCCCTGATCCTTACTAGGTGGGGACTAATAAGATAATTGGGGGATTTTGAACGTTAACATATTCCACTCGGCCCTGGGGGTGTTTGGTTTACTTTATCCTGAAGTGGAGTAGGTTCTGGATTATTTTTCTCTGGATTCTTATTAACAATCTCTGTACTTTCGTTTTCAGCAGGAACTTGATCCGGTTGAGGACGGTCAGTAATGTATGCTGTCATCCTTTAATATTGATGGATTCTTAGGGAGTATTCCAGTTTTCTTAAAATTGTTTCTGATATTTGAAGTAGAGAAAGTCAATGGATAAGTTTTCCCAATAATTTGGGAGACGTCGTATATTGTTATGACTCTACTGGGATATTGTGACATCCACTCATTTGCATTTCGGTCATATGCATTTTTAAATGGCCCCAAAACACTCACATCAAGTGGTTGTAATTTGTGGTTACAATGGGGTGGCAACGTCAGCAGAATAATCCCATTATTTTTACAAAAGGCTAAAGATTTAATAGAAATGTGACTATCATGGTTATCCATGATAGGAAGGACTTTTCTATCTTTCGAAACATTGGCGTGAGTAGCAAAATGTTGAAGATACATATAAAATGTATCAGCTGACATCCACCCAGACACATTAGCGGCTCCAGCGGATCCTTCAGGTGCACCGGTCAGCATAGATGCCTTAAAATTGTCTGTCTCTAGGAAAAACCATAAATGGCGGAATACTATTGCCAGATGCATTAATTGTACAGCACACGGTATTAGTTGTCCTCTTTCGGCTCATGTCATTTGGCCATCTTACCTTTAGCCTTTCGGAACCACAATTTTCTTGGGTTTTTGGTACTCAAGGCGCCATCTTGTTACCATCCTAATGTCATTCTAGTAGTACCACATTATTTTAAATATTTATATGGTATGTCATCTCCTTTCCATACTAACTCGATGCGAATTAGGATTTTGTCAATATTTCAATCCCCTTTATCTTCCCATTTCTATTTATTTATTACCTTATAGAGGTTGATACAGCCTGTTGGTACAGCCTGTTTCATCCACATTTCATATATTATCTTCATTTAATTTTTCTCTATCCAAAATTACTTTTAAATTGTTAAAAAAATTACCAACATTGTTTTTGTTGAAGCTAGTGGCTTCTGAAGTTCTTAGAGAAAGAGTATTGTTGCGGTGCATAAACCCCTGAATCCAATTTGTCAGCAATTTTATTGTTATCCCATTGTTTTGGCTTTGGAATATCATTTCGAACTGCTATTTCGTATGCGAATTCCCTGATTTTTCTCAATGTGAGGCCATGGTTGATTTTGCACATGATTTTAAATAATCTTCAAATTCCTCTTCTCTCTCTTGTGAAAATATTAACCTTTTTTTTTAATCTGATGTCATTTTTGAATCTGGATTTGTCTCATACTTCTTCATGTACCTTTTAAGGGTCATTCTGTGGATCCCATATTTTCTAGCCACTAATTTTATTGGACTTTCTTTTCTTAATGCTTTATTCTAGGTGATGAACCTTCATTTCTTTTATAAAACCTTGGCAACTGCGAAAAAAACAACTTATAAACAAAGTCAGAAGTTGTTAAATTTGCGTTTTCCGCAAAAAATGCAATGAGGTATTTGATCATCTGATCTTTTGATCAAGGATCCCTTTAAGGACACACAGCAAACGAAAATGAAATTTAACTTACCTTAAATAAAAACAGCAACAGGAATATAATGATCAATTACTCAAACAAACACCAATGAGATTGCAGATGTATAAATTCCAAAAACTAAAATATTTACTTTGCATTAATTTTATTTTCTATCGTTAGCACAGCACTACATATGTTTCTGAAATTTTTGTTTCCAATATTCGGGTGCAGTCAAAATTTGAAAAAAAAATTTAAAACACATGGAGACGATTACAGTTTAAAAAAAATTTAAACTGTTTGTAATCGTCCCCATGTGTTTTTTTTTATTGTTTTAAATTTTGATTGCACCCGATGATGGAAACAAAATTTTCCGAAACATATATAGTGCTGTGCTAACGATAGAAAATAAAATTAATAACCGAATAAACCAAGATAATTTTTATTTATATAAAATAAGTATTTTGTTTATGAATATCACATTGTTATAACTTTCTTTAATATAAAACTGCTTTTGGTAAACTTGATTGCTAATACTTCTTTTTCTTTTATTTCAGGTACGCCATCTCATACGTGCATTGGTTAAGTATTTTATCTATTTTATTTTACTATTTTTTTTTATTTACGTTTTATTGTTTTTAATCATTTAATACTTATTTCTATCTTAATTTTATTTTGTTCTAAATTTTACTTTACAATTTAAAGTTATTAAATCTTTTATTGAATTAATTTCTAGTATTTCCTGACATTGATTAAATAACTAAATATTTTCGCCCAAGTTTATAGATATTTTTAAATTACAAATATCTTCCCTATTTCTAAAGTTCTTTGAAGTGATACTCCTAGAAAACTAACAATCTTGTCGAAGTGAATCAAGTGTACCGTTTTGTCTTAAAAAAAATGAAATTTAATAATTATGATCTCAAAAATAATAAAATGTAGAGGAAAAAAATTAAGTAATTTTTACACCACTCTCCCCTAGTTGTGGCTAGTCATTTTTGATCTAGTGTTCACATTGAGAATATAAATTTGAAGAGAAATCCAAAATCCATGTATTTATTTATAGGTACCGGTTTGAAATATATCATCTAAAATTTTCTGCCTTCTTTTCACCTATATATTACGCTGTTAAAATATTTATGTCTGATTTTGGAACACCCTGTATAGAAAAAAATAGACACACACTGATTTATTATAAAAATATATGGATCTAGAAATTTTGTAAATTTAAAAGTGAAACATTAATTCATAAGTATTTATTTTGCATTACGACGAATATAGTACAGATATTCATAAAAAAATACATAAATGGCTTTAATGTTTATAAATAAAATTAATAGCAATAGTAAAGCACCAATCTAAAACAGTTTGTTATTTTTGTACTCAAATATAAACAACTAACAATGAAATTAGTCAACATCCCGACTCTCGAACGTTTTTAATTAGCTGGTCTAATCGTTCATTCGAATTTCTCACACTTCCTCTCATCATCTCTCATAAACCCGTCATCGTTAAAACGCTATAACTTATTAAAATGGATCTGAAATAAACAAACTATAAAATAAATGCAGCGAAAACAGTTTGGAATCAATCCTATGGCGTAAGCTGTTAAAAACAATCTCTTATGATTTATATAACTTAATTTTAGTTTTGTTTTACATTTTACGCTTCCACGGCTCATATTTATCGCAATGTTGCCGGTTAAGGGATTTCGGACCGACCAGCTAAAGGGACTGTAAGGAAAATATCCGCATCCTAATTGCCCCCGGACTGATATTAACCTGGATCAACTTCCTTACTCCGGTTGGAAGTTACGACGACTTACGTACGGGGAAGTTTCCCTATGTAATTGGGAAATAAAAAGCCGAATAAAGCTAACATCGAGACAGGTAAATGGTCTATATAACTAGCCCTATAAATTCAGCCCGGTATGCTCTTTTATTACGAGGGGCGATTTATGTGGTCTAAAATAAATTTTTTGAACACTTCTTTAGTTTTATACAAAATGTATGAACCTTAAGAAATTTTGAACTGTGCAGTGTGCACTGCCACTGTCTATGGGTTGAGTGCAAATATTAATAAAACACCCCGTAGACATTTAGCTGATAACTTTAGTTGTTTCTAATAATCATACATATGTAAGTTAATGCCGTTTTGGCAATATTATTGCGTAGATTTTTTAATAAAATATGACATTTATATGACATTTTACTTTGAATGCAGTTTGTCTCATTCGAATAGAACCAATAATAACGAAGATGTAGGCTGATGTATTTTGACGATGCTACTGCCCATATTTTTTGTTAAATACGATATCTCTACAACAGTTGTTACTACCATTACTCTAGGAGAAAACGAGGACTAGTGGGTTCATAATATTCGACAAATATTGGTAGAATGTTGTATTTTTAGGTAAATATAAAAGTAATATAATTTGTTTACATATATATCGCCAGGATCCGAAGAAGATAAAGGCTAAATAATGAATTGTACAACTTGATTTTTGAAGCCCGATTAGTACTAATCGTTTACATAGGGTAAGTAAAATTTTATTTAAAACAATATAATATTGTGACGTTTTTCTTTCATATATTTTCTATTTCTTTTTCTATTTCATATATTTATCAAATAATAATCTTATTTTTATTGGAACTTATTTGTGAAAATTTGATTTGATGTGACCTATTTCGTATATTTCCTATAAAATCTACAGGATATACAGCATATGTACCAGGTATAACAATTATTATAAATGGGTTTTTTCGAGGGTTTCTTGTTTAGAAAAGGGTTCGTTTTATACCTGTCATCAGATTTGACACTGACTTCCATATTGTTGTATGAATAACTTGTCAAATCAGATACCTCTGTAAAACACTTTAAACGTGAATTAAAAGTTTTGAGTAACGGGGCGCATTATTAGTCAAAAATTGTATTCAGCGACATGTTTAAACAAAGCGAAATTTAAAGTTTGAGACAACTCGATTAATAAATAAGAAGGTCCATAAGTAATAATTTCTATTGTTATCAAAAATCAAAACCCTGTGCACCTACCAACTTGCAAGTATCTAGCTCATCCGGACGTAGGTAAAAAAATTGAAATTTATCAATAGTAGTTATATATATCTTTATATTTACTACATAAGTTAAATAATCATAAATATAAAACTGCCTAATGACCAAACCTTTATTATAAATGTAAACTACAAAAGAGTTTTACTTAAAATTACGTCGAGCAGTGTAAACATCACATTCAAGACCAGTTCATAATTCGAGCAGTGTTTTACTGTGTCCTTCCGTCAATAACGTCAAAAAAGAGAAAGAAAATTTGCACCACCCAAGATCAAAGGTACCGACGCTTTATGTCGCTACTCAATGGTTAATATACTTTGCTTTTATTATGATTGAGTCCAGTAGCGTCTCTGGAAGTATTATTCTTTATTACCAATTTTTGTCTTCCTATTAAAGTGGTTCCAGGTATTTTCTAACAATCCCAAGCTTCGCAGGTATATTGGGAGGCAAGCTATTTGGCTATAAGGCTAAGCAGAAAGGTCAGAAGCCATGCAGGGAGCTAAGAAGCAAAGCAAGAAACTACTAAGCAATAAGGTACTCCAAATAAATTCACAGGTTACCATAAGAATAAGTACTACCTGTACAGAAAAGCCTAAAACAATAGATTATAATTATTTACTTCCTTTATTAATGATCATGAATTTTGGTTGAGGAAACTTACCATGCGTGGTGAGTGGCTTAGAAGTAGATTAGTTTTAGAGAAAAAAAGTATATTTTATCCACCAAGTGTATTAGCAACTCTGCTTATTACTTTTTTTCAAAACTAATGAAGTAATCTTTCTTTTAGGGCTAATTTAATCCGAAAATTCATCGAGAAATAGGGAAGCACATGTTCCAATTCAGTAGCCAAAAAAAGAAACAGGTAGTGAAAAGAGACAGTTAATCTCACGACAAAATGGAATAATTCATGACCAATAGGAAAGTAGATATTGACCTTTACTTTAGGACGAGGTCTGAAGGAAAAAGAAGAAACGAAAATGAAGAAGAATCTCGAAAGACTGCATTATTGTACAGAGACTAGGTTATGGTCTTAGATAAAAGAGACCAGAGATATAACATACACCGGTTTTAAACCTGCGCAAATGTTGTCAATTTCTAAAGAAGGGTTAACGGAGTGGGGGAACTGGGCGGCGACACGCGGCGATCCGAACTCTGTGACAGGGGCCGGACTTTGTTTATTAGCATCTTAATGAACTATTAGGTTTATTTAAAAGGTGTTTAATCGAATTTTGTATTATGAAATCAAATTATCGTGATTTTTTAATATCAAACAGATGCCACGACATTTTATGTAAAGAGAAGACCTTTTATAGAATATTTCGTTAGCGTTTATTTACTACGGACTTTTCTGCAAGAGATTACAGTAAAATGTTGAAATAGAATATATTGTTAATAGAGCAAAAAATGATACTCATTGTCTACGAGTATTATAAAAATAGCATGTGCGCAGGCTAATACTGCAAATCTACCCTTATGAGTTGAACATTATATTTTTTCTACGGCTATTACATATTATTAAAAATTAGTCAAAATGAGAAAATGCTGTTTTGTATTGTAACCTCAGAAAAAGTATATTAAGGCTTCTTTCTTTAAGAATATTAATTATTATAAAGGATGAGTCACATAAAACTCTAGAAATGCATATGTCTGAAACCAGATAACATTTTAAAATTTAAATCTATTAAAAGTCATTTGGTCGCTAGGGATGAGTGATTATCGAAATAAATTATCGATTATTTTCAAACGATATATTTTTTGTCATTTCCTTTAAAATCGACTACTTGATTATCTTTGAAAAATCAAAAATAATCGATTAATTAAAAAGCCAATTAACCGATAAATCAGTGTTTACAAAATATAATATAAATAGAATTATCGTTTATTTTAAATAATCGATTATTTTCAAATAAACCATTTTTTTTCGTTCATGGAAACAGATTATTCGATAATCTTTGAAAAATCGAAAATAATCGATTAATCAAAAATAATCAATTAATTAAAAAGTCGATTACCTGATAAATCGATTTAAAAAAAAAACTGAATGATCGATTATTTTAAATAATTAATTATTTTCGATCAATCGATTATTATCAATAATCTATTTTTATTGTATTTCCTTTAAAATCGTTAATTCGATTATCTTTGAAATACCGAAAATAATCGATAATTCCAAAATAATCGCCTAATCGAAAATAATTAATTAATTAAGAAGCCGATTCTATGATATATCGATTATTACCAATAATCTATTTTATTGTATTTCAAAAATATTCGATTAATTAAAAAGTCGATTAACTGACAAATCGATTTAAAAAAAAAAACAGAATAATCGATTATTTTCGATCAATCTATTATTATCAATCTATTTTTATTGTATTTCCTTTAAAATCGTTAATTCGATTATCTTTGAAATACCGAAAATAATCGATAATTCCAAAATAATCGCCTAATCGAAAATAATTAATTAATTAAGAAGCCGATTCTATGATATATCGATTATTACCAATAATCTATTTTATTGTATTTCAAAAATATTCGATTAATTAAAAAGTCGATTAACTGACAAATCGATTTAAAAAAAAAAACAGAATAATCGATTATTTTCGATCAATCTATTATTATCAATCTATTTTTATTGTATTTCCTTTAAAATCGATAATTCGATTATCTTTGAAATATCAAAAATAATCAATAATTCCAAAATAATCGCCTAATCGAAAATAACCAATTAATTAAGAAGCCGATTCTATGATAAATCGATTTTCCAAAAAATAAAACGAATTATCTATTATTTTCTAATAATCTTTTTTTCATATTTCCTTTGAAATTGATTATTCGATTATCGAAAATAATTGATTATTAAAAAGCTGATTATCCAATAAATCGATAATTTTAAAAAAATAACCAAAATATCGATTATGTAAAATAACCGATTATATTCAATCGATTATTTTCATATAATATCTTTGAAAAATCGAAAATAATCAAATAATTAAAAAACCGATTAAACGATAAATCGATTATTTTGAATAAATCTACTTTTTTTGTATTTCTTTAAAATCGATTAATACATTATCTTAAAAAAAAAAACGAAAATAATTTATTAAAAACAGCGGATAAATAGATTTTCATTAAAAAATATCAGAATTATCGATAAATCGATTATTTTTGTAACCTCTATCGGTCGCTTGCTTTTATCTGAGCATTCAGCTCCAAAATTTAGAGATTCGGATTTTTTGATCCAGTTATCTTTGAAATCGCATTCGCTTGTATAATAAATAAATATTGCTAAATTTTGGATTTTTTTTAGTAAACGAAAATTATGTTCGAGTTGTTTAGGGGTTTGTAATGTAATGATATTTTTACATTAACACTGTCATTTTAATCTCCGTTTAACACAACGGTGGAATCGGACCTAACTCCTGTAACTTTAGTATTTTTTTTTGCTTGTACTAGATTACTTTGTTTTAAGACTGAAAATTCAATGTCACTTTCGATTTGACCGCAAATAAGATGAACCTTGAAATTTTAAGTAGGTCATCCTGTATTTCATCTAATATTCTTATAAAAATACCTTATAAAAATAAAATTTAGCTAGCAACTATGATTCTTTACCTCTTATTTATCTACCAAAAAGGGCTAAAAACTACCTTTAGAAAACATTCTTATAAAACTACTTTTTAAATACAAAATTTCGTTAGCAATAATGCCTATTTACTATTTATTTAAATTAAATGTTCAAAATTTTACCCTTTTGTAAATTTATGTAAGTAATATGAAATCTGAGTTTGTGATGCTTAATATTTATTGAAACCCCTTAATGCGGATCTGAAGTATTCAGCCCAGAGAATCATGGCGCTTTATGTCAAAACGTTAATAAATATTTACCGCTGAAAACGAATATATTCATAACAGTAGTACTTGTATTATAAGTACATACAATTTTTCAAGATACATCGTGACATTTTGAACTTGAAATTGAATAACTAGAACACTTTAAATTGCTAAAATACCAACAAATAAATCAAAAAACAGCTGTCAATGGTGATTAAACTCAGGTGGAGGTGTGATCGCTGAATGGAAATCGGAGCAATTCGGGTGGCGTCGTGCAACAATGATTTTCAATTGGTGGGTTACTTTGGCTTAAAAAAGACAACATGCGCAGTGTGCAATGTTACATCTTCGGTCTCTTTAATCTAAGGTTATGGTAATAATAACAAAAATTAAATAAATGTTGAAATTAAGTTTAATTAGTTTTATTTATTAAGGCGAGTACCAGAAGATTTTCTCTTTTAAAATAGTTAAAATTGCACAAAATCATAACAAACATCACTTAAATGTACTTTTAAATTTAAATTAATTTCAACCCGTAACACAGTTCGCTATTCGAATCGGACCAATAATAACAAATATATTCTTCTTCACGTGAAAGAAGTCTAGCGAAGCCATTCTTTTTAAAATAAAAAGAAAAGTAGATGCACTGTTAAGAGTTTCATTATGGAGATTTTAAATTCCTTCTCCTCTAAATGTAAATTTTTTTTTGCAAATTTGATCCTATATTTTATAAACAATCGGTATACAATAATATTTTCTAAAATCATGAAAAATAATTGATTAGCTGACTACACTAATTACTATACTTTTACTACACCAAAATAAAACTTTGCTAGTGGGTATTAAAAATTTGATAAGGGGTATTTAATTGTGTATATGAGACAGCTAAACAAATTAATAGAAGCTATTACACTTTTTTTCTTAAATCACTGTTGCTGTCACGATTTTATTATACAAATTATTACATCCATTGCTATTCAAGAGTAGAATGTTATTTTAATATTTTTTCTTTTGTGCAAAATTTAAGACAGAAAAATATGTTTGCCCCTGTATTTTTCCGCATACGAGACAATAAAGATTCGTAATAGTGTCTGGTAATCCACCCTGCAGTGAATTTAGGAAACCTGAGAGTATCAGGAAAGGGGATTCTTCCGTTTTAAAAGAAGTTTTATTCTTAAGATTGGCGCTGAATGGGAAACGAGCGAAATTGGTTCAAATTCGAGTTACAAACAAATATATTCGTAATAAAACAGAACAGTTTAGATTCCATGAACAAGAAAGCTGTGAAGTACTATGTGAAAAATACTTGTGGGTTATTGTAAAGAAAGGTCAAAAACGTCTTAATTTTTATTTTAATCGAGGCATTTTATAACAAAAAATATGCCTCTACGTGGATTTATGCGCATCTCGTGCGTCGCAACTCGAGCGGAATACTTAATTTTTCGCATTTCGGGCGTAAGGCTACAGGTAGATTAAATACCCTTCGCAACTCGGGCGTTGAAGGATCAGTACCAATAATATAGTAATATAATGAATGTCACCTCTTTAGTTTAACCTGAGAAGGTGCTTTCGGCTTAAACTTAAAATTATATACGTACAAGAAGAGCTTGCCAGTTTTTAAATATTATGTAACTTTCATAAAACAAGATTTTTTATTTATCTTCTTCTGCGAAAATAGTCTTTACATTACATTGTTATGACATTTGAAATTGTCGTTTTTATTGAAAAAAGTATAATTTAATTTTTATATAATAATAGATTGATTGATTGATAAATAATAGTGTACCTACTACCTCGGCTAGCTATTTAATTTTTATTTTAATACATTTTTTATGTGTAAGTTAGCTAAATATGGAAAGCTTTTTTTTATTAGTTTTATTAAAAAAAATATTCAGCATAAAAAGTTGTGCATGGTCTAATATCTAAAATACAACCATCAGATATCACATTTTTTAGCCGTATACTAGGACAGTTGGCGGTATATGGAAAACTTTTTTTATTAATAATTTTATGAAAAAAATGTCCTCATAAAAAATTGTGCGTGATCTGAAACCTTAAATACAACCATCAGATATCAAATTGTATAAGTCGTATACGAGGTTTGTCAAAAATGAATGTACTTTACACTTGGCTAAAAATAAATTTTTTGACAAATATCGTATACGACTCATAAAAATTGATATCTGATCGGTGTATTTTAGGTTTTAGACCATGCATAAATTTTTGATTAAACTAATAATAAAAAAGTATTCCATATGTAGCCAACTTACGTAATCTGTAATGTTATATTTTTATTTTTAATATATAATTTTATTTTAATTGTATATTTTCAACTATAATTTATTCAAATTGATTTTCTCTTTCTTTTTTTTTTTTTTTTTCATTTTTTATTTATTCCAAAGCATTTAATAAAATACACTTGAATTTAACAGCTTTTGTTTTATTAGGCATAAATAAAACTTCAAACGAATGAAATTTAATTATTAAGTTGGTTTATGTTTTTATGTTGTAAATGGACAAGATTTGAAAAATTTCTCATTTATTAGAAGAGAAAGAAGATGGGTTATGTTGTAGTCATTTTATTTTAAGTAATATAATTTTATTTTAGAGACAACCATATATTCTAAATAATTGGAAGTTTGCGTCTGTTTGTTACGTTGTAATCGTCACTCCCTTTTAATAATTACAATATTTAATTAGTTCAAATATTCCAATATATTCTAATACTTTTTGAGCGCCCCTCGTATTTGGAAATATGGATATTATATTAAAACGGGAATTTGTCTCTGTCTGAGACATTCGATGGCTCAACCAATGATGCGCTTTCTCTAAAAATCAATAATTACGGTCAGAGGTTGTGCGCACGCCTGCTTATCTCTGGATGTGGTCGTTTCATATTTCACACATGCTGTCGGTTTTTGAAATTCTTTTTCAATCTAGCAGCGAAATAAACCGGTTGGTTTTAGTGCTTTGTTTAAGTGTGTCCGAACAAACTAAGGTAATCGAATCATTTTTTTTTTATAATGAATGGTAGAAATTAATTTTATTATATGTGTATATCCGGTGAAATTATTTGTGACTTATTTCTTTAATTTATTTTCGAGATTTCCGCGTAATATGAGAACCACATGTAGTGTACAAAATGGCTGCCATTAATTTTATTTTTTTTTCTCAGTTATTTAAAAAATCTTTCCATTCTTCATGTATTTTAATTTAAATACTATTGCAAATCTCTAGTATTGTTGTTAACTTGAAATGTTCAATTTAAAAATGTTTAATTTAAATAGTAAGCTTTTATGGCTGACCACATGTTTTGTTTTTTTTTGAAGCAATGGAAAGATATGTTTTTTTTTGTTGTAACTGACACGTTTTTTCTTTCTTAAAAATTAAGGAACTGGCTCTGTAACGACTAAGGAATTGGCCTTTATAACTAAGAACTGCAGAATGTCTTTAAGTCATTGTAAGCTGAGTTACATCTAGAACTGCAGAATCTCTTAAGTCATTGTAAGCTGAGTTACATCTAGAACTACAGAATATTAGGAAGTCATCGTAGGCTGAGCTACCATTAAGACAGCGACACGGACCAGTTCGACCGTTGAAATCCGGAAACACAAGATAAGTGTCGGCCAGGACCACACACACAATTTTTGAGTCATAGTCATACTAGTCAATTTTAATTTTAAACTCATCAGTCAAATAACGTAAACAGTAAAATTTGTTAAAATCAATAAATTTTATTTTCTTTTTATTGTAATATCAGTCATCAATTCAATTTGAAATTAAAGCCGATTAATTGTTTTGAAATTTAAGTTCTTTATTTTTCCTTACTTTCAACTGACAAGTTAATGACAAATTTATTTTTATTGTACATCTAAAGGTATGGCGCCCAAATTAATTTAATTGAATTCTTTTAAGTCTTTTTATATAAAGACCTTGTCATTGACTTGAAGGTAAATTCTAAACGAATCCCACTGACCTATTTTGATCTGAGCTAGGCCTGAGGCTTGTAAGAATTCTTATTATAAGGATTTTTACAATGAGACCCAGGTAAGGGTTAGAAACTTAACGTATCATCTGGTGCAAAATATGTTTTTATAACGTAACTTTGTAAACGTAACATTTATTATATAACGTAACATGTTGTTGGATACATTTCTGAAATATCAGTATGTTATATTTCTGATTTCAAATTATTATTTATGAAATATATTGAATATTACATTCGTTTCGTAATATTTATATATATTACAAATATTTCAGTGTTACATTCTTGAAATATTTACTGTGATTGTGTGCTGTGTGGGTTTATAGAGGGTTGTTTTTCTATTTTAAAAAATGTATCTGTAATTTACTCTCTATAAATTTTATCATATTTATGATTTCCTTAAAATGGTCCGTATTCAAGAATTTTGACAAAAAGTGCAAAATTCGAATTTTAAAGAAAATTCTTCAAATAAAAGTTGCTTACAATGTAATTCTCTATAATTTTTATTCCATACATTTCTCTAAAATTGACCGAATTCGAGAAATTTGAGGTAAAGTGCAAAATTCGAATTTTTCTTATTATTTTCACTTATTAATACCACTAGTGATCAAATTATTTCCGGAAATATTTTAGAAATCGCGAATAATTTGAAAATGATGCTCTATAATTTTTATTCTACACATGATTTCTCTAAAATAAACCGTAATGGAAAAATCTTAAATTTTGTTACATCAACTAACTTTTCAATGCTCACTATCTGTTAAAAACAAAGCTTATTCTGCGATGTCATTCACTTCTCTTAAATTTTCAATAATTCATTACTACCTGAATCAGATTGTAATCAGAATCAGGGTAGATAAACTATGGTCAAATTTCATATCCCGTCGACGCCCGAGTTGCGAACTCACAGGTACACAATTTTGGAGGGCGCCCGAGTTGCGACGAATTCAGGTAGTTTTATATTACGCCCGAGTTGCTAACGCACGAGTTGAGAAAGTACCTCTACATGACAGCCACCAACTCATTTTTTTTTAAATAGCAAGGTGTGTCGTTTAGTTCTTCATTGAAAACAGAATTAGTGGAAAATTCAGCAATATGACTGTTTGTTGCGTTACTTATGATTTTAACGCCCTATAGGGGCGGAATAATATTTATTATATAACCAGGGCGTAAAATAGGCGTTCATGGACCGCAACGAGTAAGTAAGAGCTTGAGCCGCCAGGCGAGGGCTATTAACACGTAAGGTCCATAAAAACTGTTTACGCCCGAAATACATTTTATTCACGATCCGTCTAATGATAATTTATAAACAAATATATATATAAAATTTTATGTACGACCGTTTTAATGATCGTTTATTAATAAATAACTATTGTTTTACTAACTAGATGTGAATTTTTAAAAGAAATAGAAGAAATTGGCGGGCGATAAAGTAGTCCGCGAGCGGTAAAGTAGTCGCGGGCGGTAAAGGCTCACATGACGCCCACTAAACGTATAGTCAGAAATCAGCACCCCGATCGTGTACTATATGGATATGACATCAATTGTGCACTATTGTACATATATTCGAAAAGAACTGGAAGTTGGGAAGAACATTTATCCAGTGTATAAAAAATGTTGCCTTACTTGGTTGCTGCCGGGCACAATAAATATGTATAAACATAAGGGATATATCATCCCTAATAAAAATGTCTAAACTTCTTTTTCAATGGTTTATTTCACGATCAAGTATTCTCAATTACAATGTTGCTGTGGTATTGCCACTGTCTATTAGCGTACTACTCACTGCGCTGGTCTGCCTTTTCATGCTCGTCCATCCTGACACGCATGAGTATGGACTTCAAGAATGTGTGGTGGGGAGCAGAGGCACACCGCTGCTAACACGGCCATCCTGCAATTGGTGCGTCCTCGCGCCACATATCTGGAATTTTAAAATACGAAAACAGAACTACTGTTACGACTTATGAACAGTATCACTAATGTTCTTTTTAAACACTAAACTCTAGTGTTACTTTATTATCATAATTTATTCAGGAAAATTTGGTGGGATTGCCACCCTAACACTAAACACTAGTGCTACAACACCAAACACTGGTGTTACTTTATTATCATAATTTATTCAGGAAAATTTGGTGGGAATGCCACCCTAACACTAAACACTAGTGCTACAACACCAAACACTGGTGCTACTTTAATATCATGATTTCTTTAATTAAATTTTGTGGGATTGCCACCCTAACACTAAACACTAGTGCTACAACACCAAACACTGGTGCTACTTTAATATCATGATTTTTTTTTAATTAAATTTGGTGGGATTGCCACCCTAACACTAAACACTAGTGCTACAACACCAAACACTGGTGCTACTTTAATATTATGATTTCTTTAATTAAATTTGGTGGGATTGCCACATTAACACTAAACACCAGTGCTACAACACGAAACACTGGTGCTACTTTAATATTATGATTTCTTTAATTAAATTTGGTGGGATTGCCACCCTAACACTAAACACTAGTGCTACAACACCAAACACTGGTGTTACTTTATTATCATAATTTATACAGGAACATTTGGTGGAATTGCCACCTCAAGTTAACAAAAACAATTTTTTTAATTTAATATTGTGGGATTTCCACTCACCTTTTTTTATAGTTGCTGCGACGACCATAGCCACTTATCTTGAGCGACTACACTAAACACTAGTGCTACAACACCAAACACTGGTGCTACTTTAATATCATGATTTCTTTAATTAAATTTTGTGGGATTGCCACCCTAACACTAAACACTAGTGCTACAACACCAAACACTGGTGCTACTTTAATATCATGATTTTTTTTTAATTAAATTTGGTGGGATTGCCACCCTAACACTAAACACTAGTGCTACAACACCAAACACTGGTGCTACTTTAATATTATGATTTCTTTAATTAAATTTGGTGGGATTGCCACATTAACACTAAACACCAGTGCTACAACACGAAACACTGGTGCTACTTTAATATTATGATTTCTTTAATTAAATTTGGTGGGATTGCCACCCTAACACTAAACACTAGTGCTACAACACCAAACACTGGTGTTACTTTATTATCATAATTTATACAGGAACATTTGGTGGAATTGCCACCTCAAGTTAACAAAAACAATTTTTTTAATTTAATATTGTGGGATTTCCACTCACCTTTTTTTATAGTTGCTGCGACGACCATAGCCACTTATCTTGAGCGACTACAGTTGTTCGCTCTCGTTTTTTTACGAAGTTGGTATATTTCATGTGGTAATTCCTCTCGAACAGTGTAAAGGCCCTTTTCATTTATGCCTCAGCTTTCCTCTACCTGCGAACTGTGAATCTTCAATTGCCACAATATCGCATGCTTTAAATAATGTGTCCCAAAGTCTAGTTTCATTTTTCATTGAATCGTTGACCTTGACTTGACAGACATCAATTATTTTCATATCATTCAATTTTTTATTGTAAACATTTTGGAAATGTTGAGCAGGTCTTGATGTAACTTAATCCCATCGGCATTTTTCTCGGCACTTAAACAAGGTCGACATCTGACATTGCATTTAATAACAATATCAACACATTCTAGAATCATAATATTTGGAACGACCTCTAAAATATTAGTCGGCGGCAAATGAGTAACAAATCATAAAGAGCGATATTGTAAACAAGTCCAAGAAGCATCTTATTCAGCTGGCCCAATAGTTCCTTTTAATGTTTTTACTACAGATTGTTAAATTATTGACATGTCAGCATCACTATCAATAAGGTATTTTAATGACTGAATTTGTTCACAGTATAATAATATGGCTATCGGTGTCGAATTCAGATGGCGTCACTTTTTTTTAAGACAAATGTTTTCTTAGGCTTTCTTAGTTTATACCAACAATTATTTGATTTGAAGTGACCCATTTTTTTGTTACAATGAATGCACTAATACTGTCGGATTTTTTTTTTATGAGTAACAACTGCGTTAAATGTACTCGCCTGTTATATTCTTTGACATAGATTTTGTTGGTGTCTCTGGTGGTCTCATTTAAAGAAAGGTACATTTAAGATTTTGTTTGGCTTGAAACGTTCGGCTTCTCGTCGATCTTTAAACTGACTTCTTGGGTTTCTAATGATATCTGCATTTTCGTCATTCTCGAGGTCAACACGGATCGCATCAAATTCATTTAGTAATTTTATGAGCTCACCACTCACGTTCGGATTTTGGCTTTTGAATTGTCTAAACCGGAACTGAATGCCACAGCAAAGCATTATTAAAATTTAGTGCTGATCCACAATTTTTGATTTTCACAATCACACACCATGAGTTACAATCATGGCATTGAAGCGTAACCTTGTATTCACGAGCAGCTGGTGTTTTCTTGTCAGCGAATGCAATAATTAGGTCATGACAAAGTCTTGCCACGTTCGAGAAAGAAGTCGCCAGTCACAACAATAACAATAACCGCGATTATTAGATGCTTTGCTCGATTTAGCGACCATAAAGTTATCTCTAACGCTGAGTTCGCTTTTTATTTTGGTTAGCATCACTTAAGCCATTGGTTTATGGAATATGCGCTATCGTCAGGGTCATAGCTGGTAAGTCGAAAATAGTGCACAGGCGCGAATGTTGGCGCTTGCGTGTTAGATTAATCTGCTCCTCCAACTCTGGGCGTTGGCTTGGCGAACGGTTACGTAGCCATCTTGGAATGTTGAGATACATCAGCATTTATTACTCTTGGTTTGCTACAAAGTTTATTAATGTTACCTGCCACTGAAATTTAGCACGCTTTAAACTATGTCAGTTCACATTGTCTTTAACATCGACCGACATTGTGTTCTGCTGACGCACGAGGTTCAGGATTTTCGTCCGTCATTGTCACTAGCACTAACTTCTACTTAAATAACTAATTATAGTCTATTATCCACGGTACGCGTAGTGATCCTACTTCTGATATAAACATAAGGGATGTATCATCCCTAATAAAAATGTCTAAACTTCTTTTTCAATGGTTTATTTCACGATCAAGTATTCTCAATTACAATGTTGCTGTGGTATTGCCACTGTCTATTAGCGTACTACTCACTGCGCTGGTCTGCCTTCTCCCGCTCGTCCATCCTGACACGCATGAGTATGGACTTCAAGAATGTGTGGTGGGCAGCAGAGGCACACCGCTGCTAACATATGTATCCTGTATAATACCTTACTACTTGAAAAGTATGAAAGAGTTAAAAGTTACTGCTCCTGCAATCTGGAATGAATTCCAAAAAGGAAAATTTACAGTTCATTTAATAAGTGGACATTTCAACGGAATCTGAACCGATATGGCGTTGGAACATACAATAAGCTGAGCAAGACACAACTATTCAATGGAATAACTATGCAGTCTGAAACGATGAATAGATACCTATATGCTTTACCTATCTTGACTTCATTAACTTCAGTAACATGATAGTATTAGCCCAGTATACTGGGGTATTAGTTTCACATTAAAGGAATTACAAGCGAGGGAGAGCTTAAAACAGATAAAATTAAATCCATTTGAATTTGCAACAAGTGATTTATTAAATATCTTTTCGGGACATAAATGTATCTCCACGGAATTGAGTAATGCAAAACAAATCGGTTTAAACATTCTAAAGAAGGCAGAAAAAGATAACTCATAAAATACTGCCATTCAAAATACCGACATGTTTGTTTTGTCTCTCTACTTTATTACTAGGAAATCTATCTAAGAACTATAGTTTCATAAATTTGACATATATTTTCCAGCCAGAGTCTATTAGTTTCACAAAATTTTTGTTTTATTCGGCAAGCTTTAACCCACCTTCTCTTAAACTGAATGCTAAAATTTCTTGCTATATGTTTTATATTTTGTTTATTTTGTTCTTGGCAGTGTTGACAACTTAAGGTCAATAATGTTTCATAAATCTTTTTCATCTCTTTTCCCTTTTCAAAAATTTCTCGTACCCGCATTTGATGATTTCTTGGCTGTAGACGTACACATAGAAAAGGCTTAATAGATAAAATTTGCATATGCTTTAGTTTTCAAGATAATGTGTTTTATTTGTTTCTGTAAACGTACAAAAAAATCAGTAAAATTAACGGAGTACTTTGTTCTGTAAGTACCAAAGTCTTTCGCAACACTTTTCGTAGCCCGTAAAAGTGTACTGTACTACTAATACTTATATGGATTTTACCAAGAAGGTAGCAAAAAGTATCAGCTAATTTGAAGTTTGGTACAAAGTAGTATACTAAAAGATAAAAGGTATATATAGTAAATAGTGTAACTTTATGTAACTCATTAGGATATCCTTACCAAAACATGAAATAATATTTAAATGTAATGAAAAAACCCTTTTTCTAATATTGCCAATATTTCCACTTCTTCATACATAAACAAAAACTAAGAGTTTGCTAAAAAAATATAAACTTACCTGCATAATTGTCACCCATCTTAAAACTTTCAAAATGAAGCACTGCTTTAAATATTGAGCGAAACTTTAAGACACTCTTAGAAAAAAAAAAAAAAACTGAAGATAACTCAACAAAAAACATGTCAAAGTTTGCGGTATACTAGCGTGTATCCAAGACAACCGATGACAGTGATTCTACTGTATTAGAATGCTCCAGAGCCTACTTAGTTGTGATCTATAAAAATTTATTGATATTTCAGTAGTTTGTTATTTTTGAATTTTTCAACATTTTAGGGGAATTCTAACCCACTGTGCGGCGTCACAATCGCGAGTTAATTACAAAAAAATTTTTATTTACGATAAATCAAATTAATCGAAAAATATTTTTTTTATTCCTTTTTGCTATTGCTAATTTAACGGAGCCCTCCGAATTTGCATCCGCAGGGTCATTCCTTTTTTAAAAAGTATATCTTCGAGTGCACAGTTCAATATTTTAAAAGCGTCTTTTTGACTCTCTCTTACCTAACTAGTATTTATAATCTGGACTATATCGCCCGGCCGTGCGTAAAAGTCTATTACGTATTTTAACGTTTGATACTACACTTGAAAGCTAATTTTATTAGTAATTCAATGCACCACATAACATTAAACTATATATCTCCAAATTGCACATGCAACAAACTTAAGTGAGTAACAACGCCATCTTTTTTTAAAAATTTTAAGTTAGATTTGATTTAGTTTAGATAATGTCACACTTTACAATACGTAGCAGTTTTTTATCCAGCTAGAAGGTGCTAAAATAAAAAGCGCAATCAACGGCCGTATTACTGAATTACATGCTGTTATATAAAAAAAATGAGGAGGTCATTGTCATGTGAAGGAAATTTTTTGTTATAGGATGCCTCGATTAAAATTGACGGTTTAGACTTGATCTTTTTTTAAATAATGGAGTTTACGGTGGGCAGTGGGCAACACTTTTGGTGATTATGATATAATATTAAATGAAGAAATATTATCCATTTTTTCGAATTTCGACAAATTGCCTCAAAGAATAAAATAAAACACATAATCTAACCTCTTATAATTTAAAGAAGAAAATTTTCAGGGGTGTCCATTATGGGACCATATCTCCGAAAAGGGCAGTCGTAGAACAAAAAAATATAGGCACTTGTCATGTTATTTTTATGTGTTCTCTCTGAGATATTGCCCACATATTCTAGGACATCCTGTACTTATATTTCCATAACAGTGAAATGAATATTTTTCAGAAAATTACTAATATAAATCAGATAAAATAAAATCACTTCTAAATTGAAGAAAAATAAAATATTTCATACTACATTATGATCCAAGTAAAGGCAATTCTTTTCTACATAAAAAGATTGTTAAAAAGTATTTTTATGGCTGCATATTGGTTTTTTGATAAAAAGAAAATTAAATACATAAAAAATTAGAAATTAAGAGTTGTCATTTCACAAACAACAATATATTATGTATGTCAAATTAAGTCATAAATAAAATAGTGTGAGTTAAAGTTTTATGCAAATCTTAAATCAAGTTCCTTACTCACAAATTTGTTTTTTTTCTCTCTATTTATCGCACTTTCCATATGACTCTTGTTTTCGTCAATGTCCACTTTTGAAAACCCTCTGTCACAACCAGTAGCAAGTTTTCAAATATTGATGTTTCTTAGTGTATTTTAATATATATTTCAGTAGCCAATTACACTCGACAGTACCAATTCATTCAGTTTCAACCTCCGTAACCTATATTTCACAGATCTTCGTAATATTTGCAATTCCAAATATACAAGATTCGATCAACTGAAATTGGCATTCAAATGCACCGAGAAATAATCTCAATATCTGAAAATTAGATCTTCATTATGACTTTTGGTTCTCAACCCTGGATATTGACGAAACCAAAATTAAAGAAATAGCAAATAATTATGTTGAGAGTGCGATTAATAGAAACAAAACAAAAATAAATATGTGGGTAAGGAACAAAATAAATTTCACAGAACATATAACGTTATTTTAAATTTATTTTTACTGATTTATATCATATTTACTTTTACACTAATTTTTATTGAGAATATATGTAAACAGAATGCTATCTTAACTTGAACATAAGACTCTAACGGTAAAACAGGCTATTTATACACATATGTGGCTTCTAGAACGTTCCAAACATATTTCTATTAGGAATAGACCAGAACCAGAATATACATCGGCGGTCCACTGTTTATTAGACTAGTGACAGAGTTCGAGAACTATCGATAGTCGACACTATCGATAGTTATCGATAGTTGAGGCATAAACTATCGATAGTTGTTCCGGTATGAAATAATTCAAATTTTAGGTAAAAAACAAACTTGGTTTACAAAACGTTTATACTAAACACAAGAATAATGTTGATACTGCTAGCATAGCCCTCGAATATTTTCCACAAAGCTGGAGGTGTGTAAGAGTTGTCTTCATTCCCAAACCCGGGAAAGCGTCTTACGAGAGAACCAAATCTTTCAGACCAATCAGCCTATCATTTCTCCTAAAAACATATGAGAAATTGATCGATAGATATATACGGGACGATGTTCTACGGGATAAACCAATACATCAATACCAGTTTGCCTACCAATCTTGAAAGTTTTGCGATGCAGCCATACATAGGCTAGCTCAACAGGCTAAACAAGCATTGGAAAGCAAATAAATATCACTAGGAGTCTTACTAGATATGGAAGGAGCCTTTGATTCGGCTTCATACAATTCAATACTGGGATGTATGCACATGTGTGGAGTAGCTCACTGCATTACGAAGTGGATTGAGTTCATGCTTAATCATAGAATCATTACCAGTAATCTCCTTAACACAACAATAGAGGTCTTAGTCAACAAGGGATGCCCGCAGTGAGGAGTGTTATCTCCTCTTATGTGGACCTTGGTGGTTGATGACCTCTTATGGGAGTTAGAGAGAGAAAACTTATACACGCAAGCATTTGCAGATGACATAAGCATCGTAGTAAACGGTAAATTTGGGTCTGTTGTATCCGAAAGGATGCAGCGGGCACTAAATATCGTCGAAATATGGTGCCTAAGAGAGGTATTGTCCACAAACCCTACAAAAACCTCTGTTGTTGCATTCACAAGAAGAAAAAACCTTCAAGGAATGAAGAAGCTTTATATGTGGGGACAACATCTAAAAATGGCAAAAGAGGTAAAATATCTTGGAATCACTCTTGATGACAAGCTTAGCTTCTGCAGCCATATAGAAAAAACAACAGAAAAAGCTGTAAGAATACTATGGGCCTGTAGACGGATGGTAGGGAACATATGGGGACTTAAACCAAGTATGATGCACTTGTTTTACACTTTGGTTTTAGTACCTGTTATAACCTACTCATCAGTCATATGGTGGCACAAGACAAAAAACATATAACAGCTAACAGAAAATTAGACAAGGTAAAAAGACTAGCCTGTCTAATAATAACAGGGGCATTTAGAACCACGTCCACAGCAGCAATGGAGCTAAGCTAGATCTTCCTCCACTACACCTTGTGGTGGAGAAGGAGGCTATGGCGGCGGCATACTAATCGATTTGGATGGGAACTTTCGAGAAAAGGATACCACACAATGATATTAGAAAAATTAAAACAAAATCCGGTACTAAGAATACCATCGGATAGAACGCCCATTATTCACGACTTCAGGAAACCTTTCGATACTCAAATACCAGAAGGGACCAAAAGCCGGGAAAATAGGGAAAAACAAAACGAATCAATCGGGTATACAGACGGTTCGAAAATGAGAAACAGCACAGGAGCTGGGATCTACCATGTGAACTCAGGGAGGACCATTAGTCTGAACCTGGGGTCACTGACAACAGTCTTCCAGGCTGAAGTAACAGCAATAAATGCCTGCGCCAAAGTTATGCTAAATGACTCTTTTAGAGATAACAGGGTCTTTATCATGACAGAGTCAAGCAGCCCTTAAAACACTGAAAAGGGTAGAAGTACAATCTAAATCAATACTTGATTTTGTCAACAGTCTCTCTAGGCCCTGGCAAAACATAACAAGGTCACCCTTGAATGGGTGCCGGGACATGAGGGAGCAGACGAGAAAGCAGACCTCCTAGTAAAGAAGGGAACGGAAAAAACTCTTATTGAACCAGAACCCACATTAGGTATCGCATACCAACATGTTATATGGGTGTTAAAGAAACAAACAAATAGAGAACACCATAGGTTCTGGATGGAACTTCCTGAACTTAGACAGTCCAAAAGATTCATAGAGGGGTTATCCACGAGTAAACAAAATCAACTGCTATACCTTAGCAGAAACGAACTCAAGGCCGTAATAGGACATTGCAGCCTTAGACTTAAATCTCTTAGGGATATCTGATGACTCCCTATGTAGAATATGTTTTCACATACTATGCCACTGCCGTAACCTTAAATGGGAACGGAAATGGTACTTCGGGGTTGAATATTCGGAACCTGAAGAAATCGCGAAAGCTCCCATCAGACATATTCTTGAAGTCATCAAGAAAATCAATCTGATGGGATAGAAACTGTGAGGGGTACAATAAGCTTAGAGCTTCAGTACGAGTGGGCTTTGAACCACGTCCTAAATCAGATAGAGAGATAGAACATGAACTAAATTGTTTATGTTTGAAAATTACACCCAAAAATACTAAATAATAACCACGAAATAATTGCCTCTTGAGAAAACGTTTTTCCTTTTTCACTTTTTTCTGTTTTGCGAAAATAGATTTTTATTTACATAAAATGAGGTTAAGGTAACGCGTTCTACTTCTTCTAATTTTGTAGGTCAGGGCAATATCGAATACTATCGATAGTTCATGAAAAATATGGATAGTATTCGATAATTCATACTATCGATAGTTTTCGACCTTTAACTGGCGCATTTAATAAACCGTCTCTAGGCGCTTCATCATGATTCTACTAGTACTAGTACATTCTAGATCGGATGATTCACTGTTACTTATGAAGACCATAGGTGTCCCAATGGGGCGGGGGGTTCGGAGGTTGACTTATTCGGTCGCAGGGATAAGAGCATGACCCACATACTTTGATTACGGTGAAAGAGAGAGGTTCGACACGCCCAACATAGGGCGCGGCCATTTTGATGCCTTTACCACAGTTTATAGCTAAAGAATCAGTTCGCTCACTCTGCGTCGGCACTTTTGCTCTCAATGTTCCAGTTTATACACTGCGCAACTCGGATAATACAATATATGACAACCGCTTATATTCAAACAGCAGTCTTCTGCGCATCCTGAATTTGTATCCCTGTAGTGGATGTTATTTTGGAATATTCAACTGGTCCGAGTGAGCTAAATGATTCTTTAGCAATAAACTGTGCCTTTACTACTAGGTTAGGCAAATGGTAGTCTATACATCCTGATATTTAGACAATGAAAAGGGAACAACAAAGCACTAAAAATTAACATACAATCACCAATTAATTAAAAATAATCGTGTAAATCACGTCTAAAACACAAAATGATATATAAATCCTCAAAACATGTTCACTGACACTGACAGCAGCAAGAAAAATATTAAAAATATTGCACCAAGATGTAGGCAACACATAATAATAAGGCATCAAAATGGCGGAGTTTTCTATCTTTTAAAAGGCATTCAGAAAGCTGCGACCATTCTCCGTATAGTAAGAGAAAATATCAAAGTATGTGACCGGACTGATCTAAAATAGTTCGCATGGCAGTATTGCCACAATTCGAGCTTATATGAAATTTCAAATTATAAAGATATAGAACAAATTATTACAATTGGGCTTAGAAATTAATTAACATTTTTACTAAAATGGATCGAAATTTTATGAAACAACTAGAGAGACCGTACATCCAGATATCTCCGCTTATTCGGGAGGTTGTCGCAAGAAAATTAAACTACACTCGTTCTAAAAATACACTTCCTCGGATATAGCATCGCGTAAAAGCTAAGAGCGGCGCTATATATATATTGTTACAGTTACAAAGTATACGTTATACATCTATATAGGCGTCTCTTCGCGCCCAGGCACAGGCCCAGGCTCGAAATGATGGCCAATAAAATTTAAACATCTCGGGGGCTCCATTTCGCTATCAGGCGACTTGATTGTTCTCTCGGTGTTTTCTCGGTCGCATTCAATTTACCCTTTTTAATAATTTATGTGGCAGATACTTCAGATGTTTAAAAGTCTTTTGTCGTGGTATCTACTTTGTTTTTCACTGGTTTTTCTAACGGGTCTTAGGTAAGTAAACAACATTGGCGTCCTGTGGAGGACAGTCTTTACTTGACGGCTATAGTTTGTACAGGAAATTTTGTAACATACATTTCAGAATAATCCCCGTTAAAATCACTTTTGCATCCGAAGAAACCAATCTTCTTTTTTGAAAACTGCCATTAATATTTAATTATTGATATATCGCAAATAATCGATTAATCGAAAAAAATCGAAAAAAAAACCGAAAAAAAACGAAAAATCGAAAAGAATCTAAAAGAATCGAACAAAACGAAAAATCCAAAAGAATCGAAAAGATTCGAAAAGATTCGAAAAGATTCGAAAAGATTCGAAAAGATTCGAAAAGATTCGAAAAGATTCGAAAAGATTCGAAAAGATTCGAAAAGATTCGAAAAGATTCGAAAAGATTCGAAAAGATTCGAAAAGATTCGAAAAGATTCGAAAAGATTCGAAAAGATTCGAAAAGATTCGAAAAGATTCGAAAAGATTCGAAAAGAATCGATAATAATCGATAATAATCGATAATAATCGATAATAATCGATAATAATCAATAATAATCGATTAATCGAAAATAATCGATTAATTGAAAATGATCGATAAATCATAAAGAATCGATTATGTTTAAGTAATCTACTAGTTGAAAATAACTGATTATTTATTTTGATGATCGCCCGGCCCTAACGTTTTTAGCAATCCATTTTGGCAACAAAATTATTTAAATAGGAAGTTTTATTTGAGTCATTGGATTTTTTTTTATTAATTTATAGAAATCTACTGAAATCTAGCAAAAGAAAATTGTTTACTAAAACTAGGCAAAATAGCTGAAAATCTACCAAAAAAGCAGACATCTAACAAAAAAAAACAGAAATCTACCAAATGTGGCAACATTGAATTAAAGACTCCCAGTCAGAGTTACAATAACTACAGTTCATCAAATTTCTAGAGGTGTTCGACGCCCAGACAGAGAACGCGCTACGTGTGACTAAGATAGCTATTGTACAGTCTGCTAAACAAGTTATTTTAAATAGTTTTTAATATTTTTAGGTAATTAAATTTTAAAGGTGTGGAATAGTTTAGGGATTAAATTGGTCTGATTGGACTTTCTTAGAACGTTTTTAAAAGCAGCTAAAGATAGTATGTAGAATTGAAAATAATTATTATGCCATAAAAGGTGTTTTGGAATTCCTTCAACCTTTTGAAATTGAGTCAGAAAATATAAATTTTATAGGATAGCGGAAAATACCTATAATTTTTTTGTAGGCCTTCGTAAATCGTGGAAATAGTTTATATTTTATTTCTACCTTATTAAGGAAAATGGTACCTATTATTAATAACGGTTGTTTCTGAAACATTACTAAAATTTTCGAAATTTTGTTTTTCTACAAAATAATAAACTATACTATTTAGAAAAAAATTTATTTCTCTTATAATTTTATAAAAAATAACAGGGGAATATTTACATTTCTTGATCTATTAAACAAAACGATAAATTATCTCGACGAATGACACCATGTTCTAGTACGGAAGCTAGCTTTACATTTTTGTTGGTGGTTTCATGGGTTTCATATCAATTTTTTGTAATTGTAGTTTACACGTACATACACCTCTTAACACTTGTTTGCTTTATTAAAAAAGTGTGTTGTTGTGATTTACGTCGAAATAAGTCAAAAACAACTTGAAACCCCATATAAAATCAAAAAGGAGAAACGGAAAAAAATTGAGCCTGTAAATGAACACAACTCAGAAACAAAAATAGCTATCTAATAATAAAAAAATAAAATTTGGTTCTTGTGCAGCTTCATCTATATCATTAACTATTTTTGGTTTTTTAATGGTTTTTCTTGGTGATGAAAATTCCGATATCTCACGGTTATCGATTCTTTTTTTCTCTCCAGAAATGCGGACGACAGTGTTTTTAGATACTCCTGTGGCTGCAGCAACACGATCATTTACATTTTTAAATGGTATTGAAGGTGAATTAAAGTTTCCTTCTCTTCTCATAAACTCTATAACATTGGCTATTATTTCGCGAGATTGACTGTTAATCACGCGGCCTCTTAATTTGCTATTAAACTCCATACTTAGGTTCTATTAAACTGTAATGAGCAAAAAACACAAACGAAAATAAAAGAAATGTTTTAGCGAAATTTACATCTGACATTTACGTCTGAATGAAATAGTGAAATACTTGATGCGCAGAGTGTACTTTCATTGCGTAAATCCGTCGGGATGCCTGTCAGTAGTGCTTTCTCTGTCTAGCCGTCGAAAGCCTCTAGAAATTTGATGAACTGTAATCGTTGAACCAAGCGAAGTTAACTGTCGTGACGTAATCTACGTGCGATGCACAAAATGATGCTAAAAATAGTGTGGTTTCAAGCAGGCACAATGCTGTTTCACGGATCTATTAACCTGTCTTTTTAACATTCATTCTCAGACACTTCTTGCGTTCACTAGGCATATTGAACCGAACGAGAATTAGGAGATTTAGCATCAGCCATCAGCCACTGGAGTTCAGATGAAGAACCATTCCAGGATTCTGGGAGTGAGTACGTACCTAGTAATGAGTCCGATAATTTTAGTGAATACAATCAAGAAGAAACTAGTGAAAATAATAACAGTGATGAAAATGAAAGTGATTCTTCTGGAGACAGTGACACGAATGATAATATAGCTAATGATGCAGTGTATAGCGACTGCAAAAATAGACAACCTGCATTCCCCTTCACAGATCAAGGAAAAATAAATGTACCATTTGATCCCAAAAATGCAAAACCCATTGACTATTATCAACTTTTTATATCAGACGAAATAATTATTGAGTTGATCGTTAGAGAAACAAATAAAAATGCAAAGAAGTTTTTGGAAAATAATACCATAAGAAGAAGTAGCAGGTATAGAAAATGGACAGAAACAAACGTAAAGGAAATGAACACTTTTTTAGGTCTTAGAATATGGATGGGTCTGGTGCATATGCCATCTCTGGAGTCCTACTGGTCTGATAAAAAATATATATAAAAATGAGATGTCCTCGTTTATGACCAGAAATCGTTTTCAATTACTACTTCGATTTTGGCACTTTGGTGAAGATGTTGAAGGTGACAGACTATGTAAAATACAGCCACTGCTTGATCGTGTACAAGCAAAATTTCAGCAAGTTAAAATACCAGATCAGAACTTAGTAATTGATGAATCAATGGTTCCTTTTACGGGAAGGCTAAATTTTAAGCAGTACATTCCTGGTAAATCACATAAGTATGGCGTTAAGCTATTTAAACTTTGTGATCAAGTTGGATATACTTACAAGATCATACCATATGCTGAAAAAAAAAATGAACAAGATGTCAATCATGGAAGCCTTGCCACAAATACTGTTATGTCCCTAATGAGTACATATCTGGGCCATGGAAGAATTTTGTGCACTGACAACTTTTACACGAGTGTACCTCTTATAAATGAGTTGATTGATCAAAAGACATATTTTGTAGGTACTTACCGCAAAAACCGGAAAGGATTTCCGAAAGAGGTTGTGACTGCTAAGTTAAAACTGGGAGAATGCAAGTCCCTTGAAAGTAACAAGGGGATAACAGTCCTAAAATGGAGAGACAAACGGGATGTTTATTACGTGTCTTCAAAATTTTCGGCTAATCTGGTACCAACAGGAAAAAAAAAAGAAAGGATGAAGATGTGGTAAAGCCAGAAAGGATAATCCAGTATAATTCATTGAAAGGCGGTATTGACATATCTGATCAACTCTCTTCCTATCACTCAGCTATTAGAAAATCGATTAGATGGTATCATAAAGTAGCTGATGACTTAATATTGAGTATATTAAATTAACTTGTTGGTCCATTTTTCCGATTCAGACTTTTAAAGTGAAAAACCATTTGCCTCCTTATCTTTATCAAACGTTTACTGTACATTTCCATTTCCATAATGATGTCAAGTAAATACCTTATCAGAATAATTAAATTTTTCCTTTTAGCGGGTTTTGCGGGAAACAAAAAATTTACAAATTTTTTGCTTACCTCTTCATAGTTTTTACAGTTGGTTACAAAATAGACCATTTTAAAGTAGTCTTAGAATTAGACATATAAAACATATTAGATTCGTAAAACTTTATTATAGTTAAATAAAACAGGTTCCATCCTACTGTCCTGAGGTGGTAATTTAGTAGTTTTAGCCCTAGTATCTTGAAGTAACTTACTTTTTACAATGTTTTAACTTAAATTACATTTGTAAAATTATATTTCACTTGTTAGTTTCCTTTATATTATAATAAAATGCGATTTTTGTCTGTTTTAACCTAACATTTTTAGAATTATTTCACAATGTAAATCCACAAAACATAAAAGAAATTAATTTATGAGATTGTTATTTCTTGACACATACGGTCTTTGAGTTTACAACATTGCTAAACATTAGAATTTAAAATCGCTGTCAAATAATGTTTAAGTTGGTATTTAAGAATTGTGTTTGGAAGAAAAGAAATAGAAGAAAATATTGTTACGCAGCACCACTGATTGTAACAGTATAGAGTTCAGTGGTCCAGGCCGTTGGTGTTTATTCCGGTCGGATTGAAATTTTCTAGTGGTACGAGAAGGTGTTGCTTCATATTCTTGTTGTCACGGCATTATTATTATTATTATTATTATTTGGTAATGTATGTGAAATTTGCTTCTAAGGTTTATAAAATACTACAGCAAAATACTTAAGTCTTCCACTCCATCATCTGAAATGAAGTTAGGTTAGAATTATGATGTACAAATAATGGGGGATACATCCGATGTACAATTATTTCGTGTACATCCGATGCACGGCGTTTTTTTTATAATGTTTTAATTTATACATTTTAAATTATCCTGAAACTGACAATTTCATTATCAACTTGGCAACGTTGTAATTTTTAAGACCGAATCTGTCATCTAGAGTGGATGTTTCGTGAATATAACCTGTAAAATTGAGGTTTTTAATTAGATTTTTATCGGGAAATTTTTTACGAAAATTTACTATAGAAACTAGTTTTTATGAAATTTAACTGGGTGTTCACTGCACAAATGAACCAATGGAGAAACCTCCCCTGGGTATAAGACACGGAATATCATGTATATAATTTGTTTTGAGCCCATCTGGAATTACTGGAAAACTTAAATAACTCAATAAATTTTGTTTGTAACAATTTTAAATAAACTTACACTCAGGCGACTACTGTACCATTTAACGAACATAAATCGCTCTAATATTACGAGGAACAATTTTCTAGCACAGCATATTTTTCTTCGTTGCTATATAGCCTACCTACGTCCATGAAAAATACGATTCTGTCACTGGAGGGTCTTGAATATTTTATCTTTCCATTACAATAGATATTTTCCGCAAGAGAAGAGAAAACTTTACGGTTTAGTAAGGAAATTTCTTGTACTTACATAAAACGAAATTGTATCTATATATAGGTACAGAAGTATATATACCTGAATAAAATTTTTAACGATGGTGCATATACTGTCGTATAAAAGGAAGAGGTCAGATGGGGAAAACCTGATCTATTGCGTTAATTACAAAGTAATATTGTACCGTTTATTTATTTAAAAAGTTTATTTAATTTATTTACACCTAGACCCTAATTTATTTATGCTGTAGAACGGGGTTAATTGGGACAAATTTGAAACATTTTTTGCTGGTACTTCAAACGTGTACTTATTATCCACCTTGTTTATATATATATTTGGAAAGGTAGTAGGTGTATCTGTCTTATGTGAAACAATTAGCCTTTCCTGGTATAGTCCTTCCAATATCAATTGCAGAACACAGTTATGTGGGGAATCATCAATATTTAATATATACGCACGGTACTCATGCCAAATTTAGAAACGAAAAATAATGTTTACTCCCCTTATACAATGCGGTAAATATTAAAGGAACGGTCAGTCAACGTGTACTTGATATATATGTGTCAAAATCCATCATCTCCGTTGTTAACCAATGAAAACATCGAATCGTAAACTTAAATGCACTGTATTGGCCGACGGTTTACGAAGGGGAGGAGTGTTCGAAAATATTCCTGGAAGACAGTCTGCGATATCAGTGGAGTACTGTCGTGCGGTGTGTTTTGTATGTGTGGTTGGTTTAATTTAAATTTCTTTTAATAAATATAAATATGACGTTCGTTAGACCGTGGGCGAATGAAGAAAATGAAATTGCACAATGTAGTGAGATTAAAGATATATAAACACAACAAGTTATTTTAAATATATTCGAATATTTAAAAAAGGAACATATTCAGCAGTCTCATAATGCGATCATAATAAGAATTGCTGAATTAACTAAAGTAAATAAATTTTCCATTTATCGGGTAGTCACAAAAGGGGTTGCTGTGGATCATTCACAAAACCGAAAAACATGTAAAGAAAAACTGAAATCAGTTGACAGAGCTACCCAAGATTTTATACGAAGGACAATTTATAGTTTATATAAGGAGAACAGGGTTCCAACATTGGAAGTAATACAACAAAAGGTAGCAGATTTTCCAGGATACACTTATACCAGTTTGGAAACATTGCGTCAAGTTTTGTCAGCATGTGGTTTTAAACACAAAAAAATGAATAAACGGATGGCAATCACCGAATCGTCAAGGATAGTTCAATGTCGACAAGATTATTTGCGTCAGATAAAAGAGTACAGAAGTTCTAATAGACACATAATTTATCTAGATGAAACATGGTTTGACAGTCACGATGTAGTAAATTTCGGTTGGGTTGACAGTAGTAAAAATCGCTGTTTGAATGGGCCATGTTCTAAAGGGAAACGTATTATAATAGTACACGCCGGAAGCAAAGACGGTTTCGTGCCTAATGCTTTATTATTATCTGTTAAACAAACTAAAAACTGTGCAGCTGATTATCATGAAGATATGACAGCAGAATTATTTGAAAAATGGTTTAATGAACAGCTCTTACCTAACATTCCACCAGTCAGTAATCGTTTTGGACAACGCATCCTACCACTCACGGCAACTCCTTAAAATACCAAATAGTAGCAGTAACAAAGCTCAAATTTTAGCGTTTATGTCTGAAAAAAAATATTCCTATTCCTGCCAGTGATCGTAAAAAAGGCCCAACAAACAAAGAATTGCTTACTGTTATTAAAGGCATGAAGTTGAAAAAAATTTATTGTATTGACAAGCTGTGCAAAGAACAGGGTCATACTTTTCTCAGACTACCTCCTTACTATTGCATATTTAACCCTATAGAGTTAATATGGACAAACGTAAAATCAGAATTACGAAAATGTAATCAGTCTCCAGAACTGAGTAAAGAAGTTGTAGAACTCGTAAAGAAAGTTCTAGCAGCAGACCGCCAAGAGCTTTGGAAAAAAACTGCGTCGAACATGTTATTAAAGAAGAAGATGAGTATGTAGTATTACCCTCTTTACAATCCATCATAATTCAACCAAATGATGACTCTAGTTCAAAGGATTCAGAATGCCATGATTATTTATAAAGATACTTTAAAATTGAATTGTTTTTTTCTTTTGTTTTATTTGCAAAGAATTTATTTTCCTTTATGGTTTTTGCTTTGAAATTTCGTTTTCCAGAAAAAAAAAACGAATGGGGTACAAAAACGGCTCAGTTCACGTCTGGTACCCTGTTTAAACCAAACGCCCTTACAGGCAGGTACACTTTACTCGCTTTTTTACGTTTTATAATTTAATATTCAGTTGTAGCAAGTTAACGAGCTATAATGATTTTTTTTAAGTCCAAGTAAGACTACAATTAAGTGCATGTCTAAATCAAGGTGTATAATAACGTCCAATTTATAATGATTCGATTTCCTTTTAACGAATACTTTCTTGCATATGATATATATTAAAAGTATTTATAAAATAAATTTATAAAATGAGGTTGGTATCTACGCCTATGGCAGATCAAACAAAATTGTCGGTAAAGGTTCCGAACGAGTTTTTATGTTCTGCAATTGATAATGGAAGAACTATACAGAGGAGGGCTAACATTTTTTCTTTTATAGCTGTCCCAAATTACCCCGTAGGGTGGGGTTATTTGGGACTAATAGCAAATTGCGATAGAACTCGAGTAATATTGATTGTTGAGGATTTTTGGGACACTCAAAATAAATTTAAAATAAATAATTAACATTTATTTTGGAGTTGTAACCAAACGTTTACAAATAATATTATTATCCTAAGTTACAAAAAAAATTATTTTCGGCAATTACTCATTTTCCTTTGATAGTTTCGCACCATTGTTACAGCCTAGAGGCAAAACAACTCACTGTTACCGGTCATATATTTCATGTTTTTTGCTGCCCCAATTAACCTGCCAATGTCCCAAATAACCCCATTATTATGTCCCAAATTACCCCACCAAAGAAAATAGCTTGTTAAAAATCTAACATGTAATATATCTTTACAGTATTTATGTTGGGTCATCTAAAGTCGTCTAACAATTAGTTACAACTATCAAAGTTACCTTATCACCAGCAGTCAAATTCCGAGAACAGAAAGTTGGACACTATCGTTTTTTACGTCACAATTTCTTGCAAGTCACCTCACGCTTCCAACAGTTAATTCAACGGACTGAAACGAGTCATCACGTTCGCCCTAAACATGATACCACGTGATGCGGCCCGCACATTTTGGTTAGACGTGCACCTGTTGCGGTGACATTGCTAAATTATTTTTTTTTGTTAGGTCCCAAATAGCCCCGCTGTTCCCAAATAAAACCCTGTTTCACGGTACTTAATACTACTAATTTATATGGACATTTACTTGTACACCAATTTATATGAACTAGATTTATGTGTACCGAACGATATCTTAACTTGAACTGACTATAACAGCAAACTTTGTTTCTTTATATTACACATGTGGAGTTTCTAGAATTGTTCGCATTCTCCAGAATTTGCTTCGATGCCTTCGCCATTTATTAGAGCGATGCGTTGTCTCAAGGTGCTTCTGATAAATTCTAGAATATTCCAGATCGGTGATCCCCAAATTTTAGAAGTCAATGGTTCACGATGATTGAGATAACTAACCGTAGTCGTCCAACAGGGGGGTTCCGGGGTTTATTCTTGTCTATAAATATTCTTCGTAACAGGAAAATAAAGGCCGTAAAATGCCCAAATAAGGCAGAGAGGGACTTTAGGAATTACAGCAGGACCGGACTGGTTGTACGACAACAAGAAAAATGCATTCTTGGAAATTTAGTTCAATAGATTGTGTCGGTGTAGAAATAATAATTATACATTCCGTCAAATGTAAACATTATTGCAAATAGTAGTTTGTGGAACTGAGTGGATATGTTGGCCATATCGCACGATGACGAAATTTGGACACGACGCCGTAGGCGGAGTGTTCAAGAGTCTGAATGTGATATGGACAATCCACTCGAGTTGTACAGTATATTTTTTCTACGACCCACTAACGGAAATCTACAAATTAAAAAAATATTTTAGGTTATTAAGACAAAATAACTAATTTTAAAATAATTCATGAATTTTACTAATTTTTAAAATAAAATATACAAAAAAAAATTGTCGCCATCCGAGAATTGGTCCCCGGCTTTTCGCGTGGAAGTCAAAAACTTTGTTCATGTCTCTACGGCTACTTTTACGATTTTGGTTTTAATACTCGTATTTAGGGGTGGGTGGCTCAGTGGTAGAGTCTCTGCCTGTGGATTCAAGGGTCCCAGGTTCGAATCCCACCGTTGGCCGGGATTTTTTTATTTAATTTAATTATTTAAAATTAATTCTGATGCCTTGGTAGGATTCCCCACTCGACCATTCACTGTTGGGTTCTAATTAACAGTGCTGTTCCTAAAGTGGCACTGGGAAACAGTAACAAAGCCTACACAGAACACGAGGCTAATGACCTTAGCAGTCGATGCCGATGACACCAAATAAAAAAAATACTCGTAATTAAAATAGTTTCATATAGTTTGATTAAATTTTTTTTTTTTTCAAATATGGTTCATATAAAAATAGAAATGCTATTATTTACGATTATTTATCGATTCTAAACAAAAATAACTCATTATAATGTATATTTAATCTTAATAATTAAAAAATATACTGACAATTAGTTTGACAGGATGTCACTTATTTAAAATTTTAAAGATAATAGTAGTTGGATGTCTAAAATATGAACTGTGATTGGTGATTTCATTCTTTTACAGTTTTCTCACTACCTAGAATGGATATGAATTATATTCGTTCAGTTGAACGCAATGACATACTTTTTCGTTTTGTAGTCTGTGCGTAGATAAGCAAATATTCATGTGGGTGTAGAAAAAAATAATACCAATGCTAATTATGATTTGTCAAATGCTTTTGATAGTGTTTTAATGGTGAATAGCAAAAGTTCGAGATTGTTAATGCTAAAAAGTGTTATAGACTGTACACAACACATGTAAGCTTTATGTACGGATACGTTATAATTTCAAGTAAATTTCATCTGGAAACGTCGCAAATATATGAATGGTAGGGTATAGAAATTTGGTACTTCCTCATACTAATTTTAAGGGTTTGTTGTGGTTCAAACAGAACCGTCGATTCCAGTTTTCAAATACAATGGACGAATTAATTTTTCAAAAACACGTCGTGAGGTTATAACAACCTTTTAGCTGATCGAGTGTGATTTAGTTACCGTGCGTTAAGTGTAGCGATTACAATGTTGCCAAGTTGTAATCATTGTACGCCACTACACGTCGACTGCTCTAAAAATATTTTTATTTTAAAATCTATATCTTTTTACCAAGACGGTCAAAAAATTCAGCATGTTTTAGGAAATTTTTGATTTACATTACATTAGTTTTTAAAAAGTTTTTAAAAATAACAGTTTTCGAGATATCTTGAAATAAATACATTGCTTGTGTACATGACAAGCTTCGAGTGTTAATTATGCACATTTTGATTGTTAATATCTCGTTTTATACGGTCAAATTTTTTTTATTTTTAATTTACGTAAAAGACACTTTCATTAACCTTATATTTCATTTTTATTGAATTAAGAAAAACCGTTTTACGAGTGCACTACCTTAAATGAGAAGAAAACCCAAATACAGGTTGATTTTTATTTCTTGAACTGCCATATTATGTCAGTCCTCTTCCTCCTTTTACTATAAAAACAGTTTAAAAAATAGTTCCATTTTAGGACACTCTGCTTATTTATAAATGGATTACAGTGGTCATCAGTTTTTCGTAATGTAAGGAGTGACCACTGTATCCCATCAGAAAATTACCGTGTTTTACATTTTTGCAGAATATAAGAATCCGAAAAAGAAAAGTGAAGAAACTATATGCTTGCAGCAATTATGCACTGTTTCAGATGGCGGATGAAACAAAATATTTAATGTCAATTTCACATCTTATAATATTGAACAATATTGTACGAATTTAATTCTTTATTTTTTAATTTTTTTTTTAATTCAAAAAGATTTTATTCAAACAAATACACTGTTAATTTTTGTAATTTATGACGCCTTATACATATACCGTTGTGAACGGTAACATAGATATATTGGACCTAGGGTAAATTATAAACAAAAGAGGATGTATTTTGGAAAAAAGTTACCACTGTGCCCCGATCTCCCCTAAACCAGAAAATTATTATTAATAAACGCGAGTGTAAAAATAGAAGAAGAAAAATCCAACCTCATGACCCATTATCGATTATATGATATGTATAAAAGATAATCAGAATAAAAAAGGCCCGTAATGAAGAGCACTCAGAAGGGCCGTAAGGTTGCTTCTAAAAATAAACGAGAGGAAATGGTAGTACCTTTCCGCCTTTTAAAGGTCCCGTAATGCCTTTTTAAATGTAAATGCAATTAATTATCTCCAATTTTTGGGGTCCCTCCTCTCTCCGTCATCCACTTCCACGGTCTGGCTTCTGTTTTCGAATAAAGAATGATAACGTAATAGGTATTAAGCATATTTTATATTTTTAGTCTGGGTGATTAGATTCCATTTTTTTAAGGAATGTACGTTTTTTACAAATTAATCACGTATTTATGAGTAGATCACCAGGGTAGCCATTATTGAAGTAGAACGAAGAGAAAATATTTATTTTCTCTCTATTTCGATATGATTTCTGTCTAATTATTCCATCAAACTTTCTACTCCCTCGGCTTCAAAAATATATACAGGGTGTTTCAAAAAGGTATGTGTAGATTACCAAAAAATGAGTGGCTTCGGCTATATTTCCCTATATCCAAAAAATGGCTCCAAACAAAGTTAAATCAAAAACGAAAAGCGATAGTAACAGAATTTTGTTTTTAAATCATGCTCTATCAGAGGATGAAGCCCATCGATTCTGAATAACTGTGAAGAGTATAATATAGAATACCAAGCATTATACAGTGCGTCCATAAAGTAACGCATAAATTCAGTATTAGCTAAATAATCAATAATATTATAAATTCCCGAAACAGGTCGATTTTTGATTTTAATTTACTATTTTTTCAAATTATAATCTAATGTACAGGGTGAACCACCTTCGTGTGATGACATCACCATTTTTTTTTTTAAATGAGCTGATTCCAAAAATGTATGACATGCTTCAAATTGGTACAGGGTGGGTAAAAATCCAAAAAAAATATGAAAATTGTTTATGGAAAGTTATATTTTACTAAATGTAATAAACAAATTTAATGGAATTACCACTACCAAAAACAAACAAATGAAAATTTACAATAAATGTTCAAATTATTCTCCATTGATCGTTAGACAATGACTGAACCGGGCATTACTTTCGTCTCTAACATTCTGTAGCATAGCGGGTGTTATGTTCTGTATTTCTTGACTAATTCGGTCCTGTAATTTGCGGATATTTCCAGGTCTATTTATGTAGACTTTAGATTTTAAATAACCCCATAAAAAGAAGTCTAATGAACTCAGATTAGGTGATCTAGCGGGCCATTTCACTGGTCCCCTTCTTTCTATGCACCGTTGTGGAAAAGTTCTGTTTAAAAAATCGCGCACAGTTACTGCGAAATGTGGCAGTGCGCCATCTTGTTGAAACCAGATTCTGTGGTATAAATTAGTGGTTATTTGAATACCAGGAAAAAGCTGGATCAGATCGGGAATTAATGTATTTTGTAGAAAATCCAGATATAATGCTCCTGTTAAATTTTCACCAAAAAAATATGGACCAATTTCTCACAATACCAGCCCATACGTTGATTTTTTGTGGTCTTTGCGTATAGTACTCTTGCATTCAGCGTAGATTTTCATAAGACCAATAACGGGTGTTTTGCCGGTTAACATGACCGTTCAAATAAAACGTTTTTAATGAAATTGTTATTTTGGTTCATCATATCCTCGCAGAATTCAGTTCTTCGGTCAAAGTCGTCTTCAGCTAATTCATGGATAAGACGTAATTTATAAGGATGGTATTTTACCTTTTTAAAAATGTTTGATACTGAAGACTTTCCAATACCAAAATCCCTAGATAATCCTCGCACTGTACAGTGTGGATTTTCTACTTCCGACAAAATTATGTCATGTTGAATATTTTCATTAATTTTTGGTCTACCTTGCTTTGCTGTCACATGTTCTAATTCTCTGTATTTTCTCTGTATTCTGCTTACTGTAGATTGTGAAATAGGTTCACGATCTGGGTGCATTTCTTAGAATAATCGGCATCTTATCGCCAATACCAATCATCATTAATATTTCAATCCTATCACTTTCGGTAGACATTTTGCAAAAAAAAGTTGTAAATTATAAATTACTTGGATAGTTTTCATGTAAACATACCTTCTCTAAAGCGTTAACAACACAGAATTGTACTTTAATGTTTCCGACAGTTTTTAGCGGCAAATGAAAAAAATTGTAAAAACTGTCAAACAAAAATATTTTTATGGTTCAGGGGTTTGGATCACTAATAAAAGCTGTTAGATACAATGTTAGAAATAATGCAGGGTGTTTTTAATAGTTTATTAAAGTAGTTGTATAACAATACGTAATTTCATTTAATGTGTTTATTACGTTTATTCTTTATTTTTTTGTAAGTAACTTGAAATTTTTGCATTTTTGCCCACCCTCTCCCAATTTGAAGCAAAGTATGATACATTTTTGGAATCAGTTCAGCAGGGACAATCCGGAAATTAAAAAAATGGTGTTACATTTAAAAAAATTGGTGATGACGTCTTCACACGAAGTTGGTTCACCCTGTATATTAAATTAAAATTTTAAAAAAATAGTAAATTAAAATCAAAAATCGACCTGTTTAGGGAATTTCTAATATTATTGTTTAGCTAATAATGAATTTATGCGTTACTTTATGGACATCTTCATTCTACTTTGTTTTAAATTTATATTTCTAGTCGAAGAAAAACAAAAAACAAAATAACTATTTACACCAAAAGTAAACAATATATAGGTCGAGAGATGGACGATATGTTTTACAGATTAATTGAAGAAATTAAATAAACGAAGGTATTTTCAAGTTTTATTAATTCGTCAAGCGCTTCCGGCTAATGAGCCATTATAGGGACTTACTCCTGAACATTTTTTTGTAAAAATGCAGAAAACATTAAGAAAAGTAAATGACATGTAAGTACGAACAAAACACAGGTGGTGTTGTTACAACATATTCATTAATGTTCATTAATCTAAAATTAAATTTAATTGTTCAAAATCTCTAAACTAACACTTCTGGTTTATTTTATTTTATAAATTAGTAAGTCTTATATTGTACTCGTTTACAAATTTTAACTTTTTTTTTATATCTCGAAAGAGATGTATTTGTATATAAATATGTTTACCTACCTTTCTTAAACCTAAAATATTATATCACGTCACAATTTCTTCCTGCAGTCAAATGTCAAACTAAACAACGTGCTGACGAAAGTTTATTGTTTATTCGTTCGCTTCAAACGAAAATTATTGGGTTGTTGCATAATTAATAGTAAAAACATAATATTTATTATAAAATTATTTAATAATAAAAATACATAAAACTAATTTATTATTATCGCACATTAAGAAGCTCTCTGAATAACTAATTAATTAATGTATGAACTTGTTAGTTTGCACCGCTTGAAGTAGTCGTAACTAAATTATTGCGCAATATTGCAAATACTTATGCAACAACCAAATATCTTGTTTTGGATTGATTTAAAATGTCGAGTAGAAAGTGTAAACAAAGTTCTGATCGTTTTAGTTATATTTGTGGATAGTTTATATCTTCAAAAAAGTGAAGATCCGATGTAGATTCATTAAAAAGTGCATATCTTCATTATTTTGAATTTCCTGTTGGAAACCAAGATAAAAAGTTGGTGCCTCATGTGTTTTGCGAAATCTGTAGTATCGTCTTACTTCAATGAACATCAGGAGAAAACGTACACCTTCCATTTGGTTCAACAATGCTATGGAAAAACCTAGTAATCATGAAAATGATTGTTACTTTTGGGTTTCGAAGATATTGGGATATAATAAAAAAAATAAGGCGAGTATTATATATGCCGAAGTTTCGTCTGTTACTAAGCCCATTTTGCATTCGAAAGATCTACCACATCCAGTTAACTCGGTAATTTGAGTGCAAATATACTAGGTGACAACAAAAGTGATGTTGAATTTAAATCGATTTCTAGTGATTCTGCGGAGTTCTCTTCACATTTAATTAACAAAGCCGAATTAAATGATCTGATAAGAGATTGACAATTACCAAGATCTAAAGCAGAGCTTCTTGGTTTCGGCTTACAACAATGGAACTTATGAACACTAGACACAAAAGTTACGTTTTTCAAAAACAGAAGCAAAGTTTACACAGAATTTTTCAAAAGAGATGGTGAATATTGTTATTGTACTGATATCCCGGGGCTTTTTGGAACAATGACTCAAAACTATGATAAAATAGAGTGGCGCTTATTAATAGACTCGTCGAAATATAGTTTAAAAGATGTTTTATTGCACAACGGAAATAAGAAACTGTCTATATCAATAGGATACGCAGTAAATTGTAAAGAGAGCTATGAAACGATGTGTACTTTAATTAATTTAATAAAGTATAAAGAATACCAATGAAAAGTGTGCGGCGACCTCAAGGTCATTGGTTTGTTATTGGGATTGCAGGGTGGTTACACAAAATACTCTTAGTGGAATTTTGAACTTTGTAACCCTATTTTTAACGTGATATTTATAAAAAAGTTTTCTTTTAAAACTAAAAATTCAAATTTAAAGAAACATATGAAATCAAATCATCCTAATATGTGTCCTTGGAAGAAAACATCATTAATAAGTCACACAAAATTTGAGACAAATAAAACTTCTTTACTTTTAGGAAAAGAAGATAGGTATAATATATTAAAAATATTCTTTAAAATCACAAAATACCTATATAAATTACAATTTTTTTTTAATAATTTGGAACGTTACTATAAGGAAAACATGAAAACAAACATTAAAATATTAAAAAAATGTGCTTTCATTTATATTGTTCTTAATTGATTTAAAAATTAATATTTTATATTATATCTGTAATATTTTTTATCGATATGCACGCTTTCGATTTCTGAATCGCATTCACAGTCGATAGGAATTTAAGATATCACAGTTTCATGAAATTATACATATATCGTGAAATCAACGATCACTGCTAAGAATCACCGTGATTTTTAAATCACCAGCACCGGTATCCCGGTGAATCTAAAAATAAAAGGTATCGACCATCTCTAGTATTTACAAAAAATCTTTCCAAGCATTACATAAGCAAAACTGAAAGAGGGTATACTTGTTGGCTCACAGATCCGTATAATTATTAAAGATTCTCAGTTTGAAAGCCTTTTATCTGTTAAAGAAAAATCTGCTTGCAAGTTATTCAAAATGGTTGTGGAAGAATTTTTAGCAACTAAAAAAAGTGAAAATTACAAAGAAATTATTAGCGATTTATTGGAAAATTTTCAACAGATGGGAGTAAACGTCATTAAAGATTTATTTTTTGCAAGAGTGCGATAAAAGGGGAGAATGTTTCCACCAAGATTTAAAGGTTTTTGAAGAACGACATCAAGAATTTTGGGATGAAAACATGTTAGGGGATTACTGCTTATCCATTATTAGAGAAACTGATTCAAATAAATATAATAAAAGGCAAAAATTATTCATTTCTATTTTTTTTTAGTATTAGTATTAAAATTGTGTAATCCAGTTAAGTAAATAAATATTTCTTAAACCAGACGTGACAGAATTTTTTTTATTTTTTCTGGATAATTCGATAATTCTACCTATATAAACAATAAATTAACAACTTTCAGCTGGGGTATTTTATATTAATAACCTAAAATAATTTTTAGTACTATATTTTAGTGGATTGTCCATATCCTCTCTTGTTGCACAAACTAATATTTCTTGCTGGTTATATCTAGGGGAGGGCAAAATAATCGTACATAATTTTTTTTTTTTTTTTTTTAGAAAAATCGATGATAATCAATTTTAAAGGAAATACAACCTGTGAGAATTTGGTTTCATAAAATAATATATTTTTTTTCTTTTTGTAGCCAAAAAAATGCATAATGGTTAAGTTACATTTTATTAAAAGTTATTTTTTAAGGGCTTTATTAAAAATTCAATTACAAAACAAATTTTTAACTAAAATAGTATATTATACCCCCAATACATTCCTAATATACTCCCAATGTCCCTCAATTCACTCCCAATACACTCCCCATGCACTCCCCCATTTACTACCAATTGGAATGTACAACACACTCGCATTGAAGCTAATCCCTCGCTGTTTGGCTTACATTTTTCTTAGGCTTTAATTTGATTTATCATAAAGTAGAGGTTGCCATTAAACTTTTTTACTAACGGTTAGGGGGCACTGAATTGACGAAACTTGGAAATAGGTGAATAACATTTTTAAACTTTCCCCTTGATAAAAAAATGTACGAGTTTTTAATTTTTCTTAAATTTACGTAAAATCCAGTTATTTCAATTGGTTAATTTTGAAATGAAAGCACTGTAGCTACATGCTTCTTCCTCCTAAAAAAAAACTTTCTTATTACCAATTTTCCATTCCCCCGAAATGGGAAACACGAAACCAGTTGACGTTACAGGCGGTTTTTCAGTATCACCGATGAATTTCTCGGAAAATAAATTAAAATAATTTCCGTAATTAAAGAGGAAAAGTATAGTGGTGCTTTTCGGGGTGAAATGAATCTCCTCCGAGTTTTCTCCGTCCTTTTTTACTGTTCGGGCCGAAGCGAAATCTGCTTTTTGATGCGTCTAATGTGGCTGCGACGAGGAAACTTTGGTTTTAAATTGGATTTTCGGTCTTACGGTTCGAGTCATTTACTCTGAATTATTACGACTATGCGGGTGTTTACGGTTATTGTCATTTCAAATATGTCAACCTTATTTTCAAGAACGAGTTTACGAGTTTTACGATTTCAAAAAGAAATAAAAAATCGGATAAAAACTATAGTTGAATTTAGAATAAAATAGATAGTAAATAGACCAATCCACATTTATGATATATTCTAATGCATATAAATAGCTTACTAGTAAAATTTAATTAATATATGTTAGGAACAAACACTGATTTTGGCCAATGGTCCAAAAATATGACCTAAATATCGCTTTTCGGCTGTTCAATGTTGACCAGAACGCGTTCTGGACATTTTACTAGTGTTTGTTTGTGTTCTAAACGCGTTCTGGAAATCGTGAAAGGACCAGAACGAGTTCTGGCAATTGTAGGATGCTTTCAGACTAACTTAGGGAAGTCAGAACGCATTCTGGCAATTGCAAATGTCCAGAACGCTTTCTGGGGTAGAATTCTGGAGTCTCGAGAATTCTACCCCTGGTCTACATTAAACAGACGAAAAGTGATATTGGGCAATATGCTGGTGGCCAGAACGTGTTTTGGTCATAGTTTTCGACTATTAGCTGCAATCGGTGTTTGATCGTAACATATACATTTCATAAATCAACATTATTTAAATGTTAATATTTTCCAGCATTAACTTTTTAAGAGACAACAAAAAAGGTCATTTGAATAGTCAAGAAAGTTTAATAGATAATTCATAGGGAAAACGCCGAAGTCAATCAAACGAATTTTTGTTCATTTACGAAATATGGCTCCCTTAGTGGTGTGCCATTCGTCTTCATGTAAATCGTTTTCCTTATGGGTATATCGTAAATAAATGTCTCAACCATTTTCGTCCAGTTCTTTTTTATCGCACTTGTTTTTTGATTTTGATTTCATTCGGACCATACCTTCTATTATAATATGACATATTTTTCATTCAGCTATATGAATTAAAAAAGCAGTTTTTCAACAGCTTCCCCGTTATTCCTTCAGTTTTTATAATATCCGCAATCCGCACAAATGCTATAATTACCAGACGGCGTCAGGGATGAAAAATCACTCTTAGTATGAGACTCACACTTACTAATGTCTTCATTAAGTATACAGAGTGTACCAATAAAAACTCTCAGACCGGATATTTTAGAATAGAATAGATCTTTCAGTTTCAATTTTCAAACGAATACGGTTGTCATAATGAGGTAGATACCATTGTAAAAGCAGTATTTTTTCCAATAAAGTACAAAAATATGGGTAAGTACGATTTAATTGTTAGGAAAAGATGTTTGGATTTAAATATATCGAAAATGTCTAGATTTATCAAATTAATACATAGAACAAAATATGCTTAAAAATGCATTTTCTACAAGATCTGCTACATTTGAAAAATCTTCCGTCATCTACATTGACATATTTAAAATCAATTTACGTCCTCTCGATACTTTGTAAACTGATATTCGGACTCGAATCATATAATAAAACTGGGTTGTTTTATAAGTTCTGAAGTCCAACAGGCTCTTGTTTTGTTCATTAAAACCCTTTTTCAATAATGTACTGTAACGAAGTTACTTTTATTTAATTATTTGAGAAACATAGAATCCGTCGAAAAACCGAATTTAATATTTTATTTAAATTTCAATTGTCTATTCCGCTCGACCTGTCCCAATGGGACCAGGCCCCATCGTTTACCGTTCCTTCTAATATGCCCAAAATCCTCATTTGGCCGGACATAGTTCCGACATTAGGGGTGCCCGTATCAAGTCATCTTTCCAAGGTCATACTCCCCGACCAATGCCCCTTATCGAACTCAACTATCGACCATCTGTGGTCCGACACCGGAGTCCCTCTCCAGGGTTATGAACCCTCGTCCGATTCCTCCCTTTTTGAACCCCCGCATCGTTCTCACAGTTAGGGACTCTGATAGTTCATGTAACGTCATAAGCCTTTTCGGCTCAGTCCTTTCCGAGGAGGCCCCTCTTTCCGAAGTTCATAGTTCATAGTCTGATATCAACGAGACCTCTGGAGTTTTTCCGTCACCTCCACTCGAAGCTGCCCGAGTTGTGGAGCACACGACATTAATAAAACTTGCGCTCGAGTGCTTCCGAGCCCTAGGGTGTCACTTGTAAGGGTTATATTTTCTTAGAGGCAAGAAAACGCCTTACAGTATGTTCTTTTAGTAAAGCCCTTTGACTTTCGCTCTTGGTTGTGTTTAATATTTATAAGAAATCATCTCATCTGCTTTTGAATGTAGAGTACACGAAGCTGCAATTAATTTATAAATGTGAATGATAATTGCAGAATAATATTCTAAAATCTTACCATTAGCCTTAAAGACAGTCAGATAGTAACAGATTTAGGTGCCCTATTTTCGCATGCAAGCGTCGAAGAGGGTCATTTAAGCCAATTGTTTTTCGGACTAGTACGATGTACGTTTTCATAAAATCGACTGGTTTGTGTGGAAAAATCGATTAAATCTTGATTTTTTTCTTACGAGACTACGCCCTTATTGCAATCCTTTAGCCACTTGCAATATTAAAGCCTTTGGTTTTCCGAAGCCTAGTTCTGTAAGTGAAACATGGGCAACAAATACCTTTCATTTCTGTTAATGAAAATCGAATTTTCCATATGTTATCCCCGTAAATTTCCTTTCATTTTATTCTAAATGGATATACTTTTCAACCCTCTGAGGCTTGTATGCGAAAATGGGGCACCTAAACCTATCAATATTTGACGGTATATTTGCCTCGCCCCAGGCATGCTAAACTTTCAAATTATATCAGGGTATAAACAAAATGTGGCCCCAGTTCGGCACGGAGGCTGTATCCTAATCCAAAATGTTTAAAATTTAAAATTCATTTGTAATTTTATGTGCAATATTTATATTTTATATCGTCTTTAAAAAAACTGCAATAGTTTCCATTTTTTTTGTAGATGAATGCAAAACCCATCATTTGAGTAAAATCCTCAGCACTATATCAGGCATATTTCTATAACTTCAAATTCATTAGAGACAACCTACAAAATAAAACAATTATTCATATAATTCGTATAATACGGTAAAGAAATTTTCCTTGTTTAAATAAAATATATAATAAAATTGTCATACTTTTTTGAAACTTCGTTTGTCTTTTGTTGAAAACAAAAAAAAAATTGCTCAATGCATAGTTGGGTATAGAACACATGACTATTCTGTTGTAATGCCGGCCTTAGTTATTAAGATTGCATTTTTAATGAAATTTTATTGTGATTATGATAAAAAGAAAATTCAAATGTCTCATAATTAATAGTTGCGGCATGTTTCGTAAAAAAATCGGATCCTATTATGCCATGTACTTCGTTATCAAAACTATTAATCAACAAAAAATCATGACCAACATTACTATTTTCTAGTTGCAAGGTCACGTTTACCACACCTGTTGTTACTGTGGTTCCTGATATTTCATTAATATTAATTTTCTTTGAATAATCTATAAACTCATCTGATTGCAAACATTCGGTAAATATAATACTAACTGATGCTCCAGTATCAAGTAACATTTTTAACGTAGTATTTCTATAAGAAACATATAATATAAAATTTAATGAATTAATATTTAAAACTGTATTTTTAACATTTGTTTTCTCTTTGGTCTCGAAAAAACCAATTATTTGACGTCGATGGATTACCATTATCGAAATTATTTGTGTTCCTACTGTTACTGTTACTAATATAATTTACTCTTGTATTATTCCTATATCCTGATTTATTAAATTTTCCTCTATTTGAATATTCTTTTCCATTATTATACTTAGAGTGAGGCTGTCTATTGTAGTAATTGCTATTATTATTATTAAAATAATTCTGAGAGCGAAAATTAGACTGTTGATTATTCACTCTGTAATTATGATTATTATCTCTAAAATTGTTGTTATTAAAATGTGTTCTAGGTTTCGCTCCAAAATTATGGTATGTGTTATTATTAGTACCTCGTCTTATCTGAAAAACTTCCCTTGCATTCGGTAACATTTCATCTTTGGCTCCTTGAATAGCCACTGCCAATGATGAATAATTTCGCGCTTTTATTATAGTTCTTAGTTCACTATTTTCTAAACCATTACTGAAAGAATTTATTGCAATTTTTTCATTTATTGATTTAAGAACTTTTAGTGAATTTTCATCCCCATCAGCTTGAGCTATTGTGAGATTGACAAACATTTCTTCTAGCACCCTACCAAACTGTTCAATAGATTTTCCATTTTGTTTAAAATTATTTAATTTAGTAGATAAAGCAGTCACTGACTTTTTACTAATAAAACGTTTACGTAAATCTGTAATTAAAGCTAAATTTGATACGTATTGTTTATTTAATCTAACTTTTGCACTTTCTGAAAGTCGCGTTTTTAAAACGAAAGTTGTTAACAATTTTTTACCTGGCTCATCTAATAAAGCGTCATAGAGTTCAATTGAATCGAATAATTGTTTTGTATTATTCTCAGTACCATCCATTGACGGTATCAAGGTAGAAAAAAATTGGCATTCTCACCAAAACTGACTAGCTCGAGTTTGACATATGTCGTAAAAGGGTAATGCAAAACTGCAGACACTTTTAGTACTGTCAATGCATCTCCTCTTTATTCTATATCTATGATTTGAAAGATTCGTATGCCCCGCCCTACTTTATGACGTCACTGTGTGCAAAATAAGGTGATTTTAGGTAGGCACATTGTTTGTTTCACGGATCTATTGACGTGTTTTCCTTTTTAGCTAAAGGCTTTCGGGAAAACATCTCGCTCCCTCGGGCTCACTCAGAAAAGTGAGCCAGGGAGACGCGATTAGCCAGAGCGCAATGACGTACCAAAAAATAGAGATTACCACGTATGAAAATAATAACATTAAAATTGAATTTATATTTTTATGTTATTTATTTTAAAATAATGTTTGTATGAAATGTAACTATGTGTTCACTGCACAAATGAACCAAATTATTTTCCAATTTCCTTCAAACAAATCTGTATTAAATCAATATATAATACATCTCTAGGTATGCGCATCTGCTTTCTTCCTTTCCCTAATATACCTTACAAACTAATAATCGTAAATTTTCCCCAGTCTCATATGATTTTCTGCATTTTCGCTTGATTAACTCCAGAAAGGATTTAAACTGAAGTTTGTAGCACAAGGATAAAATCCATGCGAAATGTTATCGAACTTACGTCTCGCCCTGTCAATTCTACTTTGGAAACAGTGACGGACATTTTCGAGGGTAGTCCCTTTAAATTAACTTTCTGAAAAGCGATTAATGTCTCAAGAATTTCTCCTGGTTTTTTCTCGTTATAATATGAGAGCTTATGGTTTAGGCTGTGATTGACAAATATTGTGTCATCCCACTAATACGAATACAAGTATTCATTTATTCAATATAAAGTTTGATTGACAAAAAAATATTAATTTCGATTATTTATTGTAAAAAAATGTCCAATATCATATTGATTAAAACAATTGACAAAGTTTCGTTCAGATAATACAGCTCCTTTTTATTAAACATATTAAAGGTCATTTTAAATATAGTTTAAGTTTAGAGCCAGCATATTTCGGAGATCTTTTAAAACACTCGTGACTATGATGGATTAAACTTGAAACAAATCTTTCCTATTTCTGATTTCGTAATGGTAAAAACATCTATCTATTGAAATATAACTTTACAATTATTTTAGACTTGTTATATTTCTTCTGATTGTATTCGAAATCATTCAAAAAATGAAAAATCTACTTTGAGAACAGTATTTGTGATTCTTAAGTGTACCCGATTCACTGATATTAACATTTTAACTACCACTTGAAAATATTACTGAAAGTAAATTTATTTCATATACTTTCCAGATAGTGCCTTTTGAACATATTAAGTGCATGTAAAATTTTGTAAAGGGTGCATTGGAACTAATATCCTAAATGTTCTCTGAAACTATTTAAACATCTTTAAATTACCCTTTGAACATTTCTTATGATTGTTAAATCTACTTTCATTTACTTTTTACGTCTATTTTCTTCCCTTTCACGTGCTATTTTTAGAAACTTGACTCAATTTTATTTGTTTGCTAAGTTAAAGTAATCATTTTATCAAACTTAAATGTACGTTTTTTTATTAATTTAAATCTTTTGTAGTTTCTCTTTAAAATTTCTCATGGATGCCTCAAAAATTGTGGTCTTGGTGATAGTTTTTCCTTCATACCTATGTACCAGTAGCATAATAAAAATTGTATAAAAAATTTTCAGAAATCCATTTTTTTTTTTTTAGATTAGTTTATGCAGTATACGGAAATCACTTTTTTGGATTCTCTCAAAAATGTTGATTTTTCGCTTTCTTGCATGTTAGCGTATAACCCTGCAAATATCTTAATATTTATTATATATATATATATATATATATATATATATATATATATATATATATATATCCAAAAATCAAATATATACGATATACAGGGTGTTAGTATATCGACCGACAACGTTCTACCCCAGAAAGATATCGTTAATTGATGACTTTTGATGAAACATGGACCATTTAACGACTTATTTACCGAAATATTTATTAAATGTTTAAAATCAAAATTCAAAATTTGCCATAAATTAAAAACGCCTTTACATATATTTTTTTTTTAAATTTGATCCACCAAGATCTTGTCAAATACACGAATTATTGAAAATTTTACAAGTGCCTACTATATTAGAATTTAGAATTATTGAGTAATTACAAATTATCTAAGTACTTGCAGACTTGTTTAGGAGCAACATTTCACACCGTTTATTTTCGCTCCTTAAATGGTAATTACTTTGTTTTTACTAAAAATAAACAAACAAAAAAATTAAGAAAAATTCAAAAAAATATTTGTGGCGTAAAAATAGGGGGATAACAGTTTCCACTAACCCTGACATGCGTCACTGGTTAAATTTTTTAAAAGTTAATATGCCAAAAAAATATTTAAAGGCATTTTTAATTTACGCCAAATTTTGAATTTTGATGTCAAACTTTTAACACTCTGTAGCTCAATAGCTTAGCCCTTTAAGGGTTCTGTAACGTCATATTAACGTGACACAAAAGTTCTGTTGTCTCAGATGTCAACCTTGTGGCTCCGGTTCACTCTAGTAATCTGGGAAAAATACAATATTTGATTGATGTTGAGTTGGACGTCAGGTAGATCTTTAATATTGAGCCTCTTTAAATCCAGAAAAGTACTACTTTTAAATCTACCAAATAAATAGGAAATTAAAAGGCAACCTTAACTTAGATCTTGTTTATTTATTTTACAAATCGGAAAACATTTTGTCTTTTCGCTTATCCCAAGTTACTGACCCTCACAATCCCTGTATTAATAATAGCCCTTTAATAATGTAATTCGTATATATAGGCCTGTAATAACCCCAAAATTCTTAAACAATATATATAATGCCTTAGCAGTGTACAGAATCTAAACAGGGTTGGTTCAATGAACCCCAGTAAAATTTTCTGTCAATACTTACGGTCATCTGCGTTGGATCCAAGGCGAAAGACATGTCAGGCGCGCGATCAAAAGAAAAGTTAACCGCATCTAGTCATAAAAATCCTTTGGTTTCTGTATAAACAAATTTAAATACCCAAAGACTTATAATCTAAAATAATACTATCAATTTAATAAACATCTTAAGGTAAAATACCCAATCCCCTTAATGATGTATTATACGAACTATACTAAAATTAAAAAATAAACGTCATGGGCCCTTAATAGCATAGGAACTAGCATGAGATATGCCTAATAATATCAATTCAATATCTTATAAGATAATGAAATATACATATACATCTACCATATCAGTCGTAGTCCAAATGTTACCCCAAAAACACCCCAAAGTAATAAAAATAAAATCTTGTTTCACTTATCTCTTAGTCCGTGATGTCGATAAGCATAAAATGCCGCCAGTGGCACTGTAGTCGTACGATGCCATATTTCTGTAGTAACAGCAATGTAGATGAGGCGTTCCAAACTCCAGAGAAACTGATCTTTAGTAGTAGAAAAAAAACACTGTCCTAATCAGTAACATCAATTCCCAGTCGAAACACGTACCAAACAGTATCTTCAATATCAAACCGAAACGCTGGTTCCAAACACTGGGTCCAAGCACTGGGTACAAACACCCTTTTATCCCAGAGGGTGTATCTTCAATCAAAAAACGCAGAGAAATCTGCTAAAACCTTCTTAAAACCAGTGTACGGTCTGAACTACGATATGAGACTGCTCTACCAATGGGCTGAACTTCAAATTCAATTCTCCTCAAACACGAGTTAAGAGCCGACACTTTACAATCACAAAAATAACGGGCTTAACTCCACGTTAACCAGATTCGACTTTAGCATTAGTGCTTCTTAAAATATTGAGCTACTTTTCTAACACTCCCCGGCATGGGTAGATTCTATAAAATCACAAAAACTAGGAAAGCATCTCTTTGCCAACTTTCAGTTCAAACCACCATTACGACTTTTTCTCAGAAAAGGCCAAGCGTAGTTTTATTTTTCTTCAACTTGAAGACGAAACCTCGATTGCGCAGAATCGCCGTAAATTAAACTCTTTCAGCCAATTATCACTCCTGGACAAGTACGGTTCACGAGTGGCACCCCTGCGCCACCAATGAGCTTTCGAGCCTGCGAAAATAAAACTAACAGTATCCATGCTGGTATCCCTGTACACCCAATTGAAATCCTAAACAAACGAAACTTCAAAATACACCCAATGAACTGCGAACGACTTTACCAAGCGTAGTACTTATCTATGATCTGACAGCTGTCTAGAAGTCACTCTCAAATTTTAAATATAACCCCACTTATTTTGAAATTCGGTATCCAACGAATATAATCTAATAAACTGATTTAACGAGTAAACATTGTTGTTTAGTGCTTGTGAAAATTATTAAGAATATCCACGACAATTACATCATGTCCCAGTTAACGAAATGTGCTGTTTGTAAAGATCATTGTGAAGATTTACCACAAGGATTGTTGTCCAGTGTTTGTGAAAATTATTCAGAATGCTTACGACAATTACATCATGTCCCAGTTAAACTAAATGTGCTGTTTTGTAAAGATTATTGTGAACATTTACCACATATTAAAGGTAAATTTTAGCATAAATATTACAATTTACACAAGGAAGATATCATAAAACGAATTTACCTATGCCTATTTATGTTGAACATATTTTAAATATTGTAAAAATATTACATTAAGTATAAAATCCCTAATTTCAAACTGCTGAGAGCTGGATAATATAAATGTGTGATGCAGGGTGGAAGCTGAATATGTGAAAACTTTTAACTAGTCGAATAAGTTTTATTTTAAGCAAATATAGGTAAAGAAATACTTTATGGACGAACAAAACCTATACTATAGGTTTAACACTCCATTAAAACCGTTACAGTTTATATATCAAAATCCACCAAGTAACGAGAGCTCTCTGGGGTAGAAAATTGTCAGCCTGATTTAGGTAGATCTTCTACCTAAATTTTGTACCAAACTCTCTAATTTTTTTTTTCAATTTTGCTGACTGTTGACTGACTTACAGGTTGTTCTGTTGAGTTCGCATCTTATCGCCACAACCAATTATTATAAGAACTTCAATCTTTTGTTTAATAGATAAACGCATTTTTAAAGTGTCAGCAAGCAAATTTAGAATAACTAAACTGGTATTGCACTTCACAAGTGTCAATGTCATTAGTGAGTATTAAAGAGTAGCCTACTAAGTTTTTATCTCAATTTTTTACATCTTACAAGTTTTTACAATAATGAACACAAGTACGACATATTTTTGGAATCGTCTTGAAATTCACAATCAAAAAATTGTCGATGACATCGTTACTTACAAATGGTTTACCCTGTATATTTCATTGTTATGTAAGAATACATTAAATTTAAATAAAAAAATTCAGGATTTTTTCTCAAAAATTGTATGTTTAGCTTAAAATGAATTTATTCCATACTTTATGTATATTATTCGAAATACAGTACTTTTTTTTAGTGTTTTTCAAGAGAGGGAAAAAATAAGCATTTTCTAATATATCACGCTAAAAGCTAACGTCACATAAATTTGACATGTTCTCTGAAAAATATAGAATACAGTCCCATTCATCACCGTACAATTTCACAATTAAACATTTATTTGTTAAAAAAAAAATACCTTATTGCCAAACTTTTCTGTTACCCTTTATGACAACAAACTAAGATGATAAAATCTGGTTGAATATTTTATTTATTAATTTCTAAAAACAATAATTTTGAAAGTGTAAATTTATAAAAAAGAAAACATTTTTTTTAGCCACATGATAACTGTTTTTATTTTTATTACAGGTACGTTTCAATCGCCATCTACGAGGAGAATCAACAATGCTAAATCTCGAGGTTGGTCAAACATTCACTAAAATCGTTCCTAATAAATATAATTTTTAAAAAAAATCATGACAATACATAGACATTCACATACATTATTTATATAGAGTGACATTTAATCAATTTATTTCAAACCAAAAACAACAATGTCAATTTATTAGGTTGGAAAAAATCTTATATTTAACTTGTTACGAAATGATATTTTTTGTAACGAAAATGTCAGAATTTTTTAATATATCTATTGATATGATAATCAAAATGTGTAAATATAAAAATAATTATATATGATCATCAAAGTTGTAAGTATAATTAATTTTTATAGAATAATCAGAGTTGTAAGTATAAAAAATTAAACTTTCCCAATAACTCTAACTCAATCCCTAGGTCCGTAGGTTCCTTTTACAATTATATATTCAGAATTGACAAATATCAAAGAAAAATCCTCCAACCTTGTGGTTACTCACGGATGGCCACAATATCTGATGGGCTTACATTTATTTTACAAAAAAGCAATATATTAATTTATAACTTCTTCCTTCTACCCTTGTTCTGCTATCTGGTCTTTTTTCTTCAGTAATGTGAAATAAATTTTACCTTGTTTCTTTTATTATCTTCTACAGATTCACATTCAATAATCCAATATAAAATTCCAGACGAAAACATTTCTTTTTTTTACAAATCTAGGTGACAAACACTTAATTTTTTTTTAATTCCGGTTTTTTCTTTTTCACAAAACATCCCGATTTTCTTAAACAATTTCAATTCCCAGATCATTACTATGAAGACTAGAGATAAGGAGGCGAATCGGCCTTGGTCAAATTTCAAATTTCCGTCCCTATTTTTATGGAGTTCCAAAAAACTACTGTAGTTGGCGGGTGGCAAAATAACGACGTCTATTTTCTATGCAAGTCAATGGGAATTAAAGTAATTTTTGTAAAATTTAGTGAAAAGAATAAAAATAAGCTGAAATAAAGAACCTGACTACAAGTAACAAAAAACGACAAAGCAGGATTTTAAAACGACAAAGCAAGATTTTCTTCGTGTTGGGTTACAAAACGGGATATAAATCCGATATAAAATTAAAGAAATCACAAGGTGATAAAAATTCAAGTCTTTTTAAAGCTCCTAGTGTAAGTAAAATAATGTATTTATTTCTAAATAATATATATTTGTTGTAAAATAGTCACAACCCGTATCTTACGGAGTGTAGTTTATTTAATTACAAAATTCTATAATAAAAAATAATAAAGTCATAAATCCTGACTTACAAACAACAATAATTACACATTAAATTTAACTTACTAGAAAAGAAAATTTGCTTTTTTATGTTTTTTGATGTTAGATGAAGAGTTACTACTGTTATTTTTCTTTATTGAACTCCAATTTAGTCATTGCAAATATTTTTTATAGGCTCCTAAACGTTTAGAACAATGGCAGCATGTGATTCCTAGGGCTGATAAAGTACTGTCTAGTTATGATTCTGTTTGCGAGCTACACTTTTTAGAAGATATTTTAAAATTTGATGAGACTATTTTAACTAATGGTACTGTTAGCAAAATAAAAAGAGGACAGCTGAAATTAAAGGATGAGGTAATGCCATGTACATTCCCAAATCTCCCTTTATACTTGTATTACAACAATAAAAAATCTGTTAACTGTAGTGTTTTTGTTTCACTTTTTACTCATCCCGTATTATATTATGACAGTTAGTTAGTTTTGTCGTAACCTCTACTGCGCATCTTAGGCACAGATAAAAGAAGGACAAAGGAATAGAAAAGGATGTAACGATTCCGGAGCATTCCGGGTTTTTCAGTTGTTTCCAGGAGAACAAGATTGTTGTGACAACAAGTAACAACATGAGACAGAAGAAAAAAGAATAATATAAAAAGTCAGATACCTTATAAAAACATAAAATACAAAAATAAATAATAATTCTACATTTTAACTATAACGATTTATTTATAACTAGGAAGAGATTCGGCTGTCTCGGTATTAATAATCGCCGAAATCTACATTAACTGTGTTTTATTTTACTCATAAAACTATATATTTGGTTCAATTAAAAAAAAAAAATTTGCCACAAAATTGTACTTATCAAATTTCAGCAATTAAGAAACCTTTTCGAATTTGGTCATACATACCAAAATTGTATTTTATATAGATAAAATTAAATAATTTATCAATTAAAACATGCAAGACTTATTTAGAAATAAATACAACAGTATGTTCTGTGCTTTATTTAGCTGTAAACAAGTTTATTTTTATTATTTTGACAAAATTATGTATAATTCCCATAAGAAGCCATGTATTTTGAACTACGTAAACCGTACTAGCGCCCATGCGGTTAATTATAAAAGCTCAAGTCCATTAGAGATTCGACTCCCTAGACTTCAAACTCAGACTGCCTCAACAGATAATCTAATCATTGTTCAAAATTTACTTCTTGTAATCGTGAGGGGTTACAGGAATACTGGCACATCAGAATGGTAGAAGACTTACAGTCAAACCACAAGTGAAGATTTCAATTGACGTGTGATTTTTGGGACCGTATTTTGATCATGCCGATTCGCCTCCTTACCTCTAGTCTCCATAATCATTACCCATCATGACATTGTATCCATTTATGCAGTTTTCTGTTTTAGAGTTGGGTATAAAACATATGACTATTTTGTAGAAACTTTAACAAAACAAAATATAAATATAACCTCAAAAATATTAGTAAATGTTTTACCTGAAGCTTGGAGACGTTTCGATAACAATCATTGGATTGCCACCCAGTGGCGGCTTGTGGTAATTTAAAATGGGTGTTCACTTTTTCCAATAAATGTATCATTTGTAAGTTTGGATCAAAACTTTGTACAAGAGTTAATATCGCTGTTTTTTTATTATTTGAGTTTGTATTGATGGTAGTTATTATTATCAACATCATACTGTTTTCAAGCACTACAACTATTAATAAATGAATATTTTAGTTAGTGTAATATTTGTTTTGTTTTTAATACGTTGAAAACCATCTATAAACATTATTAGTTAGTAAACTGACTTTTCTTCATAATTTGAGATTATTTTGAAATATGTATCAGGTTATGTAGAAAGCTTGACATTGATTTTTGTGTAAAAATTTAATATGAAACTTTACCTACCATTTTTTAGTTTCTATTGTAAGTTTAATCATTTTCACAATTTGTCAAAGATGTCAAATAAACAATATATTTGTTAAATACCTTTTATTGGCAAATAAAATAAGAACTAAAATGTTTTAAATGTTTATTTTATAAGATCAGTCCCATGACAATACATAATATTACACAGACACAAACTGGAATAAAGATATATAATGCCTGGCATTCTAAATGATACTCTTCGCAGTTTTACAAAGCCCCTTAGCCCTCATTTTCAAACAGATTGTTTTCGCAATCAGTAGGCCTCAACTTCTTATAGAGTTTGATTTTTACTAAAAATTTCATGTTGATATCGCTTTTCATTTTTGATTTTTTTTTTTAATTTCAACCCCCCTTAAATCCCCCATGTTTAATCAGATTTTTTTTATATAATTAAAGGGCTTCTTCTTTTAGAGATTGATGTTTGCTAACAATTTCAAGTTTATATTATTTTTCGTTTTTCAGTTAGGATTTTTTTTATATTTTAATCCCCTTAACTCCCCAATATATTCATATTTTTTTCAGTATCAGTAGGCTTTATCTTTTTGTAAAGCTTCATTGTTACTAAAAATTTCATGTAGATATCGCTTTTCGTTTTTAATTTAGGATTTTTTTTTATTTCATCCCATCTTAACCTCCTATTTTAAATCAGATTTGTTAAAAATCAATCTGTCCCCTTACAGAGCTTGATTTTTGCTTAACATTTTCAAATTGATATTATTTTTCGTTTTTGACATCGTGACATCGGACAGACAGACAAAGTAAACCTATAATACTCTTCACAAAATACTGTATGAAGAGTAGAAAAAAAATGTATGAGATAAAATAAACAATTTAAAAAGGTCAACAATAATATTCAACTTCTTTTATCAAAGGATACTAAACGTTTGAAATAGCAGCACATAATTGAACACAGAAATCTGTGAACTAAACATATCATATCATAAAATGTTATCACACTTAATTTTCCATATTATGATAATTTCTAAGTGTATTTCACAGCACATTTCAAAGTATTCTTGCACTCACTAATGTCCTACCCTCATGGCTGCTTTTGCATGTCCAAGTTTACTAAAAAATAATGTGTTTTAAGTTTTAATAAATAGAATAATAGTAATTTTGTTTAAATAGGTAAATCGGCTTCATCTGTATTTCCAAATTATTGTTTAATTGTAGATAGTATATTAATGTTTTGATATGTACTTATAGGATTGATTAGCCATAGCATGTAGATGTCTGGGATGTGACTTGTTAAGTGCCTAATCAAAATCACAATTTATGTTTGATACTTATTTCGAGACTTTTTTCGAGACATTCTTTATTACCAACTGTAAACTAATTTACCAATAGCCCTATTTTTATTTAATACCTGTAGTGATTCAAATTACCATAACATCTAATATTTTTGAAAATACTAAATTATACAAACAAGGCAATAAAAAAATTTCTGGTTTGTATGCAACAAACGATCTTGGTTAGAGGGTAACACGATTGATAATTGCAGGCAAACATAACTTTATATAGTTAAACTATTTAAATGTACATACCATTTCTTAGGTAAAATTTCTCATCGAGTATATTAAATTAACTGGTTAATCCATTTTTTATATGCAGACTTTTAAAGTGAAAAACCATTTGTCACTTTACCTTTATCAAAATTTTATTGTACATTTCCATAATGATGCCATATTAAATTCGCAGTTTTATTTAAACACGGTTTTTAAATAAACACAATTAAAATTGTCTTATGGTGAATTTTAGAGTTTAACAGCTTGATTGAAAACATCAAGATAAATTAATGTAGAGAAGACATAAACACCATTTTGCGATATGACCAGTGAACGCACTTTGAGTCCTATTTTGATTAATTTTACGTTAATGATTTTATATTTTAAGATTGACTGAATGAAAATATTTTTATATCTTTTAAGTCATACTATTTAAAAAAAATGGTATTTATTCTCACTAAAACTGACCAACTCCACTTGCTCCAATTTTGTGACGTAAAACTGTGCGGACACTTTTAGTATCGTCATATCATCTCCTCTTTATTTTATATCAATGATTGGAAAGTTCGTATGCCCCACCCTACTTTGTGACATCACTGTATGCGTTGCGCTGATTTAAGTAATTTTATGTTTATTTCACTACGTTTCACGAATCTGTTAACGTGTGACATCTCTTTTTAGCTTTCGAGAACACTTCTCACTCCTTCGGGCTCACTTATAAAAAGCGCCATGGAAACGCGATTAGCCAGAGGGCAGTGACGTACCCAAAAATAGATATTAACACGTATGAAAACAATAAAATTATTAAAATTGAATTAATATTTTTTTATTTTTTTAAAATAATGTGTTTTTATGAAATGTAACTGGGTGTTCACTGCATAAATGAACCAATGGAGAAACCGCCCTTGTGTACTATATACGCATATCGCATATAAATATAAATGGTGATACAAGAACATGAACCCTTAAAGAGCTCGTCCCGCAAATATTCATGTGTTTTAATTTTTTTTTGTTGTTTTTTAGTATTTTTTTGGTTAGAAAATATTAAAATTGAATAAATACGATTATTGTTAATTATTTTTTTGAATAAATTTTAATTATTATAATAATACCTGGTTTTACATTTTTTTATGAAATTATTTTGTGGTCGTAGGAAAAATATTGTACATCACTTGTGTGAAAAGTGATTTTCCACTCGTGTGAAAAATATCACTTTCCAGACTCGTAATGTAATATACTATTTTCAACTTTTCAGAACACGTTCTTAAAATATTTACTTTTGCTCGCGAAACACCCTGTATTTAGTCAAATATCGATTCTAGTTTATATTTTTTTTATTTTTGAACTAATACTATTGGTAAAAATGAATTAGAACGGAAATTTTGTAACGTTTTTGTCCTAAAATTACTCGACTTTAAGTCCTCCTCCAACTATAAGTAGTAACACCTATCTATTTCAGATTTGTATTTTTACTAGTTTGAACCTTTCTGTTGGTCCCACTAAATGTTTAATGGATACATCAAGAATTGTGGTCTTTTATTCAAATGTCTGTTCCCGGCTTTTTATGAACTGCTCTCTCAAAACCATTCGAAAATCATGTCAAAGATTTTTGTCCATTTAGCTGTTCAAACCTGACTTATTTTAATACCGCAAAACTGCCTAAAAAAATATTTAAGAATAATGCGTAACTTCTATTTGAATTAGTGGCTTCACAATGTTTTATGCTGATTATGACAGTTTCTTATATCCGCCACTGGTTTCGATACATTTCATCCCCCCTAAATAGAGTCGGGCGGAAATTTGAAAATATAGCAAACGTTGGATTCCTTTGAAGAATTTATCGCTTGATAAATCACACAAACTGATTGATGCCTTGAATGCTAAGGAGTACACAATTATTATTGTCACATCGGTCTCAATGACTAATCTATTGTTTCTTATTAGACAATTAGTAGTTAGAAATACGATAGATTCTCTATCGTGGAGTCGTGAGTACATACAAATATATAAATTAATATTTCAATAATTATTTATTTTTCTTCGTCCCCTTCAATCCATTCATTTACGCCTAACATAAGATTATTGTCATTGTCACTTGGAGATTGTTTCAACGCAACTGTTCTTTCAACTGTTTTTTCAGTCGCTAGATCTTAAATCTTTCAAATAGGGTGAATGTTCTACCAATTGAAACAGCGCTTGAGTAATAGCAATCATTGCAACACAAGATGTATACCTGGGATTATTCTCTTGATAGAACAATACACACGAAATTTTCAGATATAACAGGAAATGTAACTACAAAAAAAAAAAAATATCGTGCTGTAGTAAATAAGACATATTCTAAGGGAAACCGAAGGGTATAATATCCGCTATTTCATTATTCTGGTTTACAATATTATTTACATATCTTAGAAAAGCTAAAATAATTCAACCTATTTTATTGCAACCCAAAAAAATTTGAATCATCACTAAATTAGATGTAATTTCACTAAATTAGATGTAATAATTTTTAATAAATTCCAATACCTAGTTACTGTTAAGTTGGATGTTGCAACATGGCTTGCACCGGTTTGCATTTTCTACGTTGTTTATTATAAGCGCACAAGCGCTTACACATATATTCATTAATAAAAAAATTATTGCCCTAAAATGCTTCTGTTTCCCTCTCTTATCTCTCACCACATGTTTCTTCACTCCAGGCCTACAACTGGAGCGTATTGACTGTCGAATTGATGTTGGCAGCATGAATATTATATTTTATTAATGAATAGATACATCTCCTATTATCTCTAACAGTTTTTCACGTCTTTTTTATTTGAATGCATTACGTAATTTAGTAATTAATTCTAATTGCCTAATGTAACTCCCTTATATCCTCTTTAATATCTGAACAACTAAGAGTTTCACTATTCTGAATTTTAATTTCACAATCTTTTAACCTCACTTGATTTTAGATCTAGCAGTCTTTTGTATAAAACAGAAGGTCTCAGGATGGATCCTTGTGGATCAACCATAGAGACTGTTCTACAGATTGATATTACTTTATACATAGCTTTTGTAGACGTAATATTTACATAGCGTTTTCTTTCTCTCAAAAACGACTCTAACCAATTTAGTAGAACACCACGGATTCTATACTGCTGGAATTTGAATAAAAGCTGATCTTATGCACACAGTCAAATGCCTTGCTGAGAAAACAAAATAATCCAACAGCGCATTCGCCTGATTTTATAAAATACATTATTTTTATTATTAAAAGAGTATTGCAAGTATTAGTTGATCTTCGTGGCAAGAAACAATGCTGATTGTCTGAAATAATGTTGCATCACTGCAACACTCAGAAGTATTTGAAGAAAACAATACTCTTATCATTACACTGTGATTTAATGTTTCAGATGTTTAGAAATGTTCATTGAACACATTATAAATAATCGAAAATAAAAATGTCAAAATCAGTATCACACAAAAAGTTTTTGACACATGAAATCTTTAACATGGATTCTATAGAGGCAGTCTTCCAGGAATTTTTCACTACCTGTATTGAAGGGATAATTCAAATAGATGTTATTTATGCAGATCTGTCTAAAGCTTGATTCAGAAACTCGCCGATACTGGAATATCAGGATCTCAGCTGGATCAAGTTTTACCTTACGAATCGACGACAACGTGTTCTAATTTGCGATTTAGTGTCAAGCGAAATGATTGTTACCTCGGGCATTCCACAGGGTTCGCATTTTGGTTCTGTGTTATTCATATTATTTATTAACGACATTTCCTCGTCTTTTAAATATTCACAGTTTCTCATATATGCAGATGATATAAAAATATTCCTGCCAGTGTCACTAGACCTTAATTACCTACAGTTAGATCTGAATAGTTTTGTATCCTGGTGCGAATTATACCTTCTGCAACTAGACGTATCAAAGTGCAAATTGATGAAATTCTATAGATGTCTCAACCCAGTAATACTCTTTATTATATAAATAACGACTCTCTGGAAGTGGTCTCATCAATTAACGACCTTGTAGTCTTAATTCGACAAGGAGTTATCCTTCAATTTGCACTTGGAGAGTGTCGTTCTGAAAACTTTTAGGCTACTAGGCTTCATCAAGAGAAACACCAAACACATTCAGGATATTCGAGCAATTTTGTGCCTATTTAACAGTTTGGTGCGCAGTAATCTTGAATGCTATTCCATAATATGGTCACCATCTTATACCACACACAGTAATAGACTTGAAAATGTACAAAACTAATTTTTTAAATATATTTTCTTCAAATTTCGCTTTCCATTCCAGGGAATTACGAAACAAGACCATTACTGTGTGGGGTTTAAAGTTTGGAACAAAGACGACAGGAGGCAGGACTGTTCTTTCTACACAAGTTGCTTAATGGCCAGGTGGATTGTGAAGATTTGCTAAAATTAGTTCGTTTCTCTGTTTCCTTAAGACGAACACGTCACTTAACCTTATTGTGAAGACTAATTACGGCAAAAATTCATTTATCGACAGATCATTAGGTAACTAATAATAATAGTTTTTCAAATTACGATAATTTTCATAAATCACTGCAAACTATTAAAAATAAAATAAGACTAACCTAAATTTCATTGGTTCTTCTTTTTTAAAAAAATTGTATTTGTTTTCCATTGTATTTATATTTGAAGGTTTTTCAATCTATTTTTAATCTTTTGGTGCAAGTTGTCTTTTTATATCTATCTTTTTATTTTTTTTTAATATCTTTTATATGTTCGTCTATACTTAGGGTTGCCAGATTTACGAAAGTGAAAAGCGTGACAACAGAGCATCAGTTCTAAATACTAAGCATGTTTATATGTTTTTATAATCAGGTCCAGTATTTGTGAAATTTCTTAAGAAAAAAAGTCCTCAGCGTAAATGTGGATATTTAGCTAAAAAAAGGTATACCTTATATTTTCGTATAAATCCAGTTGTTCCTTTTTATTTACGGCTTTGAATATTAAAAAGCGTGGCATTTGCATAAAAAGAGTGGCATTTTTGTCAAAAGCGGGATATTTTCCTACTGTGGCGTACAAGCAAGTCAAAAATCGTGGAAAATACGCCTAAAGCGTGACGTCTGGCAACCATATCTATACTATCTTTTGCTGTTGCCATGTACCAACTAGATCTATAGTGTAATGCAATAAATACATAAATTAACGTCCGGGGAGAGGGGGGATGGGGGATGGACGGTTGCTTCTCCTGGCTTTTAATTTTGTTAATTCACTATTATTATGTTTGTGTACATATACAATTTAGTTGTTGACAAACTGATTTTTTTTTATTGATCCTCTGCCTTTTTAATGCAGATGCCCATTGCTAGACCTGTTGTCTGTTTGTAGAACGTATTATTAAATTGAAAGAGAAAATCGAACAAATATCTAGTGTTAGATATGTTTCAATAATATTATGGAACATAAGTGAGATGCATTCTTCTTGGGAAATACTGGGAAACAAGTTAGTTACATCTAATGAAAGCAAAAAGCAATTAGTTAGAAAAGAAATATTATAAATTTTGTTGGTTAAATCTAGTGAATTTATAAGAGAATGGATATTATTAAAACTATTTAAATCTCTAAGTAATTTATTAAGAAAGGATGACATTTTGGAAATTGTTAAGTTAATACTAAAATTATAGGTATTAGTGATTTGTGAATTTTCGGTAGTCCATACTACAACGAAATTGGATTCATATTAATTAAAGAGGAGTAATATTAAAATGTGTTAGAGTTTTAGAGTAACATTTGAGCGAAGCTCTGAATTTGGTGTGAAATTAAATTGAGGGTCTGAGGGCAGGGTAATGAAGGAAGGATCTCAGGTTAAAAAGGTGCTGATTTTATCTACATATTCATTTTATTTTCTTTCGAAACTATCAGGTTATTATCATTGATGTTTTTCTTCAATCTTTTAATGTCTTAAACTGATATATTCTAATTGACTGTGGTCTATGTGAAATAAAAGTAAAATATTAATATAAAATAGTAGACAATTCATCCCTGATGGTTTTTTTGTTAGGTATAGCAGAATTATTTAAAATTTGTTTAGAATCCACTGAAAGAGTTTGTAAAGTAGCAAATAAGTCAGTAGAGGCATTTATTTAGAATATATGTTTGATTCTCTGTGAAATTTGGTTGTGTGAGATTTAGAACCTTTCGTGTTAATTTATAATTATTAAAAAAAAACTGTGTGGTACTGTACTGATTTTGAGATTTTTATTTTCGTTTATGAAAATGGCCACACTTAAATAGTTTAATAATCTCTACGATTTACATTAGAAATTTTTTCAAGATCACCAACTGTTTCATTATCGTGAATTAAATTTATATATTTTTAGAAAATGTCAACTTACAAGTAAGATCTGAAACTACTTTCCAAGCCATACTGGTCGTATAGAGGAAATAAGAAACTCATTTTGATAATAGGATCGTTTAGTACAATAATGCCTTAAATTAATATCACGAATTCAGAAAATGGTTCAAAGATTATCGATACTAATTTGGAATTTGCCATTCGTTATAGCCCTAACCTAAGTCTTGTTTGTTTGCCAGATATATTGTTACTTTTTAACAACTCTCTCTCTCCAATTCGAATTGCCGCAGCGAATATCTTTCGCCTCCTATTTTAGAGCGTTATCCGGCAAAACAAGAAGTTACTTCAGTAATGATCGCAAACGCAAATAAACCGTTGATAATAATTATCTATAGCTAGAGTAACACTAACTATCGTGAAACTAGACTCGTTCATGCAATTCCGGATCCAATCATGTGAGTAAACACATTGGATGAGTTTAATCTTGATCAATATCTACTCCGCCGTGTAATATTTCAGATATCAACTGACATTATTAAAAAAAAAACGTCATTATCGAGAACGTAAAATCCTTGGAGGCAATTAGAGCCATAAAGTATAGCGGAAATTACTTAATTACCAATCTATTCCTTTTAGTTTCGTGCGTTAAAAATTAGTCACTGGAACAGCAGGTGGACACTGCACGCTTCAATAGACTGATTCTTAATGTCAATTTTTATTTTTATTCGTGTTTATTCTAAGGATTAAATGTTCTTTATTTCCGGTTTTTTCTAGTGCATCATTTTGACCAATATACATAGACATTAGATATATTCTAATTTAAATTTAATAATTGTGAGATCCGAGTCTCAAATTCATGATGATAGGAATTGACAACCGATGGTATTACTGTGGTTTTATAATGTGAGTTATATGAATACTGGGATAAACTAGCATATTTTAACTTTTAATAATTCAAAAGCATATTGAACAGAACAATTAGGAGACATAAAAGGAATGAATGAAACCTGAAAAGAATTGAATAAACCGAGACATAAAGTATCCCTCTTCGAAATGGAAATTGGTACGAATAATTAACTTTAATTGACAGTGACTCTTAAGACTGAATTGTCGAATGGAACGGTTGTTTGGTGACTAAAAATAAACCAGAACATGCCCTCAATATCCTCTTAGGAGTATAGAGGCTGGCTTGCATCGGTATTACAGAAGCACTCATAAGTACACCAGCAGCCACTATGGAAATCGTTCTAAACCTCCCACTTCTTGGGGGAGTCCAGAATGAGTGCATACAGGCTCGATATATCTAACAACTGGTACCCACTGGGAAATATAAAATTGCCAGACACCGCCTTTCCTTCAAAAGACTCTTCCAGGTCGACAGTAACTTGAAACAAGTTAAATCAGGAGGTAGAGAAATACTTGCTTAGGGGTCTCGTATGAGTACCAGGACATAAAGGTACCCAAGGAAACGAAAATTCTGATTCACTGGACTTGAAACTGTATTTAGGATAAGCAAAACCTGCTTGACGGGCAGCGAACAGGTTGATAATAAATAAACACCAAACTCACTGGCATCAGATAAAAGGACACAATAAGCTCAGTAAATTCATCCTAAGGGACCATGCATTGCTGCTGAGGTAGGACAGCTCACAATACCTTAGATATCTCCCATTGTAGTTACTAATGGGACAATGCTTGCTGAAACACCTTCATGTGATGGGATTGCACAGTGACCCCACTACGTGCGTACATGGAAGAGGAAGAAACCTTATATCAAATTTTCTTCGAATGCGAAGCTCTTGTCAGGCGACGACTCACCCTTTTCGATATATAAACTGAAAGAACTCCCCAAACACTTGCTATGGAACTTAGTAAAACTAACCAATGGCACAGGACTATTCAGGTATAGTACCTAAATACAGGGAAAGCAGGCGAATACAATACATCCAAGAGGCTGCAGTTTTCCGGGCTAAATCAAACCCTACCTGCTTATACTGATTTTTATCGGACAAGGTTCATGAGGCTGTATTTTTTTGTGAAATGAACTTAGGACAGTGATATGAAGTTGTACATTTGCTAGTGCTTTAGGAGAACTAGAGTTTATTGACGTGTTAAGTTAAATTTTCCATTACTAGTTTAAATAATATAATGGGTCCGAATATCAGTCTGCTTAAAAGAAATAATGTTAATTTTTGCTTTTTTATATTGATGGGAAATAAGATTTTGATTTATTATTTTCAAATTTTAGTTATTACCGGCTGTGGTTGATCGTCGCAAGGAATGAGGTCTCTCAGACCACGCACACTAAAGTACGTAGAGGTGGATTTTGCAGCCCGCGGAATTCATTCAATATTAATACAGTCTTCGAGAACTCCCCAATTTATTCAGATTTTTTTCAGAATCAATACGCTTTATCTTCCTATAAAGCTTCATTTTAACTAAAAATATCATGTTAATATCGCTTCTCGTTTTTAATTTAGAATTTTTTTTTTGTAATTTCAACCCATCTTAACCCCCTATTTTTAATCACTTTTTTTCAAAATCAGGCATTATCCCTTTATAGAGCTTGATTTTTGTTAAAATTTTCAATTTGATATCATTTTTCGTTTTAGCTTCGAAGTTTCTAAAGGCATCAGTTGCGTCAGGTTCATTGGTACAAACGAAAGGTAAAGATACGTCCGGTATTTTCAAGTTACCTTCTGCAGCATCTTCAGGTTCAGCTAAGCCTAGTTCTAACGAAAAAAAGACGAGCGCCAGTGAAAAAATTACGACAGTAAAACGTCGTATAACAACAACCGGACAAAAGAAATCAGCGAAATCAAAGAGAGCTCCGACAGCAGAAAAGAAAGCCAATAAAGCAAAAAAAAGATGATAAGAGGACTGCTGCTTCAAAAATTGCCACATCAATTGCTTCACCTGCAAAAGTTAAGACTCCAACAAAGGCCAAAAAGTCAAACAAAGGTAGTCCAACCAAGAAACCTAAAGCACCTAAACCAAAAACTGCCAGTTCTCTAAAAGTGAGAAAAGCAGCTTCCCCCAAAAAGAAGAAGTAAAAAATGAACTGTTTGACATCGAACAGACAAACAAAGTAAACCTGTAATAATCTTCACAGACTACTGGGTTCATTTCGAATAAGCAAATATCGCTTCATGATATTTTCCACAGTTGGCAAAGCATTAGAGGATATATTAGCTGGTGCACCAAATATAGGACAATTAGTAGCTCCCCTACTGCCCCTGGTGTCCTTCACTGACAAACTCATTACAACTTAAAACAAAGATCTTATTTCCGCAACTATCAAAAGAAGATTGAGTTAAGCTTAGAGCTACACAATTCGCCGTGCATAAACGATTATAAACTGGTCTTAACTGGATTGAACAAGTTGGAAGGGTTTCGTGACATAATATTTGGGATTTTCTGGATTTGTTTATTAATGTAAAAGTTTGTGAATTGGTGTATTTGGTTTATGTTTTTTACTAGAATTTTTTGTATTTTATTTTCAATTTGATGAAAGGTAGAGGCCTGAAGACATATTAATTTTTAACTGAAATTTTAGGAAATAGTTTACTATAAGTAAAGCCAACTTTCAGTTTGTATTAAAAAGTTTAAAATTGTTGATGGGAAGACATTTTTTTTTAATTTAAATTTCAGAAAATAGCTTAATATATGTAGAGGAAACTTTTCTTAGGTATTATATAGTAAAAAAAAAATTTTCGCTCCTCCCTAATGAACATACCTATTAAAATAATATGATGCGGTTATTAATATCACAAAAACGGCCGAAAGACATCTGGGTTCCGATATTATTTATTGCTTCTAATTTCCTGAACAAATAGACAGCAGTTCGATGCATTTTTTAAACGGTACGTACGATCTTCCTCTGTACTATAATAAAGGGGGAATACAGTAGATGCAATTAAGATACCAAAGCAGAAATTAACTATTCCAGTCAGAATAACCTATGTAATCGTGACCAAGGCATGGGAAATTGTGCACTACCCGAGATTACTAATTAACAATAAAATTAAAATGCTTAGTAAGATCCCAGCAGTATTCACTTGGAGTAAAATTTATTTTCTACAGCAATTCTCGAATGTATAAAAATAACACTGTTTAATAATAAAATCGTTTTCTTCTAAAATTAAAATATACTCCAGACGTATAACTTAAGTCTTAAGTAATTTGGGTAGCCCAATTATTTTCTTTTGGATATGACAATGGTGATATTTGTTTCAACCACAAATCCTATCCTACCTTTTAGGCTTCTTTTTTAAGTTTCTCAGTATTTCATCTTTCAAATGGTTATAAGTAATTGATGATCCGGAAAAGCGTTACAAAGTAGGGAACACTTTAGCGTGTATCCAATTTCTACACAAAGATAAGAGATGAAAAGTTGTTCTCAATGTATAACCCTCGTGAAAATAGATAAATGCATTTTCTACAGAAAACGCGCGAATCCTCTCACTTAACCATAATTCATTATTCATTTGATTTGCTAAGAATAAATAAAAACTGGAGAGTGGCATTTTCCGAAGGCGAAGACTACGACGACGCTTTTTGATCAACGTCCCGACGTTGTAGAGTAGAAGTCTGCCCGGTTTTGTATGAAAGGCGATGCTCTTGCCATGCTGCATCATTTATTACCTCCATTACTCGTCGAGACATAACAAAACTGTAAATCTGGATCGAGAACGGTTTGACTAAAAGGTGAAATAAAATAAATGGGAACGGGAATGTTCAGACCGATGAATACGAATGAAAAATAGGTTATATATGGGGTACAGAAAAATAAATTGATAATTTGATGCCATTTCGATATTAAATGCGGTTGATTTGATTAAGACACTTTTTATTTTAAAAGTTAATATTTGCTTCCAGCGGAAATTGAACCCACTACCTGTGGTATATTTTAAACCACAGACGCGAAAATGTAAGCAGCAGTCTTTGTTTTATTCTTTTAGTGGACTGAAAAAGGGGCAAAAAGGTTTCAATTTTTTTTAGGGTACAACCACATGTGGTCTTTACAAAATAATAGTCTAGGTCCCTGGCCATCTGAAATCGGCAATTACATTTTTTAATAGGAACAATATTTTTTATTGCGAAATTTATCAAAAATCTGTCAAAATTATGTTTTATTACTTTTTTACACATACACTCGCGATATCTCCGGAACTAAACAAGATATTTTCAACTTTTTTTTTTTAATCGGCCGAAGAAACGTAAGCGGAGATTACTGCGTTAGTTTCATTAGTATAGAAAACCTAGTTTTTTGTAAAACTAGACAAAACTTTAATCTTTACTTTTTTGCAGCACTATTTTCAGTAATCGAGAAATTTTTTTATTTTTCAAAATTTCACTAAACTATCTGCGTACCAAATAAAGTTTTTGAGCAATAAATACGCAAACTTGAAAGTTTCTGCAGTCGCGTTTAATTATTGTGCTTTCTAACTAGCAGACATCTCTCCGCGTCCCGCATACGCATAATGCGGACCTGTCTATTCTCTATTCCTGACAAATTTTGCGATAACTTGATTCAGTTGCTAACAAACAGTCTTTATTTTAACTGCGATTAGTAAGGTAGATATTATTTTGGATGTGTGTGTGTGTCTATTGAGATTTTTTTTGTAAACGATGGAGTGTTTATTTTGTGGTCAGACTGCAAGAAAATGACAAACTTGTGACGCAATATCCGAGATTGAAGGGAATAAAAACAATCATATGTGCTGTAGAAAAAAGGAAAGACACTTGTGCTCAAAAGATTTTGCATCAAAAGGAAGACATTCTAGGAGGTTAAAGTAAAATTTCATAAAACTTGTAGACAAACATTTATTAGTTCACAAAATATTGGATATGTTTCTCAAGGTAGTGAAACCGAAAAAGCTTCATCGTCTCGGACAAGATATCCTAAAGACGGATTTAATATTCGGCAAGTGTCTAATATGTAACAGATCTGGAAAGAAAGGACAACAGCGCTTAACATCTGTGCATACAGGCAAGTAATATATTTTTTAAAATTTTGTAAAAATATAATGATTAATAACTGTAAAAGCTAAGTTACGTCCGTTTAAAAAATCTTGCTTCACATTTTTAATAGGAAATTATTTACTAAACTGAAAAATACTGATTTAGGTAAAAAACTTTTTGCTTCGTAATATTTTTTTCTCATTAACAGTTATAACCGTTAGATATCAAGTAATATGCTGTTATCTGTTGTTTTTTTTTTATTTAGGAACCGGCAGAAATACATACTCCAAGATAATCAAAGCTGCCCAAAAACGACAAGATATTGACATGGTTTTTAAATTAGCTGGTTATGAGGACCTTTTTACCTATGATGCTAAATATCACAAAGGCTGTTATTGTCAGTACATTGGTAAACGAAACATCACAGCTTGTCAAAATAAATCTGATATTACCACAACTTAGCAACCATTAAGAGATTAAAGTGTATTATTATCAGACTCAACCAGCTCAGACTCCACTGCCTCTTACAACGAAGATTTCCAGGTTATTAAAGAGAACGAAATCCTTATTTTACACAAAGCGGCGGGTATTTTAAAGAAAAAAAATTAGAGAATTTGATATCCCACAAAGCAATTTTCCAGATCCGGATGATATGAATCAGGCAGAGTTTGAAAAGCAAGTACCTAATGAGTTGCTAAAATTTGTATCATGGTTAATAGATGATGATTGCTACGAGAGTGTAAACGATAAAATTATATCACAAACAGCTGTACCTTGTAACATTATTATGAGCCTTTATGACAAAAGGTTTAGAAGAAATAATTTTCAAATGGGACTAGGAAACTATGTTTATCGTTTAGTACATAGTCAGAAAATTTTAGATATTTTATCAAATATTGTTTTAAGTTGTAGCTATAACGATATAAGACAATTAACAACTTTCCTAGCGAACAAAAAAATCTCTAGCGACACGGTGTATGTGCCACCTGGTTTTGAAATAGTTGAGGAATCAAAAGGCAATTATATCCATGCCAGTATTGATAATTTTGATCTAAATGAGGGCACAATAGATGGGAAAAATACCACACACTGTATGGCAATGGTAGTATTTTAAAAACATTCCGATACGCGTAGATATGTCGGCGAAAATATTCCCAAAGGTGGAGCACATTCTTTAAAATTATCAGAAGAACTTGATGTTACCATTCAATACCTATCAAAATATTCAAAACCTGCAAAACGTCTCGATACTTTTACATTAAAATCAGCTACAATCGACAAAATGACGAACGTTCGACAACAATAAATGTAATATGGAAAGTTTCCCGAAGATAGCTGCACGGCCGCGGCGACCCATAGAGGTGCGGAACCTTTTAACTTCAAGTAACTATTGCTTGAAAACTATGATACTTAGAATAGTGATTGTTGTTTTAAAAACTTTCTTTAAGCTTTAGCTTTATTTGGTACGCAGATAAATAAGTGAAATTTTGAAAAATAAAAATTTTTCTCGATTACTGAAAATAGTGCTGCAAAAAAGTAAAGATTAAAGTTTTGTCTAGTTTTACAAAAAACAACTAGGTTTTTTATACTAATGAAACTAACGCAGTAATCTCCGCTTACGTTTCTTGCGCTGATTAAAGAAAAAAAGTTGAAAATATCTTGTTTAGTTCCGGAGATATCGCGAGGTATGTGTGAAAAAGTAACAAAACAGAATTTTGACAGATTTTTTGTCAAATTTCGCAATAAAAAATGTTGTCCCTATTAAAAAATGTTGTAATTGCCGAATACAGATGGCCAGGGACCTAGACTATTATTTTGTAAAGACCACATGTGGTTGTACCTTAAAGAAAAAATTGAAACCTTTTTGTCCGTTTTTCAGTCCACTATTTTGACAACTTCTTGAAAGTATTGTGGATTAACTAAATTCAAAATAAGTCCTTCCCCATTTTCACAATCATTTGATTTATAACTCGAAAATACATTGTGCAAAATAATCCGCAACACTATCTTGAGGTACATTCATCCCTGTTGAAAATTTCCAACACCGTATTTCCAACAGTAATTATAATAATAAAAAATAACTTTATTGGATATACAGGGTATTTCAGAATAAAGTAGGTACCGTAAATTGGGGACTTGAAGATCTTAACTGATTATAAAGAAAAGCTAAGCATAATTTTCCTGTAAACCTCCCAGTTTTTATTTTACAGGGTGATTAAGTGAATTTGATAAATATCTTCCATTGCGGTAAAAACTTTAGCTTAGAAATATGTATATAGAAGCTGGCCAATGACTACACAATCAAAGAAGTTCCTGAAGTGAATCCAAGATCGTCGGTATTTTTGAAAATGATCTTATAAATGTTATTAAAAGCCAGAACAAAAATGAAACATGTCCAGATAGTAATTTAAAAGTAATCTCCCAATTCCCTTTGAAAAAGAATAACAAACTTTTCCAAGTCATAATACAGTCAGATATTAATAGTTATCAAAAGATTATGTCACTAGGTAAACTATTTGTTGGCTACGATTATTGTAATGTTTTTGACGCCACTGAGATAAGGCGGTGCTTCAAGTGCTGTCGTTTTCATCACCTAGAGAAACATTGTAATTCATCCGTTTATATTTGTCCATTATGTGCTCAAAATCATAAACTCAGTGAATGTCATAAACCCAGCAATAAGTATTGCATTAACTGCCATAACTTTAACAAAACTGCCGAAAATCCAATCCCCGTAAATCATTCCGTTTTGCAATATAATGAGTGTCATGTATATAAAAAAACTGAATGAATTTAGATCCAATATTCTATCTCCCAAGTAGCAACCAGATCGAGCACATCTTCTTTCAACTATTAATAATGAAAGTAAACTTTTCTCTTTTCTATCAGAATGTTCGTGGCACTCGTACGAAGACTCGAGATCTTTATCTTAACTCATCAACTTCCTCTCAATATGACATTATTACGCTCACTGAGACCTGGCTAAACGGCTCAATCAAGGACTCACTATTTGATCCAAACCTTTACAATGTTTAGAGAACTGATAGAAAATTCCATAAAATGTCTGCAACACTAGGTGGAGGTAGCTTAATTGCTGTAAAAAAACAATTTTCGTCCAGTATCTTTGACACCGAACATATTTTTGAACCTCTTATATGTAGACCTAGGAATATATGCACCCAAAAAGTAGTTAAATATGCGCATATATATGCCGCAAAATACTTCAATATATGCGTAAAAAATTGAAAAATATGCCGAGCATATGCAATAAGAGTAATTTGTTATTTGATCGAAATAGTTTATTAATATTTATTATTTGTTTTATTTTACAATACCTAATATAATACTTAATAATTATTTAATTATTAACTAATTTTATTTACAAATAAACATTATTATAAAACGAATGAACGATTAGATGTTTTTCTTAATTATCTGTATTAAATGATTGTCTTCTATCAGTAAGTATGTACTTTACAAAGAAAAACTCCTTTCGACATCTACAGAAGTAATAAGTGCAAACTTAAATTTTCCTGAAATATCTGGATGAATAGTATTAATATCTTCAAAGTTACCAGAATAACTATTAGCAATGTTTCTTAAAACAATAAATCCTTCATTTTTTAAAATTACATTTGAAAATTTATGAAAAATCGTCTTTCCAATATCGCCCTGCACATTTTTACACTCTGATTCAAACGTCTTAATTAAATTTACGGAAGTCACCAAAGGTAAATTTTTTTGTTCAAAATCTAATATAATTTTGGGTACAAATGCATAATTTTTTAAAAACACTAATTGCTTTGGTAATATGTGATTTTGAAACAACTTCTTTGTATTAGATATTCCCTGAGATGAATCATCAAAATCAAATATGATTTCTTTAATTTTTTCATAATTATCTGCGTAAAAAAAGTCAGCTTTAAGCCAAGTACCTCACCGAGTAATCACAGGTTCCGGTGGCATCTGTAATTCACGAAATTTTTCTTTGTACAATTGAGTTCTTAGAGGAGCTTTAAGAAATATTTTTTTTACATTACTAATTAAATCATTTATTAATGGAAAGTTAGACCTAATTTCTTTTGCAACTCTGTTAAGGCCATGAGCCAAATATGTAACATGGATTAAGTTTTCATAAAACATTTTTAAATTTTGTGCGGCTTTTACCATGTGCGGGGCAGCATCGGATAACAGCAATAAACATTTTTCTGTTGGAACGGCTTCCGAAAGAAAAAAGGAAGACAATTCTGTCTGGATTAAACGAGTTATTGTCAAGTTATTTGTTTTATCTAATTGCTTTGAAGCCTTCTTCAACAAAATCTGAATAAGATTTTACCCACGACTCAATTAATTTTGTCATTTTTCCCACTGGTTAACACAACACAACAATAAAGACTGAAATGAAGTTGAAAGTAAACTGAGTCATTTAGAAATTTGAAGATATTAATACAACTACCTGAAAGGATATTTAACAAAATTTGTTGGTTTAAGGAGGGTGTTTATAATTTAATCCTCTCAAGTACCTACACCATTAACCGTAATTTATTACAGGGAAAAGTTAATTCTTCAAAATTTTAGGAAATCGACCTGTAAAGGCATTTCATAAAATATTATTTTGGTCCAAAACTCATAATTTTAATATGTCCAGCCAATTAGTACGTCAGATATATGCAAAAAATTAACAAAATGTCAATATATGCATTCAAAATCAAAAATTATATATATGTATATATTGTAATGATATCACACATTACCAATTTTTTTTTTTTTCATCTCAGGCTTGCTTCCAAATTATAATATTAATACTTTTTATTTTGTTTAATTTTTTTTTATGTAATCTATTTGAATTTTGTTTTAATTTTCTTTTAATATTATTTCAATTGTATTTTAATTCTATTTTAATGTTATTATAATTTTATTTTAATTTTATTTCAATAATCAATAAAATAAAAATTTATGATTTGATTTGTTTTATACCCTGTATATTCAAATAATAAATAAACAAATTTTCAAATCCAAAATACAAGATTTATTTTTCGACATATTAAATCCCAATCTAAATCACAAATTATCGAAATATCCCGCTATTTATATTTTTGGGGATTAATAATAACTACATCATTAAATCTACCCTAAATTCATTTGCTCTTCAATCATACTAAATATACTATAACTAAAATTAAAGTCTACAAACAAAAATAACGAGTACCAATGTCTATTCTCACATAATTATTCATTTCTTCATTTAATCGTAGATAGTTTATAAAAATTTACTCACTGTTCATCTTCAATAAATTTTATATTTCTATTCTTCTATCTTCAGTTTATGTTTGGGTTTCTTTCCGGGAAAAATTACGACTGTTTTCCATGACCATTTTGTATTTTACTACTTTTAACGATATGTATTTGGTTCGATAAATTTGTTTATTCAATACGTGATATATTGTCAGTTTTACAATTATTCTTTTTCATATTTTTAAAATAAATTACTACTCCAAAAATAATTTCGTGACATTCCAATTTTCAAATTGACATTCAACAACCCAACTTAGAAACCATCTTTTCTACCTACTTCCCCAAAGTCTTCACTTATGACTTTTATACCAATTTTAATATACAGGGTACATCTTCCCACATTATTTTTATTTATTAATGTTATTATTATTATATTATAGTTATTATTTTTAGTTTTATTATATTTTAATATAAGGTGTTATCATTACAATATATGCAACATATGCAAAATATGGCGTTTTGCATATATTCCTAACTCTAATAATAATATTTGGCATATTGGTAAAAACTGTAAATGTGAGTCGGTGTTGTAAATTACATGTTTTTAAGGCATTAATATACTTTTCCATGTCATTTAAAAAGTTTCTATGCCTTCATAATTTTTTTAAAGACAAATGCTTTTTATAATGAAACTGAAGTAAATTTCTAGAATTAGGTTGCTGAAAATACGTTGAGCACAAGCAAACAATGTTTAACTTTTAATATGTACAATATATTTAGTTTGCAAACGACATAAAAATAGAAAAAACGTTGATTGAAACCATGATTAGCTGTTTGAAGGATTCGTGAACGCAATATGGCGGAAGTGAATTCGTCTTGGGCCACGGGACAGCGTCTCCCTACCTTCTACCTCTGTACATACAACTAATTAGGTCCATCCTTGGGTTGCCGTAGGACGTGTTTTTATACGAATCATAAACAACTTCAAAGTTTCTACGAACCAAATCATGTCAATCTCGTTTAAATGCATATTATTTGTATCCATATTACAATAATTACCCTTTGTATGGCCGAGAGCCATTATTTATTGGGCCACCTGGTACACTAAGAAATATTCTATTTCCGTTTTTTTATAGGTTAATTAAATAGAAAATAAATTTCCGGAATAGAAACAGAAGTTCCTTTTTTAAAAGTGACTTTAAAACCCGTTTAAAACACATTGTTTTAAGAGATAAAAGTTCGGGTACAAAAAGGAAGTTTTAGCATCGGAAATAATCTCCAGCTATCTAAGTCGTAAAGATCATATCGAAACTTTGCAGTAATAACATTTAATTGTCTATTCGAGAAAAACAATAAATTTTAACTGTTTAATTGTTAATTGATTCGCCGAATAAGTGTGTCTTAAATTCGCCTTCTCGGAGATTACAAATGGAAAATCCCGTAAAGCAAAATCGAACGACATTAGATTAATAAAAACGAGAAACATAATCCTCAGTCAAAATTAACGACCCTCTTTTGGTTTTGCCTCTCCGTCCAGAATGCCGCGCTAATATCTTTAATTGCCGAAAATCGGCCCGATTTGCAAGCGCCTGCTAGATTAACTTTTAATTTATGGCCCACTAGTTATAAATGCTTGTAGCTCCACGGTTATTTTACCATGATTAAAATTTAATTTAGCTCTACATATATAGTTATCCAGTGGATCATGTAAAAAGTTGTATATATGTGCAACGTTACGTTTGTGGGTTTAATAAACGAGATACCAGATTCTATTTTAAGTTTCTTATATTTGACACATATACAGGGTGTTTCAAAAAGATTGGTCATAAATTATACCACATATTCTTGGGTCAAAAATAGGTCGATTAAAACCGTACTTACCTATATCACAGGATAAAGAACGATACAGAAAAGAAACATAGGGCTAAAACAGGAACCTAGCAACCGAAGCCACACCTTCTTTATGGTGGAGCATTGTCAAAAGTGAATCGTAGATTTGTTACTTGTTCGAAGTGCAACAGTGCACACTTTTGTAGCAGATGAACGAAGCTGTCACTGTCAATATTTTTTTGCCTGTCGTCTTTTGATTTTTGGTTGGTTTTAGCGAATATTCTAATAGCTTTTACGTTTTGTTAGTGGTTTATCTTTAGGTTTTATTGCTCTTTTTAATTGTGGAGTGTTCATTTAAGACTTTATTGTACGTATTAAGATTAGATTTATAAACAATGCCGCGTCAAAGAGGAGGAGGGTATACTTGTATTTATCGTGGATGTATCTCAAGAGCAGGTGACAAAGAAGGATTGTTCACTCTTGTGAAAGATCCAGTGAGGTATGTATGAAACATTGAGTGTGAAATAGGAATTGACCTTTCCATAACATGGTAGTACTTGAATTGTGGCTTCAGGCAGCAAATAGAGAGGACTTATTGGGAAAGAGTGTTGAATACTTAAGTAAGTATTACAAAATTTGTGAACTGCACTTCCAGGATAAATTCGTTTTATCAGTCAGGAACAAGAAAACGATTATTTGCAAATGCATTCCCATTAGTATTTCCTCACTCAGAACCTATGAAAAGAGTCACAGTGCTGCAAGGTAAATAAATAAAATTTATAGTTAAATGTTACAAAAAGTTTGCTACTTGTCTCGCTTGTTATTTTTTTACATTACATTTAGTAGTTTAAAAAATAAAATAATAAGTACTAATAATCTTAGAATATCAACCCATACATTCCATTTTATAGAACTGCCTCGGAGTTAAACTGCACTATGTTGACATACAACAACTTATGCAAATTAAAATAAAGTAGTTTTATCTGTTAAGTTAGTGAGAAATACAAATATTGTGACAATAAATGGGGTGTCTAAATGCATATCTAGTTGAAATTTAATAATTTAACAACATTCAATCTGCTGTACTAAACAGTTGACTAGAATGACATAGTGCAGTTTACCTCCTAGGCACAGAAATTATTTTAAATTTCATCTGGCTAAAAAGTGTGACTTAAACATTTAATTCTGACAAATGATGCACCTTCTTAAAACTAGTTGATGTTATAAAAATTTGTCTTTCCTTTCTTTTTTTTTAGAGGAATTTGTTGTTTATGGCGAAAAAGGCAAAGACAACTTGTGCCTACCATCAACTTCAGCAGAATCTATTGAATAAGTTCATAGTCAACCATCTGTTCCTCTACCTTGTCCAACAGCACAAATTCAAACGAGTAGTGTATTATCATCAAACACTCCAAGAAAGCAGATACTGCGACTGAAGATAGCAACGTTAAGGAAACGTTTGTTTGTTGCAAAAAAGAAGAAAATCCAGCCTCCGAATATACATTGAACGATTTTCATGCTATGTGCAAGCAATTTAAAAAAAATCCTTTGCAGATATTGTAATTTCGCAGAGCTTATTACATAGTTGTATATTAGGATGTAGCTATTTTAATAAAGCTACTTATCTATGTATTATAAATTAGGCTTGCTCTATAAATGTGTGTAAACAATTTTAATTATTTTTTTATACACTTAAAACGATTTATTATTATTATTATTATTATTATTATTATTGTTTAGTTTCACAGTGTTTATGTTGTAAGGGTACACTGGTTTTTTATTAGGTTTGGACCGAAAATACACCGTATTCCTTGGGTCGCACCTTATTATTATTATTATTATTATTATTATTATTATTATTATTATTATTATTATTTTTTTGTTATTATTATTATTATTATTATTATGAATACTATGTAATAGCTTTAACAAAATATGTCATAGGTGTGTGATCCTTTTTTTAGACAATATAAGTCTAATTAAACATGTACGTAATTTGAGTACATAGTTTCTCAACTGTTTTTATTTAGCGTTTTTTATAATATATTTATGTACCATTATCAGGTATATATTTGTTTTACTATTGTTTTTAATTTCATTTTTAGTTTTATTGGTATTATAAATTATTAATATGTAATAATGTAATAAAAAAGAATCTTAAAATAATTCCATTCAAAAATTCTATTTTAATAAAATACATGCTTAGATTGTAAACTTATCAATTGCATAAATACACGTTTTTTATTTTTCTTTTTTTTTATTTATAAAATCCCTAAAATACGCTTTAGCTAATGATTTTTTAACAATTATCCCAATTGATTTATACTTATGGATCATAAATGACTAGTGAGATTTGTGGCACAATATTAATAGTTCATTATGACAGGGTAAAATAAACTATTGTTTAAAACTTTATAATTTTCATTTTTGAAACCTCTGTCGGAAGTGCTACAAATTCAAAAATATTTTACTTAAATCAAGAATAGTTTAAAATTCATTCATGCAAATTTTCATAAAATATGACACATAATTCTGTAAAAGAGAAATGTAGTTTTCGCAGTGTAGGTTCAGTGAATAGCTACGTTCGCGTGTACTGTGAATAGTTATGTTTTCTCAGAGTATCTCTGTGGTGGAACTCAAGCTCAAATATTTCTATCCCTTCAACTTCAAAGTTCCGACCAGTACTTTCTTTTCTGTATTGTTCTTCCTTCTGTGCCTATATACAAAAGTGCACCCAAAAATAGTTAAAAGATAAAAATTTAAATGAATTTGTTTAACGTTGCTCTTTTGCATTTTTTCATGAAATTTTATATGACGTGTTAGAATGCCATAACTAATAATACCGAGGAAGAGGCAATATTTTTTTCTTGATTTTTATAGGTTTTTGGAGGGGGCCACCGCTCTTTTCTCCACTCAACTTTTTTGTAGTATAAAATTACAAATTACAAATGAAACGCCACTGGAATGCAACATCCATTTGGAAACTTTTTTGTTTCTTAGTATTTGTTTGTAAAAAGTTTAGTTTAGACGATACATCCATTTGAAATGACAACTTAAAAATATTCAATGGAAATTCTACGCATAAAAATATCAAAATCAAGTTTATTTTTAAATTACAAACTAATGTCATCAAAATAAAAAAATTTAATTTAACAGGTGTTCAAAATTACATTCTCCTCCTGTATACACTCACTACATAGTTTTAACAATGAAAATCGAATTTTGATATTTTTGCATACGTATAATTTACATTGAATATTTTTAAGATGTCATTTTAAGTGGCTGTATCGTCTAAACCAAACATTTTACAAACAAATACTAAGAGACAAAAAAGTTTTCAAATAGATGTTGCATTTCAGTAGCGTTCGATTTTTAATAAAATTTTATAATACACAAAAGTTGAGTAGAGAAAGGGGCGGTGACACCCTCCAAAATCCTACAAAAATAAAAAAAAATATATTGCCTCTACCTCGATTTTGTTAGTCATGGTATTCCAACACGTCATATAAAATTTCATGAAAAAATGTCAAACTGTTTAAGAGCAACGTTAAAAAAATTAATTTAAATTTTTATCTTATACACCCTGTAACTATTTTTGTGTGCACTTTTGTATATATGTAAGTACGGTTTAATCGACCTATTTTTGACCCAAGAATACGTGGTATAATTTATGACCAATCTTTTTGAAACACCCTGTAGAATGACCATTTTTTTAACGCATCCGCTTCCTCGCCCACAATAGTTCGTGTAGAATTGATTTTCATCTTATTTAGGTGTAGTTCCAATCATGGGAGAATATTTTCTTTGACAAAAATGTTCTCCTATCAAACAAGAAACAAGAACATATACAGGGTGTACCAATAAAAACACTCAGGCCGGATATTTTGGTAAGTAATAGGGATATTTTAATTATGAAAAAGCCAGTTCACAGAGCACTAAGAGAGCTTTAGTTTTATAATTTAATTTTAAATAGATCAATATATAGATGGCGCTGCGCTCAATATTTTTTTTTTTTTTCGTTGGGAGGATCTTTCTTACGTAGCGCATCTTGTAAATAATGCATTTTTAAGCAGATTTTGTTCTATGAACTAATTCGATAAATCTAGCCGTTTTTGATATACAGAGTGGGTAACTCAAAAAGTCTCATCCTGTTTTTCAGGATTAATCATTTTAAGAAAATGCTAAAACAGGTCGATTTTTATACCAAATTAAAAACATTTTTACAATATAGACATCTGTCATGTGTCAACCCCCTCTCTTGCACTTCACCAACACCTTAATTTTAAATAGGTAATGTACCATGTATGGCACAATATGCCACATCATTGAAAAGGTAATTTATTGGGGAATTCAGAAATATTTATGTCACTACGTTACTTTAATTTAATCGCCCTCTAGCGGAAAAAAACTATTACCTATTATAGAGTGTGACACTACAATGTGTAGTACATCATTAAAAAAGTAATTTTATGGGGAATTTATAAATATAATTGTTCATTGCGATACTTTTAATTGTATCGCCCTCTATCGGGATAAAAAACTACGTATTATAAAGTGTGACACCTTATTTGAAAGCAAATTTAATTTCTAATTTAATGCACTACATAACATTAATATAAATATCATCCATATTTCACTTGCAATAGTTTTAATATTAGACATGCATTATTTTAAACATTATTATTGCTAACTTTATTTTGTTGCAAGGGCAATATGGAAATATTTATATTAACGATATGACGTGCATTGAATTAGTAATTAAATTAGCTTTCAAATGAAGTGTCACACTTTATAATACGTTACAGGTTTTTTTTATCCCGATAGAGGGCGCTAAAATTAAAAGTATCGCAATAAACAGTCATATTTATGACTTCGCCACAAAATTACCATTTTATTGATGGTACATGGTATATTCCTTATATAAAATTAAGGGGTTGGAGAAGTAGAAGGGACGGGGTTGACACATGACAGATGTCTGTTTTGTAAAAATGTGTTTAATTTGGAATAAAAATCGACCTGTTCTAGCATTTTCTTAAAATCCAATGTTTAATGCCGAAAAACAGGATGAAACTGTTTTGAGTAACCCAATCAAAAACGGCTAGATTCATCAAATTAGTTCATAGAAAATTTGCTTAAAAATGCATTTTTTACAAGATAAGATCCTCCCATCGAAAAAAAAAAAATATTGAGCGCAGCGCCATCTACATATTGACCTATTTAAAATTAAATTATATCTAAAACTGAAGCTTTCTTAGCGCTCTATGAACTGGCTTTTACAGAATTAAAATATCTCTAAAACTTACCAAAATATCCAGCCTGGGAGTTTTTATTGGTACCAAGTCGTATGTAAACTTTTTAAAAGGAATAAAATATAGCTTTATACATAAGGTGTCTCAAAAAAAGGTGGCCTTGCTTCTAGGTTACGTATAGTACTGAAAAGTAAGTGAGGTTAGGTTAGTAAAAAAAATTGTCGCAACTGCATCCGGGTTCGAGATACAATTTCAAGATTTTTGTTTTTCCTCTAATTTATAAACACATACAAAAGTTACGACTTCAGATGAGTACTGTCAAAATTAATTAAAACAAGAAATTATCCACAATTTAGCCAGAGCATAGTAGACCATTTTAAAAATTTTACTTTCATTTAACGAATTACAGATAATCGGTTATTTATATTTTTCTCGATAACGGTAACACATAAAAAAAAACTACAAGAGACCAAAAAGTTTCTAAGAACAAAACGTTTATATTGTATTTTATATTTTATCAGCGACGCACTGCAAAAAAGTTCAAGGGAAGAAAAGGCTGAATGATCCCTGAAAAAATATCACTCACAACTATTTAATGTGTCCAATTATGTAAACCCTACAGCATAACCTATATCCCTGTATCTAGAATACGTTACAACAATTTATTACTAACCTAACCCAACTTATTTTGCAGAAATCTATCTAATCTAGAAACGAGACCACCTTTTTTGAAACACCCTGTATAATGTATTATTTGTAGATAATATTTCATATGAAACACCTGCATGAAAATGTTATTTCACGCACTTGTACAATAAATAACAATTAAACCTATTTTTTATAAATTAACGAGAGTAATATGAACAAATTAATATACAGCATATTCCTGAGTTGGTTTATAGCAAAAAAGTCCTGTGAACAAATATCCAATTTTCCATGGATACTGAGCTATAAGCGTTCAAAGATCAAAAGATAAATTAACGTAGTTTGCCATGTGTTCGAATATGTAGAAACACAACACTGAACTTGTCGATACGTAAATCGTCGGCGATACTCCCTATAAGCAGCTCGCGAATTTCCATTACAGGGTGATTCATAACTTTTGGAACATAGGCTAAGGGCAGGTTAGTTGGACCAAAATATGGGGATTGGACCAAATATACCTTCATAAAATATTGCTGTGGAATGAGATACAGGGCGTTAAGTTGAATTTATAATTTAAAGATACTGAAATATTTTGCTTGATTACTAAACCTTAGTTGTTCTTGTTGTGGTCTGCTGTTAAAACACTATTGCCCTGTAATACTAACAAAGCTAGACAAAGGTTTGTCCATTTTTTTGCCAGCTTTGTTAACCTATGCTACTGTTATTATGCATGCATACAAGTAGATTTTCTATAGGAACTGCAATCGGTTTCAAATTTCGGCCAGTTTTAGGAAAGTACCTCTGTTGTAAAGGTATTTCAAAGCCATCCTTTATAAGATGTAGCGAACAAATACATGCTAAAATGTATAGAAAACAAATCACAAGATATTTCACAAAATTATTATTCAAATTGAATAAAAACATACAAATGAAGTGAATAATACCTACCAACACTTTAAAAGACCTAAAATGAATATACTTACAGCCGTATGCATAGTCGATCGCCAGCGACTCGCCAGAGATTCATTTCGGCGTATCGCCAGCGATTCGCTGGCGATCCGCCGGCGAAAGTCCAAAAAGCTGGCGACTCGCCGGAGATTGTCACCGGAATGTCATTTCACGAAAGTTTTTATTTTCTTTTATAGAGATTATCACCGGTATCTCTCGCATTTTATTCATGATTCATTTCTTAAAACTCAAAAAATAATGAACGAATATCAAATTTTTCCCTATAAAAGAACATGAAAACTTGCGTGAAATGACATTCCGGTGACAATCTCCGGCGAGTCGCCAGCTTTTTGGGCTTTCGTCAGCGAATCGCTGGCGATACGCCGAAATGAATCTTTGGCGAGTCGCTGGCGATCGACTATGCATACGGCTGTTAGACTGGAGCCCTAAAAAAGGGAGCCACAATTTTTTCTGCATCCTCAATCCTCATCTATAAGAAAATTGCATTCATCTCTTCATATTACCTTTTAAAATAAACCAAAATAGCACAAAATTGAATGTGATCTACTATTCATGACGTATGTACATGTGAGATTATGAATAATTGATTTAAATGATTAAATTTAAATATTTTATCCCAAAAAGTCTGGGCATTTTATAAAGAAAATTTCATTAAAAAAAAACCGTGATATTGTTTCCTTGGCAGGCCTGGCGAGACTACTATTTCGGAAAAAACGGCGTCCAAGATGGACGCTTTGCCGCAAGCACAGTTCGGTGACAACATGGTTGCCTCTTCCGTTCGTAGCTAAGGAAGGGTGTGACGTCACGGAATAAAAAATCAAACATTAGTTTTAAAAAAAATCTAATATATATATTTTTATTTTTTGGACTATATACCTGATTTAGAGTATTTATGAAATCAATAAATGATTTTTTTAAAGAAAAGCTACAGAACGGCATGGAAAAATCAGGTAATGATTTCCATCAAATTTCAAATGAATTACTTTTTATTTGAATTATAAAGAAATATTATTGTGTGAATGGTTTATTTTAAACATGTTTTATTAGGGTACGGCCTCCGAGCTGAATTCTGATCACAATTTTTTTATATCCTGAAATTTTTGAAATTTTGGCACTTTTTTACTCTGACAAAAATCATAGAAGAAATAGAGGGACTGAGTTCGTTTTCTCTTAATTTCGTAAGAACAACTTTAAGTGTTGGGCTTTGTTTTCGAAAAAAAAAAAGAATGTACAGTTCTTCGAATGATTTGTTTTTGGTTATCGTCCAATTTCAACAATTTTCGACCACGGGTATGCGTTTTAGGGGCTTCTAAGGAGCCTTTTTTTGTCTTTTTGCGTACAAAACGTTCAATTGTTGAAACAGATACTCCAGTTAAAAAAGAACTGCGGTTTACAGCTTCATTTGTAGGAAGTGTCTGTTTCAGCCCATCATACACTTTCCATGTAATGTTCTTTTCATCCTTTGATAAGGGCTTTCGCCGACGTAATTGGGTTTCACTTGGACCCGCCTCTGAATCCATTACTATTGTAACAATATAATTCTACTATTAAATTGTTTTTATTAAATTTTTAAAGACACCAATATTTTACTATTTAATAAACTTTTAAAGTACCTACCTAATATACTACACAATAAATATAACTCCTCTAATATGCACTACCACTACCAAATTGTAAGGCACAAACATGAATACCCACTCGTATATAAGAAAAGAGCACTTATACAAAAAAGTGTTTATAAAATATAAAATAATTATCGTAAATAGTTAAAGCGATACAAATCTAACTTCGTCGAAAGTTAGTTTGCAACTGTCTTTGTGCCTGTGCTGACAATATTCAATATGTAACCCGTCTGTCGCTTATTTACTTAAAACACATTTTAACACCATTAAACACAGATAACGAAGTCATTAGGGAATAAATATATTCATTTCTTGAAAACTATCAAAAACGTATATTTTACGCATCATCTTTGTTTAAATAAAGATGTTGAAAAACAAATTTAATAAAGTTTACTAACAAATACCTAATAAATAATAAATAATTATTTGGTATTTGATACGCCGCCTATGCTAACTCTGTCGGAATTTTCATTCATAGATAACACCTGTCAAAGTTTGTCAGGCTCACAGTTTTTAATGATCATCTTTGCAATCGGCTGTAAATCTAATAACTAAATTTTACCAAAATCCGAAATAGTTGAGTCGTTATTTCGACAAGCACAAAATCATGTATATAACCAAATTAGGCTTCAACCACAAATTAAAAGAACCAATTTAGCTCTATATACGTCCTTTATCAATATTTCTTTATAGACGCTTTTCGTTAAATTGAAATCGTATCGATAATATCGACACGATATAACCCGCAACAGCGTAATTAGCTCTATTTATGAAAAAAACATTAAACGAACGCGTTTACGAGTACACACTCATTCTTGCTACGCAAATTAAAGGCTGCATTGTACTCCGGAAACCGGCAATTAAAACAAATGAAACTGTGGCGATGTTTTGTTGTTTTTCCGTGTTGTAGTGTGGGAGCGAGAGCCAATTATTTGTTCGAACTTATTTAGAACGCCAACTCCGAATGCACCAGCTGGCCGCGATTGGTATTGTGTTGACGTTCTCGAATTTATTACAATTATTATTAGTAGATTTGGTTCGGAAATTTCACCATTTAAACAAGCTAAAAAATATTGAATCGTTGAGTAAATGTACCCTAGCCGTTTTCCCTGTAAATAGTTGGTAACAAGTTTGCTTGACCTCGACAGTAGCGAGCTAAGCGTCGGTAAAGTAGGACACTGCCAAGTAAAGCATACAACTAGAACAAACAATAAGTTTAGTAAATTCCATTTTTAGATAAATGTTAAAAAATGGAAAATGTCACTTCACAGAAAGAAATTAATGTTCATATTAAGCAAGAAATAAGCATTTTTGGGCTTGTTTTTGTATGCAACAATATTTATTTAAGAAATTTTTAAATTCGCATGCTAAAAAATCGTTGACTTTTTTAAATTAACAACGTAGGTGTTTATTTATAGCTTTCGATTCAAAAATTGAACACAATCAGTGGCGGCTAGTCGTAACATAAAACGGGTGTTCCCTTTTTCTAATAATTTTATCGTATAAGTTCGGTTCAAAACTTTGTACAAGCGCCAATATCGCTGTTTTTTTTTTATTTGGTTTTGTTTTAAGTGTAAGTCATTATTATCAATACAAGCACTACAACTATTAATGAATATTTTAGTTATTGTAATATTTGTTTTGTTTTTATTTATAAACATTATTAGTTATAGTCAACTGACTTTTCTTCATATTTTGAGATTATTTTTAAATATATATCAGGTTATGTACATGGCTTGACATTGACTTTTGTGTAAAAAATATGAAACTTTACCTACCGTTTTTCGGTTTTTATTGTAAATTTAATCATTTTCATAATTTGTCACACATTTCAAATAAAATAATATATTTTTTTAAATACCTTTTATTGTCAAATAAATCAAGGTAACTAAAATGTTTATTTTATAAGATCAGTCCCATCACAATACATAACATTACGCAGATACACACTAGAATGAATATATATAATGCGTGACATTCTAAATTATACTCTTTACAGTTTAACAAACCCCCTTAACTCCCATTTTCAATCAGATTTTTTTCAGAATCAATAGGCTTTATTCCCTTATTGAGCTTGATTTTTCCAAAAATTTCAAGTTGATATTATTGTTCGTTTTTGAGTTAGTATTTTTTTAAATATTTCAACCTTCCTTAACCCCTCCACTTTTGTTCAATTTTTTTTTTACAATCAATAGACCTCATCTCCTTATAGAGCTTTATTTTTACTAAAAATTTCATGTTAATTTCACTTTTCATTTTTGATTTATGATTTTTTTTAATTTCAACCCCCCTAAACCTCCATTTTAAATCAGATTTTTTTCAAAATCAATAGGCTCTATCCTTTTATTGAACTTGTTTTTTGTTTAAAATTTTCAAGTTGATATCACTTTTCGTGTTTGACTTATAGTGCAGACAAAAAACGTCACATCGGACAGACGGACAAAGTAAACCTATAACACTGTGATGTTTGTTTATTTTAAACAACAGTTTATTTATTAATAATTTATTTAAACACTTATTTATTTTATAACACTACTATTATAATTTATTTATATTTCTAATGTCTTTGAATCGTTCACTATTTATATTTACCACTGTCTATCTACTAATGACTTCCGCTTGATCCTCCACCAATATTTATATACAAATTTAAAAGTATGGCGAAGGTCCTAGAATGTTCACCAATTATCCCGTTCTTTCTCGAATAGTCATCGAAAGCTCCTCCGCCATAGTCGTCACATATGTTTGGTCTTAAGGGGTTTAATTATGTATGATAATCGGAAAAGTTGAGCCTCAAAGGCCAAATAAGACAGAGAGGAACTTGGAGGATTAGAGCATGACTGAATAATGAAATGGCTCACATTACATTGCCCCCTCCTTAAGAGATAGTTCCTCTTGGAACTCTTACGAAACTAAAACGGAATGGTTGTATCTGCAACTGAACCCTCTTTTACAATTTCCAGTTGCATGGAAGTAACAAGGGACTGTCTTCGCTGTAACCTGGGCACTGGGCGAATGGCTGCAGACCAGTATTTGAACTCCGGTATCTTGAAAGATTACTTCCACCACGTTCTTAATGATCCTCCAATCCACTGATTTCCTTCTATCTTTGGCATGGCTAGTTTCTGTACATTGGACTCCCGTACGTGCTCCCTTAGTCTAAGTAATGCTTTCCATACATCCTGATAGGTGGATCGATCTCAGAAGGTGTTCTTCGTTATTAAATAGAAAAGATAACACGACCCGTCGAAAAAGGGGTGGGTGGCTCAGTGGTAGAGTCTCTGCCTGTGGATCCAAGGGTCCCAGATTCGAATCCCACCGTTGGCCGGGATTTTTTTATTTAATATAATTATTTAAAATTAATTCTGATGCCTTGGTAGGATTCCCCACTCGACCATTCACTGTTGGGTTCTAATTAACAGTGCTCTTCCTAAAGTGGCGCTGAAAACAGTAACAAAGCCTACACAGGCCACGAGGCTAATGACGTAAGTAGTCGATGCCAATGACACCAAATTAAAAAAAAAACACTACCCGTCTTGAAGTTTCAAGGCTTTTCCAGGGGCTGCTAACTGACATTGAAGTTCTACCAGTCGACCAAACTTCTTACGGAACACATATGCCAGTACTCGCGCGTACTATGGACCAGTGAGTAGTCTTTTGGAAGCGAGAGCAGATCTTGTTGTTGCTCGGTCGTAAACCCTATCTGGCTTTTCCAATACCTCTATATGCACCCATAAATTCTTCAAAGACAAAGTCAGGTATTTCTCGAACTTGCTTTACTTCTTCTTCATGGTCACCCTCAAATGGCGCCAACCTGTTTTGATGCACTACCTTCGGTTTACGGTTTGGGATCTTACTTATACGGTAAATTACGTCATTTATTTTATTTTTTATGAGGTACGGACCCTCCCCAAACCTTTGAAGCGTCGGAGAATAACCCTTTTGTCTTTTTGGGTTATAGAGCCAGACTTTTTCGCCTTCATTGAAACATCCCTTCGTAGCTTGAGTATCGTACCGTTTCTTCATCCTGTCGCTGGCGATTTGGAGATGCGAGCGAACTAATTCATGCATGTCGTTCATTCTTCTTCGTAACTGGATCACATAATATTAACCAGCTACATCTTCTCTAAGTCGCCATCCAAACTCGAGGTCGCACGGTAGTCTCATCTCACGCCCAAACAAGACCTTTGCTGGTGTTGATTCATTGACAGCGGATCTATAAGCCATTGTAAAGAGCGAAAGATACTGATCCCAATCTTGCTGATGGTTTGAAACTACTTTTGACAGATACTTGCCAATGGTCTTATTCATTCGCTCTGTCATTCCATCGAATTGTGGGTGCAATGCTGTGGTTCTGGTTTTCTTTATGCCTAGTCTGTCACAGATTCCACTGAAAAGTTGACTTTCAAAATTTCTGCCTTGGTCACTGTATATCTCCAAGGGCACTCCAAATCGACAGATACATCTGCAACAGTTGCGGCCTCCTGATTTGGAATGGCATAGACTTCCACTCACTTTGTAAAATAGTCCATAACCACCAAAATGTATTTATTACCATCCTCGGTCATAGGGAATGGTCCAGCAATATCTAAAGCTACCCTCTCAAATGGGCTTCCAACGTTGTATTGATTCATGGGAGCCTTCCTTTTTCGTTGAGGTCGATTACTCATAGCACAGGTGGTACATTTCTTACACCAGTCCTTTACATCATCGGAACTGTTCATCCAGTAAAACCTTTCCCGAACTCTCTGAAGGGTTTTTCTAACACCGAGATATTCTCCTGATGGACTGTCGTATAATTGACGGAGTACTTCAGCTACTCTACTTCTTGGAATGACTAACTGTCTTCTATTCTCGGAACCATCATTATTTTCAAGTGCTCGCTTTAATAAGCCATCTTCCAGGATAAAGGAGTCCCACTGAGCCAAATACGACTTAAGTACTGGAGAGAGATTAGATACTTCTTGCCAAGTAGGTCGACGATTTTTCTCTTTCCATTGTCGCATCTTCTTTAAAACGGTATCGTTCTCTTGTTCTTCCCTAATTTTAGTAGGGGCCCATTCATCGTTGACTACAGTTTTTTTTAGTAGTCCACTTTCTTTGGATTCCGCTTTGTTGCATTGGGAGCACGCTGCTGGACACGGTCTTCTAGAAAGAGAATCGGCATTTCTGTGGCTTATTCCGGCTAGATGTTCGATCTTAAAGTCGTACTCTTGAAGTCGTTCAATTCATCTGGCTATTTGACCCTCCGGGTTTTTGAATTGCATCAACCACTTAAGGGCGGCATGATCGGTACGGATTAAAAATTCCTTCCGTACAGGTATTGGTAGAAATGTTCGACACACTTTACAACTGCCAGGAGTTTTCTTCTTGTGATGCAGTAATTTCGTTCAGGTTTCGAAAGCACTTTACTAAAATAACCTAGTACTCTTTCTTTCCCTTCCTGAATTTGTGAAAGCACTTCTCCAATTCCCACATTACTAGCGTCAGTATCCAGGATAAATTCTCCCTCTGGTAGTGGGTAGCCTAGTATTGGTGCTGTTGTTAAATGCTTCTTTAAAGTTTCGAAGGCAGTTTGGAAGTCTTCGATCCAGCAGAATTCTCTCGCTACTTCTGTGAGTCGCGTTAGTGGTTTAGCAATATCTGCAAACTTCTTTATGAATCTTCGGTAGTAGGTACAAAGCTCAAGAAAACTTCTTATTTGGTGTTTATCAGTTGGTTGTGGCCACTCCTTGATAGAAGCGACTTTTTCCTTATCTACAGCCAGGCCATCCTTACTGATAATATGACCCAGGTAATTGACTTTATTTTGGAATAGCTGGCATTTCTTGGGGTTTAGCATCAGTTGGGCAGCTTGAAGTCTTTTAAAAACATCTAAGTTCTTTAGATGTTCATCAAATGTTTTCCCCAAGACTATGTCATCTAAATATAACAGGCAAGTTTTATATGATAACCCTGTCAATACATTTTCCATAAGTCTTTCAAATGTCGCGGGGGCATTACATAGTCCAAATGGCATGACATTAAATTGCCACAATCCAGATCTGGTGGTAAAAGCTGTCTTTTCTTTGTCTACTGAGTCCATTTCCACCTGCCAGTATTCAGACTTCAAGTCTAAGGTAGAAAATAGTTTACTTCCGGCCAATGTATCGTCGATTCGAGGAAGAGGATAACTGTCTTTCTTGGTAACATTGTTCAACTGACGGGAATCCAAACAGAACCTTGTAGTTCTATTCTTTTTCTGGACCAGGACTACCGGAGAGACCCATGGGCTGGTAGAAGGTTCTATCACCCTGTCTTCCTTCATTTCCTGAACAATCCTTTCAGCTTCCTCTCTCTTGGCCTTTGGTAATCTTCGAGCTGATTGACGAATCGGTCTGGCGTCACCAGTATCAATTTTGTATTTTACAACAGAAGTTCTTCCTGTTTTTCCTCCTTTTGGTACAAAAATGTCACGATATCGTCGAAGAAATTCCTTTATTTTCTTTTTCTCTAATTGATTCAGAGATTGACCAGCAACTGCAATCATTTGCTCAAATTTGTCATTGGAATTATCAGATGTTGTTGTCTGACGAATTATGGCAGTTACTGGTACACACGTTCCGATTCTGGTCTCTTTCTTGATGGTAATTTGGTGATCATTAACGTTTATGAGACGGACTGGAATTTCTTCAGCACTCGTGACCAACCCTTTTCCGATCAGAATACATCGTCCAACCTCTTCATCGTGGTTCCAAGGTTCCATCATGACAGGTGTTCCTTCTTCCATAGTTTCTTGAAGCCGTGCTACTATAACGGTTTCACTTCTGCCAGGTACCACTGTATCCTCCTGTACCGCAACTGGCACGGTACTGTCTCCATATGGATGTAGGAATACATCTTCGGCACCAACTTTGATCACTCTGTTCTTAAAGTCCAACTTTGATATTTATTGCCAATAATAAATATCTCAATTCAGGCTTTCCATAAATAAAGGTACAGCAAGACAGATAATATTATGTTCTTATACAAAGCACTTTTTTATTATGTAAAAGAGGTGGATATAATGCCCATTTCAAATTTGGATCAATTATGATACCGAGGTATTTTGTTGTGTTTTTCATTTTAATTATAAAGTTGTCATTTATTTGTATGTTGAAAAAAGGCCTATAACCTATCGTCGCAAAACTATTAATAATTTAAACATAGTAAGTAGTATTAATATAACATCAAGTAATAATAATAATCTATAATAAATGCGGATAAAACGAGGTGTAAAATAACAATAAATTAAGGGAAATACTTAAAAAGGGCAGGTTTAAAGAGTATTATCACAAGAAAGTAAATCCGTTCTGTTTATTTATCAAGTATTGTTTGAGGTTACTTTTGAATACATTTATTGTTTTTTTTTTTAATTTCTTTAGGCAGTCTATTAAATTTTTTAAACCTTTAATAAAAATTGTATTTTGGGAATTTTTAGTGATGGCTTGCTGTACATGAAAGTCAGATTGGTTTCTTGATTATAGTTGTGATATTGCGAATTATATTAAATTTTTTCTAATAGATCTGATGCGATGGTACTTTGTCATTTTTATTTTATAAATAAATATCAGTCATGTACTGAACATAATTCTGAACTGAAAGCCAATTTATTTCTTTTAACATAGTTGCAATACTCGTCCTTCTGTCCTTTATTAATAGAATATAAATAGGCGAAGTAAGAAGCCCAAATATTTTACATGAGCAGGCTTAAGAGGTAAAGGGGCCAATTATTATTGGCTAAATTGCTCGAACAAGTTTTTAAACCCTAATTAAAAGACGATATAGAATGGTTTTAAAAATCAAGGCTTGTGAAAATCATCACATTGTTTAACCTAAGTAATGCCAATGCTTCACAAACCAAAAAATTCAATACTACTATCGGCTTTCGGTATTTCGTTCCAAGTTAAATCATTTCTCGTTTTTGTTACGCTACGAGTTTACCCTTGTGGGCCTCAGTCTCGATAAGGTGTGAACCACCATTTTAGCGTATCTCGAATTTAAAACTGAAATTAAAAAAAATGATCCGAACTAACCCAGGCATGTTTGAAATATTTTTTGTAAATAATATACTTTTCCTACGACTACTTAGGAAAGTGACACATATAGTACTATGGAAAGTGCCCTATATCACGCGCGTATGAATAAGAATTTACTTTCCACCTGAGTGAGAATATGTTACTTTCCGCAGTAGTTGTCACAAAATGTCAAACACCTAATTTCTATTTTGATCTATGTAATGTCCATATTAATACTAAAATCGATATGATTGTTAAATTATTGAAATTGTTGTAAATTAGATCCTAGATATTTATCTTTAACAATTATTATTAAAATAATTTTAAAATAATGTTTGCTCTTTATTTTGGTTAAATACATAACCGATTAGATCATTCAATTGACACAAGGGCTATTAGCTCAGGTGGTTAGGACGTCGAACTTATCAACTTTGCCATTTTTCGACCGCGTTCAAATCCTGGCGGGGCAGAATTTTTTTTTGTTTTTTTTATTTTTTTTTTATTTTTTTTTTATTTTTTTTTGTTTGGAAAATATAAAAACTGAATAAATACGATTATTGTTGATTATTTTTTTAAATACATTTGAATTATTATAGTAATAATAACCTTGGTTTTACATTTTTTTTGTTGACATTATTTTGTGGTCGTTGGAAAAATATTGTACATCACTTGTGTGAAAAGTGATTTTCCACACTCGTGTGATCGTCGCACTCGTGTGAAAAATGTCACTTTCCACACTCGTAATGTAATATACTATATATTATATCTGCTATCTTTTTAATACCTTTTGATATTTTATTAGCTGACTTCAAATAAACTATAAAAAAACGTTTTCAAATTATCTCAATTTTTGAACCTGCCTTACTCTAGTATTCTATTAGAGAATCACTTGAATTTTTTAAACTCTGTATTTTTAAAACAAACTGTTATCCTTCTGTTTTTTTTTCTTTTTTTTTTTTTCTTATGATAGGGAATACACAAGACAGGCATATATGCCTAGGTACGATCCCTCCCATAGAACAAAGAAAAAAATTTAAACGTGTACCTATTAATAATACCAATGTAATTTATGGTGCTGTAATATATTTGATATGATATATGTACATTCCTCACTATTATACATATACTACTTTTCTTCTCTTAACTATTTTTTGATTGTATAAAAAAATATGCTAGTGACCTTTTTTCTAGACATTTCAATCACCATGTATGAAACTCTCGTAACCAGTAAATTAATTAATTAAAACTTTACAACTCTACCTACATAGGTCCGGCTAATCAATTTTAGGTAGTGCGTTCGCTGCCTATTAGAAGACCCTTTGACCTCTTCCATTGCATCTATTATTAGATTGGAAGAGTGCATCTGTCATTCGTTAAGTTAAAAGCTCCGACAAACATCGACGAAGGAGCCTTTGCTTATTAAACTAATTATATCCGGTTTTCGTGGATCAATTAGAAATCGGACTCTGAATCCCGAGGGACGTCGAAGTGAATTTCTCATCGATTATACCATGCAATCAGTACGTTGCTAATTATTTTTCGTAGTGGAAAATGATTTATCCAAAGTGGAGCTATTGGTTGAATTAAATACGAGAGTAGGTGACCTAAGCGGGTTCTACTCAGGTAGTTTAATTTTATCCAGTAGATGGCGCCACCATTCAACATTATCTGTTTAATGTAATAAGTCAACTGTCGACTTGTAACAAATGATACTGCTGTATAGCTTGATTTTAAATAATTCTCCATATTCAAGTAGTAACCCTATATATTTTATTAATACTAGTTTTGAACCTTTTCTGTAGGTGTTGCGAACATTTCTTGTGGATATCTCAAAAACTCTGATCTTGGTGATCGGTTTTACAGACCTCTGTTGTTCCAGTGGTACATACAAAAAAAAAATAAAAAGTAGAATATTTTCTCAAAAATGTAATGAAAGTTTATCTCTCAAATGCAGTAAACCGCATTACATAATTTTGTAATATATATTTTTATGGTATGAAAATACCGTCAACTTCGAAATTTCTACTACTTGAATTCAGTTCAATTTCTGAAAATTCATAAAAAGTACTATTGTAACGTTCATTTTTGGCCCCACGAATTAATAAAATTGTTTTGGCTTACCTGGTTAATCATACGAAAAAAAAGGGTAAAATCGTATTGATGATATCACTATTATTTTTGTCATTAACTAATTTCACCTGTATTCTAACTTTCGGACATCATTATTACAATTTATTTCATCTCACCACTAAGTAAAAGGATAGTAGTTCTCCTAAAAATAGACCAAGTTTCGTTGTAAATTTATACATATTATGTATTATAGTCTCACCTTTGGGTAATTAATTATTTACGATACCATTCTTTAAGATTTTCTTTGGTTATTTTTGTTATAGATGTCAGGTTAGGTTAATATTTTTTAATTGTGACAGTGAATGACATAAACGTCATTTGACGACAGAACACCGACAAGTGTCATGTTGGTGGGACGTTCCAATATCGGGCTCAGAACCCGAAGTAAGGTAGTTTCACAATGAGCGATTTTAAGTCGTGAGGGATTTTTTTGCGATCGCTGTTTATTAATTTTTGTGTCGGGAACAGTTTCCCAAATGTAGTTATACTGTAAATAAATATAGTTTTTAGGGTACCTTTCGTAAATGGTCTCTTAAGTTATATAGTGGGGAATTCTTGAGGATGAATTTCTGAACCCACTTGACATTTATCGGAAAGGGATTTCGGCCATTTTGGACGGCTGACGGATTGTTTTCTGTCAGTGGTGTTGAATCACGACGAGAGACGATTTTTGCGTCGAAGTAGAATTTTCTTAATATTTAGCCCCATCGGCTTACCCTAATTAAAGGGGATTTTAGATTCTACTTCATGGTTAATTGTGGGTAAATGGACATTTCGTATTTTGAGAGGAATTTTAGTGTATTGGTAAATTCCTATGGTCATTGGTCCAGCCCATATCTATTATAGGATTTTAACGCAAGAATTGGACGTTCACAGCATTTGGAGTGTGGAATATTGTTGTGCTGTGGATCATCTCACGTGTTTCTCATCCTTGGAAGACTACCAAGTTAACCCTTTACGAAAAAGGTATGTTTTGTATATATTTGGTTATGTTACCAACCATGTGGCTGGCAATTTCTTTTATGTTATGGCATGGTGTAACAGAATTTTAATTATTTGAGCTCATAATACTGTTTATGACTCACTGTTGAGCCAATGTAATTTTTCTTTATCCTAGATGCTGAATATTTTCTAATTTATGTACATTTTTGGGTAATCCTATAGTTCGGGATACTTGAGTCAATGTGTATTGACATTTTTCTTTGTAATATTTTAAGGGTTTCACCCAGGGGCTTGTTAGCCCAAGATTCGTCAACAGTTTCACCCAGGGGCTTGTTAGCCCAAGATTCGTCAACAGTTTCACCCAGCGGCTTGTTAGCCCAGGATTAGACGACAGTTTCACCCAGGGGGTAGCGACTCAGGATTTCAACAGTTGTACACAGAGGGTTATATCGTCCGGAGTTCAACGGTTTCATCGAGGGAACACAGAACATTGGTATGCTAGCCGCCTAGCTTACTTGTAGCTAGATTTACAATGATGATTCTCGTTCTGGATAGGAAGATGGGAATGCTGTGAAAGAAGACACCCTACTATCAGGTTTTTTTTTATACGTTATATTGAAGTTTCATGTGTGCATTGTTAAACTATACATTCACTTTCAACCGAATGTTGTCAAGGTATTCTCAACATTATTTATACTTTTGAGCACAGAATGTTCTAGGGTTCTTTCACTCATAACTTAAGTATTATCAAATGTTACATCGTTTAATTGATTAATATTTTAAAGTTTTACTTAATTTAAGCACTTAATGCTGATGTAGTAATCCTTCGGGTCGCAGAACATTTGGACTGCTTCCACGTTTAAGTTGTAATTCTTCAGTTATTAAGGGCTACTGCCATAATCTTACTTTTTTTCAATTTATTCATTATTAAATGGTCCAGACTTAACGATTAAGTTAAGCAATCTCAGAAGACCCGTGTGGGGGCAGAGATTAAGTAACCTCTTCCAATCTGGGAGTTTAAGTAAATAACCTCTGTGTCTGAAGTCCTTTAGTGTATCTTTGTATTTTTATTATTTTTTGATATTTTTATTTAGTTTTATGAATTATACTTAATTATAAAATTTCATGGTTTAATAATTTTCTTTTGGGTAGTTTGGTCTTAACTAAAAGTTAAGCAGATATCACCTTCCAATTTGGAGAGGGTTATAAGCTTATAAGGATTATAAGTGTGTTGTTTAGTTTATGATATATGATGTAGTATATATAGGTGCGGTTATGAGCAAGATTTAAGTTAACTATTATTTTATTTTTTTTATGTAAGGTGGAAATTAATATTTTGCGCATGCGTCATGCCTGGTACCAAGCTAACGACGAACCGTGCCATATTTTGATTTAATAATTTATTTTGGGTTATGCATATACATATACAGTGTAAATTTTCACTTTAATTTCCTCCTATTTTTTTTTGATTACCTAAGCCATTGGGTAATTAGACTGTATATTTAGTAAATATTTTTTTCTTTATAAAGGAACATAAGTTGAGGTTTGTCTTTTATTTCTTTCCTCATTTACTGGGTTTTTGGGGAAATAGGATCATAGTTTGGCCACTATATAGACCCAGTTGGCGCCTATTTATTTGTCTACTATTTCCGGAATTTTTGTAAGCTATCCACCCCCTAGCTGCCGTCTGAGCGACGTCGAAGGCCCGAAGGTTGACACCGGAACAACCGAAACTTGTGTAACCGTAGTAGACAACATTTTTAATTGTAGTTAATACTTTAATAATTTTTTTTTAAGTTTAAAAATTTTGGTGGAATCACCAAGTTCATTTCGTAGGTTACACTATCAGAATAAAAAATTAACAAATTTTGACTTTCTTAGCTGCTACATCTTTTCTAAACCCGTCGACATATATATATCTCTTCGTCTTCCCTTTTAGCTACTATATATACTCTTTCTAACCTCTGCACGACTATATATCCCCCCTTGCTTTTTCCTATTGTTGCACCTCTGTTCTTTTCCAAGATGTTTTGTAATGTTTGGTATGGGGTATTAATACAGTGCGGCCAAAAAGATCTATTGTGCCTCATTCTTTCGCTAATGCATCGAGGAAATACTCTCAATGCCTATACCGACCATTCCAATCATCTTCTCAAGGAAGTGTAGGATTTGGAGTGACTTCAACATAGGCAGATCGTCGTCTTCAATTTGGTATGCTGCTAAGTAGAGGGCTATTGGATTCTGAAGTGCTATACATTCAGTCATAATATGAATCTCACTCATTATCTTCTAGTCTTAGTTTATTAAGGTGTCCTTTGAGCCGGCAATAAGGATCCCTATTATAATGCGTAGCTTGTTTCTGTTTATATCAAGACACATCTTAGCCTGCGTTAGCCTCAAGAAATTATTTCAGTTATCGGTTCTTTTATTGCCTATTCTTTTTTAAATATCTTCTAATATTGTGTTACTACTGATAACGCAAAACGGCTTAGGTCCCAGAAAAGATGTTTGGGCCACTTTCCTTGCGAGACTTCCAAACACAGACTAGTCTCTGTAGTACTTTTGAGATATTAGCTCTCGTAGTAGCTTAGTTAGTTCTGTTACTCCAGGCTACAGCCCCGTAAGTCTTTTTTCAAGATACTTTATATTTATATACTCTATTTTAACTTCATACCCCTTTTTGATGAGTTGATGAGTTAATAAATTGATAAATTAAGTGTCAGTTTTTCCACCTCTGAGTAAAGTTGAAAGTAACTACTTCCTGATTAAACTATAGGGCCATTGTTTGTTAATCTGTCAAGTAAACCTATACTTAACTTTACTCAGAGGTTAAAAGATTGGCTCTTAGAGAAATAAACTTTACACAAAAGTCATTAGGACACAAGCACATGCAGATTACTTAACTTACTCCTTTAAACGGCGTGAAGTCAAATATAGAATAGATCTGTATTATTTAACAGAACATAACAAACTCTGAACATCTCATCCCTGAGAATGTAAACTATTTTTGGTCATTAATTAAATACCTTCAAAGAGACTCTGTCCTACCTAAGCTGATGAGTTACAATAATCTTGAACTAACTGATCCCACAGAATATAGCCAATGCTTTCGTAAAAAAAGACAATTCCGATTATTTCTGTTCCATTAGTGTCAGTTTCATCGACTACATCTTTTCATACATGTACAGTCGAAGTGTCATTCAAAATTAAACATTTAGATGCAGCCAAAATTGCAAGTTCTAACCGTATTAAAGAGCTACTGCAACTCATTTTCTTTGCTTAAAATTTTTAAAAATCTGTTTGGAAACTAAATATATTAGTGAAATAAATAAATTACATTTGCATCACGCAGATGTGGCATGACCCATGACGACTCATAAGCAGATTACACCTATTTAAGCCATTCAGTGTAATCATATTATATCCTGGAATTAACATGAATATCCTTTAACATACGTTAAACAAATTTCGAAGCTTTATTGATATAATCGATACAATAATTGTAACCTTTATTGAATTTAGAGCCAAAAACATAAGCAAATTAATAATTTGTATTTTTTTATATTATATAATAATAGTAATAAAATTTCATTTTGACTACATATTGGCATATAGTTAATGATTTGTATTTTAATATTTGATTTACGAAACCACTGGATATTTATATTCCATCGCTCTATTCGGGTGTGGAATATTTGCACTATAAACTTTTTAAAACCTGTACTAAAATTAAATAATGCTTGCTTGATTCTCATGGATACATTTTACTTGGGTTAAAGAATTATTGGGCCTGCACTGTTTCAACACTTTATTCGTAATATGTAACTAGACCTTGGTTAGCAAGATTAAATTAAAATATACCAGATATAAACTCGAAATATAATATACATTTATTTTATATCAATATTTAATTTTCTTATACCTACTCAACATCCATCTATCCTCATACAGTCCTAATAGCAGTGGCGGATTTCTAAATAGGCTAGCTAAGCTATAGTCTAGGGCGGCAAATATTCATAGGCAGCAAATTTTCGAAGGTTGAATTTTTTGTAGACAGTCACTAAAAACGAAGTATTAATTTAAATTTCTGCAAGCTCCAGACAATGCGTTGGGAGAAACTAAATGGTCATACGGAAATGACGCCAACCAGGATTTATTGAAGTCTTGGAAAGGTGTTTACGATACTCTGAAATCAATCTTCTATATACAGGGTGTTATTGAAATACACGTACATATTAAAATGGGGAATAGTATGTAATGACCAAAAACGATTGGCACCAATTTTAACTTCAAATTCTAAAATTTAAATATTGGGGAAGAGTCCCCTTTTCCGACCTACTAGTTTCCATATTTAAAGAAGTAAAATAAATCGAAATTGAACTTACCCATAGAAATTGCACTGTTGCCGTAGCAAAACCAATTAATTCAAAATAAAGTTTATTACAGTAATTGTTCAAAATGCCGTCCATTATTATTTACACACACTTGCAATCGTCTTTCCAAAGAACTTTGAACATTAGAAATTAGTCTTGGATTTTGTCGTAGTTCCTCGGCTACCGCATTAACTTTATTGGTTAATTGTTCAACACTATTAATAGGTTCATTATAAACCAGTTGTTTCATGTGACCCCTCAAAAAGAAATCGCATGGATTTAAGTCCGGAGTTCTCGGAGGCCACTTAGTAGGTCCATTTCTGCCTATCCACTTTTGAGGAAATCTAATGTTCAAAAACTGCCGTACGTTTAAATCAAAGTGAGGAGGAGCGCCATCTAGTAGGTACCACATCCGTTGCCTTAATTGTAACGGTATCTCTTCTAGGAGTACTGGCAAAATATCTTCTAAAAAGTGGAGATATTCTGGCCCATTTAATCTGTTCGGGAGAACATAAGGCCCGATTAAATACTGATCTATTATGCCAGCCCAAACATTTATTGAAAATTTTCTTCGATGCCCAGTTTCCCTAATGGCGTGAGGATTTTCATCACTCCAAATATGCGTATTGTGCATATTGAACACGCCATCACGAGTGAATGAAGCCTCGTCAGTATACAATAATATTTTTAGAAAATCAGGAATATCAACACATTTTTGAATCATCCATTCACAAAACTCCACTCTCTTTTCTTCATCACCTGGATATAAGGCCTGGACTTTTTGGATGTGATAAGGATGTAAACCTTGTTCTTTAAGTGTCCGCCACACAACAAATGAGGACACTCCAATTTCAAGACCTAGTCTTCTACAACTTAATTGAGGCCGGTTTTCAACAGCTTCCAATATTTCTTCTTCGGCCGCCAATGTTCTTTGTGTTCTTGTTCTCCCTCGATCTGCATTGACACTCTCAAATTTTCCATGGTCTCTTAGATGCTGAACAGTTGAAATAAACGTACGACAGTCCGGAATTCTCCGATTTGGAAACCGTTCGCGATACAGGATTTGTGCTTGCCGAGAATTTTCTCCAGCTGCCCCATAAACCAGCACTATATCCGTTAGTTCAATATTCGTAAATAGTGGCATCGTAAAAAAATATTTAAAAGTAATCGTAACAACACTTTTTACCAACTTGGAAATGACGCGCTCGTGTTAGCCAGATTCGTAAATCAACTAAAATTTTAATAATCTATAGTTTCAAAAATGTATAGTTTAAAAACAATCATTTATCAAATATTCTAGTTTTTTGATAACGAGGGTAGTAAAAACCAGTCTTCGGAAATAGAAATTAATTCGAAAATCTTGGCAATGGTTATTTCTTACAAGACTAGTTTTCTTATCATCTGACAAAAACTTGCATATTAATTACTGTTGATGTTTAAAATAGGTAAATAAACCTAATTTATATAGGTCATCCTCAACATATCAGTGAAGTACGTTTGTTTTAGAATTAATTTTCAAAAATTAATAACTCCCTTAATAAGGGGTATTTTTAAAAAATAATATTTTTCTACATTCAGTGGGGATCTGCGCAATACCCAGTTTTAATATGTACGTGTATTTCAATAACACCCTGTATATAAAATTGTCCTGACTGACTGACTGACCTATCAGCGTACAGCCAAAACTACCATGCCTAGAAAGCTGAAATTTGAAACATATGTTTATTTTATAACGTAAGCATCCGCTAAGAAAGGATTTTTGGAAATTTTAACTTTAAAGGGGAGAAATGGGAGGAAATGGAGGAGGGAGCTTTTAATGAAACTCTTTGTTCTTTAAAGTTAGAAACATGAAAATTTAAATTACAGCTACCAAGCATAAATAAATAATGACGTGTTTCAGGGTTTTTGGATTTTTACATTTTAAGGGGGGAAAACGGGGGGTGAAAGTTTGTATGGGACTATCGATTTTTTTTTGTTCTCTATGAAGTTAGAAACATGAAAATTGGAATTGCAGCTACTGACTACAAATTATTAATGACGTGTTTCAGGTTTTTGGATTTTTACATTTTAAGGGGGGAAATGGAGGGGGTGAAAATTTATTTGGGAGTATCTGTTTTTGATTTTCTTTAGAGTTAAAAACATGAAAATTGGAATTGCAACTACTGAGTACAAATTAATAATAATGTGTTTTAGGGGTTTTATTTTTTACATCTTGAGGGGGCAAACGGGGAAGTATATATTTTTTGTTCTCTTTGAAGTTAGAAACATGAAAATTGGAATTGCAGCTAATGAGTACAAATTAATAATAACGTGTTTTAGGGTTTTTGGATTTTTACCATTTTAAGGGGAGGAAAAGGGGAGGGGGTGACAGTTTATTTGGAAATATCGATTTTTTTAAAGGTAGGAACTTGAAAATTGGAATTGTAGGTTCTCATCACAAATAAATAATGAAGTGTTTCAGGGTTTTTGCATTTCAATATATTAAGGGGGAAAATGGGGAGTAAAAATTTGTTTAATATTATGTATATATTTTTGTTATTTAAAGTTTAAAACAAATATTTCAATTACAGCTACTGACTAAAAATTAAAAATGATGTGTTTCATGGTTTTTGGATTTTCACATTTTAAGGGGGGGAAACGGAGGTGAATATTAATAAAAATTATTAAAAATTATTAAAAATTATTAAAAATTATTAAAAATTATTAAAAATTATTAAAAATTATTAAAAATTATTAAAAATTATTAAAAATTATTAAAAATTATTAAAAATTATTAAAAATTATTAAACATTAAAAATTATTAAAAATTAATAAAAATTAATGAAAATTAATAAAAATTAATAAAAATTAATAAAAATTAATAAAAATTAATAAAAATTAATAAAAATTAATAAAAATTAATAAAAATTAATAAAAATTAATAAAAATTAATAAAAATTAATAAAAATTAATAAAAATTAATAAAAATTAATAAAAATTAATAAAAATTAATAAAAATTAATAAAAATTAATAAAAATTAATAAAAATTAATAAAAATTAATAAAAATTAATAAAAATTAATAAAAATTAATAAAAATTAATAAAAATTAATAAAAATTAATAAAAATTAATAAAAATTAATAAAAATTAATAAAAATTAATAAAAATTAATAAAAATTAATAAAAATTAATAAAAATTAATAAAAATTAATAAAAATTAATAAAAATTAATAAAAATTAATAAAAATGAATAAAAATTAATAAAAATTAATAAAAATGAATAAAAATGAATAAAAATGAATAAAAATGAATAAAAATGAATAAAAATGAATAAAAATTAATAAAAATTAATAAAAATTAATAAAAATTAATAAAAATTAATAAAAATTAATAAAAATTAATAAAAATTAATAAAAATTAATAAAAATTATTAAAAATTAATAAAAATTAATAAAAATTAATAAAAATTAATAAAAATTAAAAAAAATTAATAAAAATTAATAAAAATTAATAAAAATTAATAAAAATTAATAAAATGAATAAAAATGAATAAAAATGAACAAAAATGAACAAAAATGAATACATATGAATAAAAATGAAAAAAAAAAATGAATACATATGAATAAAAATGAATACAAATGAATAAAAATGAATAAAAATGAATACAAATGAATACAAATAAATAAAAATGAATGAAAATCAATAAAACTAATAAAAATTAATAAAAAAGGAAGTGATGTATTTTTTTTGTATTATTAACACGACTAAGTACATGCGAGCAAAGTCGCGAGCAAAGCCGCGGGCAATAGCTAGTATTAAATAAAATTTCATGGAAGGCAATTACGAAAGTAAAGGCAACATAATTAAGAAAAAAACCAGATTTAAAACTGCAATTATAATTGTTTTTTGGAGTAGTATTCTAAATCGCATGTTTTTTTTTATATAAATGCCCCAAGTAAAGCATTTACGATTATTACAATCTGATGATCAATTAGCAATTTTGTTCTAACCTAACTTATCTAGTGATGAAAAACTTCATAAACTGATATTCTACTCACTAGGGTACCTTAGAGTCTAATTATTTAGTTACGCTTTAATAGAAGCATATGTTTCAATTGCAACAGTTTCATTAAGTTTAACATCTATATCTGTAACGTGTGGAGGGTGGGTTAACCCACGGCACTCAAGGCTTACTATATCCATTTTGTATCCTCCTAAGTAGATCGGCACCTCCTAACTCGTGAGCCAGCCTACAGATTTAATGTAGTTGACAACATAGTGCCACGAGGTGCCTTTCTTATATCGGCCGGTGTTAGCCAATTTTCACCGAATACAAATCATCTAATAAATGAGAGCGTCGGGCAATCGTAGAGGATATGCTCGTTGATCTTATCTGTTTATTCGTACCCCTTGCAGAGTGCGAATTCTGCCAGCCCCATGACATGGAGATGCTTTCCTACTTGACAAGTAGTCAAGTATTTGTTTGCTGTAGTGTTGTCAGGATAACTTAAAAGCTCCTTGGAAAGTCTGTAGCTTCTTGTTTCATCTAATATTTCCTTAAATTTCGCAATTGAATTTTCTTTAATTAGGCTTGTCACTTCCGAAGTTGTCAGCCCAATAGAACGATCAGGTCCAAAAGTATTTGGTTGGCTGCCTTTCAATGTGACGTGACCTTTGATCCATCTTAAGTCCATCTTCGTGACATTCTAGTAGGGGTAACTAGGGAGCATTGATACATGTTTTTATATTTTAACCTATTTATTACAAATATTAATATTTTATTTCAATATTATAACATTATCTTGGAACCATGTCCTAGATTCTTATTCTATGTCGCTGTTCGTTAAATAAAAACAATTTTTTTCTAATACACTAAAAATATAAAAAATCAAAATTGTATCAACCCTCCCACAATATAGGAGCCTTGATACTAGATTATGGGTGAGTTGATACACCAAAAGGAGGTTTAATACACTAAAAAGAGGTTTGATAAACCATAAGAAAACTAAACTAAAATACAACAAAAGTTAACATTTTTAAGAGACATTTTTATATTTGGCAAAGTTAACAGAAAATCTTTGGTAAATCAAAATAAAACTAAACTAAAATACAACAGAAATTAAGATTTTTAACAAACATTTTCATATTTGGCAAAGTTAACAGAGAATCTTAATCTTCTTTGCGTTCTAGCAGTATCCCCAACAAAACTTGGAATAGGCAGCTTTGTGGTGTCAATAGCTAGTACTACGGATGTGTCAACCTCATCCGGATACACAAAATATAGAATACAGTCCCGTTCATCACCCTACAATTTCATAATTATACATTCATTTGTTTAAAAAAAAACCACTTTGTTGCCAGACTTTTTTGGTACCCTATATAACAACTAAAACTAATAGATAAAATCTGGTTGAATATTTTATTTATTCATTTATAAAAACAATAATTTTGGAAGTGTAAATTTGTTAAAAGAAAACATTTTTTGACCACGTGATAACTGTTTTTATTTTTATTTCAGGTACGTTTCAATCGCCATCTACGAGGAGAATCAACATTGCTAAATCTAGAGGTTGGTCAAACATTCCCTAAAATCGTTTCCTAATAAATATAATTTAAAAAAATAATCATGACTTCACGTGTCCAAAATGTTCGTTCCTTCTATACATATAGTCTATCTATACACATTTAGTTATTTTAGGGATTCGGTTGAAATTTTTATTCAGTTTATTTTTATTATACCAACGTAACAATGAATAGTGTTCTGAAATTTCATCGTTTAACATTCATGACGAAATTATTTAATACATAGACATTCGCTTTGTAACAGTCACAAAAATACTTTATTTATATAGAGTGACATTTAATCAATTTATTTCAAACCAAAAACAAAAATGTCAATTTATTAGGTTGGACAAAATTTTGTATTTAACATGTTACGAAATGATGTTTGGTGTAACGAATTATTAATATATATTGATATGATAATCAAAATGTGTAAGTATAAAAATAATTATATATGATCATCAAAGTTGTAAGTATGAACAATTTTTATACAGGGTGGCTCACGCTCAACGGGACGGAGCTTTATGGGAAAACGACCAAAGATATAAAAAATTCGTTTGGGAGGAATACGTAGGTTACAGACGGCTACAATTTAAAATTTGTTAGATGTATACAGGATGTCCCACATAAGAAAAAAAAATAGTTCATTAAAAATTATTCAAACAAGAGTAAACAATTAATTTCTGGGAGACTTTTTTTCCTTAAAAATTTAAATAAATCGAAAACTAATAATAATAGTAATAGGGAACCTTTAGTTAACTGACATTATTTTTGATGTAGTTTTTAATTCTAAAATAAAAAACAGAGTGTTCCATTAAAAATAATATAACTTTGTATATTTTCTCTTATGTGGGACATCCTGTATACATCTAACAAATTTTAAATTGTAGCCGTCTGTAACCTACGTATTCCTCCCAAACGAATTTTTTGGTCGTTTTCCCATAAAGCTCCGTCCCGTTGAGCGTGAGCCACCCTGTATAATAATCAAAGTTGTAAGTATGAAAAAATTACTTTTCCAATAACTCTAACTCAATGCCAGGTCCGTAGGTTCCTTTTACAATTATATATTTAGAAATCACAATAATTACTTATATCTCGCAAAACTGTAGGCCAAAAATGCCACTTCTTCTTAGCATCAAAAGTGTTAAATTATTTACCTCCAAAAATTCTAAAATCAAAATCATTATCGCAATTTAAAACAAGAACAAAAAAATTTTTATTAGAAGAATATAGAGCAAATATCAGAAATATTATTGATATGAATATCGATAGATAAATGAAAAATAAAAAAAGAATAAAAAAATTTATTAAAAAAAAAAATAAATAAAATAAAAAATGATGAAAATTAAAAAAAAAAGCGGCAAATTTCTCTATTATTATTATTATTATTATTATTATTATATGTCAGTATTAGTATTATATTAATTAATTGTAAAATAAAACATAAAATAGTACTTAACATATCTCTACACACGCCACGGACAGTTTTTATACTTTGTGGCAATGGGTAGTTTATTTGTATGTACCTAAAAAAAAAAAATTATATTATTAAAAAAAAAATGTATTTAAAAAAAAAAAATTTATTATATTTAATTTTTTGTACATTTTTCAAATAAACTTTTATTATTATTATTATTATTATTATTATTATTATTATTATTAGTTATAACTAGAGCTAGGAATATATGCAAAACAACGCCATATTTTGCATATGTTGCATATACCGGGTGTTCAAATTAAAGTGTTACAGATAAATACCGCCGAAAATATGCATTTTAGAAAAAAAAAAGTTTCAGACAAAAGTTTTATAGTTTTTTGGGGGAAACATTTTGGCTAAATTAATTTTTTTATAGCTGACCATAATATGGCCATATCGAGGTGAACTTTGTTTTTTTAAATAAGAAACTTTTAAGGGAAATATATTTTTTATTGGACTTTTACTTTTTGAGTAACAGTTACTTGAAAATGTTGCTGCGCGAAAAAAAGTTGGCCATATTATGGTTAGCTATAAAAAACGATTTTAGCCAAAAGTTTTTCCCTACAAAACTATAAAACTTTCGTCTGAAACCTTTTTTTTTTATAAAAAGCGGTATATAGCTGTAACGCTTTAATTTAGAACACCTGGTATATACAATTTTTGATTTTGAATGCATATATTGACATTTTGTTAATTTTTTGGCATATATCTGACGTACTAATTGGCTGGACATATTAAAATTATGAGTTTTGGACCAAAATAATATTTTGTGAAATGCCTTTACAGGTCGATTTCCTAAAATTTTGAAGAATTAACTTTTCCCTGTAATAAATTACGGTTAATGGTGTAGGTACTTGAGAGGATTAAATTTTAAACACCCTGCTTAAACCAACAAATTTTGCTAAATATCCTTTCAGGTAGTTGTATTAATATCTTCAAATTTCTAAATGACTCAGTTTACTTTCAACTTCATTTCAGTCTTTATTGTTGTGTTAACCAGTGGGAAAAATGGCAAAATTAATTGAGTCGTGGGTAAAATCTTATTCAGATTTTATTGTAGAAGGTGATAACCAGGTGTTTTGTAAAACATGTTCTAAAATTGTAAGTACTTTTTTATTTTATATTTTATTTTGACCTTTCACAATGGTAAATCAAACGACAGTAAAATATTATTTCAACTCACAGTTAAAAAAAAAGTAGGGCAACTTTACAACGTACGCATTTATTTAATTTAATTGTAACTTCAACATCTACAGGAATTTATTTGTTTTAGATTCTATGTAAAAAAAAGTTTCAAATCGACCAACACGCGAAAACACCCTCACATATAGCAAAGCAGAAATCTAAAGACACTCGCAGACAAAGTCAACTTCCCTTGAAACAATATTTAGAATCTAGATCGTCTAGAAGTGAACAAGCTATTTTTAATGAAGATTTATGCAAAGCTTTAGTGACTTCGAATATCCCTTTAATATGATTAAATAATCCAAATCTTCGATCATTTTTGCAAAAATACTGTAAATTTAATATTCCAGAGCAAAGTATATTACGCAAACGTGGTGTTGACAGTTTGTACATTGAGACTCGTGAAAAAATTCGTGAGATTACCGTTGGAAACAATTTCTACATTATTGTGGATGAAACAACAGACTCTTGTGGTCGATATATTGCCCATTTAATGATAGGTTCATTACGCGAAGAAATGCAAATTGGTCCATATCTAATCGCTTCAAAGCAATTAGATAAAACAAATAACTTGACAATAATTCGTTTTATCCAGACAGAATTGTCTTCCTTTTTTCTTCCGAAAGCCGTTCCAACAAAAAAATGTTTATTGCTGTTATCCGATGCTGCCCCGTACATGGTAAAAGCCGCACAAAAATTAAAAATGTTTTATGAAAACTTAATCCATGTTACATGTTTAGCTCATGGCCTTAACAGAGTTGCAAAAGAAATTAGGTCTAACTTTCCTTTAATAAATGATTTAATTAGTAATGTAAAAAAATATTTCTTAAAGCTCTAAGAACTCAATTGTACAAAGAAAAATTTTCTGAATTACAGATGCCACCGGGGTGTCGGGACATTTGCCTAGTTTTTTTTAGGTACATTTTGATCCGGCAACGTTGCACTTAAGGTGGGATGCAGTGTTGCCAGTCTAGTACAATTGTACTAGATCTAGTACATTCTCTGAGAATCTGGTACTCTAGTACACTCGAAGCAAAATCTAGTACTTTTCCAGCGTATGTTTCCATTTGAAGTGTAAAATATATTGTTAAAAAAATTGCAAGAGAAATTAAAATAGTTGTTAAAAATGACTTTAGAGATAAAATAGTACATTTCTCGAGAGATAAAACATTGTTTAAAAATTGCACGAGACATCAAATATTGTTCAAAAATGGCTTGAGAGGTAAAAAAGGGCGTTAAAAATTGGTCGAAATATAAAATAGTAGGTATTAGAAATTGCTTGAGGGGTAAAATATTGTTCAAAAATTGCTCTAGGGATAAAAATACTGTTAAAAATTTAATGAAAGATAAAAATATTTTTCGAAAGATTAAATAGTATTATAAATTGTTAAAATCGTGTTCAAAAATTGCTCGAGGGATAAAATACTATTGAAAAATTTGTTGAGAAATTAAATATTATTCAAAATTGATTCAAGAGATACCTACTATTAGAAATTTCCCGAGATAAAACATTATTTAAAAATTTCTCGAACGATAAAATACCATTAGAAAATGCTCAAGAGATAAAATATTGTACAAACATTGCTCGAGATATAAAACATTGTTAAACATTTATCGAGAGTTAAAATATTTTTATAAATTTGTCAAGAGTTAAAATATTGTGCAGTTTGCTAAAGAGATAAAAAGGTTGTTAAAAATTGCTCGAGAGATAGAATAATGTTAGAAATTTATCGAAAGATAAAATATTGTTTAAATATAGCTCAAGAGATAAAAAAAGGTTCAAAAAATGTTCAAGAGATAAAATATTATCAAAAAGTATTAAAATCTTTTTCAAAAATTGCTCGAGAGATAAAATAGTGTTAGAAATTGTTAAAATTTTGTTCAAAAATTGCACGAGACATCAAATATTGTTCAAAAATAGCTTGAAAGGTAAAAAAAGGCTGTTAAAAATTGCTCGAGTAATAGAATACTGTTAGAAATTTGTTTAAAATTGTTTAAAAACTGTTCAAGAGATAAAATATTATCAAAAAGTATTAAAATATTTTTCAAAAATTGCTCGAGAGATAAAATAGTGTTAGAACTTGTTAAAATTTTGTTCTAAAATTGCACGAGACATCAAATATTGTTCAAAAATAGCTAGAAAGGTAAAAAAGGCTGTTAAAAATTGCTCGGTGGTGTAGCGGTCTAACGCGCTTATATTCATTTATAAGCAAGTTTATGTGTCAGAGACTGCTGGGCTTCGAATCCCAGACCATGTGGATTTTTAATTAAATTGCATGGTTCGGTATAGGATTTTATGTGTGCCGTATTAATAGAAATGCAATGTCTGTTTATATGACATGCAGATTATAAAAAATCGCCATGCATTACCGTCTCGATGATGGTGGGTGAGGTTTTCCGGGTTTTCCTCACCTGTAAGTCAAATGGCACCATCAATCATCTTTAAGTCGCCCCGGAGCGCCACGGAAAATAATAATAATAATAGCCGTCCCTTTCCCCGCACAAGCTAAGCTTTTGGGGTTAAAATTCACTCGTAAGGGGGTGAATTAGGGAGAGTATTATTATTATAATAGTGTTAAAAATTGTACAAACATTGCTCGAGGGATAAAAAAAAGTTGTTAAAAATTGCACGAGAGATAGAATCCTGTTGGAAATTTATCGAGAGATAAAATATTTTTTAAAAACAGCTCAAGAGATAAAAAAAGGTTTTTTAAAAACTGTTCGAGAGATGAAATAGTGTTAGAAATTGTTAAAATTTTGCTCAAAAATTGCACGATATCAAATAGCTTGAAAGGTAAAAAAGTCTGTTAAAAATTGCTCGAGTGATTAAATAGTGTTAAAAATTGTACAAAAAAAATATTGTACAAACATTGCTCGAGGGATTAAAAAAAGTTGTTAAAAATTGCTCGAGAGATAGAATACTGTTAGAAATTTATCGAGAGATAAAATATTGTTTCATAATAACTCAAGAGATAAAAAAAGATTTAAAAACTGTTCGAGAAATAAAAAATTATCAGACGGTATTAAAATCTTATTCAAAAACTGCTCGAGAGATAAAATAGTGTCAGAAATTTGTCGAGAGATAAAATATTGTTTAAAATTGTTGTGTTCGTGTTCTCTATAAACCTTTTTTTGCTCTTTAATGACCATACTTCATAATTAGAAAAATCTGGTAATTTTATAGAATCTAGTACATCTTTATGAAATCTGGTACATTTTTTAGATAAATCTGGTACATTACAAAAATATATTCTGGCAACACTGGTGGGATGGTACCAAACCACCTCAAAGCATCGGAGAGATGCGCACGCATAGTCGTACGATAAATATTGATAGAAAGGATCCAGGGATATAGGATTACGTCATCAGTAGTATTGGCAAAGGAAATTTTAGAATTAGGCGATAAGAAAACAATATTTATTTAAAAAAAAGTAACTGTAAATACAAGTGAATAAAAATAAATAAATAAAATTATTAAAAAAAAAAAAAAAGAAATAAACCGAATCTTTGAATAGACAAGGTGTGAATTCTTGCATTTCAAGTAGGTATATACGGAGTGTTTCAGAATAAAATACTTGTAGATCTTAACAAATTAATATGAAAAGTTAAGTATAATTATTTACCTTTAAACATTTCAGTTTTTATTTTACAGGGTGATAAAGTAAAGTTCATAAATACAAAATTTTCTAAATATCTTCCCTTACGGTAAATATTTTAACTTACAAATATGATATGTTAGTTAATCGTCATTATTAGTTAACACACTTTATTTTTATAAATTACGATAATCCATTGGCGTAGAATCAAGGGTTATAAAATCAATATTTATCCAAACCTTTTAGACACCCTATGTTTCATAAAAGTTAAAATTAGTAACATTTAATTACTTAAATTATAGCAATTCCATAAATCTCTTGGCAACAGGTTATTTTCAAGCCATTGGATTATGAAATAGTTGTTAAACTCTTCTATTCTTTTGTTAACTGGACAATCCTTCATTATTTCTAGCCAGCCTTCATCAATAAGATTTATGGGTAAATGAGCCAGCGAAAAACACATTTTTATGTGGTTTTGGATTTTCATATCATTCTTGTATAAAGAAGCTAATCCTACGCTTTGGATTCTTCTCCACAAACACTGACTAAAGTGAAAGTGTCCTTTAATTCTTAAAATTTTGTTAAAAGCTTCAATAACTTTAGTTTCGACATCTAACATAAAACGGCTTGGTTTACATTCCGGTAGATACTGTTTCTGTTTTTTAAAAACTATGTTATAAATGTTGTACTTTTTGTTAGGCAGTAATGTGAAAATAACAGGAACTATTGACGTTTCACTATCAGTCTGAAATCGATTGCAATCTAATTTTTGTGACATTTTCTTGCCGGCAAATAATCTACCTAGGTACCCTTATTATTTGAAATCTTCAAAACTTGTTTATCGAATAATTTTCATAGATATTGGTAGATATAGTTAATATTTATGTATTTAATAATAGTTAATAGGTTAAGCTAGAATAACATTTCCAGTTTAAATTCAGGATTTATTTTATTCCATTCTATTTGTATCAGTTTTTTCCACGAAATATATTAAATTTTTTACACAATGTTCCTAATAGGAATTAAGGATAAATATAAGTGACTTTTACGGGGATGAAACTACTAGTAATTACCATTCATAGCTCCACCCCTATTCGCGATGTTGCCATACTTAGCAGGAGCTCTCTTTCTATGTTGTTCTCTCTCGCGCAAAAACTGGGCAAGTGACCCGTAACCGCCACCGGAACCTGTGATTACTTGGTGGGGTACCTGGCTTAAAGCTGCTTTTTTTTACGCAGATTATTATTAAAAAATTAAAGATACCATATTTGATTTTGATGATTCATCTAAGGGAATATCTAATACAAAGAAGTTGTTTCAAAATCACATATTACCAAAGCAATTAGTGTTTTTAAAAAATTATGCATTTGTACCCAAAATTATATTAGATTTAGAACAAAAAAATTTACCTTTGGTGACTTCCGTAAATTTAATTAAGACGTTTGAATCAGAGTGTAAAAATGTCCAGGGCGATATTGGAAAGACGATTTTTCATAAATTTTCAAATGTAATTTTAAAAAATGAAGGATTTGTTGTTTTAAGAAACCTTGCTAATATTTATTCTGGTAACCTTGAAGATATTAATACTATTCATCCAGATATTTCAGGAAAATTTAAGTTTGCACCTATTACTTCTGTAGATGTCGAAAGGAGTTTTTCTTTGTACAAGTACATACTTACTGATAGGAGACAATCATTTAATACAGGTAATTTAGAAAAACATCTAATTGTTCATTCGTTTTATAATAATGTTGATTTGTAAATAAAATTAGTTAATAATTAAATAATTATTAAGTATTATATTAGGTATTGTAAAATAAAACAAATAATAAATATTAATAAACTATTTCGATCAAATAACAAATTACTCTTATTGCATATGCTCTGCATATTTTTCAATTTTGTACGTATATATTGAAGTATTTTGCGGCATATATATGCGCATATTTAACTACTTTTTGGGTGCATATATTCCTAGGTCTACTTATAACATTTTCTGTCTTCTTATTATTAACTAAATGGTAATATTAAGTTAAAGTCCCATCCTGGACCTGCCTGCAGGGTGCCGTACGATTGTATCCTTTGTTTAGCCGAAATTGCAAAAAAAAAGGAAAAATTTTAAACAAAACTCAAACTCGTTATACAAATGGCTATTGCACGAAATACAAGTATTTACTTTGCTGATCTAAGTTGCTTGGCTTCCTTTTAATTTACTAATTATTATTAATTTTCTGAGCCCCAAAAACTCTTTGTTTCCAAACGACGCTCACAATTGACACTCAGAATTGCCCATTAGCAAAGTAATTCAAAACCAATCCATTACCATGGCGCAACGTTCAAATGAAGGGCATCTTCTTACAGTAATAATGCGGGTAGAACCTTAATTTATATTTAAGTTTGTAGCCTGGCATATGACGCTCTGAAATTACATCTTGCTTACCCAACGAATTTATGTTTCCGAGATATTTACGCGAAATTTATGGAACTCTTCCCTCCGTTGGGCTAGCCACAAAAATTAACCGTCTTAATACAAATTGCAAGGATTTCGAAATGATTAATTTCAAATTGTGTGGTCGTTGAATTACGGGGGATGTTATAAAATATCGCAGTCGTTAACAAGGCATTGTTGTTATCTACCGGGTATCCAAATAAGAATATATTATATGGAGAGTGCCATATGTATTATTTTAGTGTAGCACTATTGTAATAATTGGCATTATTATTGGAAAATATAAAGAATTTACCAAAAATTCTAAAAAAGTATTTTTATTGTTTTAAATTAAAAATTCAAAAGGACACACATGTATGGAAATAAAACAAATAATCAGGTTATTACTACAGTCAATGGCTTACATTAAACTAAGGAATACAAGGTAGAACGTGGGCATTCTAACAAGTAGTACTATCACGTAAATTTTGGGTTTAGATAGAGACTAGACAGAAAGAAAAAGACTTGAGTGAGGACTGAGGTCTAAGACTCTCGCCGAAGATGAGACTCTCGTTTTCGGGACTGTTGAATTTTAATTTTTAAAGACATAAATAATACTCTACCTATTTACTGTTTATATATTTATACCACCTGTTTTTATACATGTTATTTTCTCCTTACTCTTCTTTTGATTTCGCGTTGACTTCTTCATCTCCATTCTGTGGAACTTTCCTGTTTCCATCGCAATTTTTTCATCTGGTGGCGAGTCGTGGGGCCTGGCATAGCGGAATAGCTCTCTGATAGAGCGGCATCGCTAATTTTCAAATCGTTTTTTGTGGACGTCTCGTCCTAACATCAAAGGGCGTTGTTTAGGGCAGGCCGCAAACTACGTCGACCCATGTGTCCCCAAACACCCTCTAATCTGAATATTTTTAGAAAAATGTCACCAGTCACAGTCTGGGGAAAAGGTCCTTAGAGTTTATCCACTCACACCGTGACAACCTCTCCTCTAGTTTTGTCCTATCGTGGACACTGCTTGGGGGTTGATCGGAAATATACCTCGATCGGTTATTGTAACAGGGATCCTTACCGGGCACTGCCGACTAAAAGGAAACCTAAGTAAACTGAGAGTAGTAGAGGATAGTGAGTGCAGATTCTGTGAGGAGGAGGACGAAACCTCCATTCACATCCTAACTGAATGTGTAGTACTCCAGAATCCAAGGGCACTATATCTAGGACGATATCAAATAGAAGAGGTAGACTTACCTAACTTGAAGCCACTTCAAATCCTACACTTCCTTGAGAAAATAGGATTGGAAGGGTCGCTATAGGCATTGACAACAGTGAATATTCTTTCTTTGTAAGTTTTAGTGTCGGGAATTTTCACCACTAATACACTTCCTCTGTCGTCAACATTTTTCCAAAACTTGAAACGAAAGACCGAAAACCGATAGTAGTATTAAGACGCTAAATTTTTTAGTTTGTGAAGCATTGACATTACTTAGGTAAAACCATTTGATGATTTTCACAAGCCTTGATTTTTTATATTACCTTTTGATTGGGGTTTACAAACTTGTTCGAGAAATGTATCCAATAATAATTGGCCCCTTTACGTCTTAAGCCTGCTCATGTAAAATATTTAGGCTCCTTACTTCGCCTATTTATCTTAAAATATTTGGTCCCTTATAAATATGCCCATGTAAAATTAGATGATCCCTTGACTTCCTTAAATCTGTTCATGTAAAAATATTTGCGCCTATTGTCGCCTACTTATAAAAATTTTAAATAATTTCGAAAAGGCGACAACATCTTTTTTAATTTTGATTTTATTAATATCAATTCTTTGGGAAATGCATTTATCATTCTGATAGTTTAAAAATAGTAATGTTGGACGACTACTGACGTATTTTTTACATATTTTTTAAAAAATTTCAGTAATTAAAAATTTTCGAGTTGTTTTTGTCTTGATTTTGGAAAAATTTACTAAAAAAGCTAATGGGTCTTGTAAATCACTAATTTTCATGCAATGCATCTCATTAACCGGACAAGCTTCCATAATTATTAATGACTTTAAAAAATAAATACCTTATTGTTATATATGAAGAAAAACCTTAATCAATAGACTTTAATCGTCTGATGCTTACTAAAAAATGTAATCCAAGGTCTTGTATATCACTAATTTTCATAAAATACATCTGATTAGCCCGACACGCATCCGTTTTTAACCGTTATTCTTAAATGAGTACGTCAAAATTTTACTCTCAACATTTCTGGGCTGTTTTCAATAAGGGTGTTCAATTATTTAAAAAATAAAACACAATTTACAGATTTCATTTTTTTTGTTAAACGTAATGTCAAATGTGAAATGTCTATTCATTGCCTATTTTTCGATTTGGATTTTTTGATTTTTCGGTTTTTCGATTTTTCGTTTATTCGTTTTTTCGATTTTTCGACTTTTCGATTTTTTTGTTTTTAGATTATTCGATTTTTCTATTTATCAATTTTTCGATTTTTTGATTTTCCGATTTTTCGGTTTTTTAATTTTTTGATTTTTAGATTTTTCGATTTTTTGATTTTTCGATTTTTCGATTTTTCGAATTTTCGATTTTCGTTAGTGAGTCGTAGAAAAAAATATGCTGTACAACTAGACTGGATTTTCCATCCACTCTTGTTGCACAAACTACTAATTTTTGCGTTCAACTAGGTAGTGAGAACACTGCAAAAAAAATTAAATCCATCAATCACACCCAACTACTATTATTTTTATAATTTTAAATAAGTTGTTTGATTGCAACTATGAAAGTCGCAACCCCCCTTAGAAATCTCACCTCTACAATCAGCAGCTGTTGTTTGACAGGTCGTTGGAGAATGTTTGCAATGTATGGAATGTTAGGAATCTTAGGAATGCATAAAATTAGTCACATTAGAAATGCATGGGAGTATTTTAAGAAAATTAATATTAAAGTAGTTAGGATGAAGTGAAACTACTGAAAATCAATAGGGTTCTAAGTAAATCAGAACTTTCGTTCTCGAGTTATCGTGCCGGCATACATAGATACACACAGACGACCAGACGAAAATTTTTTTTTGAATTTTCGGAAACACAAAAAAAGTCTAAAAATGTGGGGTTAAGAAAATTTTTTTGTCTGCACGAATTCAATACTGAGGCCCCATAGGGCCTCAGTAATTTCTGTAAAAAAAAATGATATTTCTCCTTATTTCTTTAATAACTTAAACTTCCCCTCTTTCCCATCAGTCAAATACTATCAAAAAACACCGTCTGTCACCAAATGTAACAACCGGGAATCCTAAATGTAACAACCAACTAGTCTAAAGGACCTCCGCTTGCCACCAAATGTAACAACCAACTAGTCTGAAGACCCTTTGTAACTATTAATAGGTCTTAGCTACTGTTGTTAGCATACTATTAAGGGATTAAGGCAGCACTGTCACCAGCCAAAGGGTCCTGGAGACCAGAAAGAACATGCATTCACCATTGGCAAACAAAAATAATAAATACATGATGACATCGAAATATGCCTACCAGAGTAATATAAACAACCAAAATGCAGTGGTTCTTGTTCTTTCAAAATAAAAAAAAAACAATATTTAGCACGAAAATCCAGATATAATAAAAATACGTGTGGCACTCGGGGACTGCCGCGGTAAAGCTATTGCATAGCATTTTTTATCAACTTATGCAATTATAAATATTTATTTATTTTATTTATGCAGTATTTTTTTTCTTTGATATTAATTCAAGTTTTTTCTATGATATTAATTCAAGTCACACTTTTTGAGCGTGGTGACCGATAAAACAAATTTTTTTCTTTTATTGAATAAATGAGAAGCTAATATTGTTTAAAATATATTTATTATCTTAAAATACATGTAGGTTATTCAGGAATTTTTATCATTGAAACTATAGGTTTATGGTAACTGAAAGTTTAAGACTTGATATCCTCTAAATATTTGGACAATACCGCGTCAATGGTGGTCCCATATTTTGTTGTGGATTCTTATGGATCATTATTCATTTTCAAATTCAATTTTTCCGAAATTGTGTCTAAAAGAGATAGAATCAGTTATGAGCAGTTAGCAGCTAGTCTACACGCATATGTCTAGTCGCACACACAAACACCGTGCCGAAGTCTGCCGAACTGAAACGACGTTAGACGATGCACGGCTTTTAACGCAGCACCGCTGTGCCGGTCGGAGTGGGGGGTGTTAGGTTTATTTTCGTTACGGAATTTCTTGATTTGGTCGCCGCGCTCAAAGCCCGCGATAAAAGCTATGCACTTTTATCGATTTTTCCATTTTTCGATTTTTCCATTTTTCGATTTTTAGATTCTTCGATTTTTGTTAGTGAGTCGTAGAAAAAATATGCTGTACAACTCCAGTGGGCTCGAACTCACTCGTGGACGCGGCCAAAAAGCACGCTGTCTCACCTAGCATTGTGTCTAAAAGAGATAGAATCAGTTATGAGCAGTTAGCAGCTAGTCTACACGCATACGTCTAGTCGCACGCACACAAACACCGTGCCGAAGTCTGCCGAACTGAAACGACGTTAGACAATGCAGACAATGGTTTATTTTCGCGGAATTTCTTGATTCGATCGCCGCGCTCAAAGCCCGCGATAAAAGCTATGCAATAGCTTAAAAATTAATATCTAATATTTACGCCAGCCGGGAACATTAGTGATATCAATTTATTAGAAGCCAGAGAAAGCTCTTCTAGTTCTTGTATTGCATAAATGTTCCAGTCCGCAGACGTATATTTAACTCCGCTTCATACTAATACGAATAGGGTCGGATAAAACCTTCCATGGCTTTAACGCCGCACCGCTGTGCCGGTCGGAGTGGGGGGTGTTAGGTTTATTCGCATTACGATGTTACGAAATTTCTTGATTCGGTCGCCGCTCAAAGCCCGCGATAAAAGCTATGCAATAGCTTAAAAACACAATAAATCATTACATATCAAAACCTCTAAATACATTTTTTAGGCCTTTGAAAATGCGCTGTTCCGCTGATAAACATTACTCTTTCAGAATAAAAAAAACAATGTTTGGCATAAAATTTCAAATAAAATTTTTAGTACGAATAATTCAAAACATTAATATCATTCAAAAACACAATAAATCATTACATTGACAGATATCTAAATACGTTTTTTAGGTCTTTAAAAATCCGCGGTTCCGCGGATAACTATTACTTTATCAAAATAACTAAAACCAATATTTAGCACGAAAATTCAAGTATAATTTTTATGCCAAATGATTCAGTGCATTAGTATTATTCAAAAACACAATAAATCATTACATAGCAAAACCTCTAAATCCGTTTTTGAGGCCTGTGAAAATCCGCTGTTCCGCTGATAAACATTACTCTTTCAGAATAAAAAAAAAACAATATTTGGCACAAAATTCCAGATAAAATTTTTAGTACGAATGATTCAGAACATTAGTATCATTCAAAAACACAATAAATCATTACATAGCAAAACCTCTAAATAAGTTTTTTAGGCCTTTGCAAATGCGCGGTTTCGCTGATATACATTACTCTTTCAGAATAAAAAAGAAACAATATTTTGCACGAAAATCCAGATATAATTTTTAGTACAAATAATTCAGTGTATTAGTATCATTCAAAGACACAATAAATCATTACATTGCTAGACATCTAAATACGTGTTTTAGGTTTTAGGTCTTTAAAAATAAGCGGGTCCGCGGATAAGCATTACTTTATAAAAATGACAAAAACCAATATTTAGCACGAAAATCCAAGTAGAACTTTTAGCACAAAGGATTCAGTGCATTAGTATCATTTAAAAACACAATAAATCATTACATAGCAAAACCTCTAAATATGTTTTTTAGGCCTTTGGTTATGCGCCGTTCCGCTGATAAACATTACTCTTTCAGAATAAAAAAAAAACAATGTTTGGCACAAAATTCCAGATAACATTTTTAGTACCAATGATTCGGAACATTAGTATCATTCAAAAACACAATAAATCATTACATAGCAAAACCTCTAAATAAGTTTTTTTTGTCTTTAAAAAGTGCGGTTTCGCGTTCGAGGAAAAACATTACCCTATCAAAATATCAGAAACCAATATTCAGCACGAAATTCCAGATAGATCCATCCATACATTAAATTATTATCTATTATTTCGGTATTCAACTATGTATATTATGTTATTTACGAATATATTATATATACATTTTATAATGTGTATGAATAAACCTATCATACGTTAAACAAAGCTCTTAAATCACTTCTTCACCTTTTTCCGTATCTGGGCCTGACGCGAGTAAAGTAAAAAACACACGGAAAACACAACGTCGAAATAAATCTAATTAAAGTGAGTTATGTTGAGTTTTGCGTGAAGTGAATTAGGGAAAAGTATTCGAAGACTGTTAAGTTCCCTAATGCGATTCCCGAAATTTATGAAATTCCGAGCGGGCGAAAAAGCGAGAAGGGTGGATTACTGACACAGAAGCTACGATGCTGCTGGCTGCTTGCCGTTTGCCGCGAGACGTTGGAACAGAGGGTGGGCTAGATCTATGATAGGGGGTGACAAAATGTCATTATTCGGAAATGCACTGTGTCCCGGGAGTCTTCAAGAAATTTATATGGGCACGTTTTAAATTGGGGTTTGCGTTATTAAAATATTCATGATAAATAGAAAAGAAAATTGGTTTTTCTTAAAAAAAAAGGAAAAAAGAAAGCTTTTTGTGGATTAAGTTTTTTGTCGTAGCTTAGTAAAAATGGCTTGTTATCGTTTAAGCGTTTGTAAAAAATGGCATATACAGGGTGGCGCATCCTATACGCGTCTGTCTCTATAAGGAAAACGACTTAAAATTTGAATTTTTTTTAATAGGGATATAAAGGGCCATTAACACTACAAATTAAAAATAATTTGGATTATACAGGGTGACCCAAAAATAGGAATTTATATCAAAGTTATGTTTTTTAAAGGTGGTGTCTTTTGATTCCCCGGAAAAAATAAAGTAAAGTTTCTGCAATATTTCCTATAGGTACCTATCTTTTTTCGTTTTTGAAACATTTAAAGGATTCTTATTTTGTAAGTTTGAACAATATAATCTAGTATGTCGCGGTTATTTAAAACACATCAACAGTCACCTGCCATATGCGTAGCCAAGATATGACTATCGAATAAAATGCAAATTTTTCCATTACATCATTTAGTTTAATTGAATTCATCTTACATATGGAGTTGAATAATATTCTTATTTTAAATAGTATTTAATAACTTAAACTTATAGATATTTAAATTATCTTTCATTCCATATAAGATTTCCCTATACCTAAATTCAACGGTTTTTTTAGTAAATATCTGTTTTTATGTTTAACATAGCTAATTTTTGTAAATAATGTTTCCCGTCAAAGTGACCATTGAATTTAAATGTCAAATGCTAGTTTGACATTTCTATTTAGTAAGTTAGATAATAAATGTACGAAAAATCGAATTTAAAACATGAAAACTTATTCTAAAGCAGAGAGAATTGAGAGAATTGTTCTTGGTGAGTATCATTTCAAATTTTTCAAATTTTCAAATTTTTTAAATTTTTCAAAATATTCTAATTTTCAAATTTTTCACCTTCATAGTTTTGGGATAAATTTTATAATTTCATAAATAGTTTTTGGGAATTGATTAAAAAAAGTCTTATTTTCTTTAGTATATTCGATTAACGATAACGCTCTGACGCTCTGTGATGCTTTCTAGTTTAGTTTTATGTTATGGCACACCAAAAAAGCATTTATTTAATAAACCAAACCGAGATTCCAATAATGATCGTAAAAATAGCCATAAATGAAGCAAATCATCGATTTTCTAGCAGATTAATGGTGTGTCAAGGGCCTACGAGGGCCATGAAAATTTTAATTGCCCCATTAAATGTGCATTAATGACCCGAAGCGTCATAATTACGTATTGACGGTATTATATTTCAACTAATATTTTGTAAAATTTAATATCCGAACATTGATTAATCCTATTTATACATGATTATTAATACAAAAAAAGTTTTAACCTGCATGCTAAGAACATTAAATGGATATAAACACGTGCTTCTATATGTATATACAGGGTAAATACTAAATTGATACTTTTTTAATTGTGCAAAGAGAAATAATTAAAACAAATTTGGAACTGGACTTGTGTATAAAAAGTTACGCTAAATAATAAGTCTGTTTGTGTGGTTATCTTTTTTCTTTTGGTTTTTCTTATGAATCAGCATTCATTGTGTACCGATTATTGCAATTCAGTCGCGTGTGATTTTAGTAACGTATTTATCTGCGGAAAAAACAATTGTATCCCTTTTACGTTCAACGTGTTCTAGAATTACAACTTGAAGATTTCCCCCGTATCGTTCAGTTTTGTGAACTAATCTCTATAAGAGTTAAAATGTCCATATGGAACTAGAGTGCTGACTGTAGAAGAAGGAATATGCAGTAGAGAAATAACTTTTTAAAAAAGGACAATACCATTAAGGAGAACCACAATTGGTATTTTCAAATTCATGGCTAGCTGCACATAACACAAATGGATTTTTGCATTTTGTGCTTCTGGACTTCTCAAGGAATAAAAGTGGAGAAAATTCCTCGTAAAGACAGCTATTAGGAAGAAAAGATGCAAAATAAAATTAAAATTTTTTATATGCAATATGCCTTTTCGAAATAGTTGACAGCAGAGCTATTAGAGACATGGAAGTAAGTGAACAGCAGCTTCTACAAGCAAATGACTTTACTTGGTCTGAACGGGTAATTCAACCCGATAGAATACCATTTACAGGTCAACCTGGTTTCAGGATAAATCCAAATGGAAATGTTCCTATAGATTACTTCAACCTGGTAGCCAATAATGATTTTTATGAACTTGTTATTTCAAATAAAAATGACTATGCTATTGAAATACTTTCAAAAAGTGAAACAGAATCAAGCAGGATTTCTTTCTGGAAAGACTTAACTGCAGGTGAATTTAAAACTTTTCTCGGTCTTTTATTCCATATGGGAACAATAAAGCTAAACCGCATAAATGATTATTGGAAAACTAATCCGTTATTTAGTCTGCCAGTTTTTGCGAATTATATGAGTCGCAATAGATTTATTTTAATTTTACGTGCCTTGCATTTTTGCGTGAATACAGATGAAGCCGTGAGTAAGCTGTATAAAATATCCCCTTTGATTGATTTTTTCAACGATAGAATGGCAGCTATTTATTATCCGAAAAGAGAGATAACAATTGACGAATCTTTAGTTTTGTGGCGAGGAAGACTTCAATTTAGACAGTATATAAAAGGTAAACGACACAAGTTTGGTATAAAATTATATATTTTAACAGAATATACTGGAATTATTCAAAAGTTAATCGTCTACGGTGGTTCACAAGATCGTACAATTGGAGGAAGAGATCACACACAAAAAGTCGTACTGAAATTAATGGAGAGTCATATGAACACTGGACATGCTTTGTATATGGATAACTTTTATAATAGTGTTCATTTGACTAAAAGATTACTCGAAGCTAATACCTACGTCACAGGCACATTGCGACAAGACAAAAAAGGTAATCCGAAAAATTTGATGAAAAAAAAAAATTAGAAAAAATCAAGTAGCAAGTATGTACAGTCCTGAAGGAATATGTATTACCAAATGGAAAGATAAACGAGAAATTTGCATGATATCTTCAGAATTTTGTGATCAGATGACTGCAACAAGATCTAGAAGAGGAATTGAATCCGAAAAACCTGAATTAATTGTTAAATACAATAAATATAAAGTTGGTATTGATTTAAGTGATCAAATGCTGAGTTACTACAGTTGTGAACATAAGCGTATACGGTGGTATAAAAAAATTGGAATACATATTTTCCAAATAATATTAAATAATGCACATTTCCTCTATAATAATGGAAACGAGAGAAAAATGTCGTTGTACAATTTTCGACTGTCTGTTATTGAAAGCCTTTTAGGACCATCGCCACAATCTCTGCGTGTGAGAACACCATCAGTTGGACATTTACCTCAGTATTGTCCAAAAGGTCTTAACAACAAAACCAAAAGAAGACGTTGTAAATATTGTTGGGACACCAGCAAAATACGAAAGGATTCTATTTTTTACTGTCCTCAATGTCCCAATGAACCTGGTTTGTGTTTGGAGAATTGTTTTAGACTATTCCATGAGAATTTGCATAATTAAAATTTGTTTAGTGTTACGTCCCCGTTGGATATAGTTTTAATTACTTGTATTTCTTTCATTTGTTTCATTCATGTTCTATGTATTTTTTTGTTTTTGTTCTTTTTTAAAAATAATTGTTACGTTTTGCAAATCGAAACGCGCTCAGAGCGGTGGCGGCACATGGAACAAAATTTCAAACCACATGCCAGCGCCGCGTCAGGCGCGGTCATTTTTTATTTTTATTTTACACGAAAAAAAAATTCATAATCTGTTTATCTAGACACAGTTTAATATTTAACAATAAAATATATCACAATATTTTATAAAAATCGTACTGGCATGTAGATATTATTTGAAAATTATACCGGAGACGAATGTGTTAACTATGCAACTTACAACTCGGCTGCTGATAGCCAGTGTAACAATACGGCTTTTTTATGAATTTGTTCCAGAAGCTATACCTAGGTATAACAGATTATTATAAAAAATATACTGACAATTTTTACAGAACTGCAAAATTTAAAAAATAATAGTAGCCGGATGGCCAAAATTTGAACTGGCTATGATTGTTGGATTTAATTTTTTTGCAGTGTGTAATGAAGTCAATTTTTCTTCAATCGGTTTATTTTAATTTTTCATTTTTAATAAATATTAAACGCGCTTGAAATGTTGGTCCTGGGCTAAAACAGCTGCGCACTGCCGATCGACATATCGATGCGCGGTGGTACTGCCGTTGGTGGGGTTTCTGCTATGGAAAGGGAATCGACGGTTGAACCAGGTCCGAGATTGAATTAAAAATTTTAGTTCCTAATACACCGATTTATCGAACAGCCGAAAATAGAAAAATTATTTAGACACCGAAATCCACGATTCCAATATTGCTCGCGAGAGATACAATTTTAAACCGATATAAATTTCTAGCCGCGTATTTGATTTCAGCCAGTTAAAAGTAAAAGCCGCATTCTCAATTAGGTCCGCCGTCGATAAATTTTTCGTATCGTGTTTATAAATCCGTTAGGTAAAAAACCTTGTTAAATATTTCGATAGAAATATTTCTTTTTATTGGGAAAATTTTTAAAATAGGGTTTCCAAAATCACTTAAAAAATCATATCTTAAGAACGGATAGACGGAATTTAACGAAACTTGCACCGAAGGTGCGGACCCACGAGACGCTTCCGAAAAAAAAAATCGGCGTGAAAATCTGTTTGACGGTTTCCGTGGAAACCGCGAAAATCCTCGAAAAATCGCACGGAAATCGTCCGAACGTCCTATGGGTCCCTTTTCCGGAATTTGGGTGCACTATGGAAGTGAGTTTGCATAAACGGCAGATACTTAAGAGATCTTAGTCGGCTCATCAAAAGCATTTTTTTGTCTAACGTCAACTGTCACTTTTTTATGACGTTTTGAAAATTTCTTTATCCTTTTTCGACGTTTTAATGGAAACGAATAATTTTTTGAATATTTTTCCCAAACACCCTTCGCCTCTCTCTACCTCACCACGCACACAATTTTTCGTCGGGCGCCATTTTTTTTTTAACCAATTCGTATGAGGGGTTTCCGGGCGACTTTAAAAAATCGTACCGTCCGAAAGGATGGATATGAAACTTGGAAGGAAGGTGTATACCCACGGGACGAATCTGGAAAAAAATTAGCGTCAAAATGTGTTAAGCGGTTTCCATGGTAACCGCGAAAAACCTCAAAAAATCGCACGGAAATCGTCCAAACGTCCTATGGGTCCCTTTTCCGGGAATTGGGTGCACTATGAAAGTGAGTTTGCATAAACGGCAGATACTTAAGAGATCTTAGTCGGCTCATCAGAAGCAATTTTCCGTCTACCGCCAACTGTCACTTTTTTATGACGTTTTGAAAATTTCTTTATCCTTTTTCGACGGTTTATTACAAATGAATAATTTTTTTATAATTTTTTTTAAACACCTTTTGCCACTCTTTAACTTACCACAAACACGGAATTTTTGACGGGCGCCTTTTTTTTTTCGGACAAATTTCGTATGAGAGATTTCCGGACGAAACATCCCCCAACATCATGTCCGCGACCTCTACTAATTCTATCGAAATATTTCCCTTTACCTCTTCTTTTTTTTTTAGAGAGGAAGTAACAGGTGTTTTACGACTTTTACTTCCTCTAAATGATCAAGTTTGGTCATCTTTCCGAAGCATCGACGACGCCGAAACGCCACCGCGCTCAGTCCGAAGACCTCACTAAATCATTCAATCGGTAGTAGCGACGGGCGGTGTGTACAAAGGGCAGGGACGTAATTAACGCGAGCTTATGACTCGCGCTCGTTTTTTCGTTCATATTTTTATAGAAGAAACGTTTTATATTGAGACCATATTTAATTTAAAAACCGAATTATCTTTTAGAAATAGGAACATTTTAATTCAGTGTTGAGTTAAAAGATATAATTTGATTTCATTAATAAATATTAGAATTTATTTCTTGGCAAATATAATACTGTTTTTAAAAATATAGCTCTTTAAAGATAGAAGACCGTTTCTTTAAAGGAAATTGAATTTGATTTTAATAATAAATGATAGGATTTAGTTCTTTAAAATTTTAATACCGTTGACATTTGATAGTTAATCTGACCTAAGAAATTAAACTTTTCTTTTTGGTAGGTTAAATCGGGAATTAAATTTGATTTCATTGATAAATACTTTTGTTTAGTAAGTGCCGCGTTATAAATAACTTGGGAATATTTAGAAACGCAGTTTTCGAGGAGACGTTTTCCTTCTTTTAATAGTTTGTTTATTCTTTTACCGCAAATTTAAATAATCTTAAATAGCATCCTGTCCCTGTCTGAGCGGGTTCGTGATGACGATCAGTTCATTCTTGGATTGGGTGCTATCCGCGTTATTTTTTTTTAGTTAATGTGCAAACCTCAAATTTAAATAACCTTAAATAGTATCCTGGCCCTGTCTGAGCGGGCTCGTGATGACGATCAGCTCATTCTTAGATTAGGTGCTATCCGCGTTAGTTTTCTTTTTCCCCTTAGTATTCTTTATTTTTCGTGCAAATTGCAAATTAAAGAAATCTTAAATAGCTTCATTGCCCTGTCTGAGCGGGCTCGTGATGACGATCAGCTTATTCTGGGATAATAGGCTACCCCGGGTATAAATTAATTTTTTTCCCTTTTCGAATATTTACTACAAGTAATTCTTTCACGATCCTGTCTCCTCGCACTCTCTGCGACCGTATATATAATTTTTCCTTACCGAAATAGTAAAGTACATTTGAGTTTAATTCCCGATACGACAGTTAAATAGTTGATTTTTGCTACGACCGCTCTTAGAAATGTTCCTTACCAAAATGGAAAATTATGTTTTAGTTTAATTACCAACTAAGTCATGTTAATTTTTTCTGCGACCGAAACACTCATTTTATTTTAATTTAATGTTGACGTCTGATTGAGACTAGTCGGGATTCAATACCGTCCGTTTTTTTGTTTTGTTTGTTCAGGGTGGGCGTTGAAATATATAATTTTTTAAATTTTTAATGTGTAAATAGTTATTCACAATATATGTGTCAATGTTAACTTACCGTATTACTGATTACTATTCCATACTTTATTTCCCCCTTGTATTTCAGCTAGTGATAAATTCTGTACCAGCCCAAGCAACGATTAAAGCCCGTTACTTGTGGCCTACTATTACTTTTTCTTTTTGTAGTCTGTAGGTAGAATATCTAATATCCATGTGGGTGCAGAAAAAATAATTTTCAACACTTTAACTTTGCTTCCTAAGGAGAACGTTATTCTTGGAATGGTTTCGTCATTATTAGGACCCATCAGCACGAAATAGACAATCTTGACTCGAGTCTCTAATTGAGCCTACTACTTTTTGTACCTCAGGTACAAAAACATGCATTTTACTTCCTCATTATAAGGACTGAAGTGGCATTTTTACTCCCTTGGGAATAAAATAATTTTAGTCCCAAGGGATTAAATAATTTTAGTTTCGCAAATAACAGAACTAATAGAAACCATAGCACACTACTTTATTCTGGAGCAGTGGCGGCTCGTCATAATTTAAAATGAGTGTTTACTTTTTCCAGTAATTTTATCATTTGTAAGTTCGGTTCAAAACTTTGTACATGTTCCAATATCGCTGTTTTTTTTTATTATTTGAGTTTATATTAAGTGTAGTTATTATTATCAACATCATACTGTTTTCAAGCACTACAACTATTAATAAATGCATTTTTTAGTTAGTGTGATATTTGTTTTGCTTTTAATACGTTGAAAACCACCTATAAACATTATTAGTTAGTAAACTGACTTTTCTTCATAATTTGAGATTATTTTTAAATATATATTAGGTTTTGCAGAAAGCTTAACATTGATTTTTGTGTAAAAAATATTATATGAAACTTTACCTACCATTTTTCAGTTTTTATTGTAAGTTTAACCGGTCCGATTATCCGGTTAACCGGTCCGGATATCCGGTTAACCGGTCCGGATATCCGGTTAACCGGTCGACCGGTCAGATTATCCGGTTAATCAGTCGACCGGTCAGATTATCCGGTTAACCGGTCCTATTATCTGGTTAACCGGTCCGATCAAACTGAGCCAGTCGATACGGACCGGTTAGACCGGATTCGGCGGTTTAACCGTAACCGTGACCAGTTAAACCTGTCACTGGTTTATCCGTAACCATCACCGGCGTAATCGTGGCAAAACACATCCACCAAATCCTTTGTTTTCAATAGAAATGGGGTCACTTTACTAACCATTTCACTTTTCCTTACCCGTGACAACCAGGCAGTACATGCTTGATTTTTTAAAACAGGCACTCACTAAATAAAAATTAAACTTTATTTAAAATTTAAAAAAGGAAACAGTCACTCACTTCCCACTGGGTGGGTAAGTAGGTAAAACTAAAAAACAAAAACAAACTATATTCAAGTGAAAAAAGACATTCAAAAATAAATTATAATTAATTGGGACATAAAATAAGAAATATTAACAAATACCTAATAACGAAACTGACTATTTTTGTTATTGTTTAGTTTTGATGCAAAAAAATCAACTTATCAAACGTTTTCCGGCAGCAAACAGTTTCTTTTCGCCGAAACTATTTTTCCTGCACTGGAAAACACCTGTTCACTGAAAGTTGATGTGGCTGGTACACATAAATACGGTTATACGGTTATAAAACGATTCCGGTTAAATCGGTTACGGTTAAACTGGTTACGTTTAAATCGGTTCCGGTCAAACCGGTTACGTACTTTAACGGTTTTTTGGTCCTACGGAACCGGTTGACCGGTCACGGTTACCATCCTTACCTGCGGTACAAAAAATAGCGTTGTACCACGAAACTAAAGTGCGTTTCAATCCCTCGAGTAATTGTTGCCCGAGCGGAGCGAGGCCAGCATTCTTCACTCTCGGGAGTTAAAGTGGCACTTTAGTCCTTTGGTATATAATATAGTATTTCGTTTTGTAGTTTGTAATATGCATGTGGATGTAGAAAAAAATAAAGATCAACTCTTTAACGCATCAATTTTTAAATAAATATTTAGTTTTGAAGTACACGCATGCGAATGTACCCATAATCCAAACGTTCGAGATTCATAGTACTTAGATTTTTATCTTCGTCAAAGTCAATAAAAGAGACATTAAAAAAAACTACGTTAACAGTAATTGAATTTTTCAATAAATAAATATAAGTAAATATACTTAGGTATATCCTTCATCGCAATCTGAAAAACAATAGTCTAACCAACCCTGGCAGGAAGTCCCTTTGATCACAAAGGAAAGCTAGATAAAAGTGGGAAGCTCCTTCGAAACTCGAGTCTTTCCGTTTTTCGATGAGAAGAATAAAAAAAAAACGGTTTTAAATTACTTCAATTCAGTCAAAATTCGTAGACGGGAATGCGGGCGGGTTTCCAACTTCATAAAACAATAACGAAACTAGAGTATTAGAGGGAAGGTAGATAATAAGAATGAGTAAAAGAGCAATTTAACCTGTAATTTTACGTACGCTTTTGCTTGATGCATCTTGTAATTAATTTTTAACTAAATTATGCTAGAAGATTATGCCGGATCTTGTATTTAATAAAGTTTGTTTAATTTTAAATACATTTATTTCATGTAGACATTTGATTCGTCAAAGATGTTTAATATTCAAAATTTACATAATCTTCTATAGAATACATTGCGCATTCGTTTGCAAAATTGTTTTAATTCGTAATTATTTTTTTTTTTAATGTCCGGAAGGCTCTCCTGATTATAAAAGTGTAAGATGACACTCGATATCTGTTGATGTTATTGTTTAAACAACGAAAAATTAATTAAGCCAGAAAAAATGAATTTTTGCAATGAATTAATTTTTTTTATATTCTTTAGGATATTTCGAATAAAAAAAGTCCTTACGCCCATCATCGTATCTTTAACCGTTTAATTGTTATAAATGTTTTAAAATCCGAAATTGACGAAAATTCTAATTTTCTTGAATTAAGGAGGTCCTTTCGCCACCAATGTTAAATAAAAAATATTAGATTATGACTAAAATTAATTTTTTTCTAATAGTTGAAGTCCTTATTTATCTAATAGTGAACTTTTAACTATACCTTACCGTGCAAATTTTTGAGAATTTTTTTTTTAAAAATGTGAGTATTTGTACAGTTTCTTACGAGAAAGTAAGACTTTCGAATTATAATTAAGTATACTAATATTTATTGATTAGATGGAGTAGAAAAAAACTAAAACTAAGGTTTTTGAAATATTTAGGTTTTGTTTTTTACAATAAAATATATAGGTCACCGTGGAATTTATTGAGAACTTAATATTAAAAAAAAATTTTCAACTAGGTTACTTGAAATTTTTTTTTTATATTAATTTCTCAATAAATTCCATGGTAAACTATATATTTTATTGTAAAAAACAAAACCTAAGTATTTCAAGAACCTTATTTTTAGTTTTTTTCTACTCCATCTAATCAATAAATAATAGTATAATTCGAAAATTGTTGTTAACGTCTTACTTTCTCGTAAGACACTGTACAAATACTCACATTTAAAAAAAAATTCTCAAAAATTTGCTTGTTAAGGTATAGTTAAAAGTTCACTATTAGATAAATAAGGACTTCAACTATTAGAAATAAAATACATTTTAGTCATAATCTAATATTTTTTATTTAACATTGGTGGCGAAAGGGGTGGCGAAAGGACCTCCTTAAATATTATAACTTAAAATTTAAAATGCTATAATTTTAAATTTTTCACCGAATATTCAAACTATAATAAACAAAATAACCTAAATAATTTTTCAAAATTTTGTTTGTTATTATGTTTTTTTTTTACGTTATAACAATATGCTTCCTACGCGCGTGTACTTTTAGAGAGAAGTACTTCTATCTCACTTGCAACTCAATGTATAAGATGGGTAAGAGAAAGCCCGATGACGCGCTAAATCAATTTTTTGCTGTTTTTCAGCGGTAATAAGTTTAAAAAAAAATTATTAACACTTTGTTATATTTGCCGATTAATAGTTTTGTATAATGTGATTTTTTTTAGGTACATTCGATAACTTTTTTATTAATTGAAGTGGAGGACCATATTCCACAGTAGAGGTGATAGCACCCCTCCCTGTGGACATCCCCTCGCAACGAAGCCTCTTATATTCACATATTCTACACTTATGTTTACTGCTCGCTTTGAGAGCATGTTATGTATCCACCCACTAACCATTTGTGGAACATTCCTGTTGGTTAGTGAGTGTATTATCTTTGGGAAGGTGGTTTTATCAAAAGCACCTTCTATGTCTATGAAAACTCCCAAGGCGGACTCCTTATTGTCCAGGGATCTTTCTATCCGGCCACCAAGTAGATGAAGGGCTGAATCAGTAGATCTGCCTGGGGTGTATGCATGTTGGTTTGGGTGTAGTGGTGTTGTTGTAATCACCGCATCCCTTATGTACCTTTCGCATAGTCTTTCCAATGTCTTCATGGAAAACGATGTCAGACTAATTGGTCGGTATGTTTTTGGGACAGTGTAATCCATCCTTCCAGGTTTGGGTATAAATACCACTTTTACCTCTCTCCATTTTTTGAGAATATACCTCAGAGCCAACGAGGATCTGAATATACCCACCAGGTGCGGTGTAAGTTCTTCCAGACCACTGAAGTAGGGCTGGATAGATACCGTCAGGTCCTGGCGATTTAAATGGAGAGAAGCTGGATATTGCCCATCTAATTTTTTCATCGTCTACAATGTGTTTGGCAGTTTGCCAATCATAGCACTCTTTTATTTTCACTCAAAATAAAATCCTGATTTACAAACAAGTTCTAAAGCCAATATGGACAGAAAAAGCAATTACAATTGCCTAGAAATAGTTCAAAACCCAACTTCTATATATCTATCTGAATTAGAGCGTAGTTCAAAGCCCACTTGTACTGAAGCTCTAGGCTTATTGTGCCCCTCACAGTTTCTATCTCATCAGATTTATTTTCTTGATGAATTTAAGAATATGTCTGATGGGCGCTTTCGTGATTTCTTCAGGTTCCGGATATTGTACCCCGAAGTACCATTCCCTTTCCCATTTAAGGTTCCGACAGTGGCATAGTATCTAAATAGGAGTTTCGTCCTCCTCTTCACATATTCTACATAGGGAGTCATCAGATATCCCTAAGAGATTTAGGTGTCTTCTAAGGCCGCAGTGTCCCGTAAGGAGTCCTATTACGGCCTTGAGTTTGCTTCTGCTAAGGTTTAGCAGTTGATGTCTGCTCGTGGATGGCCCCTCTATAAATCTTTTGGACTGTCTAAGTCCAGGAAGTTCCATCCAGAGCCTATGGTGTTCTCTATTTATTTGTTCTTTTAACACCCATTTAACATGTTGGTATGAGATACCACATGTGGGTTCTGGTCCAATAAGAGTTTTTTCCGCTCCCTTCCTTGCTAGGAGGTCTGCTTTCTCGTTTCCAAACACTCCCTCATGTCCTGGCACCCATTCAAGGGTGACCTTGTTATATTCTGCCAGGGCCTGGAGGGACAGTTGGCAATAAAATATTGATTTAGATTGTACTTCTACCCTTTTCAGTGATTTAAGGGCTGCCTGACTATCTGTCATGATAAAGATCCTTTTATTTTTAAGAGATTCATTTTGCATGACTTTGGCGCAAGCATTTATTGCTGTTACTTCAGCCTGGAAGACTGTTGTCAGTGACCCCAGGTTCAAACTAATTGTCCTCCCTGAGTTCACATGGCAAATCCCAGCTTCTGTGCTGTTTTTCATTTTCGAATCGTCTGTATACCAGATTGATTCGTTTTGTTTTTCCCTATTTTCCCGGCTTTTGGCCCTTTCTGGTATTTGAACTTAGGAACATCGTTGATGCTCCTTGGTATGTTCGGAATAAAGACCTGCTCCGAGAAATTCAAGTTGAATCAATTCCAGAAGAAATTAAAAAAAAATGCCAAGAGACGAGAAAAGGCTCCAGAAACACATCAACATATTAAGACCCTAGTGCGTAGACTTAAAAGAGTCAAATCTTTTGAGCTCATGTAAGTGAAGTAGTGGTGATGATCGTGATAAAGCAGAGTTAGTGCTATAGGCCACAATTTCGAATTGTGCAGAAAATGTTAATAGTAATTAGAATTGAACACAGGTGAATTCTAGATTTAAAATTTGGTAGTAAATAAGATTATTATAAAAATTATGATTAATATTGTAAGATAAAAAAAATAACATATACATACAAATTACAAATAAGCATAGTTCTACGAGTTTATTAAATCATTATTAGAAAAATGATTTTGGTCTGGAGTGTCTGAATTTTCTCTCTATAGCTTCAATTTTGTTGATACTCATTATGAAACATTTATTGTTTTTTTTTTATTTTAAATTATTGCCTTCAACCGGTCCTTTGTTTCCAGAAATTGTTACATGTTACTTATTGAGATATACTTCGGCCACAACCATATTCAATTTAATCAAAATATGGAAATTAGTTTATAATATTCACTAAGAATGTATTACGTATAATAATTGAATTAGTGGCAGATCATATCACTTACCGAACTTCGGTAGTGGAAAACTCTGCCTTAACCGCCATTTTGGCGAAAGCACAATTAGCAGAACCTCAGCCGCATCAACGGTTTTACTGTTAGTCTCTAATTCAATAATGGAACTAATAGCACCTCACTAATTATATTGCCTTTCGCTGCAATAGAGACATGTCCTTCGATAATTTCATACATGCACGGCAACACAGTGGAAGTTACACAGGAAACATGTTTTAACCAAATGAGAATGCTGCTCTCGGATGTTGAATAGAACGGGTTATAGTGTGTATTAAGTATCGTAATAGAAAAGGAACTCAATTAGTCCAACGAAGTTCCAATTTTTAAATATATTGTAACCGATTACTTAATAAGATCGTAAATATTTTTGTAATAATAACACAATAACTCCCGGTTGAAAGAACGCTTGTAAAATCTCTCTGTATCTAATTATCCCATAACTTAATTTGTGCGTAATTTGATGTTTATGTTATCTAGACAGATAACATTCTCAAGCTCAGTTAGATTTGATCAGGCTCATAAATGTTGATGATAATTGTTACAACTGGATGAGAGTAACGATTAAATACACAAACTAATTAAATAATTCATACAAAATTTCTTTCCTTTCTTCAATGATAGGATTTATAAGTATTTTTTTAAATAGTAGATTATCAGTTCGACTTTAGAGAAACCCATTCGATTATAAAACAGGTTCGTAGAATCTCAAATATGATTAAAAAGGCGTTAAAAAGCAAAGACGTCTGCTTAGACATCTTCCTTGATAAACAGACTTTTGATAATGTATGGCATGCTGGTTTAAAAACATAAACAGAATGTGCTAGTTCCGCAACCATACTCAGAGGTATTCGATTCATATATTTCAGATAGATTATTCAGTGTAAAACAAGATGCAGTATGTTTTGAATTGAAAGAAATCAAAGCAGGAGTGGGTCAAAGAGAAGCGTTTTGGAACCCACTTTATACCTGTTGACACTAGTGAAATACCCCAACTTGAACAAGACACAATAGCTAGTACAAATGTACCTATTCATTTGCAGATGCTACTGCTATTCTAGCGATGGGCAAATATTATGAAGAAGCTGCAATCAAACTACAAACATCAGTTAATCAAATAAATAACTGGACCAAAATTTAGCATATTAAATTAAATGAAAACAAATATGTTAATAATAATTTTATTAACACCAATTGACAAAAATAATGACCAGACCCCCAAAGGTGTGAACATATTGAAGATGCCTTGATGACCGATGATTGATGATCGATGAGCAATGACCGATAACACCGATACGTAATGATAGATTACACAGCCAGCCCCACAAAAAAAGTGTTTAGACTTGCCGGTCGGACATATGTATTTTCTCATGTATTTTTTCGACGCTGAATCCGATCCCGACCTCAGAAATGGCCCTTCACGTCTGAAATTGGCTCCAGGCCAAAAATGGCCTCTATATGGCCTGCGAGGTGGAAGAGTCAGGACTGGCCCAAATCGAGTTCCTGAGGGTTTTCGAGGTCGCTGATCACAATTATGATGTTCAAATTGAACCACAGCCGACCTGGAGCTCAGGAACTCCAATGAAATTTATCTACCGGGCTCTCAAAATTCACGCGGGTAAGGAGATAAACTCGGCGTTCGGGGGTTTTTTGGGTTGCTGAATTCAAATATAACATCGGCGAACACCCCCTGGACACCTGGTGCACTGGAACCGACACGTGGACGTCATCTCCAAGAAGATTCTTGCCAAGATTGCCAAAAACAAGCCGAAAAATCTTGTAGGGGTATTTTTTGGGGCCCTTGATCTTAGTGCACCGAAACGTCGTCCCCGAGGGTTCTCCAAACACAATCGCTAAAGACAAACCGAAAATCGTCATGGAGGTTTGCACGCGGGATCCAAATTCCATCACGAAAACGTACCTTCGGAGACCTGGTGGACCGAATCTTCAGCCTGAACGTCATCTGAGAGGGTTTTCCTCACACAATCAAGACTACTGTGTCTTATTAGAGATCCCCGTTAACCTCACTCTATGTATATACTTCCGAATGAGGAAGTAAAGTCGGGGACTTTATACTGTATCGTTTAAACTAATCTTTATACTTGACAATCGAGTGTAGAGGATGACATGGGTAAAGGGTAAAGGATAGACGCATTAGAATCGGTGGATGGGGCATTCAAGATCTTTTAGATACCGGGGAAAACTATCACATAGGAGTAATTCTTTAATTAAGGCCGTGACCGAGCGTGATAAAACCTCCTCGACGTGAAATCTATTCGCAGAGTAGAAGAACATTGGCTTTACTCAAGTTTCATGAGAATACCACTCGATTACTACGTCCCAAACAGGACTTTCCGGCCCTTAAGGGGTCGTTTTCCCGGTCCTAAAGGGGGAATTCCAGTTGGCCATAAACTTTTCGAGCAAAGTCTGAGTTCGAGAACTAGGACATAAATAAGGACATAAAAATACCACTGTAGCGATTGCAACGTCCGAAACACGATTTTCCGGTTCCTAAGGGGCCATTTTCCCGGTCCCAAACGGGAAATTACCGTTGGCCATAAACTTTTCGAGAACGGTATTTATTCCAGAATTCAAAAGTACATAAAAATTCCAACAATACCATTGCGACGTCCGAAACACGATTTTCCGGCCCCTGAGGGGCCATTTTCCGGGTCCCAAACATGAAATTTCAGTTGGCCATGAACTTTTCGAGCACGGTATTTGATGTCCGTGAACTTTTCGACCACAAACCCGAATTTGGCTTTAGAATGCACCTTCAACCACGCCTCATCTCAGAATCCACCTTTCAGGCCATATAGAGGCCACTTTTGGCCCCTGGGACCAATTCCTGACGTGAGGGCCATTTCTGAGCTCGAGATCGGATTTAGCGTCGAAAAATACATGAGAATACATATGTCTGACAGTCAAGTTTTAACATTTTTTGTGGGGCTGTGTTATTAATGTATATGCCGAAGATATTTTCCTCGATGAGTGATGATATATGCTTCAAGCAGTGTTGCCATGTATACGATAATAATCGTTTTATACGATAATTTTTGGTGTTCTGTACAATGTACGATAATATCAAAATGTACGATAATTTCACTTTTCACTACATGACTCAAATGTTCTCTTTCAAAAACAACTGTGTGAAATTTTGTTTTTTTTTTACAAAATGCATTGATTTTTTGCTGCGTAACCGCAACTACTAAATTGAATGGTAACTGAAATCTGCCAAAGTGTGCCAAGAAAGAGTGGCTTCCGAAAGTGAACAAGAAAGTCAACATTAGGGGAGCTTAAAGTAACCCTTTTTACTTTCCTATCTGTATACAGATATAAGGAAAGTATAGGAATCATGATTTTTTTCGACCTCGAGTTTTTGACGGATTTTTACGTTTTGAGGTCCCCTGAATCCGTTTTGACTATTTTCGCGATGATGTCTGTGTGTGTGTGTGTGTGTGTGTGTGTGTGTGTGTGTGTGTGTGTGTGTGTGTGTGTGTGTGTGTGTGTGTGTGTGTGTGTGTGTGTGTGTGTGTGTGTGTGTGTGTGTGTGTGTGTGTGTGTGTGTGTGTGTGTGTGTGTGTGTGTGTGTGTGTGTGTGTGTGTGTGTGTGTGTGTGTGTGTGTGTGTGTGTGTGTGTGTGTGTGTGTGTGTGTGTGTGTGTGTGTGTGTGTGTGTGTGTGTGTGTGTGTGTGTGTGTGTGTGTGTGTGTGTGTGTGTGTGTGTGTGTGTGTGTGTGTGTGTGTGTGTGTGTGTGTGTGTGTGTGTGTGTGTGTGTGTGTGTGTGTGTGTGTGTGTGTGTGTGTGTGTGTGTGTGTGTGTGTGTGTGTGTGTGTGTGTGTGTGTGTGTGTGTGTGTGTGTGTGTGTGTGTGTGTGTGTGTGTGTGTGTGTGTGTGTGTGTGTGTGTGTGTGTGTGTGTGTGTGTGTGTGTGTGTGTGTGTGTGTGTGTGTGTGTGTGTGTGTGTGTGTGTGTGTGTGTGTGTGTGTGTGTGTGTGTGTGTGTGTGTGTGTGTGTGTGTGTGTGTGTGTGTGTGTGTGTGTGTGTGTGTGTGTGTGTGTGTGTGTGTGTGTGTGTGTGTGTGTGTGTGTGTGTGTGTGTGTGTGTGTGTGTGTGTGTGTGTGTGTGTGTGTGTGTGTGTGTGTGTGTGTGTGTGTGTGTGTGTGTGTGTGTGTGTGTGTGTGTGTGTGTGTGTGTGTGTGTGTGTGTGTGTGTGTGTGTGTGTGTGTGTGTGTGTGTGTGTGTGTGTGTGTGTGTGTGTGTGTGTGTGTGTGTGTGTGTGTGTGTGTGTGTGTGTGTGTGTGTGTGTGTGTGTGTGTGTGTGTGTGTGTGTGTGTGTGTGTGTGTGTGTGTGTGTGTGTGTGTGTGTGTGTGTGTGTGTGTGTGTGTGTGTGTGTGTGTGTGTGTGTGTGTGTGTGTGTGTGTGTGTGTGTGTGTGTGTGTGTGTGTGTGTGTGTGTGTGTGTGTGTGTGTGTGTGTGTGTGTGTGTGTGTGTGTGTGTGTGTGTGTGTGTGTGTGTGTGTGTGTGTGTGTGTGTGTGTGTGTGTGTGTGTGTGTGTGTGTGTGTGTGTGTGTGTGTGTGTGTGTGTGTGTGTGTGTGTGTGTGTGTGTGTGTGTGTGTGTGTGTGTGTGTGTGTGTGTGTGTGTGTGTGTGTGTGTGTGTGTGTGTGTGTGTGTGTGTGTGTGTGTGTGTGTGTGTGTGTGTGTGTGTGTGTGTGTGTGTGTGTGTGTGTGTGTGTGTGTGTGTGTGTGTGTGTGTGTGTGTGTGTGTGTGTGTGTGTGTGTGTGTGTGTGTGTGTGTGTGTGTGTGTGTGTGTGTGTGTGTGTGTGTGTGTGTGTGTGTGTGTGTGTGTGTGTGTGTGTGTGTGTGTGTGTGTGTGTGTGTGTGTGTGTGTGTGTGTGTGTGTGTGTGTGTGTGTGTGTGTGTGTGTGTGTGTGTGTGTGTGTGTGTGTGTGTGTGTGTGTGTGTGTGTGTGTGTGTGTGTGTGTGTGTGTATAACGCATAACTCATGAACCGATACACGGAAAAACACCAAATTTCAAACTTAAGCTTTGTTCCAACGTCTAATGAGCTGATTAGATTTTGGGCAGAGTCGGAACATCTGGGGGGGTACTTTATAGGTGGTCATTTTTATATTTTATGGAATATATCTGTTATTTACGTTTGGGGAAGAAAATTCTTCAAATAAAAGTTACTTACAATATTATTATCTATAATTTTTGTTCTATATAAAATTTTCCTAAAATGGTCCGTATTCGAGAAATTTGACAAAATGTAAAAAAAATAATTTTTTATAAAAATTGTTCAAATAAAAGTTGTTTGTAATATAATTCTCTATAATTCTTATCCTATAGATAATTTCTCTAAAATGGACCGTATTCGAGATATTTGAGAAAATGTGTAAATTTCGAAATTTGAAGAAAACTCAAAAATGGATAAAGAAAAAAACATTAAATTTTAAACTTAAGTTTTATTTCGGCCTGACGTGAAATGATTAGATTTTGTACAAAGTCGGAACATCTGGGGGGGTAATTTATGGGAGGCCGTTTTTATATTTTATGGAATATATCTGTTATTTATGTTTGAAGAAAAAAATTGTTCAAATAAAAGTTACTTCTAATATTATTATCTATAATTTTTGCTTTATGTAAAAATTTCCTGAAATGGTCCGTATTCGAAAAATTTGACAAAATGTGCAAAATTCTGATTTTTATGAAAATTGTTAAAATAAAAGTTGTTTGCGATATCGATCTCTATAATATTTGTTTATACATGATTTTTTTAAAATGGACCGTAATAGAAAAATTGTAGGAAAAGTGCTAAATTTAAATTTTTCAGTATTTTCATTTTCAATGAATATCTATAGAAAAATGTTTCGCGGTAGATGTATGTGGACAATGTATATATTTAGTTTATCCTCTAAACATTTATAGAGATGCTGCAATAGATTGTACAAAATAACCGGAAAAAGCCTGTAATACCTAGATAGGAAAGTCATGTGTTGGACACATCAGATTTTTGTCTTTGTTAATGTTCAGCGCCTCGACCAGTTTTAAAGACTCAGCATGGTATAGAAAGATAATGTATTGGACTACTGTAGTCCGATACAGAATTGAACCATAATATTTTTAATACTATATTCGTGTGATACTGTTGCCAAAAAGCATCGTAATGAGCAACTCCTTTCTTCAATTATTTTGAGACATAATATAGTGATTTTTTGGAGCGGCTTCAAATAGAAGCAGATTTTTTCTTTGGTCTATCTTTACAAAAGATATAAAAATGAAAATTAACAAAATAAAGAATAAAACTTTATAAAAAAAATAAACTGAAATATCTTGGAGTCATGATGTTCGTAGTAGTCTAACTATATAGTCGCTAGGGCCGGATTCTCTTACAAATTTTTGCAGGAACCCAATCACGAGTACCGTTTAAACCAATTTTGACAATTGCTGGGTAGAGTAGTTATAGTAAGTCTCTTGTCTATGTTGCTTGTCTTCCAAGGTTTGTTTTATCCCTTCCATTGAGAAATTGGGGTTTAGAAGAGTTTTTAAGACAGGTAATGTAGTTCTTAATCTCCTTTCCATAAGAAGTTCACTTGGTGATGGTATTTGTTCCTTAGAGGTGACGTAGTATATGTATCTGTAACATGTGGAGGGTGGGTTACCCCACGGTACTTAGGCCTCATTAGGCCCATTGTGCATCCTCCTGGGATGATAGGTACCTCCTAGCTCGTGAGCCACCCTACTGATTTAATGTGGTTGACAACGTCGCCAAGAGGTCAGTGACGTAGTAATTTAATATTGCTAGAAATCGATCTTCGTCATCCTGGTATGCCTTTTTTAATAAACCTTTTAGAGTTTGCACTGCTCTTTCTATCATCCCGTTAGATTTAGGGTCTAGGACTGGAAGAATTGTGTTTTATGTCATATTTTTTAATAATGTTCAAAAATTCATTAGATTTGAAAGGTCGATCGTTATCTGAAAATGTTTCTTGGGATATCATAATTCTTAGAAATGCTTTTTAAAAAATTATGACATTACTGTTTTACTCTTTTCTTAGTTATTTGCTATTATAAATTTGCTGTAATAATCGACTATAACTATAAAATTAAATGTGCCTAACACCATTTAAAATCTCTTTTTTTTTTTCATGGCAGTTACGGAACTGTATAAGAATGACATGTTTTGGTATAGTTTTAGCAAGTTATACACCTTAATACAGTATTTTCTATATCTGATGATAATCCTGGTCAGTATATACAATCTTTTGTTGTTATTTTACAGGCAACTACTCCTTGATAACTTTAGGTATCGCGCTTATTTAGGGAAACGATTGGGATCCCGGCTCCATAACAAAAAACAGCGCAGAGCAAAATAGCGCAGTACAAAGTAGCGCAGACAAAATAGCACATGAACAAAATAGAGCAGAGCAAAATAGTGCAAGAACAAAATTGCGCAGAACAGAATAGCGCAGGAGTGTGCTCTCTCTCTCAAATTTGCGCGGAGACAAATACATAAGAGACAAGTTAGATCCTTATATAAATAAAGTGAGACAAATTAACGCCTGATCAAAAAATTAAAGTTAGCGCTTAGTCAAAAAACGGTGAGACAAATTAGCGCGTGACAAAATATTCGCGAGTTCTAATTAAAATTAAAAAAAAAAAACTCAACTAATTTATCTAACCTGTACGGCATTGATCCATCGCAGGTTACTGTATATGGCTCCAGGCCGCACAGGTTTGGCAAATTAGTAGAGTTTTTATTTTTCTCATTTTATGTAGTTTTTGTTTTCGAAGCCGCCTGCGGTGGTTCCACGCCTCCCAGTTTTAGGTAAATTAGTAATTTCTTTAAATTTTAATTAGAATATCTTTTTACGCGCTTTTTGTCCTTTGCCATTTTGTCCTTGCGCTATTTTGTCCTACATTTTTTATCCTTACGCTATTTTGTCCTTACGTTATTTTTTCCTGCGCTATTTTGTTCTATTCCATTTTGTCCTACGGTGTTTTGTCATGGAGCCAGACATTTCAGCCTAACTACATATAACATTTTTTTTTTGTATAGTCGTCAAACCAGTTTAGACTTGTGACATTCAGCTCTGAGGTTGTGCCAGCAACAGTAATATTCTAATAATTCAGAAATTCAAGAATCTAGAAATATTGTCGATACTCATTGGTACATTAGAAACGGCGACCTCTATCGAGATCTTTAGATGGACACTGTTGACCAGATTATCACCGGATTCGCTAGGAATCATGAAGATCTTCTCCACCAACATATAAACGTTGAGGCGATCCAGCTTCTTGACAACGCCAACCTGAGTAAGACTCAAGAAACCTTCTGAGTTAGCCATGTGATTGTGTCAGTAACAGAGCAGAACTTTATAAACTTTAATGTAATTATTAAGCCTTAGGGTTTAAGGTATACAAGCGAGTAGAACTTGTAGATTACAACTATAGATAAATTAGGTTAGAACAAATTGTTTTGTTTTTTCCTAGTAGGTTGCTGTTATGATTCTTTCTGAGATATCAGAATAGTACAATATGTAAAGTGCGTTTGGGCTGCTAAGTCAGTTTTTAATCCGAACTGAACCACCGTCCTTTCAGTAATGTCTTCATTGAATCAAAAAAGTAAAAATCAGATGGGGACAGATCGCGACTGTAATATGGATATTGTAAGACATCATACGAATAAACAGATCTTATTTGGAGTCAGTATACATGTTATAATATGTCCCGGAGAGCTCACATATGTTATAATTTTTATCTTTGTCGTTTATATATTTTTATCAGAGTAAAATACCAATCGATATTGGAACATGTATTACGTTTAATAATAAAAACACATTACAAATCATTATTCCACTTAATTCACAATCTTAATAATCTAAATTAGTCTAACCACATACAGCATATTAAACAACATATTAATTATATGAAATTAAAAAAACAATTTCGTCAGATTTCTTCGTTCTCTACTGCCCTATTTCCTTTAGCTATTATTTTTTCATTCTTCTATCCCTATCAGTTAATTTAGGAAATTATTTTGGTAATTCGTTAACATTACAACTGCGATTATTTTTAACATATCCCTTTCAATTAACACATCAACAAGTCTGATCGTCATCTTTTTTTGTATCGCTTTTGTCAGTACCATTACGGTGTATCCTGTGTCTTCTCTTAGTGTCATTATCAATCACTGTCAGTGTTTAGTTATGTATCTATTAGCGCTGCTATTATTTCTTTTGTCGCTTTCTTCATTCGTTTTTATTATCCCACCACTAATCTTATTATCGTACAATTTATGTAGTAATTTGCTTGGATAAATAAATAAGATAACTTTCAAAAAAAAATACTACTAAATTATGTCCAAAATCTCGACGCCACTCGAAAACAGCACAAAAATCTCGTAATCGTGTAATAAAATCTATCAGCATTTTATGCTTTATCCGAAAAAAAAATTGTACTACCCCTTGTTTCCCAATAAACAACCCTTGAAACGGGAGAACGAAAGGCAGCATCTTTCTAGAGCAATAAAAGTGAAGTGAATATTATAGGGAAAAGAAAGGCTAGATCATCCCTTCTTATTCTTCGGTATCATCAACCCCTTCGAGGATCGAATTACTTTTATATCGATCTAGTGCTCTTAGTTGAATTTTATAGGTTTCTCGGCGGTATTATAGTGGCTCGGAACAAAGAGAAAACTGCGATCTTTATGCCCTGCATTCTTAATCAGGGTGCACCTTATTTGTTGGTAATTGCATCTAGCGAATGAACTTGGAATCGGAACAAAATTTCCACCTGGTTTCGTTTATACAGGGTATGTGTATGTGAAAACATTATCCTTGGACAGAATGATTTTCTAATTTTATAAAAACATCAGAATAATAAATTATCAAATTTTAAAAGGGAAAACTAGTTATACTTTAATTTATTAAAAATATAGGACGGCGCTTTTTATATCCTTGGGGCTAAATCTCTTTTATCAGATCCCAGTTGATCTACAAAATTAAGCTGTTCCAAGGCATAAATACAAATACAGTAGAATTTGGATTATCCGGGCCAGCCGGGACCGAGCCTTTGCGGGATTATCGAAAAAACGGATAATCTAAAAACGTAATTTTTAATTTTTTTAATAGTTTATTTAGACAAATAATATATACTTATGTCAAAGGAACAAAATTAATGTAATATATGTAACAAAAAATAAAAGTTTTAATATTTATACATAATTAAAGAACATACTGTTACGCAGCACCCTGTAGCGTGCTGCAGCGTCATAAATTAAGGTACGAGTAAATTAAGAAGATAGAATATTCCCGAAATGTCATTCCTTGTCAAAGAAAAGTCCAGATTGTTCGAGAAGAGTCTAGAAGGTCGAGGCAAGCTATATAATGCGACTACCTGACGTCAGAGGGCAGTTCTATGGTAGACGTTAAACGTTAATGTTATCAGTTCTATAATTGTTGTTAAAGTTTAGTTAAAATAAATTGTGATACCAAAAACCAGCGTAACAATACATATGTTAATATGATATCTGGTTTAAAATTAATTTGGTGATGCATTTTTTGTTGTCAAAATTGATTATTCAATGTTTGGATGGATCAAGATCTGGGAAATAAAATTGGTTTAAAAAAAATCAAAATATTTTGAAAAAAGACATGCAAACGGGAATCAGAAATGATGAATGATTTGTCAGCTAGATTTGTAAAAAAAAGAAAGGTATTTGAATTGAAATTTATATTGGAGTATTAAATGTGAATCTGTAGAAGTTAATAAAAAGATAAAAAAGAACATGGAAAAAGTTATTTCACATTTTTGAAGAAAAAAAGACCAGATTGCAGAGTAAGGGTAAAAGCAGTTATAGCATGCTTTAGCAGAAAGAAGCCAAGGTATGAGAAAGCAGAGAAAAGCTGCGAAATGCGACAAAAAAAGAAATTCTTAGAAATTATTGAAATTAAATTTTTTTTGTTAGTTGTTTAGTATCAAAATTAAATATAAGCGCATTAAATGTTTGAGTGGCCATCCGTAAGCAGCCAGCGTTCATGCGCCAACCTGTGGCCGTCAGCAACGGAAAATCCGCCGCACAGATAGTCGAGGTTCTGCTATACAGATGAAATAAAATAATAGAGTTTTCCACAAAATTAGTAAAAAATAATAAAATAGTATATTGAAAATATAAACTTTTTTTTATTATTATATATAATAATAATAATAACCGTTATTGTCTAACATAATTACATCCATTAATAAGACAATTCAGATAAAAATAGTAAGAAAATTCGAGAGCCGCTAAAATGGTGGTTTCCACCTTATCAAGACTGAGGCCCACAAGAGTAAACTCGAAGCGTAAAAAAAACGTGAAATGATTTTATTTGGAACGAAAAACCGAAAGCCAATGGTATTAAGACGTTGAATTTTCTGGTTTGTGAATCATTGGCATTACTTAGGTCAAACCATGTGATGATTTTGACAAGCCTTGATTTTTAAAATCATTCTATATCGCCTTTTGATTAGGATTTACAAACTTATTCGAGCAATTTATCCAATAATAATTGGCCCTTTTACCTCTTAAGCCTGCTCATGTAAAATATTTCGGCTCCTTACTTCACCTATTTGTCTAAAAATATTTGGTCTCTTTTAAATATGTCCATGTAAAATTATATGATCCCTTTACTCTCTTATATCTGTTCATGTAAAAATATTTGCTCCTATTGTTGTTTAAGCCTACCTACATATAAAAATTAAAAATGGTTTTAAAAAGTGGCAACATCTTTTTTCATTTTGATAAATTTATTAATACCAGTTCTTTCTGGGTCATAAAAGGTTACCCGGTATGTGTGACGTCACCACAGTAACCACAATACTGTGACCAAGTATGTTGTGGTAAGATTATAAAGAAATGACTTAAAAGTACCCACCGAGTGACGCCACAGTTAATCCAGCACAAATTGAACTAATTGAGCTATCCTCTTGTTGATAGTATTCTTTTAACTTGGCTGGCTAGCGTAATTTATCAAACAAATAAATTCACTTAATTCAAAAAAGTTTTAAAAACTTTTGGATAACACAAAGTAATTATGTTTCCAAGTTTTCGAAAAGTACATTGTTTATTACTTTATAGATGACGTAATATTAATATTTAAAATTATGTACTACAACAATTTAATCAAAGTGGATAAATAAATCATCGGATGTGACCGGAAATAAATTAATAGAACTGCTTTTTAAAGAGTATGGAAATGTTATGTCAAAAATAAGGTATTTTTTAAATTTTTTTGTTGTTGATTTTATTTAGACACTTGGCAACACCGCGCTAATTTGTATTGACAGAGTATGACAGATATAATGCTAAATTCTAATGTTTGGAATGTTAGACGTTAGAAATGATTGAAATGCGTAAAATAAGTCGCATTGAAATGCACAGGCGGATTTTAAAGACATTGATATTAAAGTAGTAAGGATGAACCGAAAATTCTGAAAATCAATAGGGTTCTAAGTTGGAAGCAATTATTCAAGTAAATCATAACCTCAAGTCAATCAGAACTTTCGTTCTAGAGTTATCGTGCCGGCATACAGACGACCAGATGAAACATTTTTTTTGTATTTTCTGACTTAGAATGATCGGAAACGTGAAAAAAAAGTATAAAAAATTGGGGGTAAAAAAACTTTTTCGTCTGCACGAATGCAATACTGAGGTCCTATAGGATGAGCCTGAGTAATATACAAAGTTATTAAAAAAAATATTAGTTTATAAATAAATGAACATTGGATAAGTTTATTATTATTAAATCCACTTCACCCATGAACCTATTATAATATTCTTTTGCTTCTGGACATTCTATATCTTTTCTTATGCCATCTTTGACTCTTCGTTGAACAACAGTCAAGTTTTTTCAGTGGCAGTTGCTAAGCACTGTAACTCCTTTGGTGTCTTGCCATTTGACACGAATGGTACCATACTTATTTCTAAGAATTTCGGACTCTCCCCTGTTTAATTTTTTTGTAATCTTTAGTATATTTTTTCTATTAACCATAACAGTTCCAACTGATGGAAATGGAATATTAGTCATAAGTTTTACAGATGTAAAAAATCTGCCGAAACATAATACGACATCTGTTGACTTTATCGTACTGGCTAATTTGTATACAACTCTTTCGCCAAGAGGTCCTTCTTGTTGCTGATCTTCCTTGCCAGCATAAATATTCATGTCATAGGTATAACCATTGCAATAATCACATCTAACCCATATTTTGATTCCTCTTTTAGTGAGTTTCATTGGTAAATATTGCTTTAGTCCAGAACGGCCTTTAAATTTTACCATACTTTTGAAATGTTGACTTTAGACAGTTCACTAGTTCATCCACATAATATGTTTTAGAGGTACCCTGCTTTTCTGGATCATTTACGTATAATTTAGATAATAACATTTTAAATCTATTTCTAAAAATACTATTTTTTATTAGTGTCTTTCCTACAGAAGGATGTGTAGACCAATAATGTCTAAGACCTGGCAATCTGTTATATAACTCATTACTAAGGAAGATCCTAAAACAATTGCAATTTCACCTACATCGGTTTTAATAATGCGTTTCTTTTTCTGTTTTTCTAATATTGTCAGCCTTTTATTTGTACATTCAGAAATAAAGATGAATAAACTTGGAGGAAACAATTTTTTGAACACCTCAAATCGTGTCAAAGATCTTGTAAATCCTTTGTCTAACTCACACGTATTTTTTGCAGGAATTCTGAACCTTGGTAGAAAGTCATCAGGGAGGCTTGACCACACAATGGCTTGATCTTGATTTTTGTTGTTTTCTGGTATTTCTTGATTTTGGTTTTCTTTTTCTGTGAGATCATCTTTTCTACGTTCTCTTCCACTATCTGAAGATTATCTTTCACTATCTAAAGATTATCCGTTATCTTCACTTATTTCCCCATCCTCACCTGATTTGGAAGATTCTGTTTCGGTTTCATAATCTTTATCTCTATCATCATCATCTATATCTTCATCTTCAGAAACATTTGCCCAATAATTTAATTATATTTTTGATAATGCTCTCTTCGACATACTGTAACAAAAAAACCACTGGGTTTTATACGTCCCACTTGTAAATACCACTGAAATATTTTTGTCTGAGTAGAAAATGGAATGTTTTTTACTGGTTTCTGAAATAAATTTTACGAATAGATATTTTGTTTAAATTTAATTACCTGTTAAATTTTTTATAAAAGTAATAACACAAATAACGCAAAAAGCTTCAAACACGTCTAGCACGCTTGAAAACAAGTGAACAAATGACCGGTAAACAACAAGCCACGTTACCAGAACTTCTCTATTTTCAAGAATTTGCTTGAAGAATCCACTAATCAAATAACACATTAAAATTGGGTTATATTTATACTAAATAGAAATTTTAAATTCTCGTCGGGACATATATAGCCCAAGGGGGTCGAAAGGGTTAAGGAATATGACACAACCTTACATTTGTTTACACTAAGAGGTAGTCTGTTTTCATTACACCATTGATTGAGGGCAAATAAATCATCTTGTAGCTGATGGCAATCATCATTGCAAGTAATGATTTTAAATGTTTTTAGATCATCGGCAAATAAAAGTATATTACATTTGAGAATAAAGACAATATCGTTGATAAATAGCGAAAATAGCAGGGGAGCAAGATTACTTCCTTGTGGAGCCCCACTTGTAGCTTCGAATAGAGAAGATTTAAAGCCATTCAACTCAACGTATTGTAGTCTTTTCTTGAGGTATGAAGAAATAAAAGCAACGAGTTGTCTGTCAAACCCTAGATTTAATAATTTTTTTGTCAATATTAAGTAGTCCAGGTCATCATTAAAATTAATTACTATATTATGTACCGATCTATTGAAATCATATCCCTATTGTGACTTATAATTTGATCTTAAACAGAATATTTACCCAATTCGGTCAAATATATCTGAGCATAGTCTTATATCACGTACAATCTCTAAGTCACACATTATTGTTATTATTATATCAATTTAAACTATTATTGTATCTACAGATTAGGTAAAAAGTAAACGAGCCATAGGGTGAAGGCACTGCCACCTCCTCCGGCGTTCAATATTATTTTTATCAACCGAGCTTCAAATAAGGTAAATTTTAGTAAGGCAAGAACTGAAGTGGAATGTTGTTCCCTCTATAAAATAAATACAATATTTACTTAGGTTTCCCTTTTTAATAATTCTTTTATTTAGGGACGGTGTGGAATTTGTAGATTTTTCTATGTCCCAATAAATAAATGTATTACCTCTTCCACGAAAACCCCCCGAAGTACCATTTTCCTCCTTAGTGTGAACCAAGAGCCGCATTTTGAAAATAAAATTTATGAACTTCTACAGTATTTTCAAACCAAATAGCTTATCTTCAACCTGCAACAGCTAGAGCTAAACAGCAAATGACGTGAATGTTAATCGATTCGATTTCGATGCTTTCCGACGTGTTACGAATATGAGCACAGCAGTCTACAATTATTAGAAATGAGTGTAACTACAACGAATTGCTTGTAAAATTTTTTCCTAATCTGTATGTCTAGAGTTGACAAAGAAAGGTGAGTTGTTGATAATTCGATCTTGGCTTGTGTCGTATTTGTTTTTTTTAAGTTTATACATTTTTTTGTTTTAAAAATTATTTTCGCTTCAGTTACAATTATAAAAATAGCTATTTGTGTATTAAGAGCGGAAAGTGCTACTTTGCCACTTAAGATAAAAAGTTGACGCGACGCGCAGCGGAGTTCGGCATTTTATCGTAAGCGTGTAACCTCCAAAACCGGGGTTACGGTGTACCGAGTTGTCGATCTCAACCTTTCTGCCCTCGGTTACACTCTATAGTGGAGATGGGAGTGGGTAAATATAAATTATCGAAAATTGAGCGCCAAGCCGTTGTATCTTCTTAGATTCCAAAATAGACCTACCTCTTGAACGGCTAAACTGGGTAAATCAAAGACTACCTTCAAAATACACCGATTTATTTTTATAAATAAAATCACCCAAATACAAAAAAGTTTCAATTATGAAAGTTGAGAAAGTAACCTTAAAATTACGAAAGTTAAGAAAATAAACTTAGTTGCGCAAACACGACAAAAATAGGATCACTTAATGTGGCACTTCAAACGGATGTTCACGGATTGGGTTACAAAAAAGTCTTTGTGTCGCAGCTCAAAAAACACACCACACCAGCCTTTTTGGTACGACCTTCAGTCCTTCCTTCTTGTCCAAGAATCCAAATTCCGAATCTCACGAATGGACAATTTTCCAACCGACCAATTAGGAAGACTTCTCGAAATCAGCTGACGACAAGGAACCAATAGTAAAACGAGTTCATACCGCGCTTGATATCTAGTCTCTTAGTTTTACAAAAAAAAACGCCAAATACCAACTGTGTGTTCCAGAAATCCCTACCATGATTCCAGAAATTCCTCGAAAATAAGACTAGGAATTCCCCAGAATGCTCTAAAAATATCCACAGACTTCACGCATACATCAAAACAGGTCGATTATTGTCAAACCAAATCAAAATAAACCAATTCGCCTACCAAAATAAGTTGACAACCAGTAACACGTCTCCTTGCAAAGAGTGTTGCCTATAAGTTGGATCCATATAATTTGAACATCTAATCAATTTGTTTTGAAAATCGATCTAACCTTAAAAATACGAGAGTCACTTGCAAATAATTTGGTCGAAATACTAAATTTTATCGTTATTTCAACGCTCGAAACAACATGTAAACGCTCTTGAATCAAGGAAAAATGTGTAACTAGACGATGGGGGACTGAAATAAATAAATTAAAGAAATACAAAGGTTAAAGACAAAAGAAATTTGTGGCAGGAGAACAAGGGACTCAACTCGCTAAATTCGGAAGTACTGGGTAAGATATACATAAATAGAAATTAAATAAAGTGACAAGGAATGTATTATTGACAATTTACCTATTTTAGGAGCCTTGAATAAAGTACAAGTGGTAAAAGATACTCTCGAAGAATGTACCAGTGCAAGAGGGTAAAAAGGCAATATAAGAAGCTGAAATTAATCTGACTAAGGCTAAAAGAGAAAGCGAGAGATGACAAAAGCTAGATACAAGGGGTATCCAAAAGGTACTGGTTTTTAATATAAAAATGAGATCGTTACAAGCGGCAAATAGCTTTCCGTTTGAATTACACACAAGATTTTTTCTACGATCACACGACATTAAAAATATACAGTTTTATTTTGCGGAATTTAAATCTTACTACGTTAATTTGACAAAAACGGTTTACTTGACTAGCAAACGAAAAGTATGTTGTGTATATTGTGTTATCTGCTTACTCTAGGATTAATTTTATGATACACATAAAAAATTATTTGTTAGTAAGTACATCTTAAATATAACTTATAAAATCATCGGTTAGAATACTCAAATCGCAAATTAATGGCTCATAGACTGTTTTAAGTTTTATATAATTTTACAAACAAAAAAATCAAATTAAAAAAATAATAATACTGGTGAGGATTGAACTCATGACCATCAGATTTAAAGACAAACGCGCTAGGCTCAACACCAACAAGACATGTTAAATATAAGTGTTAAAAACAGGGTAATTTATTTTTAATATTTTAATTATAATTTAAATATTAAGGAAAATGAGTTTGAGTATTAAATGTTCAACTAAAAGATTTAGATTGGTCTACATTTTCTTTTAAAATACCGATTAGCTTTATAATAACCTTTCAAATGAAATTTTCTAATAAAAATAGGCGTGTGCAAAAAGTAACTTTGCGCATATATGCGACAATAATGTCAAACTATGACAATTCATACAGAACGTCAATTTTCCAGTTAGATTTGAATGTGTAAAAGCCTACTTTGGATAGTTATCGTAGAAAAAAATGTTTCTTTATACATATTGGTCTTATTTGAATAGGATTAGCCCACTTTTACAAACAAAATATTAAACTCTTCTACGTACGTCTACACTTTTTTTTTTTAATTCGGTTTTCACTATCACAAAATAATATATTTTATTATGTATTTGATCTTACCCTTTATCTGAGATTCAAGATCTTTTTTTTATTTAATAATGTATGGCCTTGGCATTGCCAATTAGCCAGATTAGTTTTTATTTTAGGGATAAAAAACAATTACAAATTCACCCTCTTAGTATTTGTTAGTTGTTTCAATTATTTTTTTTTATTTTAATATTTTTTTTTTGTTATATTTTCTTTCTGTTGTTCAATTTTTTTTTATCTTAAGAGTACAGTTTTTTAAGTGTTTATATAATTTTTGCTTATTCCTAAAATATTAGTGTTGCTTTAAGTGGAGAAACGAGCATGCCTTGTGAGTTTTAGGATGACTCATATTTTTTTTTTTTAGATTTGACCTAATATAAGCAATTATGTAGGAAAATTTAATTATTGAGGGAATTGCTGTTGCGTCCCATTTTCAAAAAAAAGTCCTAAATTACTCAAACTACCTTTCAATTTATATTAGGTATTTATTAATTAATGTACATACATTATTTTATTAAACAGTGTGTAAAATAAATAGGTAAATATTGATTTTATAACCAAACAATTGATGTATTTTGTATGTAGTTTTTCGGGCACTAATTAGTTTTAATTAATGTTGTTAATTATTTATTTAAAAGACAAACATTAATTTACTGTTTTAACAAAATACAACAAAATGAAAATTTATTTGTTATATATATTTTCGAATTTATTACAGCACAGCACTTATATCACTTTTTTAAATCAGATTTGGTTATAAACTGTAAAAAATTGTAACGTTGTCACATAGTGTTGTCCTTATTCAGTGGTAAATGCACCTTTTACAGCAAATGATTGTGATAAATCGCAATCGTTGAACAGAAATTAAATTACCCTACTCAGATCAATTTTTTTTTTATTGAACTGGTATTTTGCTTGTAAACGTTTATACCATGTTTTGTCATGGACGCAACTTTGTAATTCATAAATCAGTTTACTAAGGTTTAGAAAGGATACTTTTCCAATTAAGAAACCATACATTTTTATGCTTAACTTTATTTATACAAAAATAATGATTACAAAAGAAACAAAAAACAGTCGTTACTAAATTAATCTAGATCACAAAATACATTCACATCCAGTAGTACATATTTAAAAATCGTATATTTTACAATACCAAAAATTATTGACCTCTTTCATGACAAAATTCAGTCAGTCGAAGCGAAAATATAGAAATTTCTTTGTTTCCGAATTAAAAATATACCATTTTAAAATACATACCGTTAAAATGAATCTACAGTTGAAATACCATCAGTGCTTGGAGCTGCTACCATATTGGTGCCCACCAAGTTGTACGTTGGTATAACTGTAGCCGCCGCCTTTTCCGAAATTACTACTCGAATATCCGCCTCCATGGCCGCCCCCATAACTGCCTCCGTAGCTGCCGCCTCCATAACCACCTATCAAATATTTATCAACGTTATTATCGGCAATTAAAGATTAATTAATGGCTTTGAAGCCTTTTTGGAATGAAAAAATATATGTACCTCCAAAGCTACCTCCATGTCCACCACCGTATGCTCCAAGACCTGCTCCATCTCCTCCAAATCCTCCTGCACCGCCACCTCCTACAGTAATTGGTTGAGGTACTGCTACTACTATTGTTTGGGGTACTCGTACTGGGTAGGGTTGAGGTACTGTCACTGGGTAAGGTTGTGGTACTGGAACCTATAAACAAAATAATTTAGCCAGTCTTAAGTAGTTTCCAGAAATCAACACGGCTGTCTTGAAGACCTGACAAAGCTAAGTAGTCAAAACAAAGTGACCTTATCCTGGATATCAGGCCACGAAGGATAGGTCAATGAAAAGGCCAAAGAACAAGCGCGAGATGGCTCAGATAAGGCCCCGCCAGGCCCGCCCCGAACTCTTTTGTGAAATTAAAAGGCATTGTGCAAGGAACCCATGAAGTAATGGATGGTGAAGGAGTCTTAAAAATGGCGAAACAACTATCCGTTTACGAGAAAGCTACTGGACCAAAAATGACAAATCGTTAAGATAACAGTAGGTCTTCGTACCGGTCACTATCGTCTAATTATCAGAATTCAGAAGCATGACACTATAAGCGGGAATCACTGTCAACGCTACTAAAAAAGACCAAGCTAGACGACCCACTCTAAATAACGGAGTCCCACAATTAAACTGAAAATGTCGCGGTGAACAAGGGACAAATAATGTCTAACTCCATTCAGATCTATCTAAGTAGTTGATTGACGTTTTGCTTACCTCCACTGGTACTCTAAACGGAACTTGGATGGGCTGTGGTACTGGATAAGGTACGCGTCTGGTAACAGTAACGGGTACTGGTCTTGGTATCTCTACTGTATAAGGTTGTGGTACTAACACTTGTACTGGTCTGTTCACGACTACTGGGTAGGGTTGTGGTACTTGTACAGGTACTGGTCTAGTTACGGTCACTGGGTACGGTTGTGGAACTGGTACTGGTACTTGTTGGGTGATAGTTTGAACGCTAGCGCCTCCACCTGTTACAAAATTAAAGTATTGGTTTTGGAATAACTTATGAAATACAAATTTTATATGTAAAAATACCCTTATTTTAAAAGGTCCTTACTTTTTAATAATTTAAATACTTTAAAGAGAAGAAAATGAAATTTTCTCGGTTGAAAAACCGAAAACTATATTTCTTTTTTAATAATTAATGTAATTAGGTACCTGCTCCACCTCCAAAACCTGCACCACCTCCAAAACCGCCGCTTCCATCATATCCTCCACCATATCCACCTCCATGGCCTCCATCGTATCCTCCTCCTAGGTCTCCACCTCCATAATGTCCACCCCCTATGTCTCCGGTTAGTCCCAAGGAGATTGTGGATACAAGAATTGTAATTAACTAGAAAATAAATTTATATTTTAATGTTTTTAGGTTAAAATAACCCCATAAATAAGTTACATTAATTGAATTTAAAAAAATATATGTATAGGTGTCTAAGGAGATTTCTAAAACAAGAAACAAAAACATTTTTTTTGAAAGAATTATATTCAATCTTCTGTCAAAAATCGAATTTCCTCTTGTAAAAGTAATTTATATTTTATTGGTACATCTGTAGACATTTAATGACATCGTAATCTTTTATTCAAAGGATTTGTTTATAATCATTTCTTTTTGACGAAAAAGTTAAAAATGGTTATTGATTTAAAGTAAAAAAATCCCTGTATATGGGAAAAAATAACCTTATATGGATGTATTATCAGCCAGTGAAATTTGTGAATGTCTAGAACTTACAGTAACAAAGTCTTACCTAATAAAAAAACAATTCCAAAAGATAACACAGATATGAATAAAAAAATATTTTTATTAACTAAATACCAATTTGAGGGAATTTAGAAAAAAATAGAAATGATATTAAATTTATTTTTTATGACTTACCAGAAAAGGCTTCATTTTTGGTTTAGAAACGATCAAACACACAATGATAAAAATTAAACGTAATAATCGGGTTTTATAACTAAATTATTTCCCTTCTTTTTTGCACTTTCTCTAACTGTAAGCCCATCTTCAGCCAAACTGTACATTTTACGTATATATAATATTTCTGCTTGGGTGCTTCGGGTGTCTTTAACTAACATTTATGTATCATATTTGCACTGGCGTTCGTCGAAATTATGCCATTAAAATTAAATAAATTTTAAATAGTTCTTATATAAGCTAATTTTACATTTATAACCCTAGATGTTGTCTATAACTAGTTCTATGTCGTATCACATTAATTATTAATCTTTTTAACAACCTAATATTTATTAAAGGGTCTAGTATGGCCTTTATCTTCAAATGACAGTTTGGGTGACATTGTACTTTCAAAAGACGTTTAAATCCCTTAAGGATATCTAATTTTTCCTTATTTTAAAAATTCCACCTTAAAGACTTTCAATAAGCATATCCTTGAATATATTAAAATTATTACGCATCATGATAGGGAAAAAAACTGATAGAGGTACAAACAATAGACCTTCAGTAGACTAGGTATAGTCTAGAGAATAAATGAGTGCAGTAATTTTATTTGCAGACCATAGTACAGGTTTAAGAGGTAGACATTTTATTTTTAACTCATCCTTCAATGCTTATTTGCAGTTGAAAATTACATTCGGAAATAGAAAATAGCCCCACTCTTCCAAATATATCATATTTTCATCTGCCCAAAATATAACATGAATTAAATTTTCTTTACAAAAAACGTGACAGAAACAGTTTTTAACAGATAAAGACGAAATCATTGCGTGGAGACATGATTATTTAAGGAAAATAGCGGACGCAAGGAATCATCATAAACAGGTATTTTATTTAGATGAAACATGGGTTAATGTTGGACATACAGTAAAAAAAAATTAGCAAAATACTACCATCAAAACTAAAAATCAAGCCTTTTTGGAAGGGGTCTCTTGTGGGTTAAAAAAATCCAACAGGAAAAGGAAATTGTTTAATAATAACATACCGATATTGTTGAAATAACTTTTGACGTTAGTATATTATTTAGAAACAACTTTTGTTCCCCATACGATTTCTCAAGACATTGGATAGTATTGCACAAGCTAGAATTAAGTAGGAATTAGGATATTGTCACTCATTTTTCAAAAAAGTGGACTTAGAAGAGTTTTATTCTCAACCGACTATGTTAGTGTTGAATCATCCACTGGAAAAGGCTCATGGAAACTTTGCAGGTTGTTTACATAAAAGTGTGTCTTTTTTAAAACCATAAGCCATAAAACAAATTTGTTTGTTGGGCCACTTCTGAAATCTATGTTTTTCGAATTTCAGCTGTACGTCTAGACGACCGCACACTTATAGTTTTTCGACCGACGCTACCAGTCTCTCCAATATTTTCAAAACATTTTAAAAACCATTGCAGTTATACACTTATTCAGGATGTTCTTCAAGAAAATCGGTTATGCTTCATATATTTAAATAAAGATTCTAGTGATAGTAATACCCAATAACAACAGACAATAAAAAAAAAATTTATTCAATTATAAATAGATAATAATGGTAGTAGACATTACAAAATGTTCTATTTAATGGTACTTATAATTCCTATGATGGCTAATCCTGGTTGAATTGATCAAATAAAAAACTATCATAGACCCAACTACTACATGCAAGAATGGTGCTATTCCACCTTTTCTAGGTTGAACGTACTTGTGTTGCCATCTCCAATATGCTCTACTAACAGCACCCAAAATTGCACGTGGGGTCTTATCTCTTCGGGCTAGCCACGATCCAAGTTCTCCAATTTTCACTTCCCCAAATGGGGTGTCTTGTTCCCCATAATATCGAGCTGGATCATAAGCGCCGTGTTGTTTCGGATCGTATTCTGGGGGATATTCGCCAAAGGACATTTTAAATGGAAAACGCATACTGATATAATAAATAGAACTGGTTGCAAATGGTGCTTCTAGCTGTTGACATTGACACTGACCATGAAACAAAACGAATTGGCGATAGACACCGGGACCTTTTGTGCGAACTCAACACGCTACGTGTTGAACAGAGAGAGACATTACATAAGAATCGCATTCTGTCGAACGAAGATAGAGGCTTCTCAATACGTACCGTATTCAAAAATGAGAATTTCACTGCTGGTCTTCATAATTAGACGTTCCAACGACCTGTCAAAATACTGCCAGTGGGATCTGACAGTTGAGATATAGACAGGGATTCTCATATGCGTACTCAACACGTAACGAATTGAATAGAGAATAGAGAGAGACATTACATACGAATCGCATTCTGTGGAACGAAGATAGTCGTCTCAACACGTGCCAAATTGAAATATGAGAATCCCAGTGATGGTAACCATGTGGACTTGTTGTCATTAACAGGGATCATTGACATGTATAGTTATATAGATTGCGCAAAGCGGGTCGTTTGCGAGCGGCCATTTTGCCTGGCAAGTGTTTTGAATATATTTAAAAAATATATTTACTTACTTCAAGGCATAAGATTATGTTTATTTTTAAAAAGATGGATGATAAATATATAAAACTGTCTATATCATTGGTCTTGTCAAATCACCAGGTCTACAGTGTTACTATATCACAACCTATCATGTGCCTGTCAATGGCCTGTCATTACCTATAGACAACCATTTTGTTTGGAATACCTAATTGTGAATATACCTCTTGGGTATATTCTATAAATTGTTTTAATAGGCATCTTTTTAACCGTTGTTATTACAATAATTTTAACAAATTGAATGTACTAATGACGTTACCACTTTGAGGTACATGACGTCATCCATTTTTTTTTATATATTTTTCTCTTTATTTTTGAATTCCCAATAATAGACGATTACAAAACTGTATATAATACATAGTCCAAAGTCATTGGTTTGTGAATTAAAAGACAAATATTATGTATATTTATTGTTTGACATTAGTATTGTAAAGCGAACCAATACGTTTGGAAGTTTTCATAGTTTGGAGATGATAATGGCTACTTTCCACGACCTAAATAAAATATATACTATAGTTTGAATGAGATATTAAACAGGTGTGTCAGTTTTATTATGGCTTTCGGAAATTGTTTTAAAACTTTTATAATTAAATCGAAGCCAGGAGATATTTATTAGGATCAATTTTTGTTTTATTTTTTTTTTTCTTTAAGACTATTTCAGTTTTTTAATGCTAGATCCCTTGCGCCGAAGGGTTTTACATATAGCCAACTAAATTAGAAACTGAAGCTTTACAATAGATTCGTGGGGGAATGAATAAAAAAAGTAACAATAACGACAAGATAACAGTATTTTAGAACAAGATAATAACGATTTAGTTTTTAGTATTTCCTCCTCTAGCTCGAAAAATAGCCTGCATCCTCTTAAGCATGCTGCGCAAAATATCTTTGATTGTTTCTTGCGGAATTCGATTCCGTTCTTCCTGTGCTGCAATTCTTATTTCTGCAATTGAGTTAGGAGCTGGATTTCGTGCACGTATGTTTCGTTTTAGGGTATCCCATAGATGTTCTATGGGATTAGCATCAGGATTCATAGGTGGCCAGTCTAGTGCCTCAAGGTTCTGGATCACTGTTTTTGCGGCATGGGCGCGGGCATTGTCATGCATTAGTACAAAGTCATCATACCCAATAAAGCCGGCATAAGGTAAAACATATCCTTCAAGGATATTGCGTATGTACCAGTCAGCATCCATTCTTAAATTTGCCTCAACAAGCTACGTGTGACTCTCCTAACTAATACCTTCCCAAAGCTAACGTTTTGTACGAGATTACATTCTGCAAACCGTTTCCCAGACCTTCTGTATACTCGACCACGTCCATCAGGCTTCCACAATTGTATTCTTGTTTCATATGTAAAAATGATTTTTCCCCATTGTTGCTCATTTCAATCAGCATGGGCTCTTGCAAATTGTAACCGTCTGACTTTGTGACGCGGAAAAAGTATAGGGACTCTAGCAGAACGTTTCGGATTTAAACCTACCTCATTCAGTCTTCTTATAATGGTGTTGACACTTACTTTGACTTGTCTACCAATAGATAATTCATGTCTTAGACGCGACGCGGTAAGTGAGCGATTTCGCAAAGATTGTATTCGCAAATATCGGTCATCCCTTGGCGTTGTACATTTTTTTACATCCTTGACCAGGCTTTTGTATTCTCCAGTCTCATTGTATCAATTCAATATACGATAAAAGGTGGATTGATGGATATGAAATCTCTTGTTGTCTGCAACCCTCACTGGCTAAAGTAACAATTTTAACATGTGGCATCTTACTCGCCGAAACTACAGAAACAAAAAATAAATTACTAAAAATGTCATTATAACAACAACAAACAAAATAGCAGTCTTTGTTAGTCGGCAAGGCACGCTATCATACTTTCATGCTATGTTTGTAATTTGTAACACTATGGCTCATTCAGTATAAAGGCTATCTCTAAACAATATTTTGTCTACAATTAAATAAAACGTCAAACCCTTTAGTGCAAGGGATCTAGCAATGAAAAACTCAAAAAGTCTTAAAGAAAAATAGATTTAAAATAAAATATGCAATATTTTTGTCTGTGAGTATATCTTTTGTCATTTTCATTGGAGAGGTTGGTCTGATGACAGAGTTATCTCTGTCTATAAGATCCCAGTTAGGTAATTATTCTCCTTCATTTGGTTGGGAGGTATTTTGTAGGTGCTCTCCGAATCTCTTAACTTTTTGTATGTTGTTTCCAGCCCACCTACCTTCTACATTCCTGATTGAAGCATTCTGCACACTGGGCCTTCTCAATCGCTTAGTGGCTCTATCGTTTGTAAACTCAGTAATAGACTAATAGATTAATTTTTGGTTATTTTTATCTTTTTTTAATTGCTGGTTGGCTGGCGTTGTTAAAGTTGATTTTATCTAATGCAGCTCTGGTCTGATATAATTTCCTCCTTAGTTCTCTTTTTGCAGATATTAGGTCCCTTATTTATTTAGGATACCTGTTTTGTGTTGTTCACTGAGCAATAGGTGTGGTATTATCCCATTCTGCTGGCTATATGTTGAAAACAAGTAGTTCTACTTCTTCTGCAAACAAATAGTTCTACTTCTTCTGGAAACAAATAGTTCTACTTCTTCTGGAAAGAAGTAGTTCTGCTTCTTCTGAAACATGTAGTTCTACTTCTTTATCTAGTTGTACTGAACTGTAAGCTTGATTTTCTTTTTAAGGTTCAGTCTGAATTTTGCCAATCTCTTCTCGTGTTTACTAGTCTAAGAGCGCTTTTCTTTTGGATAATGGTGTTGCTAAGAGTGAGCAGAATGGGATCCTAATATAAATGTATAACTTGAATATAGTTTGCTGAAATATTTCGTACAACAAAGAAGTCTGTTAAGTCGGGTATTTTGTTCCTGTCTATGGGCCAATAAGTTGGCTTCCGCACAAGTTGGTTGTAATTTTTTTTTGTGAACGATCATCTTAATTTTTTTAGTCATAGCATAGATCATATTATACAGGGTGCGCCATTAAGTTGAGCGGATATGAAAAAATCGTGAAAAATAAACAGAAAGTAATATCATTACGAGTGTATATTTAAATTAAAATACACAGATGGGAAATTATTTTTTAAAAATAACATCATACAGATGTGCACCATCTTGACATAAGCACTCTTCGAATCTGAACTTCAAATTTGAGAAAACTCGTTGGCACATTGCGTGTGGAATATCAGTCATTTTCTCACGAATATTCTCCTTTAACTGATCTACTCTGCGTGGCCTATTGGTGTAAACCCACTTCTTCAAGTATCATCATAGAAAAAAATCACAAGAAGTAAAGTCTGGACTTCCGGAAGGCCAGGGAATATCCCCTCGGCGCGATATCAGTTTACCTTCAAACATCTCGTTTACGGCCGTCATCGACTCACTAGACGTAAGGCATGTAGCCCCAACTTGTTGAAACCATGTCCGCACATAGAAATAGAGACCTATGATTTCTTGTGCCGAAATAGCCGCCCAAACAGTAACATTGGGCGAATGCAGTGGCTTTTGATGTTTTGATTTGGGATTTTCTGCTGCACAATAGCGACAGTTCTGTTTGTTGACATGCCCATTTAAGTGAAAATGAGCTTCGTACGAAAACAGAATATTGTTTAGAGTTGGAAGGCGCTCCAACATTGTTTGATCAAAAATACTAATTAAATTTTGTATGGATGCAGTTTAAGACCTTTTACCAAAATTCGACGAAGGGATGTTCTTGATATGGCAAGCTCTGTCGACTTCTTTCGGGTAGATAATCCGGGATCGCGTCGTAGGGAAGTCCTAACTTTGTTAACTGTTTCCTCTGTGCGTATTGAGCTTGGGCGTATTGCAGGCTTTTATTTAAGTGTGAAACCCCCAGCTCGAACTTTCTAATCCACGACCTGATCACACTTTCACTGGGATACTGATTTAAGTCATTTAATCCGTACTCGGCACGAAATAAACGCCGCACAACAGTACACGAGTCGCCATTTGTATAGTAATGCTTTACGCAGAACGCACGTTGCGACTGAATTTCCGAAAACCGATCTAGTCACCTCTACTACTGGCGCCTCGCTAACCAGTGCCGTTTGGATTCAGTGGCGTTCTTAAAATCGTACGTCTTTCTGGCCCACCCTGTACATTATTTGAAGGAAATTTAAAACTCGATTACGATACTTGCTTTGATATTAATCGAAGACAATTTAAATATGCGAGTAGAAATGAATTATTCTCCATTAAATCTCAGAGATATCTTAGGGTTTGTTTTACGATACAGTCTATTTTACTCAACAGATACATGGCAGAACTTGTAAACAAAAGTAGAATTAGATTTTCTGAACATTGAAGCTTGTTTAAATTATAATTAAAACATGTTCATTATATTTTTAAAGTCTACGTCTATGTGCTCAACCTATTTGTGTAACAAAACTCTTCGGATAATGATAAATTATATATATCTACAATCGAATTAAAAAAGGTAAAAATCGCAACGACGCATCCTTACTTTATGCTTGAGCTACACATTTACTTTGGCGTTTCTTATCTTCATATTAATTAACTAAACCACTAAGGCTGTTACAAAACGGTCACGCCGATTATTCAAATTTTGTTGTTTCGAAAGTTTTTTTTCGCATGAAATTTGATTGAAAAGAAAAAGATTGCGAACCTAGGAGATTAGTAAATTAATTGTAGGAAATGAGAGGAATGTGTATTTTTATTCAAACGTTTCGGCCATTTCCGAGGGGTAACTATACAGGGTGTTTCTAAATTCATGCGAAAAAATTCACTTCGAATTTTTTTAATGCCTAGATAGTCCTTTGTTTATTAGTAACCCGATCGGAAAAAGTCGCATGCAGACAAGTGATGAGAACGAGGTGGCCAGATAATATCGCTATTCCAAATATCCATGATAACTAACTTCCGCTCTCTAGATTCACAGCGTTGACATTCCAACCTCGCCTCTCCTCTATTTTTTTTTGCAGTGGCGTTTCCCAATTGTCCCGTTTCATTGGCTCACCTTGTATTACAAAAAGCCTATGCTAATCTTAAAATTGTTTATCCAAACATTTGTTCCAACCTGTACGTGTTCACTGTGTAGATAACTTTCACAAAACACTCAAAAACCCTTTGATTTTATACATTTTAAATTCTTCACCACGGTATTGCTCCTAGTGACACTTTGAAAATTAAAGAATAGTAGTTTGTGCAGTACAGTATATTTTTTCTACGACCCTCTAACGAAAGTTATTAAGATAAAATAATTCTAAAATAATTTGTGAATTTTACTGATTTTTAAAATATAAAAAAAAACATAAAAAAAATTGTTTAAGCAGTCCATAGCCAAGATTCGATCCCTGACTTTTCGTGTGGAAGGCAAGCGCTATGTCCTCGCGTCCATGGCAACTTTCATGATTTTGGTTTTAATACTCGTTATTAAAATAGTTTCATATAGTTTGATTAAAATTTTAATTTTTTTTTTTTTATAATAACAAAATAAAAATGCTATTATTTATCGATTCTACTCAAATATATACCGGCAATTAGTTTGACAGGATTGCCACTTTTGTAAAATTTTAAAAATAATAGTAGTTGGGTGTCCAAAATATGAACTGTGATTGATGGATTTCTTTTTTTTTTCTACACCCACATGGATATTAGCTTATCTATGCACAGATTACAAACCGAAAAAGTATGCTATTGCCTTCCACTTAAAGAATATATTTCATATCCATTCTAGGAAGTGAGAATACTGCAAAAAAAATAAAATCACCAATCACCGTTCATATTTTGATCAACCGTCTGCTATTATTTTTAAAATTTTAAATAAGTGACAATTCTGTCAAACTAATTGTCAGTATATGTTTTAGATTAAACATAAATTAAAATAAGTTATTTTTGTGTAGAATCGGTAAATAATAGCATTTCTGTTTTTATTTCGTCTATAATTATAAATAATTTGTTAATTTAAATAAAACTATATGAAGTCAACTTAATTACGAGTATTAAAGCAACAAAAATAAAAGAATAGACGGTCCTGTGGTCAGTGTTCTTGCCTTCCACACGGTAGACTCGAGTTCGATTCTCGGATGGGGAAAAAATAAATGAACTTTTTTCTTTTTTTTTTTTAATAACCTAAAATATATTTTTAATTTGTACATTTTTGTTAGTGGGTAGTAGAAAAAATATACTGTACAGCTCGAGTAGATTGTCCACATCGCACTGAGACGATTGAGCAATTCGCCTACGGCGTTCGTTGGGCTCAAATTTCGTCTTGATGGCCATCATATCCACTCTTGGTGCACAAACTACTACCGCTACTATTGCAGTGTTCTCACTACCTAGAATGGATATGAAATATATTCGTTCAGTTGAACGCAATAACATACATTTTCGTTTTGTAGTCTGTGCTAATATCTAAGCTAATATCGATGTGAGTGTAGAAAAAAGTAAAAAAATATTTCTGACGTAAAAAATTTCTAAATCAGCATCTAGTTTTTTTTTAGATAAAATCTATGTATGCGTATAAGCGAAGAGTGAAAATATAATGTGAGTGTGGGTGTGGTTTATATTATTGTTCCAATTTGGTGTTCCTGGTTTGCAATATTATCCGTCTAATCATTTCAAATTTTAATTCGGAATTCGGGATATCATTATTTGGTTCAGTGGTTTGTAACAGTAGCATTTCTAATTCATTTTGAGTCCGATTGCTATTTGGATTCGCAATAGGTCGGTTTTAGAATATGGTAATTAAACAAATAGCTGAATACGTCATATATACACCTACAATACCGGTATTAAACCATCGAGTAAGTGTACTTGCTAAAGTAAAAGTAAAAAATTTGAAGCAATTGGTGTGTTTGATGATGATTGTTAGGTATATATCTACATTTAATAAGGAAACGGTAATTTTTTTAATGCAAATTCTAAATGTTTACGAAATATTGATTTATATTGGATAAAGATTGTTTGAATCTTAGAAAATACATAGGTACTTGGTGCATAAGTAGTGCGACAAAGACCAGAGGTGCCAAACATCCTTTTTATTTTCATTAAACAAGACAAGTACCATTTATTGATGATTGTTTTTTTTTAAACATCTTTAATAATTTATGGTAACTGAAGGAAATACATCGATTTTTGAAATTGATAAAGCTGCAAATTTTGATTTTTGTAGGGTTTAAGTTAAACAAATTTAAATAATTATCTAAGTATGTATGTTAGTTTTAGTTTATTCTGTTTGTTTTTTCTTTTGTTTGTTTTTTTCTTTTGTTTGTTTTTTTCTTTTGTTTGTTTTTTTCTTTTGTTTGTTTTTTTTTGTTTGTTTTCTTTTTTTGTTTCGTTACTTGAGTTAGAACTTGTTTTTTTTTGTATTTACATTTTCTATATTTTTTTTTTAAAGAAGTTTAACATTTTTAGACCCAGATAGGTAAAACTGCTTCGTCCTATAGACTTTCTTTGTCCTACAGTCTTGGACTTAAAAGATGGGATAATATCATCCCTTTATCTTATGCAGTATTGTATTCCAGTTTTGAGGTAATGTTTGGACATAACTAAATGCTTGGAGAAAGTAGATGCTATAGTTTCCATTGATGTAAAAGTAATAGGTTCGTTCTTGGCATCGACCACTCCCGAAATACTGGTACGTTTTCACTCGAAATCACTACAAATTTTCTTGAAATTTTGGAAATCATCATCAGTAGTTGATTAGTCAGTTCTGGACCAAGATCAGAGGCAATTGATGTAATTAGTAATTACCCTAAGTACCCTCACCCTTCGCGCAATTAGCAAGTACCTCCCAATTACTCTACATCATGTAGTGAGTACTTTTCAATTACCCTATACACCATGTGTAATGAGTATCGTAAGTACCTCTCATTACTCCATACACATTGAAATGTAATGAGTGTAGGTACCTTGTATATATAGTAATTGCTATGCATGTCATGAAGTGAAATGAGTTTAAGTAAATTAAGTACCTCTCGGTTATTATATACTCATATTAAGTAAGAAATAAATATGCTATTAACGGAAACGCATGGTTTGTGTACGTACCTTCCACTACCAAATTTTTATCTTCTAATTTTTTTTTGAACCGTAATTTGTAATATGTTTCGTAGAGGCCGCAGTTGAGATGGCCCATTTAAAATACGCTGTGGCGTCAATATTATTTGGAATGGTATCGCCGTAAATAGCAACATTTCTGTCATACAAAATGTAGTTGACAGAGTCGCCAAGAGGTGCGTACTTCTCTTATATTGGCCAGTGTTAGCCGATACTCGCAAAACACAAATATTCTAATAAATGAGAGCGTTGGTCAATAGAGGATATGTTCGATGGCCTCATCTTCTTCTTCGCATCTGCTGCAGAGAATATATTCTGACAGCCCCATGATATGGAGATGCTTCCATACTTGGCAATAACCAGTCACAATGACTATGATTAGGCGCAGATTATGTCTAGTCATATCAAATATTTGGCTATATATGAAAGACTTAATCCTTTGTCAAAGATTGTATTTTCTCCGTATTTTTCAATGAAATACAAACTTTTTTCTTATTTTTTATATCTGAAATTATACTTGTATTCACTTCTAACAAAAATAATAACATGTAACCTTTTTTAAAGAAAAAACATTAAAACTGTGTATATTGTATTATTTATATTCTAATTATACACATTTCATCATCTTACTGTGGTTCTTCCAATAAACCATGTTTGCCCCTTATTTGTGTAGTTATGTATGGTAAGATATCCTTCAAGAAAGTGTTCATACCTAGGGTAACCATCTCCTTACAAAATGTGTGCAAGTCCAACTTACATATATATCATATTTGCGGCAAAGACTGCTGCCTTCACTGTATTTCTTATACCATTCATTTGATTTTAAGAAGGCGGCTTTAGGCCAGTGCTTAATAATGTGAAACAATATATGGCCGTTATTAAAGGCCAACTTATACTTACAATAAAATTGTAGAAATTCTTAATAAAATAATGTGTATACTATATGTAATTAAAAGTAAAAAATATTTACAGTGACTCTACCACAGATGCTAAATATTATACCGCAATTACACTTATTCATTTTTACTATTTTTATTATTTATTTGATAGTAGATAATGAAACCTTACACTGTGGAAGCTCACGATGTTTAAACTTTTTGGATACGTACGCTACTATATATCCTCCCAAAAATCCCCCACCTCTTCTAAGCTCCTTCGATATTCACGCTCTGTAACAATAGTTATACCCGAGAGGTACTTAGATTAAACTCATTACATTTACTTACTTACTTACTTACTTACTTACTTACTTACTTACTTACTTACTTACTTACTTACTTACTTACTTACTTACTTACTTACTTACTTACTTACTTACTTACTTACTTACTTACTTACTTACTTACTTACTTACTTACTTACTTACTTACTTACTTACTTACTTACTTACTTACTTACTTACTTACTTACTTACTTACTTACTTTACTTTACTTACTTACTTACTTACTTACTTACTTACTTACTTACTTACTTACTTACTTACTTGCCTACCTACCTACCTACCTACCTACCTACCTACCTACTTACTTACTTACCTACTTACTTACTTACTTACTTACTTACTTACTTACTTACTAACTTACTTACTTACTTACTTACTTACCTTACAATCATACCACTTCATTGTGTTTGAAGAAATGGGGAGTACTTATTACACATGATATAATATACTGATATGGGGTGTATGTGTGTATGTAGATAAATTTTGTATTATTATTAATTTACACATAACCCCAATCATTAATTTGCTATCGCAAATAACAGAATGTTTTACGAATTATTTTTTTTTTATAATTGCCCGGCGCCACTGTGTATGTGATGGAAAAAAATATAATTATTATTTGTAAATTTAATTATTTAAAAAAAATATATTATTAAATTTGTATTTACCTTTCATTTATTTATCTATTTAAAAAAATTAAACACAGAATTAACAAAAAACATTTAAACACATTTTTATTGTAAACCAATAACTATTGAAGAAATATCAATAACATAAAATTCCTAATTATTAGATACCTACCTCCATCTATCACTCCTTAACCATTCATTCAAAAATTACTGGATAAATTAAAAGATTACTACGTAAATAATTTGCAAGCTTTTGGTCTGTTTCTAAAGAGGGCGCGAAAGGCAAAGTTCGTTTGCTTTGCACTAATCACGGAGGTTCGTTCGTTGGCTTACAACTTACAAATTATTTAACGTAAACATTGGCGCTAGCCGCTAACAAATATTTTTTTTTTTACAATTAATGGGAAACAAAGAAAAAGAATTAAAATAAATGGTAAGTGATTGTTTAGTTTTTAGTTTAAGCAGTTTAATAATTGTCTTATACCTTTTAATTGTTTTTGGTAGAGTTCTTGGCCGTGAAAGCTTTCTTGATATCGTTGATCCTTTATTTTAGGTTATGTTGATCTATCTGGGGGCTTATGTGTAAGCGGCCTCCTTGGATGGGATACAAGTCACGAACGTCGCCAGAAGCTGCTACGTTACTCATTGGTTGCCATGGTTCCACTTAGACTTACATACACAGGTATTTTTTTCTTATTTTTCGATTTAGAACTCGCGTTTCACTTTGTTTAGATTAAATTTTATTTCAGACATCTAATTACAGCTTATTCTTACTTTTAAGGTTGATTCTGTGTGTATATTTGTTGAAATAGATAAAAAAATTAAAAATTTTTCAGGACAAAGAAAAAGAAACGTAGTTTCTCTTTGGAGATTCAATTCACCACCACCTTTTTGTTTTTTCAACAAAACCCCTTGGTAACCAAAATTAGATTCAAATCTTTCATCAAGTTATCTATTGAAGAAAATTTGACCAATAGGAGACTTAAATAAATCACAAGTTGGTGAATTTTAGGTGAGTATATTTAAAATATGTTTTCAAATATTTCGAGAATCAAATGTAAATAATTTCTTACAATTTTTTAATAGATTAGTTGCCAATTTTTCATTAATCTTAAATTTTATTGCATAACTTTTTTGCGTTGGCACACATGTCAAAAATTATTAATTGTGGCTGACAGAAGTGTTTCCTGTTTGATATACAGGGTGTTTTTTATATAAGAGTAAAAATTAAAAATGCCTCATAAACATTCTGTTATTTTCGATGGTAGATTTGTAACTTTGATCATCCCTAAAACTTTTTGAATCTCTTTATTTTAAACCAGGAAAGTTTAACGAATTTATAATTTCCTCCGTTACAATACATACTATATACAAGGTACCTACACTCATTACATTTCAATGTGAATGGAGTAATGAAAAGTACTTGCCATGCTCATTACATATTGAAAGGTACTTACTATGCAATTACACTCATTACAGTACAGTGGGTACAGAGTAATTGGGAAGTACTTACTAATTAAATCCCCGCTTTTTCTAAGCTCCTGTCTCGATATTCATGCCGTGTATGCTTGCGCCCGGCCGGCCTCACTCTCATGGTGGTTGAGAGTCAAGGATGTGCGGACTTCATCCCCCATTTATGAAAAACAATTATGTCTACTATTTAGAATGTACTTAGGGTACAAACGCTCGGTACGCTATAATAGTAATAAAAACCGAGAGGTACTTAGATTAAACTCATTACACTTCATTATATGAATAACAATTACTGTATATACAAGGTACTTACACTCATTACATTTCACGTACTTACGATACTCATTAGACATGGTGTATAGGGCAATTGAAAAGTACTTTTTTGCAATTACACTCACTACATGATGTTCAGGGTAATTGGGACGTACTTGCTAATTGCGAGAAGGGTGGGGGGTGGGTACTTAGGGTAATTAGCCTTCGACCTTGGTCCAGAACTGGCTAATCATAATTACTATCATCGAAAATCATTACCAGAATCACTTCGAGATCGTAATTCGTCGTTCAAAAATGTAAATGCAACCAGCTTGTCAATCAAAATACAAGGACAGAGCCCCAAAAATCATTGATTCAGCGAAATCACTGAAATGCGGGTACGTTTTGACCTAAGTGGTTTCCCCTTGGGTTCGTTCAACTACAGATTAAAATTATTTTTTTATTTGACAGGATTGTGATTGTAATTGATCACAGTGGCCTTTAACAGTGTATCTCTTACACTCAATGCCTGAAAACAGGTGCAACACTAATTTTGTGCAAATAATTTTATCAAAACCCGAAATTTTACTTTTTTACGGCTATTGAGCGTTTCAAAATAATATAACTAGTTTTGCATTTTGAATAGTACAAGACTAGATTGGACCCTATTCCCTAGGTATAGTATTAATTAATTAATCTTTAATGCGTTATCAACATATAAAACGAAGATAATAACCAGCCTGATTCTCATTTCTCTCTTGTTCCATTACATCCAAATCTGACCGAATCATCGATTTTTTTTAATAATGCACATTACATTATGTTTGGCTCGCTTTCAGCACTGCTGAAACATTGAAAAGTGCTCAATTGCAAAAAAAGCCCGAAGATCTCAATAAACCAACTCGACGGGCGCGTTCGAGAGCCTTTCTCGAGAGGAAACACAGCAAAAGTACTCATTACAATTTCATCAAGTCTATTTTCCAGCCGTTGCACTACCGGCACGAACCGGAGCTTTTTTCTTTCTTTCTCAAAGCACGTGAACCAATGAAATCAATAATTAATTCGGTCGGAGAATAAGAAATGCCGTACAAATCGAATTTTCGTGTTTCGTCGACTTTTCCACACACTTTCTACCATCCTTTAAACGTGTGGCTCGGTCAAGTCGATGTTGAAAGCCTGGAAACGTTAAGCGAGAAAAAGGATAATCGAGTGCTTGTAAGAGTTGCAGGATTTTAAACAAAACCGTAACTATGAGGGTGAAAAATAAAATAGTTTTTCGATTGAGTGAACTACTGCTCCACTTCACAAATCTATTGAGTTCTAATAAAATTTAGTATTATAATTGATATATATGTTAAGAGCGAACCGGACCTCTCGCGAAAGAAAAAATGTTTTAAGGATTTTCTAATCTAAAATTGTATTTATATGCGTGCCACTGGGAATACTTCGTGATATTATGTGTCTTGACAATATTGATAGCTTTAAATTTGTTCAACGATAAAGTAGCACTCTTTGGATATTTATTAAAACAAAAATCAGCAATTTTTTATAGATTTAATACAGAATGACGTGTAAATGTTTTTTTAAATTACTTTTAAAATTTTTCAAAATAAATACTTTTCGAAGGTTTACAAAAAATTCAGGGTTTCTCCACCCTAAGTTTATTATTGGTATTAATTACTCGGAAAATAAGGTTGGAGGTTTTAGAAACTCCGACTATGTTTGGAGGAAGGCTAAACAAAATGAATCAAGTAAAATATATGGGTCTAATTCTAGATAGCAAACTTACTGGGAACTAACACTTACAAAAAGTGACCAACAAATATGTCTCATTGTAGGTTTTTTTTTCTCCTGGGCTCGTCTGATTATGTGTCTCCGAATAACACTGAAGCCTATTGGCTTATTGTGTTTTACCCCCTGTTAGTTCATAGCACCCACTCTGTCACCTTTGTACCTTGTACAAGTTTGTACAGATCCTTGGGTGAGTGGGTTCTATACGTTGTTGGATCAACCTGGGGTTGTCCAAAAAGAGCCTGTCTTTTGAGATCTAGAGCTTCGCATTCGCACAGTATGTGTTTGGCCGTTTCTGGTTTCTTGTGACATAGTCGGCACATGAGTTCTCCATTGTACATGCTAATTTTGTTCAAGTGTCCGTTTACAGAGGCGTGCCCAGTCATGAACCCTGTTATCACTTTCAACTGGTTCCTATTTATTGAGAGTAGTTCTCCAGTTCTTTTGGGACATGGTCTGCCTATGAAGGCTTTTCCATGTGCCTGTTTTGGGGTGCTTCCCTAATAGTTGATATGTTGTTCCCGAATCCAGTCATTTATGAAACCCCGGACTGTACTTGTTGGTACTCCTGGGTTTGTGTCTGGTTCCGGTGTTTCTTCTGACCCTCTTTTTGCAAGTTCGTCAGCCTCTTCGATCCCTTGGTGACCTGACACCCAAAATAGTTTTACTCTATTTCGGTCTGCCAGTGTTCTTAGTTCTTCGATGCATTCCCATACCAGCCTCGACGTAACTTTCTGACTCGATATGGCCTTAAGTGCCTCTTGGGTGTCTGCCATTGTAGGTAGACGGGCATTTGGAAAAACATGGGGATTAAAACCAAAAATAGTCCACTGGCTATATTTGGCAATAACAAGACCCATGATAACTTATGCAGAGGTTGTTTGGTGGCCTAAAGTAAACCAGAAAACAGCCCTCCTAATTCTCTCAGATAGCCAAGCAGCCTTAAAGGCTCTTGATTAAAAAAGAATTAAATCAAAGCTTGTCTGGAACTGCCTTGGAATACTAAATGATCTGGCAACCCACAAAAAGGTAAAACTAGTGTGGGTACCAGGGCACAAAGGTATCCAAGGAAATGAAAAGGCTAATTAACTCGCTGAAGGGATCAGATCTACCATTCACAGGACCCGAACCTGTATTTGGGATAAGCAAAACCTCTGCTCGACAGGCAGTGAACAGGTGAATAACCACAAAACACCAAATTCACTGGCAAAAGATAAGAGGGCACAGAATTAGTAAGCTCATGCTAAGGGGACCAAACCCACGCATGGCGACTGAGGCACTACAACTCGCAAGGCCTCAGATATCCACCATTGTGGGATTACTAATGGGGCACTGCTTACTGAAACACATTCATGTGATGGGATTACAAAGCCCCTACTAGGCGACGTTTCATCCTCGGGAACACTTGGTAGGGAATTTATTAAAACTAACCAAAGACACAGGACTATTCCAAAGAGAGTACCTGAATACGGGGAAAGCAAGGGAATACAATAGACCCAAGAGGCCGCAGTGTTCTGGGCCCCTTCCTGCTTATAACCGACAAAGGTAAAGATAAAGATAAAAAAAACATTAATTTAATAAAGTTAATTATTATTGGTATATCCTGAAAATTTCACAAAAATCAGACCAACAATAAAGGCTCAGAATGAATTATAAATTTGTGTTCGATTTGCTCTTAAACTGGTTCCTAACCTGTAATAAATATTTTTTGTTCAGTAAAATTTTTGAATTTATTATTATTTATTAAAGTTGTAAGTAGTTAGACCGGAAAATATATATTATATGGAATTTTTTAAACCTGTATCATTTTAGTCATAAGTATTCGTTATATAACTTGGCTTTACATTAGTCATCACTTTCGTATTGCATCTGCAGTTACCTTATACAGTGTGTCCCAAAAAAGTTTTAAACAAATAAGAATAAAGTTTGTCTTATATTTAAAAAAAAATATTCTTGTTAAAAAATTATGCTTCACTTGAAATTAATTCATAATCAAGCATGAAATTTGTAAAATTAAAAAAATCCAATACTGTTAAGAGTGAGATTATAGGCCCTTTTGACTGACCCTAAAGTCCACTCTTAGCGGTAACCACAGGTTATATAGAGGGACCAAATTTGTATTTAAATTGGCCTCTAGATAACACACGGCTAGGGGGTTAAGTTCAAACGGGATGAGCCTAAGGAGCCCTAACTTCCTGACGATGATTCAGAGAGCGGGGAAAGGATTTGCCCTTGTTTTTGGCAATATCTCTCTCACTCAGAGATCTGACTAAGCCAATACCCCCGCTTTTGAATGATCGTGAGTTTTCATAAATAAAAAAAAAAAAATTGAAACAACAAGCGTAAAACAAATAACTATGATTTATTTAACAAATATAGGAACAACTAGTTTTGCTTCAGCAATTCAGTAGTCTTTGTTGACTACACAAAACTAAATATTACTACTCAAAACTATTTACTTACATGAACATTATATTTTAATCCGTTAGGCTGCAGGGCTGGCTGAGGCACACGTTACTTTACCCACTGTGTGGCTTTACAAAAAAACTAACCGCGATTTCGCGTGACCGACCCGTGATTCTACTTTGCGACACAAAAAAAGGAATTCCCTTAGTACCAATGATTACGACCGCTCGTCAACAAAAACCAAAAGGAACGCCCGAAAATTAACTTGTAATTTTCCAAGAATGCTCTTGTTGATCTTTCTTGACCCTGTACTTTAATATTATGATTTAATAAAACCTTGTCCAACTACACGTTTTATTATTTTATTGAAAATCTATTTAGCGCGTATGCCCTTGGACAAAACTTTACAAATCATAACATACGTATTCACAGGGTGTTATATTTATTCGTAACAATACATTGGATGATTTATTAAACCCTTCTTTATAAATGCTGCAGTGCCGCCATTTCCAAGCATTTTGTCATTGGTCCACTGCTGCATATGTGCGCCACATAATAATTCCGAAATTAGTATAATCATCCTATTAAATAAACATAAACTCAGTAGAAACTGTTAAACATAATCAAACAAAGAAAACGAACTCTTAAAAATAATCAGTCAAATATTCTTAATAATATATAATAAAACTCTATGATATGAAACAACCGCCAATAAAATAAAGATTTGTTCTTAAACTGTACTACTGTTCTTTGATGTGGACTATTCCGAAAGAAAGACCCAAATTGCACTCATGTATATACTTGGCATTAGGCTAGATAATTCACCTTCTCACTACAGGAAGCAGCTGGATAATTTAAACGATAAATTCATATTTACGCAGAATTTGAGAGAGTACCAAGGTGGTATTGAGAAGAACCAAGAGGAATTGCGGTATTTGGGGTCCCTTTGACCCAAGTAGCTGTGCATGCGCAGAGTAGATTCCTTACAAACTTTAGCGACAAAAATCCAGTGAAACCGACAGAAGCATCTAGATGGCCCTTCAATAATACCAATACAGGTTCCAACTGCCCTCCGAAGAAGTAGAAAGCCGTACTAACGTCTTGACACTTCATTTTCGAAGAGAAATAACTGAACTCAAACACAAGTTGTTTGACATCAAACAGAAGAGAATGGAACTGGACGGAGATCGAAAATTGTTGAGAGACTTCGCTTGCAAGGCCGGTGCTTCCTTGGAAGAGAGCCAAAATACTCTGCAAGGGGTTTCTGAAGATCTGACACAATTTTAAAAGCATTTGCGCCCTATAAAACTAGAATTATTGAGGAACATATTGAAAAATTACATTCCTTTAGAGCAGGACTGCACAACTCAGATTTTCAAAGGGCCAGATTTGGAAAACCGTAACTGGACGAGGGCCGCCAAGAGAGACCTGAATCTACAATAGTCGGTTCAGATTTTCTAAAAAAAAAAGGTCGACACCTTTCATTTATAAAGCAACTTCTGCTAGTCGAGCTTCTAAAAAAAAGGTCGTCAGCTTATAATGTATAGCCCATCCTGCTGATCAAATCAGCCTAAATGCAAGTTTCTTACTGAAAATTAAAAAATGTATAATTTGACGTAAGCGGGCCAAACTGGTCAACAGCCGGCGGGCCGCCAAAACGACACTGGCGGGCCGCATCCGGCGCGCGGGCCGTATGTTGTGCACCCCTGCTTTAGAGTTTAGACGATTTGAAATCACTAAATAACACAACTGTACTACATATCAACCATTATTGTTCAAATGAAATATTTAAGACTAGCTGTAGAAAGAACCATATTTTCGGGACGAGTCCAGTTAATTCCAAATACAGTAATTACAAGAGTGGTAAGGTTGAAGAGCTTGTTGTCCACACAACGAGAACAAATAGCCATCATACTAAAAGTACTCATGTCCAACACAAACACTATCGAAGTGGACTTCACCAATGTAAAGGACAAATATAAAAAAAGAGAAAACCATTATGGAATTTGGAAACGAATTGCGGCTGCTTAAAGAAAATGCAGTAACATTCTTAACTACAGTTAAGGAAGGCAGAAACATGGAATGTAAAAAATTCCGTACTGAATTAAGAGAAGTAAAATTCAGGATCAATATGCTCATGTCAGACTATTTAGAATTGAAAGAAAAAAATATTGCATTACAAAAACAAGTTTATGTTGTGAAGAGTTCGCAGGTTGAGTTTGGGAATTTAAAACATGAAATAGGGAGATTACAAAAGGACATGGATAAAAATGCAGAGAAAAATATGAAAGAAGCATTGGAATCTTTAGAGGTCTCTGAAAGCCTACCAGTGAATGTTATTTCATAAAATGGAAAATGTTATATTATTATTTTTTTTGTTTTTAGTAATAAATGTGCCTCACCACTAATTAAGTAGTGACGGATAAATACGGCGTTGGTTCTAAATACTAATAATATAATAAAAATAATTAAAACGCCTTACTAAGGGGTCGATGTGTTTCCGGTACTGGAAAAATAGCGTATAAATATGGCAAGGGTATGCTGAAGAATGCTAATATGTGGAAACTGACAGATATATATTACAGTGGGATCTATAAATTAGTAGTAAACGTATATACAGTAATTATTTTTTCGTGTTAGGCATACGACTAGTATATAAGTTAATAAAATGGCAACAGGGCAGCAGCCAGTCGTGGACTAGATTAAGAAGATATCGTGGTGGGATATTAGCCGAACAGAATATCGGTGACTGAATGTCAAAACCAGAGTGTGTAGCGATAGCGAGGATATCGTAGTTGTCACATGTTCACTGTGAAAGCTCTGCTAAGCCTAATACAAAATAATAAGTACTGTATACGGCAATGGGAACACTCTTTCTGTCTTAGAAACATTTTTTTTTAATAATAATAATGTTTACCACATAAAATACATATAGGTACATCGCAGATAAATATTAAAGCCAATAATTAACGATGGTAAACAAAAGGAGTGACCAATTCTTCCTCGCCACAAAAATTATATTTCAATACATCTTCACCATACCCTGACCAGGCCACAATAATTGAAAAATGAGAATGAATTAAAAAAAAAGAAAAAGAATTAATTATAAATTTAAAGTTGTTACTATTAAGCAACTATTGCTGTTGAAACAATTTTTTTTTTTTGAGAATTTTTGAATGCATTAATCGATAAAGAGAATGTTGGTATATTCAAAAAATGACCAGCTAGTGAGATCTGATATGTAAAAGCGGACTTATATAACTCTTTGTTGTGAGGAGGAATAGCAATTTGATTTTTTGTACGTTAGTTCTAAATTTAATTTTGTTGTACAAGTACAGGGGACTTTTCGTTTTTAAAATTTTATAGAAAAAGCAATTGGAGTGAAGCTTTCTATGGTTATACCGTTGCACATACTTAGCCAACCTATTTCATTCAGTTTTTGAGTTTATAAGTTCATTCAATGGCAGTAGTATTAAAACCTACATAATGTAAAATTGCAAGCAATATTTAATGATTCAAAGTGTCAAAGGCAATATCAACTGTAATTGCAGTTAATGCTGTAGAACAGCTATAACGGCTTCTAAATCCTGATTGGTTTAATGGTAATATTTTAGCAGTATCAAGATGACTTATTTGACGTTCTAATATTTTCTATAGTACTTTAGAGAACGTAGGAAGAATACTTATACTCCTTAAGTGACTAAACTCTAATGGCTTCGAGATTTTTGGTAGTTGTACCACATAAGCCTTTTTCCAAATATGAGGAAAGTATTAATGATCTATGCATTTATTAAACATATGGACTAAATAAGGTATAATAATTGTTGGGCAACAAAGTATGATGATTTGTATATTTAAATTGTGAAGGCCATAGTTATTAACACAGTTATTAAGTTTTAAATCATAGTAGGCTTTTTTCTCATTTAATAGCAGCAGATGTTAAGTTACGTAATTGTTTGTAATACTTCCAGTGTGGTTTAGACTTTGATTTTATGTATCTATTATAAGCTTTGTCGCTAAGTTTCTGCATCAATTTTACGGTATCGGTTATCCAGGGTTTCTTTTTATTATTTTTTAAAAGGGAAATTTTAGTGGGTGCATGTTTATTAACTAATTTTAAAATACTTTTATTTAAGAAATTAATTTTTCCATCAATGGTATATATTTTATAAATACTTCTCCAAACACTCTCTCCATCTTCTGTTTCCCTCCAAAGCATCAAGTAATTAACTAGTATGGTATCGTCTCTCAAAATCACCTACATCTTGTTGAAATCTTTTACCCTGCCCTTCACTAAGGCTTCTAAGTTTTCAGATAAACAGTATAAGGGAGTGTCAATATGAATTTTTAAAATATTTTTCCTGGATTTAGTGAGATAAATCTATAAGAAACAATAAAAAATCCTATGCAGTTTTTTGGTAGCATGTTTGTGTTATTTTTTGTTAATGAATGACTGATTTTTGTATGTAGACAGACACGTCAAATAAACATAAACCGTAACATTTCTCGTAAAAGGAATTTCACCCCTAAATAAACATATGTTTTACGACAATATAACGTTAAAACGGAAAACTGAATCGAATCCCCTACCTACTAACCTTTCGCGAGCATAAAAAATTGTTCGAATAAAAAAGGAAACCAGTAATCCCGCGCGTTTTTCTCCGACCCTCTACAAAACGTCTGAACCGGGGAAAATATGCAGGCGCGTGCCTGGCATCCGAATCCAACTTTGGCCGTGCATTACTTCTTCATAGAGTTCGTGAAAACTCCGCCAACGCGGGTCTGAGTTCACGGAGTTAGTTAAGGTCCTCCGTCGGAAGAAAATTTAAAGTTAAAATCGCATTAGATCCGTCTTGCCTTGGCTCAGATGCTTTTGAAACCTTTCGACCCCTTGCTTTGTGTATTGTTTGAAGTTTTTAAGATGTATCTATCTGGTCCGAATAGGGGAAATGTTTTGCTTTAGGTTTCTCGGCCGAATAAACACGAGTAAACTTTATATTTTTGTATAACTATTTGTATCAAGTTTCAATTCCCAATTAATAATAGAGAGTTATTGCAAATTTCTATAACGCCAGCCACTAATAGTGACATCGTAATTAGAGTCAAATAAATTCCATGCTAAAGTCAGACTTATTGCAAACCTGAAATTTTGACATTAGAATCCTTGTCCTTGTATGTTCTTATACTTATTTATAACCTCATTTTAATAACTTTAAATTATAGTTCATCTTTTTTCTTGTTTATAATAGAACATAATATTGAAGAGGCATTAGAAATTATAATTTAAGAAGGTTTAGATGACGATTATATTAAATATTTAATATTAAAAAACTTCGAGCAGATACGAATGTTAGCGAGCGCACCCGAAAACTATAAAGTCGCCACTAACTGCAGTCCTTAAACATCCACAATTAAGGACAGGCACAATCTTTATTAAAGTGTGACGAAGTTACTAAATTTTGCTCTCAATTAATTTAAAAATTTATATTTCAATTAATTCCCGCCTGAGAACATGTAGAAGATCCCCGGTATTTCTGTTTCCCAGGAATTACAGTTTTTCAACAATTGCGATTAAAATATTCCTATATTTGCCGAAATCCGAATGGGCATTTTTAGAGTCGATTTCGTATGAATTATCTACTTTTATTTGTCAAGGTACTAGGAGGACATTTTTTATTTTTAAATTGTAAACAGTCGGCTGTAGTAGTGGTATCCCCACTCAGGTTTACCGAAAAGCATAAATTCAATGACATATGGAACCGTATATTTTTTTTTTTTATTTTGACTTTTATATAATTAGTTTGAGACACCCGTCCGACAAGTAAACTAATTTTGATTCATGCCCAGCATTTTTCATTTCATCCCTTAGTGGAAAACCGTTAGTAATTTTTTTTTTATAAGAAGCACCCAGTATTTTTCATGTAAGTTTCTCTTTTCTTTTATTTATTCACTCAATTATATTTGAATCATTCCGTTTCCCGTCAACAATTAATTATTGAACGAAGCCCGACGTTTTCTGTAAAATTAAATTCACACACGCTCTCAATCGACTCTGGGCAAATCTCAAAATAATTTTTACGTTAACCATCGCATTTTTGTCCCAAACACCGTGCTGAAAATTATCATTCTCGTTCAATAATTGCCAGAGCGTCGATCCGTCTGGTCTAAGATACAGGGACGTTCCGAAAACTTTGATTTCATTTATTTGCTTGCATTTGGTTACCGTCATATTTAAATTGTTTTCAAGTGTATTAATTTATTTTTAATAAATTTTCCGTATATAGGGAGTTTCATAATTCCCGGACCGCTTGGTCTCCTGTGCTAGCGAACCGTAAATATGTTCCCGTGCTAGTAAAAGGTAATACGAACTTTTAATTTCCTTAGTACCTAACAAGGTAATAAAGTAAATTGGATTTAATTCTGGGGGCACTCGCACCCTTCATCCATTTTCGCGTTAATCAGGGGGTGATAGCGGTATTCGCTTGCTTCCCCCCGTCGATAATCAGAGCTGTTTCAGCCCCTAGTCTTTATAACAGCTCGTGGAAAGGGTTTCTCTATTGTAGAAGCTATGGACTACCAGATGTCTACATGAGAGAGACTTTAAACAGTTAATATTTAATTAGTTTTCATTGGTAATAATTTATTTTTAATAAATTTTCCGCATATAGGGAGCCTTTAATATTTAATTAGTTTTTATTGGTAATAATTTATTTTTAATAAGTTTTCCGCATATAGGGAGCCGTTCATATTTAATTACCGTTGTATTATTTTTTTGTAAATATATATTTTATTACCTATTCCTGTGTTTCTCTTATTCATGGTCTTAACCGTTCTCTTTCAGGCTACCGTAGGGTACGAGGTGTAAAGGAGATAAGTGTTTTATTTTTATTTATTCTAGTATAGTGGCTACCTAGCAGTGACCGCCTGGAATTATTTTTTACCTCCACTGAGTTCACCTAGCGTACACTCTGGTGTACCACAGGGTCGCAGAGCAAACTGCGATACCAAAACTGGCGCCTGAGCAACCTCTATTCGGAAACACCTTCATAGCGCCACACAGACTCGCTGATTCCCTGTAGGTGAACTATCTGCGCATGCTCAGATGTCAAAATAAGAGCGGCACTAATAGTGACTGACCTTAAGTGAACTTGCAATAACTGTCTATTTAATGCGATGCAAGCTTAAATTTAGGTAACAAGCCAAACCTCCTGTCATCCTCAACATTTACTATGTTTATTTTAATATAAAGCAGGGTTGAAAATCCACTTCCACTCTTCTTCGTGAAAGTTATTTCTAAGATATTTAAGAGGCCTAGTAATCTTTTCTTTCACATTATCATCCAGTTCGTTCACTTTTGTTTGAAATCCAGACTGGTGCGCCATATGTACAAGCCATCAGGTTGCAAAGAAAATATTTAATCTTCGACGTGATATCTTACCTTTTCTAGTGGTTACAAATGCATTACAAAACAGGAACCTTTCTTTGATGTTGTCTGAATGAAAATAATATTTCGTAATTAAGAATTTATATTCTCTGATCTCGCAAATGACTGAATTTAATAAATAAATGTTAAAAACCTGAACTTGAAATTTTGGTAAAATAACGTGTCGCAACTCATAAGTTGAGAACCACTGGTCTGTGGTTTGCAATAATTCGATTAATAATTCAAACAAATTTGTCATTTATATAGTCGTCAACAATATCTGTATCCCACGTGAAAAATTCCGTAAATATTTTTTTCTAATTTTGACATAAAAAGTTACATTGTTTTGTAATCGTAGTGTCAAATTGATTTACTTTGCGCAACCAGTTGCATAATATTGAACATCAAGAAACTGGTTTCGAAATAGTATATTATGCAACGATCATGTAATGATGGTTATTAATACACGAGCATTAACCGGGATACGAAACGAGCCAAAGGCGAGTTTCGTATGGTTTATGCGAGTGTTTTAATAACCATTACATGAGAGTTGCATACGCTATTTTTTCTACACCCGATAAATAATCAAGACCTATAAATATTATATTTATATTGGTATTGAACACAATAACAGTAATTACTCGTATTTCTATAAAAAATTCTACAAAATTGTAATTAATGGTATTACTTCAGGTATTGGTATTTCCCTAGATTTTTGCGGTAAAATATTTTGTACTGTATTTTCTGCTTTCTCCGATATGTGTGGAGGAGTCTTCTATATCGCTAATATCAGACATTTTAATATTATAATTATCGAAGTTTAGCTACCTACGAAAATTTAATACGTTTTGACAACTAAAATAATTACATAGGAACCTAGGACAAACGTCAAACAGCATGCTTGATTGAAAAATTGTAGGTTTCTATTGATTAAAAATCTGTATCGTAATGAAAAATCTGTATCATAATGGGTATCATTATGAAACGGATTTTGGGCATATAAGTGCATTATTATAATACGGGTGTAGAAAAAATTCATTATGTTACCAGTTGCGAAAAGAAAAGAAAAATAAACCTTTTGTTATTTTAAACTTAATAATATACATTATTATCGAAAGTTTATATGTATTAAAAATTAACTTATAAAAGCAGAATTTGGTTAAACTTACAACCTAGTATTAATGTTGTTTTGGTCATTATTTTCAAATCAGCACAAAATAATTAAAACTAAATAACTTTTTTAAGCCATATAAACACACTAAAAGTCGTTGAGAATCAATAAATAATATTTGTCAATAAAATTATGCTATACAACTAATAATACAAGAAAGTAGTAATATTGGTTGCCTAGATGTTAGTAATTTCTTATCATAACACAATTTTATAAATAATCTAGTCAAAATTTCGTAACAGGTTTCATAAATAGCTAATTAATGTAACATAATAAATTGTAATATAAAAACATTTTATGAGTTTCTGTTTAATTAGAATTATTCAACTTTTTGGCAGTGATTTAGTTAAGATTAAAAGTGCTTAACTACAGATTAAGCCGTGCTAGGCAAGTGGTTGAAAATTCCTTTGGTATTGTAACTAATAGATTTTTAAATCTTTCACTTAGAAGTATAGAACTTACAGAATATCTTTTTAGATTGCTGCATTACACAAATATAATACTGTTACGCTGGTTTTTGGTATCACAATTTATTTTAACTCAACTTTTACAATAACTCAATTTTACTGATACAATAACTCCAACTGATAACATTAACGTTTAACGTCTATCATAAAACTGAACTCTGACGTCAGGTCGTCGCCTTATATAGCTTGCCTCGACCTTCTAGACCCTTTTCGAACAATCTGGACTTTTCTTTGACAAGGAATGACATTTCGAGACATTTCGGGAATATTCTTCTTCATTTACTCGTACCTTTACTTAGGACGACCGCAGCACGCTACAGGGTGCTGCGTAACAATACAAAAAAATGATATAGCATTAGAAATCAATTTAAAACTTACTTTAACACCTATAGCGGAAAAAAAATGATTTTTAATTTTTTAAAAAAAATGATTTTTAATTTTTTTTTATCAATAACATGTTGGTTGCCATAGCACAGCTGTTTGGCCAATACTACCCTTCCTTACCTGGATTTATGCAAAGAAAACGTTTCAATAAGTAGATACTAATAAAACATTTATATATTATTATAATACAAAAAAAAAAACAATATATTAGAAAGAGACAGCAAGAAAAATCGCCACTTAAATCATTGTATCAATAGATGTCAGGTGCGATTGCTATCAATACCTTTTACATTGCGATCATGCTACTTTAGTTCTTTATACATTTCAGTATTCCAATAAAATTAACGACGATACCACACAACCCGACAACATTGCACTCAGCCTGCGCCCTTCTAGTTATACGACCGCCATCAGTCTTTTCTACTCCCTCTCGTTTAAAATGCCCGACTGCAACGACCTCTCGTCGACGAAAATCTAATTATTTTTGTATTACGACTAAGTAGACTCGCGGGTAAAATTTTCCAGGAAACAATCGCTTCTCCGGAATAAGTTCATAAAAATTTTCGAATGACTTAATGAATTGAATACTAAATAAGGATGTCGACACCGAAGGAAATTATGCTGTCGATGGTTAAAGAATCGATAATTGTTTTTTTTTTTGTTTTTGCTTTTCGCTAAGTCATCATTTTGTATTACGTTGTTTCTGTTTCTGTAAACATGTTATAGTAAAAGGTGTCTTGTGTCCATTAATCTTGCTAAAAAAATGTGCCAATTCATATGAAAAAGATATATTATAGATTCTGACTAAAATGTTATTTAATGTTAAACTATACCACCAAATCAGAGGCTTGATCGAGTAAGTTGTTAATTGATTATGACGTTGTTTCTTTGTCATCATTGTTCGATATATTTCTTTTTCATTTTCTTCATTATCTGTTAAAAGTATTTTTTCTACGATCTCTATACAAAGTAGGCTTTTGCACTTCGAAATCCAGCCGCAAAGTTGACGTTTTCCGCGAACTGACATTAATTAGCAGCTTTGTCGCTCGCCGAGCGACAAAATTGATAGCTTTGTTGCGCGCCTAATATAAATAAGTATAATATAATATTTATTTTTAATAAATGATTTTCTCAAGTTATTTTTGTCTGTACTTAAATGTTTTTTGTTTTATTGTCCAAGTTAGCATTGACTTTGAATATCAACTCTCTTTTTCATGATTAATGTAGATATAGGCAACATATTATACACTACTTATGTCAAATTTTCAGTTTCTTAAAATAATATGGAAAAAATCTTGTGTGCATTCTAAAAATATCGGTCCTAAAATCTTAAAGGCATAATTACTCGTAATAGTAAGGAAACAAAAACAAATTCAAAAAATATATTATAGACGAGATGGCCCGAGAAAAAGAAATTGAAATTCTCAAATTGCCTCGTATGTACCACGCAGAGTTAAAACCCGTTGAACTGATCTGATCACAATTTTTTAATTTCAATTCAAATCAATTTATTGCAAATAGTATTACATACATAAAAATGTTTTACTTATTTCTGAAATATAATAATTATAAAATGTTTTACAGGTCTTATAACCACGCTAGGACTGTCTTGTGGCTTTTAGACCTGTGAAGCATTTTAACGAGTTTTAAATAATGTAATTGGTATTTAAGGCAATGTAACAAATTTTTAATTAAATAGTTTTAATTTTACCATTTCAAGATTCAAGAGTGATTGATCAGATGACCATTAGGCAAAGTACTGGTAATTATACATGTAATTACTATTAAAAACAAAAAAAATGGAAAATCAGTAGAAAAAAAACTTATAATAAACATATATTATTACTTAATATTTGTTATTGTTTGTGTTCGAACTGTTTCCAAATACCAGGCTACACAACGACCGTAAAATGATCTTCGATTTCTGTTCTAGATACACTTACTTAGCGCGCCACCAACAGGCGACTCCTATGAATTATTTTGTATAAAAATATTGCTATACGAGCCCATGTTAAGCCCTCCTTAAATTTTAAAGGATAGAGTCTTGCAGTATTATTCACCGACTGGCAATGATATACACGTAAAACATTGTTCAGCCCACTCTTTATCTCATGCTCTTTCACTCTTTATCTCATGCTCTTTCACTTTTTATCTCAGGGTGGATTCATTTGTGTCTCAAAAATACGTTTTATTTATTATCAGTTCTGTACAATATCGGTCTGACAGAAGAGGCCTTGTGCCGATTCTGTCAAGAAGAGGAGGAAATGGCAGAACACGTATTGTGCTAGTGCGAAGGTCTAGCAAGACTGAGATTCCTTACACTTGGAGAAGAAAAACCAAGGGCAACTAGCTATACCCAGCTATTCCCAGTTTATGGAGTCTACTACAAAAGACCGAGTTAGACACGGTACTCTAAACAATGATTAAAGGATATCCACAATAGATCTGAGAAGGTCGAGGTGGGGGAGGCCACATGGCCCATAGTCCTAATTAAATCTAATCTTAATCTTATCAGTTCTGGATCTCCCTGTATGTGTAGTATAAAATTTCCCTACATAAAACAAAATGTTCACCCTAAACATTATCAAATATTACTATTTTTTTTTTAATATAATAAACAATAAACCATTATATTTATAATTCTTAAATTACCTTACTAATTCTTATACTAAAACTACAATTTATAATATATTACATAAAACTAAAAAAAAAATACTTTGGTTTAAGATTAAATGATAATCTTAGTCCGGCCCTGTTTCATCTAGTTCTTTTTAATGTTCAGTAATGTTGGCCATAATAAATAAAAGTTTGCAAATGGCTTTAAAAATTGGAAAACAGTATATAAAATATCTTAATAGCCAAATCACTGTTTTTAAAAAATACGATATTGGATCATTTGTGCAATTGTATAGTTTTTACCTGGTTTTAGTCCATGAAAAATTTGAGAAATGTCCATTTTCATTCTTCTGGTGTTTGTGTTGTGACAAAACAAATTGGATAAATCACTTTATTTTAATTTTAATTATAAATAATACATTTTCCTATTTAATGGTGTTTACTTACTTTGTTTATAAATAATCTTTTTATAATATGTAATGAGATTTTAATCCCTTTTTAACTTTTTATATTGAATTTTCACTAGTAATACCACTAGAGGTCAAAAAATTTCCTGATATTAATTTGACCTCGCGTGGTATTCGGTAAGAAAATTCCACGCCGAATTATGGTTGAAAATTAAATATTTTTAAAATTTATTTTTCGTTTCTCAACAATGCAAATTATTTTCTCCAAGTCACCAGTGAAACATAAAAGGTGTTATCGCCTTGATTGTTGAGTTGTCATGGTAACTAAGTGAGACCCTAACCTCGAATATAATTTCAGTTTTGAAGTTGTCAAGCGGCCCGACGTAAAAAAATGTTTCGCTGCAATAAACCTTTTCATCATGTGATGAGCGCAAGCGCAGCCACCATGTTAAAATAGCGGTAATTCAAAAGTTTCGTACTGTTTTGATCGACAATGGCTGGGAAAGCAATATTATCTCTACAGAAAAATTATTCAATAGAAAAAATGGTTGATGGTGATTAACTTTTTCATAACTGTGTAGAAGCGCATAGTTGTGAGCAGTTGAAAAGGTGGATGTAGTGTCTTGGACGTTTGCTACAAACGAAAAAACTCGACTGATTGAGAGGTTAGGTGTATCAATACTTTTTAACTGTGTACAAAATTAATGGACCCAAATAATAATTATAACTCTATTCTAATTAATTATGCCAACCAACTATTAGTACTTGCAAAAACACTTTAATTAACATGAAAGTTAATCACGAGTATAAATAATAAAATAAATTATAATATTTTGAGGATCAACATGACATTTTTAATGATATTACTGTGTATACCGAAGTAGTATTTAATATTAAAAAAATATTGTTCAATACCAGATAAGAGTTTTCTTCTGTTGGATCACTTTCTCCATGAAAATGTAATGAACAAATATAAGTATCTTTAGTAACATCATCGAAAACCGTTGTCACTTCGACCATATTATTTCACACCTAATGAACATTTCGAACATGTTTTAATATGAATTTTGTCTGATAATTTGATAATTTTTTTCGATATTGCAGCCAAGGCTTTGGAAAATTTATAAAATAATATGTATTGCCTTTGAATGATTTATACCGAGTGTCAATTTTACATACTCCATAACAACACCGTTTAATTGTTTCTTTCCGTACAGATAACATAATTATAATTGATTACAAAAATGTATTTTTCAATTAAGGCACTAAAATTATTATTACTTTGCTTTTTCATCTTTTTTTTAAATGAATATACTTAAATTATTATTTATTAATTACAACTTTTTTCACGTGGGCATTTTAACATGCTTGTTTACAAAAACAGTACGAAAAAGATGGCTGATACTGACGCATGCGCCCAAAAAAATATTGTGATGAAAAGGTCTATTATTTAGGCCTTCAAATTGCTTATTTCTACTCATTGTAGTTGCATGGGAATACCATTTGAAAATAGAAAATAGTATATTTTTTAATTTTACGTAAGTTTTGAATAACTACATGTGGTAGAAAATTGTTTTTCTGCGTTTTTATTAACATGCGTTATGAGCGCTTTAAAATGGTATGAAATTCATAACCAGCGTCAGCAAGCATCAATCGTAGGAGGCTGTGATCATTGTATTTTGACAGTTCAAAACATTAAATAACTACGCTAATCATACGCTATGCAAAATATGCGTGAAATTGTCTGATGTAATGATCAATCATTGCACCATGACTTACTTACTCTGATTAATAGAGGATTGTGGCTCCAACTTGAAAAACGAAAATTTGTTCCGAATTGCCCACGAATATTTGCACCTAAACTACGCAAAATTCAAAGTGCTGAATGGGAAAAAGGTGAATAAATTAGTGTCTAAATATTATATATATTTTATTAGACATAGACACATAATTCAAAGCATCCAAAGTCCTGCATTTTCGCCATTAAGACGAAAAGAAGTGGCCGAAGAATATAGAAAACACCTTAGCATTGTAACTAAAATGTATCAAAACTAAACCTATTATGTGAACAAATAAAAACCAGTCTGTCAAAAATGGTCTGTTATTGTAAACGTCAAAAAATTTCCAGTATAATTCGCTGTTGGGTACCCCACGAGAAAAAAAATTCCACTAAAATACCTCCGTTGCCATGGTGATCTGTCTAAAACACGTATTTTGATTGGTTCAAAATTACAGGTGTGGAATTTTCTTCCAAATCATCTTCCAAAAATCCAACATGTCTACCTTTTTCTCTCTCAAAAAGCTCCCTATCAATAACCCGTTGCTAGGAGACCAATTTTTTGATTCCTAGATTTCATGGAAAAATTGATTCTGCTAATAAACTTTGTTACAAATTATGACTAATTGCCAAAAACTTTATTTAATAATAATTTATCCTTTAAGAGATATATTTTGTTCACAAGAAAATAATTGATTAGTTCTTAATTAATTAAAAAAAATTCGAAATTTACTAATATTTTTATTTAACTGCTATGAGAATTTTTGTAATCTTAATTTCTTTATGGCAATTCATATTTTGTCAAAAATTTTATATGGCATTTGACATTTACTTTGTGCAACATACTTTTAACTGTATAGGGCGATAACACTATACAGGGTGATAACAATTTTCAGTAATTCTAGCTATGTCACGTGTTTTAATTTGGTATATTAATTTTTTAGTTGGATATAACAATTGTAACGTGAATATCTGTTATATATTTTTACTACACTCCTTTTATTTAGACTATACAAAGTTATAACAAGAATAACATATATTTTTTTAATTTTTGATCTTCTGTTAGCAGTGCTAACTTTTTTATGTAGAACGGCCTCTGAAAGTTAGTAATTCAATAACAAACCATCTAGTCTAAATATATGTTTAATTTATGAATAGTTTTATACCAATTTAATAAAAAGAGTTAAAAGTTTTCAGTCGATTGCCTCATTCCATATAAACACGCATTGTAGATAACCAGAACAAACTACGAGTATTTACAAGTTTGTTCGGAATAAATACAATTGTTGCCTGCCGATTTTTTTCCTGTTATCGAAACTGTCTAAAACATCCTTGCAAATTTTACAACGTATATATTTTTGTAAACAACCGGATCTGAAACGGCCTGTCATGCCTTCAAAAATCAAAATAAACAGATAAATAGTTTCGATGTGCTACTTCTACAGCCATACTCGGAGCTATTGCGTCATTTCAAATAGATTCTTTAGAATAAAACAAGATGAAGTATACTGTAAATGGAAGTAAATCAAAGCAGGAGTACCACAGGGATGTGTCTCGGGGCTCACTTTGATCCTTTCATATACTTGTGACATATCCTAACTAAAACAAGATACATCATCTACATTTGCAGATGGTAACGTTTTATTTCCAAGTGTCAAACCACTTTGTTCTGTCATTATTTTATTCTCATTTTCTGTCTTAAGAAAATTGTGATAATTGACAAATATTAAGAAATATATTTAATATTTTTAGTTAGCAGGTAAGTTAATGAATTATAATTTGTACATTGTAGACAAATATTTTAGTTTGTAACTTGAAACCTTAAACCTTTAATTAATATGTTTTGGGCTATAGTGGGACAAATGTTTCATGCTTGGACAACCGTTATATAATAATGGGGCATGTTCAAAAATTTTGAATTTTTTTTATGAATAATAGAGTTGAAAATAAAGGCCGTAGTAGACGACGCCGATGACACCAAATTAAAAAAAAAAAGCTACATTTTTTGTATCTATTCATTTGCCAGAGTTATGAATTTTTTAAAATTTATGACGTCACCGGGAATAGACCAATAGGAGCTAGCGCCACAACGTTGCCGGTTAGAAGGTTTACGAGAAGTGATGTACGTTCGTTTGTGTACTCCTTCTTACTTTTAGACTTCTAAAACATCGTTAAACAAATATCTTTTAAATATATAATATCAAATTGAAAAAATACCGGTGTTACCGAATATTTCTTTGGCAAAAATGTTGTGTAGCATATGTCGCTGGTGTTAGAAGAATTGGGTTCTTTTGTAGAAATAACTAACGAGTCATAGGTAGTAGAAAAAGAAGTGTTTTTAATTTACTATTTTCACTGAAGTAAATACATAGTGGTTGATTCCATTTAGATATAATAATTTTCTTATCTTCACTAAACAGTTTTAAATATTTACAATTTTAGTTCATCACAATTTGATTAACTAATACAGTTGATTTTTTAGTTACCAACTTGAAAACATTTGTTTGTAGAATTTCTTATGCCATAATAATTGTAGAAGATATAACTTTCACCAGAAAATAAAATGTATTAAACGCTTGTAAAAATGTAGAAAGTAACGTGCTGTCTGCAGAAAGCACCTGGCAAAGACAACTGTGAGCGATGATGGCAAAAAGACAACTGAATCGTTGGTGGCAATAAGACAACTGAACTCCGCGTCGAGCTCACCCTAATATATACTGTTGGAATGAAATGAGTGTCCGGGGCATAGTTGACGCACCTATTCGGTTTCAACCAATGAAAACATCATGACATAATGAAATACGTCATTGGTGTTTCGTTAACTATGCGCCGGGTGCTCATTTTGTTCCACTGCACAGCTGTGCACACAGGTGTTCGACGTTCGGTATTCTGAGAAAAATGCTATTTATAGTTTTATGACTTCACATTATATTAGGGTAAAAAGCAGTCGAACTATTTGAGAATTGTTTATTTATTTAGTAGATGTAAAATATTAATTTGTTGATGTTTTTACTGGTGAAATTGTAGAATTTAACCACAAATGTTTTTTGAAAGTATTATTTCTGTTTAAACTTTTACCATATTTAAAGTTTCATTGTTTTAAAAGTCACTTAATAATTCAGAAAATGGCAAAATGGCAGCACTGTCTGTATCATCTGTCATAGTGTCTCAATCAAGAATTTATTTGGAATTTGAGTGTTTAATTTTGTACTTTTTATAAATATTATGACCACAGCTTAAGCTGTGTTATGACTACGAAAAAGTGTTTTGTTCCAGAATGTGATGATTCACATTCATCTTCAAAAATATTTATTAGTGTTCCTAGAAATTTGGAAAGAAAAAAATCAACCTTCTACTAGCGATGTTTCTCGTCAACTTTTTAATAAAAATACACCGGATTATCAAGATGTAGCAGCAATTTCTGCTAATTGGCCCTTTCAGGAAATTGAAAATGAGGCTACTATAAATTCTTAACTGTATAACCTAAAAACACTTCTGGAAGAAAATCCAAAATCTCCTGAAAGTTTTGAAGATAGCGAATTTATTCATCATTTTCTGGAAGAATTAGTGATAAAGAAATAATAGAAAAATGTGGGTATTTAAACAAACTGGTTCCTGGATCCCATATAATGGCAGATAGGGGTTTTAGAATATTCAGCTATTACTTGAAAACATGGGATGCACTTTAGTAAGGCCACACCTATTGTATCACAGAATGAAAAAAGTTCTCCAGAAGATGTACAATTAAGTAAAAGAATAGCATCTCTAAGAATACATGTGGAAAGAGTTATAAGAAGGGTTAGGGAATTTAACATGTTAAAACCACATTCATGTGTGAATTTTAAGCAAGTACATTTACTTAGTAATATCTGCATAATTGCTTGTTAACTTACAAGAACCTATTTTGTAAGAGTAAATATTAATTTAATAAACTTTTTTTATTTGTTTTTTAATTTAATTTACCTAATTATCACATTTCAGGGATTATAATGAAGAGTTTTTAAACAGCCAATGTGATTTTTTATAAAATTTTATTTTTTCGAGCAAATCAAAGAGGAATGAGTACCTGTATATGCATAGATTTTTTTTGGGACTAAAACTACCAAACCAAAGGCATCAATTTACAGCAGTTTAAAATGAAATATTTTAACAAAAACGCCTATGTCACAGTGATAAATATTAAAAACAACCAAGTTCAGTTGAATGTGGTAGCAAGGTCTATATATTCCAATAAGTCAGGTGGTATCACTGGTGATAAATTTAAAAATATCCCAATTCTTGCCACCTTTTTTAAAAAACCAGCAAGTGTGCCTTCTTATCCATCCTTGACGAAAATGACAACAGTGATAAATGTGAAAAAAAAAAATTTAATGTTGCTATTCGTTATTACGATAGTAAAACATGTTTGCAGTTCCGTTTATTTTTTATGAAAATCTAAGTAAAAACAACCAATGTCAAAGGGTTATAATTTTTTTCTCTGTCAAACCAAATATATCACAAAATTAAAAAATAAATCGTAGGTCAAGCTAAAGTAATACCTTTATTGATAGTAGCTTTAAAAAAGGAGAAAGAATAAAATTGACTTAAGTTATTATTGTTGACATTGGTGATTTTTAATAAAAACTCTTCAATTATTGTTTACAAACAAAAATGTAAAAATCTGTGAAAATTTTATTTATTAACCTTTTAATAAATAATAAGAAAAATAAAGTAAAAAACAATTTATTTACAAATAAAAAATATATATAAAAATCCTAAGAATATGACAGAATATAAAAGTACTGATTTATTTTCCTGTAGTGGATGAAGAGGTTTCTTTAACAATCTAGCCAAGTGTCCATCAATATTTACGCATTTTGATAAATTAGAGCCTTTCCAATAACACTGAGTAGATGATACAGATGGTTCCTCACTTCTTCTATGAAGCCACAGCAAAAAAGCTACGTTTACAACCACCTCAAAAAAAAAAATGTTAGATATGCAGTTACAAAATAACTATATAACCAGCTACAAAATGCCTTATTTTATGTAACAAGATGAGCAGAGCTTTACTAGCTCTAAACGAATCCAGTAAAGAACCTCGGATTTTCAAAACTTAAAAAAAACAATCTCACCACATTTTCACATTTTTGAAATATTATAGAGCTTTTTAAACGTACAATTTTTTTTTAAACAGCAATGTCTCATTTTAGACTATTCTTAGGCTATTGAGTATTATAAAATAAAAAATTACGGGATGCTTTGTTAGCTTCAAACGAATCCAGCAGAGCACTCCAGTTTTTTTTTAAACCACACAACGTTTTTTGGCTCCTAAAATATTATAAAATATTCGAAATTAGGCATTTTTTAAAAAATTCGCAATTCCTCGCTGACTTCAAAGTTTTTTTTTTTTTCTGAAAACAAATATACTTACCACATTTTTAGGATTTTAAAACATGTGTCATAAGTAGTTGTTTTTATATATAAAAATACAAATTATTATTATTATTATTTAAAAATAGCAATTTTTTTAGTAAAGTTTTACAATATTTCAAGAGTCTAAAAATATCCTAAAAATGGGGTGTGGTTTTTAGAAAAAAGCTTTAAAAAACCATGTATTTTTTAAAAATATTTTTTTTTTCGAAAAAAAAAAAAAAAAAAAAAAAAAAAAAGATAATATTTCGAGTGCATAAAAATATGGTGTTGCTGTTTTTACAGAAAAAAACTTTATAAAACAGAGGTGCTCTGCTGACTTCGTTCGAAGCAATCAGAGCATTTTGAGTTTTGCGGAAAACGAGGAGCATAAAATTTTTGAAAAGGGTATAAAAATAGCCTAAAAATATGGCATATGTTTTAACTCAAAATTTCATAGGTGCTCTGCAGCATTCTTTGGTATCATAATTATTACTAGGTTCACTAACAAAATATATTTCTAGATTATTTTAACACTTGCTGCGATTACAAAAAATGTCTCTTTATTTGTCAAAATTAGAAAAAAATATTTATAGGATGAAAGGCCTTATACACTGTTTATTATATGTGATATAAAAACAAAAAAGCATAATAAATATTACAAACCTTGAGATGCAGCATATCCTAAGCATTGTGCACTAAAAATTTCATTTTTGTTAATTACAACAACCACATCATAAGGTTTTTGCCGAACTTTATGTTTAGGTGTAATTTGTCCCTTTACTGTGCAAGTATCTCCTTCTCTCTTAAGTTGTACATGGAAAAAGTAATTATCTCCATATGCTTGCTTGGCAGATCTAAAAATAAAACATTATTTAATAAAGTGATTAATTTTTTAGTATTTTCAAGAGCCCTACTCTAAATATTTGGCCAAATTATCAGATATTTTTACTAATTTTTATGTGTTCCAAATTATTTCATAAAACATAAACATATTCGTGTTCTTATCATCTCAATTTAGAAATATTATCATAGATTTAACCATGTAAACATTAAACATGTGTACAATAAATGTAAAAGAGTGTAGGTACCATTACAAAAAGTAGTTATGCATATACAAAAATGTACTTAAATTACAATATTATTTACAACGATATGTAGCAAGTAGGTAATTTTCAACCAAATAAAAACCGTATTGCAGTAAATACTTGCACCCTACCCTTCTAAATACATTTTTAGATGTTATTTAGTTTTAATTTTTGAGGTAAACATGATATATTTTAATGTTTAACAATCTATAAGAGTCCTGTTTTTGATAATCTAAATTTAAGCAAAAACAACAAATGGACAAAATGTATAAACTCGTTTTATACAATAACAAATTTGCTATTTCTCAGGTAATACATAATTATACTTTTACTTCTAATTATAGAAATAATACCAACAAATATAATTTTCTTATAAAAATAAATGAAGTAAAGGTAAAATGTTTATTTTTGAAAAACTGTTACTGTTCGACAATCCTAATGACCTGAGATAAATATGTTTTACTATAAGGTGTATTGCTCCATATAAACTGTAACTACCTACTATTAAAACAAATTATGAATAAAGTCTTACCTTTTTGTCTTTTGTAAACTGAGTATTGTTTAAAAATGCAGTAATCATCTCGGTAATCATATTTTGGTTTACAATGGGTAAAAATCCAGCTGACAAATTCATATTAATAATAAAATTAAACCAAAACAAAAAACTAATGTTAGGTTAGGTGTCAACTTTAATGTCACTTAGATGTGCGTTCACTTCGACATTCTGTGTGTTGGTTTGTTCGTTGGCTTGGTTTTGTATAACAAATAAAACTTCGACACAAGCTGATTAGTCTATTCTCCATGACGTATAATTTTAAATTTTAAATTTCAATTGGGCTTAATTTAAAAACTTTTGGCTTTTTTAACGAACTGATTATTTAGAATAACTTGTATAGCGACTAACTATTACAATATAATTTATAAAACAGCATATCTCACATGTAAACATGGCCCATTTCTTTTAACTGTATCTAACCCCAATTGACACAATTAAAAATATCCGAAGCAGTGATTAAATACTCTTAAACCTTTAAGAAAATAAAATATGCGTCTAAAAAAAAACTGAATTATTAAAAAATTTCCAAGAATAGACTATACTATCGAGTAGAACTTTAATTTTTAAAATGACTACTTTAGTTAAGTTAGGTTAGAACAAAATTACTTATTTATAAAAATTTTATCTTATTGTAATAATAAAAAACGCCCCTTGTGGAGTGTTTTTTTTTTATAAAAAATAGCTCGAGGTCAGGTTGAAACAAGCGGTTTTTGATCTGTATCCAAATGCGATATCGCCATCTATTAACTATTTCCATTTTGATCTAATGATAATTCCATAAGGTTGTAATTCTTTACTCAAGGGTTGCATGAAGTCTTCTTCTCTTTCTATAATCCTTGTGCGCAATTAGTAATTTCACAATATTTTTTAGATTATGAGTAGAATTGTTATGTAAATCTTATTAATATCATTGTTTGTTGTACAATGATATCATTAGTTGCCCTTAGAATCCCTAATGGACATTAATGATATACCATAATATCAAATTTACTCCTGTTCTGTTACGACTTTGTCGCTCTCTCTCCAACTCTACGAAACTAATATCGAACTGAGTGTACTAAAACATCATCAAGCGGGGTCACAGTCGGACCCTCAGGGGCGCAAAATGCTGTCAAATTAATAGAGAAATAGTCGAGGCTATGCAGAGAATTATCAATAAAGTTGGTTAACATTCAGAATGGCCTCTGATTACTGCACTGCTTGCTGCATGCGGTGGCAGACGTGAAAGAAACATCATTTGGCACCCCTGTGAGACTTTCTAGTGAAGTTTAATTAGTGTTAATTTTATATTATATTTGTTTGATTACGGTTTTTGAAATTGATAGTACTGATGAAGCATTCTTTTCAGAGAAAGAGATAAAACAAAGGGATCAAATATTTATTAATAGACTCATTTTTTAGTTGCACAATTTCTCTTAGCAATAATAACCATAATAAATTTTACAAAGTTTTCGATTGGATAACAGAAAAATTATGTTTCACGCCACGTCTCTGAAACAATTCCTCTTATCTCGCTATTGACAAGCAATCGATATGAGTAAATTTGATCCTTCGAGTTAGATATCGAGTTATTGGCCATTTAGAAACCGTTCTCGTGTGAACTCAGAATGAAATATCTTTTAGGTATCGTAAGGTTATAGAGTTATATTGTGGATAACATCGAAAAACGATTGCTACTACAATTTTATTATTATAGAAGTTCTCTATTTTTACACCATTTCGTTCAACGCTTTAGACTTTAGATAAATGCTGGTTTTGAGTCATAAGTGTTTAAATTGATTAACCATTTTGTACTTAAAGTATGACATTTTCCAAATTTATATTTTATTTTTTACTAAGTTTTGGCAATCGTATATGACATTTCATACTATTTTTAATAATCTATTAGGCATTCCAAACAAATGAATTGCCAGTGGGCAGGTTTGGTAGATGTGACGGTTGCGACATACGATGTATTATATCTACAATACGTAAAATCATGAATAATGGATTACATTTAAATATTTTATATCGAACACAATAAAAATATTAATTAAAAAAACTGCTTGTACATTTTTTTAAAAACTGGCAGGATTGGTGACTGATATTTCGAATAAAAATAGCGTCCAAGATGCAAGACGACTATGTCGCTACCCCCTTAGATATACTAGACCTTTCCACTGGCAGGTATTGTTTGACAGGTCGTTAAAATGCCTAATTATGCATAGTAAAACAAATAATGATTGACAGTAGAAATAAGCCTAGTTGATGGCAAATCGGAGGCGTGCTTATTCATTTTTGAGAGGGTTAAGAATGAACCAAAAATGCTTAGTACAATTATTTAAATAAATCACAATTTTTTTATTTATTTCATTAAAACTTTGCAATATCCTAATTTACCTAATCGTTGTAGTAATTAGCTGGACTTTATGAAAACGAAGTAATAATTGTGGTAATTATAATCCAAATAAATTAAGGTCACATGGATGAGACGTGAGTTAAGTCTCATCCATGTGACCTTATGTCCTTGGTTAACCCACGTCTCATCCATGTAGTAAATTTTTTTTTGAGCTTCCGAAACTCGTTAAGATAATTTCTTCTCCATACTATTATTTTTTGACGTTCAATGAGAATGCTTTTCCCGTCAACTTTTCCGCACGTAAATTTCATTTCGTGTAAAATTTTCCTCAAAGTTTCTTTACTCATTTGTGGGACCAATTCATGATCGCTGCCTCCAAAACTTTTTGCAAAGTGGACAGTATATTTTTGAAAAAGAAACTGTGAATAGTTCTGCGTATTATACTGTTTTTGGCTGCTTCATCAACTGTAATTTTTTTTTTGTCTGCTACTAGTTTTTGACGTTTTTACTTCTCCATGAATTTTGTTTTCTCTTAGTATTTTGTAAATCAATGATTTTGGTACACCCGTATAATCAAAGCACATATCAACTAATTTATCTTTTGCAATTGTGGAAGTTAATTATGTTGGAACGCCCGGTTGGTTATTCGGAGGTACACCCATAGAATTACAGCACATACGAGTATGTACTAAGTCATCTTTTGGTCGCTGATGATCTTTTTCAAGACAGTGAAATACTCAAAGTACAATTTGTTTTTCACTTAGCGACCGAGACTTCGACAGTTTCAATTTTTTCGACGTTGAAGGTAATGTCTCCCATTTTTTGAGTAGTTTTGAACGGTGTAGAAATATAATTATTTAATGTTTAAACGCTTATTAGCACTATTATTTTCACTAATTCTTATCACAACATGTCGATTACTTATTAACTTAACTGTAAAAAATTCAGAACCCGATGATACGCTTGTGATTGCAAGTACATTACTGAGCACTGCATCGATGAAATGAATTTTATGCGAAACTGACAAAGACACAAATATCGTTCCGTACAGCGTTGCCATTAGTTGTAATAAAGACTGAACAATACATAAAATAATTAATTTTAAATGATCAGGAAATGTATAAGTATTACTCATTACTGATTTTTGTCATAAATAATATCTTTAAATCGTACTAGGATTGTATATTTTGCTGCTTACTATATTTTGACTCTGCTAGAAACTGGTAACGTAAAATTGAGATATGACAACACGGTTCACTCTCAATCCTTATTTGTTTAACTTTAAATTTTATTATACCAGGGATGTATGGTATCAGATATTCAAACTAAGCAAGGATATTTGTAAAGGGTTTCTGGACATATGACTTTTTCCAATATTGCCAACAATAGCGAATTCTTAGTAGTGGAAAGACTTGTGAAATAATGTGAAATAATAATACCAATTATTGGTATCAACCTATATATATAAAATCACACTATATGGATTTTTATAAAACAAATCTAATTTTGTCGATTTTTTCTTTATTTCAGTTCATTTGTCATTTTTTTTTCATTCACATTATTGAGATTTTTTAACATTTTATGTCTATAATGCATTCTTCATTGTGGCAGTTTTCTTTCGGTATACATGTTTACAAAGAAAGTACTACTTACTGTACATAGTGATACAATGTTCACTTCAGAATATAAGAATAAGGAGACTTTGATTTTTAATTAAGTTTATCAATAATAAACATTAGGTACTTGAAATTTTCTTTAAACCACGTAATAAAAGATATTCTGCGTTTAGGAAGAGGAAGAGAAAAAAGAAAAACTGAATGTCTGTGTCACAGAAGCAATGAGCGACCATTTCGCTCCTGAAAACAACTACTCGTTTAATAATAAGGACAAATCTGGTCCAAAAACGACTTTCTCTTTAGGAAGCAAAATCAAAGTTAGAGTGTTAAAAAATATTTTTGAATTTGAATTACCTTTAAATATCTAGATGTTTGTATAGGACCCAGATAGATGAAGATTTCCAACAAATTAGTTTTAAACACATGATAAATATTATACTTTCGATGAAAGCATGGAATCTAAACTTAAATTATTACTTAATGAAACTCAAAAACAATGTAATAAAACTTTCTAAAAACAGTTAAAAAATCATAAATACAAAAGCACGCCCAAAACAAACACATTGTAAATAAACAAATATCCTACGTATTATGTGACTAATGACGCGCGAAAATGAATTTGAATCTCAAATAGAATATATCTTTAAAAATTATAAAAATATTTTACATTCATGGCAGAGCGAATTCTATACCCTTTTTCCAATACAAATCCTTTTTCGGTATGTATTATCACTTACCACCCCGTTAGGTACCTACTCAAAGCGAATGTACTGTAAAAATATACGGGGAGCTTAAGGCCAATAAAAACGTATTTTTAAGCTATCATCTTTCGGTAATCCCGTAATCTTTAGGAACTTTGAGCCGTATTTTCGGGATCTACAAGAGGGATGCAAGCTGACGCTCAGTTTCGTCGATTTCAAGGATGCATCAGCCCTTGACAAAGACCCTATGACGATGAATCGACTACGTGACAAAAATTCCTGATCAAATAAAATATCAGGCCCTGCAGACGTTTTAACAAAGAAAAACGGTTGTCATTTTCCAGCGATTTTTTTTGTACTGGCTGTGTTTCTTAAACGGAATAAAGGGAGGAAATTTGTATAGTACATCCTGTTCAAGCAATACCTCCTAAAATATAAAAGGCCACACTACTAACAGAAATTATGCGTGTGACGTCACTACTAGTAAATCATTGAAATTGTACGTGAAATTGACTGTCTAGCGAAAAAAATTTACATTACAAACTGAAAGACCTGCGGAACAACGGTAGTTTAGTAGGTATAAGAATTACAACTTAACGGTGGAGCCTAAATACTACAAAATTACTTCCGATACTAAACAACATCAGCAGTTATTCATAATTTTAACAATTGCATGTAGATACGAGGGATACATAATACTCTAAACTCTAACGCGCGAAGTTGAGACAAAGGAACCGAAAAATATTCCACAATAGCACAAAATAATATGTATTTTACAATAATTGATTGCCTGAGAGTAGAAGAGCGTCCATAGTTTAGCAATACATTTGCTCCTTTACCACCTATGTCCCAATTCAAAAAGCTAAAGTAATCTCAGATAAACAAATGAAATATAGATGTGTTACGGGCGCAGTTTGACATAGGCTTTGTTTGAAGCCAGTATCTACGAACTTTTGACAGCCGTGGTCTCCATGGGCGTATCAAATAGTTTTTTCATCAGAATCCAAAGCATTCTTTTGTAAATATTTTGTCAATAACAAATTTAAAGAACAATGCAACTCATGCAAAAAATTTAATTTTACAAAAATTAAATTCTATTTTTTATTCAAATGTAATAAACGATTTTTATAATTCAAATAATTACACTGTTAATATTGTTTATAGGTAGATATCAGTAAACTGTTTATTTAAAATGGAACATCAATCCCTATTGAAAAAAGTAAGCCAAACTGAATTTACCCATTAGGTCACAGGAGTACTGGTGAGATTGGTGCACAAAGTGCCTCTGCAGGTCCGTTTTAATCATTTCATCTTATTTTAAAACCAGGAGAAATTAATATTTCTGAAACTCAACAATAAAAAAAATCCAATTTACTTTTTCTTTATATACCTAAAGGTAGCATTCTTACCACTAAGTGATAAATTTAAATATTTTTTAGCATATACGAGGATGTCAAAAAATAGGAATTAAGCGGCAGTTACTTATTTTTAAAAATATAAAAAAAAATGATATGTAATAGATTTTATCATTTCTTAAGAATAAACAAACATATTATATGCTTTGAAAGTAATTTATAATGGATAGACACCAATCTATAAATTTGTTGAAACATACCTTTATAGTCTGTAATTTTGTTTCAAGAAATATCTAATGGAGACTATTAAGCCTAATAGAAACAATAGATCTCTTTCCACAAACATATAAACTAGAAGCATAAAAAGGTTGAAATGACGAGGCATTAATTTTATTCGGATAATATATGTATATTTAAATAAAATGCTAAGATAAATTAACTGTAGCTTCATTAGTAAAATAGTAACATTACAATTTTCCATAAAAACGTCCCCAACTCTAGCAACATTTTCATTGATTTGTTATCGATTCAGGTTTTATTTTTGTTCTTATAAACTAAAATATTTCTTTATCATAAATAACAATTTTATAGATGAGAAATACATTTTTCATAAATTTTTAATGACATTTATAGAATTAAAATAGATATTTGTATACCAAAGGCTGTAAGTATCGAGTTGATCTTTTACGGCCGAATCAGAAATTTACGGCCGAGGCCAAGTAAGTTCTGGTAAGTAATATATCAAATTTAACAACTTATGTAAGAATAGAAAATCCGTATCATGCATTCATTTTTCACGAGAGCAATTATTAATAATTCCAGATATTTGACGCCAGTATCTAGCTAGTTTATTCCTACATGGTATGTATAATGTCTGAAAAAACTCCTGTATACATCTAATAAATCACATAAACTAAATTTTGTCTATGAACAACTTGTGTGTGATAAAAATGTTTTATATATAAGACTCAAGCTTCATCCAAAAACGTATTAACATACAATTAACGCAAATTGAAAAACAATACAAGAATTTTTTTTTTTTTTGGCATAGGCACATTGCCATTCAGCCAGACACAGATTCGTCCATAATTAGAACTACCCAAGAATATTTCCTAACAGCAAGAGGTGTAAGAAGAAGAAAAAAAAATAAACAATATAGGACGGGGACACTCGCTTCTCGTCCAGGGACCCATCAGGACGTTTTTTAATACAAGAATTAAATTATAAAAATTCAATATAAAATTAATAAAAAAATAAAATATAAAAGTATCAAAAGTGGTAATTATAAATAAAAAAGGATAAAATTGGTTAGTGGAGTGTCTATTTTCAAAGAAATATAATGAAAATCCCATAGGAAACGAAGTTGCGCATGGGCTACATATTATATTTAAATGTATGTCACCAAATTGAATTATTTTTATTTTAATACTAGATACATATAGGTACCTCAACTCATTCTGATGCATTTTCACTCATGTAATTTTTGGTCTCTTAAATAAATATGTTAGAAACGAATATTGACAGATATATTCTAGATTGAAACCTTCTTCTACTTCGCTGAGTTAAAACGGGCTTATTGTCCAACCAGCATTTTTGAAAGCACTCAGCTCCATCCATAAACGCGAAAACTAGCAAAAGTGTAAAGCACAAACGTTTTGGTATTCTCTACTTGTTGTGCTCTTCATATTTGAAAAAAGTAAAGCGCATTCAAAAAAGTTTATTTTCGGAAGTAGATAAGTCAAACATTAAAATATATATCTAAATATTGTGACTCGAATATTAAAATGTCAGCAAATGTATGATGTTTATTGTTTTTGATTCCTTACAATTCTGAAATTGGCCTTAATATATTCTAATTGAGTTTATAATTGAAATAATGTCAAAATATTCAAATACTAACCTTAGATATTTAGACAAATCAGCATTTACGATTTATAATTATTATGACAGATTACAACAAAAATTAAAATCACATACGAATAGCAAAATCGTCTAGAATTAGAGAATACCATAATCACATCCTTGTCGTTTTGGTGATCGAACTTTGTTGAGAAGTCTGCTTGGCGCTTTCGTTGATATGCATTTTCAGCTGAAAGTTAAAAAATAACCCCCTTTGACTTGTTCTAGATTAACACACTTCTCATTTATAAACTTTTAACATTTTTTTTAAAGTTTTTGGAATTTTAGATATTTTAATAATCTCCAAAATGATATGTGACAAATATTTTTTTAAAAACGGGCATTTTTAAATGTATCTATTATTTTTAGCATAACTTTTTGTCTCTTCTTTATAAATTGAATAACCTATTCTATAGCTTCTGGAGCAATGTCGGTGGAACAACTTAAATTTTTTGATCCAGTATGTGCATATTATAATTATAAATCTCTTCTAGACTCTGTCTTTCACTACATTCACTAGGAAGTAAATGTTCCCTAAAAGAATTATAAAATATTTACAACATAATCATTCTATAAGTATAATTCATTTCATTACTAAGATACAAGAAACTCTTTGGAGTAGTTTATATTTTCATAAAATGTTTTCTTTCCAGAAAGCACTAAGATTTATTTTACTTTGTCTAGGAGAATACAATATAGCATTTATTTTTTAAATTTAATCTTCAAGTTTATAATGAATGAATAATTTGTATTAGGTATTGAATTACATAATATTATTATAACTTACTTGTATAACTTACTTGAAGATGGACCAAATTGAGAAGTGAATAAAATAGCAATTGCTTCCAGCTTTAAATTCGTCTTTTCCTTCAGAATTCATAATAAAATAATATTATAAAATATTTCCAATATATTTTATATTTCCAATTTATGTTAATTTTATCAACTTCAACCTTCTCTAATTCTAGGATTTGAATACAAATTTCCATTGCTTCAGTTTGTAGGTGTACTAGGTGTACTAGGTTAAAAACAGTTTTGGGTTGCTTTTAAAACAGATTCGGTTTCTTTTAAGAAAACAAATATAGTGCGGAATATTTTCTATTAAGTGATGAGAGTAGATATATATTTTGTGGTTTTAGAAAAAAATAAGCACAAACGGATTATAAACAGGTGGGTACAGGATATACCTTAATTATTATTATATATAAATATAATCGATTTTAGGTAGATTGAAAAGCAATTACAAATCAAAGATAATATAAAGATTTAAAGGCTTGAAGAGCTTGAAAAGCAATGAATTAAGTTTAGTAATTGCTGTAACAACCTACGGTAAGATGTAGTTTATTTCTAGAAATAAATAGTTAGTAAATAATATTAATAAAATTAGATTAAACAATAAATTTTATAAAATCAAAGCAAATAATCTTTAACGTCACCAAATGGGTGTAAAGACAAGTGCATAAAATAAAAATGTTTAGGTATAGATAAAGTTAGTATTTAAATATTCTTAGCTGTTTTTCCAGGTCTTCTGGCTGTTAACCATGAGTTGAGTCTCCAGTTATCTTAAATCCAAAGAGATGAACTGGTTGGATTCCTCCACTAGTTTTATTTGATGTCCTTAAATTTTTCAGTGTCTAGGAACCTCCGGGTTCTAGATTAGATATAGTAAAATCAAAATTTATACTTCAGATTGGAATTTTAATGGAAATGAGATTGAAAATCAGCATAAGAGTGATAGTCTGCTTAAGAGTGGAAGTGAGAGTCTGCATAAGAGTGAAAGTCTGCATAAGAGTGAAAGTCTGCATAAGAGGCCTAAAAATATATTGCCAAAATTAGGATGATAAAATGTTTAATAATATTCTTTTTTTTATAGGGGTTATTCCTTAAAAACTCACCTTAGGTGGCCACAAAGGGGCTTCAACTGAAGTTAATATAAAAAGTTGAAAAACTCTAAATATTCGGTACTTTTATCCACAATGGTGAGATTGTTGTTCAGTATTATCACAAAATCTTTTAGTTCACTAAATATGAGGTTTTTCGAAGAAAATCCGCAAAATGCGGGCACGCTTCTTTCTCAGAAAATGTGCTCAATGCAAAAAAAGGCAAGAACCACTTTTTTGCTAATATTTTGCCGCGAAGTTTTGGGAATAAATTAATTATTTTAGTTGGTATCCTGTTTTCTTCTTTTAATTGATTTAAGAGAAATTAATGACAAATTAGAAATTAAAAGAAGGGGCAAGGAAGAATATGACAATTCTTAGACAAGGTTATAATTGTTTGTTTACAATATTTGAATATTTATAATTATTAATTTTCTTTTATTTTAGAAATGAAATATGGGGGAAACCAGCCAGCCCAAAATCATTGAATTCTTCACGAAAAATAGCATATAAAATGTATAGTTATACAAATATATTTTATTAAATAAAGTTCATTTGTTTTGTTTTGACTCTGGAATCATATTGAGGTATGGAATTATTTAAATTTAAATATTTATATAATTGAAAATATGATAGAATCATAAAAAAAGGTAACTAATGTAAATTTTAAATATATAGCTCACTAAGGTACTTTTAGCACGTAACACTGCGTAAAAAAATACTAATATAGGTTACCGCCCATTTGTTTTATTTACTTACCTTTGAAACGACGTGGAACTTCTCCAAATTTGTTTTAGGGCAAACAAGCATTGAATAATAATTTTTAGATTTACAACTAACAAAATTCGTTAAACAAACAACAAAAAACTTTAAAAATATGCCCTGGGAATATAAAATTACACAAAATGTGCAAACAAAACTGACAGTTCCCAAATGCTTGTTGACAGTTGTGAGTAAATGGCGCTGCTATTTAAAATAGACGAATCACATCAAAGACCAAGAAGAAAGAGGAAGTAATAGCACAGCTTAACAATACAGCTAAAACACTCTCTTGGCGGCAACGGTTTGCGTCGATTTCGTCGCGCATCGCTTAAGCTCCGCCTTCGAAGGGAAAAGACGGTTTTGGCGTTCAGAAGCGTACTTAGCAAGGTGTTGAGTCGTGCGTATAATTTCGTTGATTGTATAATTTCGTGGAGCCTATAATTTCGTTGATTTTGTTTGAGTTAAAGGTACTGTTATTATTTTGGTGACTCTTTAGCTGTGAGTAGAATGAGTTTGTGCAGTCAAAAGCTGTTTTAATAAGGGTTATACCTGCAAGAAAACATTCTTTAGTTTTCCCAAGGACCCAAACCAATAAGTACTACATTATAAGAAATTTTCATTGTTAAAAATATAATTTATATAGGGTGTCTCATTAGTGCGTTATTGTTCATTATTTTGTTGTAGACACGCAAGAAAGTTTTAAATAAAAGTTATATGGATTTGAAAAATACCTACATATTTTAAAAATATCTTTGGATATACAGGGTGTCACGTTTTTGCCTGGAAAATTAAAATGTATGTTTTTTAAATGGAACACCTTGTATTTTATTTTATGATGAAATTATTAACACCCTAAATTATTGTAAAGACGAATTGCTACAGAAAATTTTTATCAGGTATGTGTGTGGTTACCTTTTAATAAAAGCCTTGCGGATCCACTCCTGCGATACCTGTCTTAAATATAACAAAGATCACGTTGAATTAGACGATTTTTCTTTTTATTGCTTTTAAAAGGCATATGATAACGCCAATTCAGATAAATTTGGAAATCTGCAACTGTCAAATGATGAATTTGTAGAACTAATATTCAATATTGAAAAGATATTTTAAAATAATTTTGAAGAATTGGCTACAAAAAATAACATTTGTACCACACTTTTAGAATTAATTAACCCAATACACTTTAGTCATCCATGCTAACGTTTTCCAAAAGAATAACTTATTTTATTGTATGTTTAATATCAATAACTAAAAAATATACTGACAATTAGTTTGACAGAATTGTCATTTATTTAAAATTTTAAAAATAATAGCAGTCGGTTGATCAAAATATGAACGGTGATTGGCGAATTTATTTTTTTTTGCAGTGTTCTCACTACCTAGAATGGATATGATATATATTCGTTCAATTGAAGGCAATAGCATACTTTTTCGTTTTGTAATCTGTGCATGGATATTAGCCAATCTACGCACATACTACAAAACGAAAAATTATGTTATTGCGTTCAACTACGAATATATTTCATATCCATTTTAGGTAGTGAGAACACTTTAACAAAATTAAATCTACAAATCACAGTTCATATTTTGGTCACCCAACTCCTATTATTTAAAAAATTTTAAATAAGTGATAATTCTGTTAAACTAATTGTCAATATATATTTTAGTTATTGATATTAAATATACATTAAAATTTTTGTGTAGACTCGATAAATAATAGCATTTTTGTTTTTATTATGTCCACATTTAAAAAAAATAAATTTTAATCAAACTACATGATACTAATTTAATTACGAGTATTAAAACTAAAGTCCTGAAAGTTTCGGTGAAGATGAGGACAGAACATCTGCCTTCCATGCGAAAAGCCCGGGATCGAATCTAGGCCGAGGACTAATTAATTTTTCATGTTTATTTTATTTTATAAATTAGTCAACTTCGTAAATTATTTTAAAATTAGTTATTTTGTCTAAATAACCTAAAATAATTTTTTAAATTTGTAGATTTTCGTTAGTGGTCGTAGAAAAAATATACTGACCATATCGAGTGGATTGTTCATATCACAATCAGACGATTGAGTACTCCGCCTACGACGTCGTGCTCAAACTTCGTCTTTGTGTGATATGGCTATCATATCCACCCTTGTTGAACAAACTACAATTTATTTGTTTTCTTGGTTTAAGTTTTACATCAGAAATAAGAACTAAATTAATTTACTTTTCAAGTTTTCTTGTAAAAATCGATATTACTTTCTCCAAGTACAAATTTAGTACCTACCTAAAATAAGTACTAATTATGTAATATCGTGTAATATTGTAATTCAAATTTCACATTACTATAAAGTTTCAAAATTCCCTACTTCGGTATGGTCAGATAAAAATTGAATATATTATATTAATAAAAACTGTTAAAGTATTACTTCTACAAATCTGTATTTCAATTAATAAGAATACATCTAAATATAACCAATATTGTTAAAATAAAAGCACAAATTCTTTATAATTCCAAAATACCATAGAGTTCCCAGACCTCAGTCGAAGCATTCGTTTATCTAGGTATAAACCCTTTGCGCGAAGAGTAACACTTGCCAGAGACACGGGGTACCACTTGATTTGCATCCACGAGCGTGACACATTTCTTTAACAATTGAAGCCCTTGGTGTAAAAAGGATCCAAGTCACAATTTGTCGTGAAGTGACTGTTTTAGCTCAAAACATTTGTTAACGAGGATTTTACTAGCCACATACAAATTATTTTACCTCTAATCCGAAAGATGTGCTATTTTTCGTAATATTTATATTTAAATAATTTTTTTAATTATATTTGACAGATTTAAAACAAATTAAAAATTTAATTTCCCAAAACTTACTTAACATGGCATGTAACCAACCTTATTACGTCAAGGTTTTCAATTTTTTCAATAATAAAAAAATTGCTTAATCCGGGCCCGACTTTTCCCTTTAATCTAACAGAGATAGCACCATTCCGTCTTGCTTGGTTCTCGACCGCCAGATCAAAGACGCCGACACGGAGTTGTGGAGCTGTATTGTATAAGCTGTGGTAATAGATAAAACGGTTCATATTAGCTTCAAACACATCCAGACCGTTATTTATCTATTATTCATTTGTTTATCTGAGAAAGTAATAAATACAGAAGGCCAGTAAGCGGACAATAAACGGTCTCTTGGCATTTTACATTTTAAAAAAACTAGGTTTTTCTATACCTGTTGTTTTTTATAATCTAGCGGATTTAAAATATTCAAACTTAGGGTAGCCATGAGCGAGTGAACAAATTCATATAAACCCGTATTAAAATGGGTGTTCACTTTTTCCAATAATTTTATTATTTGTAAGTTCGGTTCAAAACTTTGTACAAGAGCCAATATCGTTGTTTTTTTATTATTATTTGAGTTTGTATTAAGTGTGGTTATTATTATCAACATCATACTGTTTTCAAGCACTTTAACTATGAATAAATGAATATTTAATTTTTGTAATATTTTGTTTTGTTTTTAATACGTTAAAAACCATCTATAAACATTATTAGTCAACTGACTTTTTTTCATAATTTCTTAACCCCTCTATTTTTAATCAAATTTATTAAAAAGTAATAGGCTTTGTCCGGTTATAGAGCTTGATTTTTGTTTGACATCGGACAGACGGACAAAGTAAACCTATTTGATGTTTGTTTATTTTAAACTACAGTTTATTTGTTAACAATTTATTTAAACACTTAATTATTTACAATCAATAATATTCTAATTTATATATTTCGAATGTCTTTAAATTGTTCACTATTTATCTTTACAACTGTTTATAATATGACTAACTGCACTGTGTTCTTCCACCAATATTTATATATACATTTAAAATTCTAGAGATGGTCTAGAACGTTCTCACCAAAACTACAAGGTGGCGCAAAATAAAGTCCCCTATTTGTTCTTTATATAAAATTAAGATTAATTAAAAAACAGTCATATTAAATGAAAAATATTTATTTAACTCTAAAAATTTGTTTTGTTACACACTAGAAAAAATATCGACCAAATGGCCACCCTCAGCATTAATGCAATAATTAGCTCTTTTTAAAGCATTTATCATAACTTTCTCCAACATTTCAGGTGGTATTCTGTCAATTTCTTCCCAGATGTTGTCTTTTAATGCTACTAGTGTTCGAGGATTATTTACAAATACCCTATCTTTGAGATAATCCCATAACCAAAAGTCTGAAACAGTTAAATCGAGAGACCTTGGCGGATATGCAATATCGGCGTTTTTCGAGATAAGGCGTCCAGGAAAAATTCTGATAATCGACGAATTATCTTGATAAAAAAAATTTACGATTTCGGCACGTTCTCGAGACGTATATCGATTCATAATGAATTTCCCAAGTATATACTTTGCAACTGACAGAAAAACTCGAACAGATGTCAACTACAAACGAAACCATGACAACATTCCATAGGGTACTTGATTTTGCGCCACCTTGTAGAAACATTATCACGTTCTTTCTGGAAAGTAATCGAAAGCGCCTTCGCTATAGTCATCACATAGGTTTGGCCTTAAGGGGTTTAATTATGTATCGGATAAGTTGAGCCTCAAAGGCCAAATAAGACAGAGGATTAAGAGCATGACTGAATAATGAAATGGCTCGCATTACACTATAATAATTCCCAAGCATTCTTGCTCTGGCTATTGTCCTACCCCCATTGTTGACTTTTGCATGTCCATGTTTACTAAAAAATAATGTGTTTTAATAAATAACAGAATAATAGTAAATCAATAGGCTTTGTCTTCTTATAGAGCTTTTTTGCTTAAAATTTTCAAGTTGATGTCATTTTTCGTTTTTGACTTATGTAATGTAAGTTTAGCTTCCATTTTTTTTGTAAATGTATAACTGTTTTTATTTTTATTCCAGGTACGTTTCCATCGCCATCTACGAGGAGAATCAACAATGCTAAATCTCAAGGTTGGTCAAACATTCCCTAAAATCGTTTCCTAATAAATATAGTTTTAAAAAATAATCATGACTTCACGAGTCCAAAATGTTCGTTCCCTCTATACGTATAGCCCATCTTCACATTTAGTTATTTTAGGGATCCAGTTGAAATATTTATTCAGTTTATTTTTGTTTTACCAATATAGCAATGAATATTGTTCCGAAATTTCATCGTTTAACAGTCATGATGAAATTATTTAATACATAGACATTCGTTTTGTAACAGTCACAAAAATACATTATTTATATATAGTGACATTTAATCAATTTATTTCAAATCAAAAACAACAATGTCAATTTATTAGGTTGGAAAAAATCTTGTATTTAACATGTTACGAAATGATGTTTTTTGTAACGAAAATGAACGAAAATATCAGAATTATTATTATATCTATTGATATGATAATCAAAATGTGCAAGTATAAAAATAATTATATATGATCATCAAAATTATAAGTATGAACAATTTTTATATAATAAATCAGAGTTGTAAGTATAAAAAAAATTAAACTTTCCCAATAACTCAACTCAATCCCAGGCAGTGGCGGTCCCAGAATTTGCCAAAGGGGGGGCTAAGTTTTTTTATTTGTAGAAACAAAAGAATAAGAAATATATATATTTTTATTAATAACTTGGAACAAGTTTAACAAAGACTATAATAATGAAGTAATGAGTGCCTCCTAAAAATATTAATATTTTGCTTTATTAGTCAGTTGCTGACCAGTCTTTTGGCTGCATACGCCTTGGCTTCATCAACGCAAATTTATTAATGATTTTGTCATGATCAATGTCAATTTCTTTATGAACATTCAACAATGCCAAGCCACTAAATCTATCCTGCAAACATAGTTGAACGTAGATACGTTTTCAGGCGTTTGCTTGTTGAGAAACTCCTCTCAGGTGTTACAGTTGTGACAGGAAGTGTGGCAAAGATGATTAAAAGGATCCTGATTAGCGGAAAAAAATCGGTGCAGTACATTAATGCTTCCACTATTGCACAAGAACAAATAATAGTTGTTTCGTCTTCACATCTTCTATGTCACATCATTATTTCAGCCCTAACATTTATGTCGGATTCATAGAACATAGCTGCTTTAACAATTTCGTCTACATGATATTTTGAATATTTTGCAGGAATTAATCCTTCTAATGGAATAACTTCTGCCAATCTATCGCAAAACCTTGATTGTAGCTCTTCTATGAAATGGTCCAGAAATGGAATAAATATAGACCTACGAAAATATTCATTCGTAGTGGATGCTTCCACATTACTTCTTTGAGTTTGTCTTCCACATAATCTGAAAATAAATTAATAATGAATGTGATTTACTTATTGGCAATATATGATTATTTTACCTAGGAATTTTAATTTCTATCCCAAGACGTTCTGAAAAGTTTTCGAGGTCATAAAATATTTTGTTGAATATTTCTTAAATGTGCTTATTAGAGTTTTAACATTCTCCATAGCTGCTGAAATATCCAAATTCCTACTTGTAATGTGATGTTATTATTTTATAAATGTTTATAGTGTTTTAAGCTCTACGATTTTGGGAAGTGGGTCAGGTTATTAAACAACTCATATGACTTTGAAAGAGAATATTGGACGCCACTATATTTACAACTTTCTAAACTTGACAATCGATCAGTGATGAAAATATAGAAAACCACTGATCTTTATGATATTATAATTCAATAAGGTAGCGACAAATTCTAATTCACAGAGACTTAATTATTCAAATTTAAATGATTTATTGACTTATCTGGAGGTATACAGGTAACAGGTAACTGTAGAGGCCTTCTTGTGAGAATTTACAAGGTAGTGTAAATCTTGTTAACTAAACTTCTTGATGTATTCTACGTTCTTCCGAATTTCTTAACAAGCAGCTAGTACGTTCTTCTAAAATTCATGTAGAGACAGCTACTATTGAATCCTCGATATAGTTTCTATCGAACCATCTACATCAATTCTTCAAGATTTCTTTAAGACATAAGACTTCTTTAAGACCATCTATATACAGCAAGGCTACAAGGAAAAAGGTAAAAATATAAAGAAAGGAACCATGGAGAGTTATATAGGAACAAATAAGATGCTTTTTACTATCAAATGCATAATTTAAATTATTAAATGAATAGCTCCACAGAGACCAAATTTAATAGGTAAAGAAAAAGTGTTATTTAACATATTTAAATATAGTAAAGCATATTATCTATTTCAAACAAAATAATATATGAAATTGTATAAAACATGCGACCATGTGTTTTTCAATGTGTTGAGGTTATGTTTCAAATTTGACATTTTAATAAAGAAATTCTTGTACTAAATATATATTTTCAACAAAATATCGGTAGGAACTTACCTTTTTTAAAAACAGACGGTCATTAAAATAATTTAAGGTAACTAGTAAATCGGATGTCCCAGACAATAGATAATTAAAAATTAATAATTCAACCTGCTCAATGACAGACGTAAATCGAAGTGACAACCGAGTTTTGACACAAGGCATAAACGACAGTTGACGTTTGTGTAGAGATGTTGGTTTCAAAATAACGAGAACGGGTCTGGGTCAAATAACGAAAACGGATTTAACCGTTACATACTTTGAAGGACAGTGCTTAAGGTGACTGAATATTCAAACAAATAAGCAGTAACCCACAGGGAAATTAGAAAATCGCTTCTTTTTATAGAAGAACTATTGCCCATTGCATTTCGTGAAGTTTCAGTGTCTTTGTCGTTTTCTAATTGTTGCAGGGCTATGACAATAACAGGTAATAATTGTTTAAAAGTAATTAATGTATCGTGCCTTTCAACCCAACGTGTTGTACAGAGTGGTTTTAGTTTTCTTCTATTAGTTTCTGAAATTGCTTCTTGTTCGTCGATTATTTCATTCAACATATTAACGCGTTTTGCAGAACCACTTAAAAATGTAGAAACACTTCCTACAATTCCCATCAAATTTTTTATTGCGCTTAAATCGCATGATTTGGAAACAGCTAAATTAAGGGAATGGTTGAAACAATGTGTGTATAAGGCCAACGGTTGCTCTTTTCGGATCAGTGCTTGAACGCCTAAAAAATATAATGATCAATTATTATTTTTTTTTTTTTTTATTTTAAGCTTACCTTTAAAAGCTCCAGACATATTCGCAGTCCCATCATAACCTTGACCTCGAAGTTTTTCCAGACTCAGCCCCATGTTTGTTAGTTCCTGAAATAATGTGTCCGTGATGGCTTCAGCTGTGGTTGACTTCATTTCCATAAAACCAAGGAATTCCTCACGAATCACAAAAGACTGCGTATCCACACATCTTACACAAATTGTTAACTGCTCTTTTTAGCCGTTTTTACCGGGCCTCAGGGGGAGGGGGGCTTAAGCCCCCTCCTTCGGACCGCCACTGATCCCAGGTCAGTAGGTTCCTTTTACAATTGTATATTAAGAAATCACAATAATTAGGACAAATATCAGACAAATCTTACCTCCAACCTCTGTGGCTACTCTCATGGATGGCCACTTAATATTTGATGGGCTTACATTTATTTTACAAGAAAGCAATACAATAATTTCAATTAAATATGTATATCTTCTAAAATTTTCTTTTTTGCCACACTTCGCCTTCGATATTTACTATCTCACACCTATACCAATGTATAACTGCTTCTACCCTTGTTCAGCTATCTGGTCTGTTTTCTTTAGTAATGTGAAATAAATTTGACTGTGTTTCTTTTTATTATCTTCTACAGATTCACATTCAATAATCCAATATAAATTTCCATACGAAAACATTTATTTTCTTTACAAATCTAGGTGACAAACACTTCATTTCTTTTTTTATTTCTCGTCTTTTCTTTTTCCGAAAACATTTCGATTTTCTTAAACACTTTTTAATTCCCGGATCATTACCCATCATGACAATGTATCCATTTAAAACTGACCAACTCCACTTGCTCGAGTGTGACATATGATGTAAAACTGTGCGGACGCTTTTAGTATCTCTTCTTTATTTTAAATCAATGATTGGAAAGTTCGTATGTCCTGGGGTACGTTCAGAAATGGAGAGCGTCAAATTTTCAATCGTCCGGACAAAATTCGTCGGAACGTTTATTTTTGTCCGATAAATACCAACGGTAAGTGCAAAGTATTGTCAAATCAAGTTTTTGGTTATGTCTTTTCTGTTATCTGAAATTGTAGGAATTATCAAAAATTTGTAAATATGTAACATCATTGACGTCCACATAGACTTTTCTTTGTAAAAATTCAATTCATTACCTTTAATCCTGTCATAAAATTTTATTATTTTCTATAATGAAATAAATTATCATGGTTTCCGACAACTAGACAATAATTAATGGAATTAATTCTCTCACTTATACTCATATTTAAATATTTTTTACTCAAAAAGTAAAAATAGGAAATTAAATACTAGATGGTTTTCTTAGGTTAATTAGGGTTATGGCATACGGCACAAGTCGAGTAAAAATTACCCTACTCAACACGGTGGGTAAAATTTTTTCATCCCGATGCGTTTTTCTTTTAAATAGGAACGGCTGGGGTAATTCGTCCAGATAAAACGTTTCATATTTAGGAACGCTTTTTAGAATTTAGACAACGTCTGGACGCATTTACCCTACATTTCTGAACGCACCCCTGCTCTACTTTGTGACGTCACTGTGTGCGTTGCGCAAATTTTGCTGATTTAAGTGATTTTATGTTTGTTTTACTACGTTTCACGAATCTGTTAACGTGTGACGTCTCTTTTTAGCTAAATACTTTCTAAAACACTTCTCACTCCTTCAAGTTCACTTATAAAAGAGCGCCACGGAAACGCGCAATTGGCCAGAGCGCAGTGCCGTACCCGTACCTAAAAATAGATATTAATACGTATGAAAACAAAATTATTAAAATTGAATTAATTTTTTTGTTATTTATTTTAAAATAATATGTTTTTATGAAATGTAAGTGGCTGTTCACTGCACAAATTAACCAATGGAGAAACCGCCCCTGATTGTTACGCTGACTATCAGCAGCCGAGTTGTAAGTAGCACAGTTAAAAATTTTTATTCATTTGGGTAAAAACTACAAATGAATTGAAAGACAAAAGTGATAGGTAATAAGTTTTTTTTATCTCACAATGTCGGGTATAAGAAGTTATATAGAAAAAGTTAGTATTCAATATCATCTAGACAAAAACAAAAACATGTTTAAATGAATATATTAAATAAAATATGACCATTCTTAACAGAGATTTATTTATTTATTTGTATTATGAAAATAATGTTTATGTCAACAAACTTATGTTCGATATATGTAAAAATTTGTAAAGATAACTCTTATATAATGATGATGATAATAATAATTTTTAAAGGTTTTAAATAAGGGCTTAAAGATATCACAGTTCAAAATTCCTTTTATTGACCATAATACTTTTTCTTTGGAATGAAAGCATTAGTTCTTGTTTTTTAGTTAAGCTCCATAAATCAATTCATATTTTAATATGAACGGTACTTAATCGCAGTAAAGTTGCAACAACTAAACAATATAATGATCTTTTAAAATTAAATTCAATTTATATTTAGATTTAAATAAGTTAGCTAAAAATTTTGACCGTATGAAGTTATTAAAGTTATAAATAATTACGTTACAAAGGTTTATATGTGAATTTTCAATTTCTATTGATGTGATAGTTACTCATCTGCGTTATACAATATCAATACATGGTTGGGCTTTGGCACAAAACCCTTTGTAGTAAAATTACTAATCCGAATCAGAATCTTGATATTATTATTTGTGAACTTAAAAACGTAGTCCACTAGTCAAAATATTTAGTATATTAATTATATATAATAGGAAAAAATTAAGGGATCAAAAAAAAATCTCGATTATTTGCGATTTTTTGAGTGGCTGTATCTTTGGTAAAAATGGTCGTACGTGAATGACAAAAAAGGCAATTTGAAGCTTGAAGTGTCTAGTTTATGGATCTTGCGATAAAAAAAAATCCAACCAACAATTAGCACAAAATCCTGATGAATATCATGGATAGAAAAACGCGATCCTTCAATTTCTTCAAAAATTCACTCGCATGAAACAATAAAACGGCTTGATGGATCAGGTTGAAATTTTGTAGGGCTTTCGGGGAACAATGGCCTGTAAGATCCACACTCAACATTATTCATTTTCCCAATATTCTGAATGTGGCTCGTGATTTTCTAAAAAAAACCTCAAAAAGACCTGTTTTCCGAAATTCTTCAAATTGGGATAAAAAAAAATTCTCGTGAAAGAACATGCCATAACCTTGTAGAGAATGAATCGAAGTTTCCGAAACCCCCCTTTCATTTTTTGAGCGACCATCCTGAGATATTGACGAGAGAAGAGGAAATGACGCATTTTCGTTCATTTTCTGATAACTCAGCAAGGAAGGGTCATCTCGAGGCCATCAAAAAAGGAATTGAAGCTAACTGTACCAACTTATCATGTCAATTAAAATTAAACAAAATTTTTCACTATTTAATTGGTATTCTCTCTCATACCTCCATGTCTCTAATAGCTCTGCTATCAACTAGTTCTGGTAAGCCATATGGCATATAAAAATTTTGAATTTTATTTTGCATGTTTTCTTCCCAAAAGCTGTAATTATGAGGAATTTTCTCCACTTTTATTCCTCGAGGAGTGCAAACGCACAAAATGCAAAACTCCATTTGTGTAATGTGCAGCTAGCCCTGAATTTAAAAATACCAATTGTGATTCTCCTTAATGGTATTGTCGTTTTCCCAAAAAGTTATTTCTCTACTGCATATTCCTTCTTCTACAGTCAGCACTCTAGCTCCATATGGAAATTTTAACTATATCAGAGAGTTTTGTTTTTGTTTTAAATTCCATTCGGACTGGCAGCAACATAATCAAATTTGGAATCAATAAAAATTTTCAACTAGGTTACTTGAAATTTTTTTTTTAATATTAATTTCTCAATAAATTCCACGGTAACCTATATATTTTATTGTAAAAAACAAAACCTAAATATTTCAAAAACCTTATTTTTAAATAATAGTATAATTCGAGAATTGTTGTTGAGGTCTTACTTTCTCGTAAGACACTGTACAAATACTCACATTTTTAAAAAAAAATTCTCAAAAATTTGCACGGTAAGGTATAGTTAAAAGTTCACTATTAGATAAATAAGGACTTCAACTATTAGAAAAAAAATAAATTTTAGTCCTAATCTAATATTTTTTATTTAGCATTGGTGGCGAAAGGGGTGGCGAAAGGACCTCCTTAAGAACGAAAGTTGCTTGCGCGACGCTTAGCGGAGCGCAAAGCGGCAACGAACTTTTCGCTCAAAATGTACACAAGATTTTTCTACGATCACATTATTTAAAAAAATATATATACAAACTGAACATTTGTCGTAGGTAGTGTATAATGTGTAGCCTATATCTAAGTTAATCATGAAAAAAGGAGTTGCTATTAAAAGTCAATATTAACTTGGATAATAAATCAAAATAAAACTACGTACAAATAACTTGAAAATCATTTATTAAAAATAATATTATATTATATCTAATTTAAATAAGGCGAGCGGCAATGCTGTCACATAATGTCAGTTCGCGGAAAACGTCAACTTTGCGGTTGTATTTGTCATAAAATGTATGTCAAAAGCATCCAACATTTTTAATCCCTTAAATTAAATCTGGACAAAATAATAAAACTCCAAGTTATGAAAAAATTACTAAACGTTTTATTAACAAGTATTAAAAGTAATTTTAAAAAACTGACTTCAAAATCGTGCAGATGCCGTCACCACATCTTAACCAAATTTATATGGGACCACCCCTGAGGTACCCCCTTGCTAGAAATCGGACACCGTGTTAAAGAATTATCGCTGAACATACATAAAAAATATTACGACGAATTGATAACCTCCTCCTTTTTTGAAGTCTGTTAAAAAAGTACATTCCGAACTGCTTATATGGGATTTTAAGTATACGTTTTATGATTTTTCTGTAAATTACGGACAATTTATAATTCCTGGCGCATTCCGGATAAAACTCCACAATTCTGAACATGTCTGGACTTTTCCTGACGTCTGGTAATTTACCATTAAGAACTTTACTATTACAAATTTAATTTTAAGCCATATAAAGTTATAATAGAACAAATAGAAGAGCCGGAAGTGGCAGGTACGATTCATATCTACACCGATGGTTCTAAAACAAAACAAGGCTCAGGATGTGGAATATACTCCAGATTCTTAAACCTAAACATAAAATGGGATGTGAGCTATAGTGCCAGTGTAGTTCATACAGAGCTAACGGGGATTCTGATAGCAGCAAAAGAAATAATCAGAAACAATATTACTGGAAGGAACATGCTCATCTATACAGATAGCAGACAAGCACTACTCACCATGAACAGACCACGAATTTATTCAGGGTTAGTACTAGAATGTCACGAAGCTTTGGCCGGAGTATCCATCAACAACGTGGTCATCTTAAGATGGATTAAAGGTCACACCACATCGAAAAGTAACCATCTTGCTGATTCACTAGCCAAGAAAGCAGCCAACCAAATACTTTTTGGACCTAACCCTTCTATTGGCCTGACAAAATCGGCAGTGACAGACTTAATCAAAGAACATTCCCTTGTCAAACAAGAAATTGTAGAGTTACCAGGGAGCTCTTAAGTTATCCTGACAACACTGCAGGCATTCTGACTGGTCATTGCCAAGTACGAAAGCATCTCCATACCATCAGAATCCGCACTCTGCAGAGGGTGCGAACAAGAAGATGAGATCATCGACCATATCCTTTATGATTGCTCGACGCTCTCATTTATTAGAAGATTTGTGTTCGGCGAGTATCGGCTAACACCGGCCGATATAAGAGAAGCACCTCTTGGCGACGTTGTCAACTATATTAAATCTGTAGGCTGGCTCACGAGCTAGGAGGTGCCTATCTTCTCAGGAGGATGCACAATGGGCTTAATGAGGCCTAAGTGCCGTGGGGGTAACCCACCCTCCACACGTTACAGATACAGAGCAGGTGCCTGAAACTTTCTGCAATTCTAAACAATTTTTTTTGTACAGCATTTTTGTATAATATTATAAAAAGTAAATGTACTTTATACCACTACGACTCGCAATAAATGTAGGAACTTTTAACCCATTAGTCCCCAACGTTGCGTAAACGAAACATCAAATATATATTTTTTTAAATATGTCTTTAAATGAAATGACTTTTTTCTTGTGACAACATTAATCCCAACAGAATAAGGATTAATCTTTTTATAAAATACCTCCAAATTTTCAAGAATTTTAATTTTTGTAAGTATACGAAATATGCCAAAATTTGGGCATTTGCCCTATTTATATTCGTCGATGTAATTGTCCAGCTCAGAATACAATATGATTTTCTAAATTATGAATTTAGATTTACCTGAGCTTTAGTAAGAGGAATATAACATGACCCTGGGCACAGCGTTCATAGTTTTTGCATACCTGAGCTGTTTTATTATTGTTGCGTTTACGCATCGTTGGGATTCCCAGTAAGAAGGCGACAGTGTGTTGCGCCGTCATCTTTCGAGAGCCCAGTAGCACAATATGGTCAGTGTTGTATAATAATTATTCATAGTGAACGGTTAGTTATATGTTTGAGTGAAAAGTAGCTTTGATTAGTAACGCGTAGTTTTTGAAAATATTCGATTGAAGTAAGAACGCAATAAATAAAAGTGAGTAATATTTTAAATATTTTCTAAAATAATTATTTCTTTAGTTATAGTGATGTCTTGGAAAAACCAAAAACCTCTGTCATCTGCTGAGCTCTTAGCTTTACTGGAGGAGGACGAAGATTTATTGCAGTCTGATACCGTTGATGCCGTATATATTCCGCCGCCTGTAGATGAACTTACAGATGAAGAAGTGGTTGATGACGACGTATGTGAGAATGAGATGGATTTGCCAGATGTTGCAGGGACCTATGAAATTCATGCAAGTTTACCTGATACATCTGAAGACTTTGATAATAATCAATCATTTCCATCTAGTTCCAAAAAAGCAAAGAGGCCAAAGAAAACTCTTCCGAAGTGGAAAAAGGAGAACCCATTATATACAATAGAACCACAGACTAAAGAGAAAAATAACTTAGAACAAATTGAAAATACAATTGCCGGTAAAACTCCTTTCGAAGTTTTTTCTTTGTATTTCAGTGACGATGTTTGGGACAAAATAATTTATTATACAAAAAAATATGCTCAAGATAATAATCGTCATTCATTTGAGATTGACAAAATTGACCTAAAGAGATTTTTCGGCATACTGATTTTTTCGGGGTATCATACGTTACCGGCTACAAAACTATATTGGTCCAAAGATGAGGATAAAGGAGTAATGTTAGTTAGAAATTGTATGAGTAGAAACCGATTCGATTCCATAAAGCAAAACATACATTTATCAGATAACGACAAACTTGATAAAAGCGACAGATTTTCCAAACTAAGGCCTCTTTTTGATATGATAAATAAAAAGAACATGCAGTTTGGAGTTTTGTCGCATAATCTATCTATCGATGAGGAAATGGTACCATATTTTGGACGACATAGTTGTAAGATGTACATCAAGGGCAAACCAATTCGGTTCAGCTTCAAACTATGGTGTCTATGTAGCTCCAATGGTTATTTATACAAATTCATACCTTATGGTGGAAAAACAAGCGGTTATGAAAACGAATTGGGACTGGGAGAAAATGTTGTATTCGAATTATTGTCAGTTGTTCAACAGCCATATTATCATCGCGTATTTTTTGACAATTTCTTCTCTTCGTACAAGTTATTCTGTTTATTGAAAGAACGTGGTTTCTACGGTACTGGGACAATACGTGAAAACCGTACGTGTAATAACACAATGGAAACTGTGAAAAATATGAAGAAAAAAGATCTAGGTTCTTATGATTTTTCTTTTGACAATGATCAAAATATATTATTAGTTAGGTGGAACGATAATTCTGTGGTGACTGTGGCAACCAATAACTGCACCATTGAACCTTTAGTAGGTGCAAAAAGGTACAACAGGAAAGAAAAAAAGACCGTTTCAATTCCTCATATGGGAGGTGTTGATTTGCATGACAATGGAATATGTAATTACCGAATCAATGTAAAAGAGAAAAAATGGTGGTGGCCCCTTTTTGTAAATTTGATTGACAGTGTTATAGTCATTTCTTGGAAAATATACAATTTGCCAAACAAATCAAAAATGTCACAGTTATCTTTTAAGTCCTACATTGCAGTCACTCTTATGAAAATGGATGAACCAGGCATAGAAGCTAGCATTCAAGGCGAAGACATAGCGGGACCAAGTGATCAAGTAAACTTTTCTCCAAGAACAAATTATGGACGTCCATCTAAAAGTGCGTTGCCTATGGAAATTCGACATGATAATGTCGGTCACGTGATAATAGAGGAGAAAAATAAAGCAAGAAGATGTAGACAATGCAAAAGCAACACTATATACATGTGTGCCAAGTGTCAGGTTTATCTTCACACAAACTGTTTTGAACTATTTCATAAAAAAAATTAAATTCAAATTTCCGTAAATCCCAACGTTGCGCATTCGCAACATTTTGTTTTAAAAAAAATAAGAACACATATTTTTTTTATATTATAAACATTTATATAAGTGTATGTTTAGTTATAAAATGCAGTAAAAACATCAAATTAGTTTAATTTTATAACCTTGGGAACTAATGGGTTAACACAATTATCTGAGAATATTACAATAAAAAAGTTTTTTGTCATCCCAATTTACTAGCCCAATCAAACAAAAAATTCAATGAGCGATGGGTTGAACTCTCAGGAAAAGAATTTGAAATGAAAAAAAAAAAAGTTTTATACGAACATTTTCAATACTTTTTAAATAAATTCCGTATTTTATTTACCTCGTTATTTCCATAAAGCTGAAACAGCATGGTCGTCTCTATTATCGAACAGAAAACAAGTATTGTATTGATGAAAACCTACACCAGTAAAATTATTTGCGTGAAACAAAAATACCTACCCTCATATTTCCAATAATACAAAAAGTTTCTAAAATGTAAATGAAAAAGTTTCGCTTGTTTCATTTACATACCGATGAATTCGTTTTAAATCAAATAACCAATTTATTTTGTTTTTTACTGCGTTCCGCTCTATCGCTCTGCTCTAACTCTAACTGGTGCAATGTTTATTTGTCTGTTTGGCAAATTTGGCTGCGTACCAGCTAGAGTTGCAGTAGCTGGAGATGCAGTTATTAGTTCAAATGGTTAATGATTAAAGGCGCGAATTCAGTTCGACTTTATCGGAATGTAATGAACTAGTTTATCTCGAGATGCTTTTACGAGTTACTACTTCAATAAATATTTGGAATAAACTTGTCACACATATATGAGCGTAATTGTGTTTATTTGGTAACCAAAAATTAGTTGGGGCTTGATTAGCAGTTGCGAACAGAAATGTATTGACGTTTGTGCAATACGTAACGATGTGGGTGCATTAATTATTATCACAAAAATAAAAAATAATTAATGTTCATCTCTGACTCGACATGTACGGAACTTTTAGGTTGGCTAATAAATAGTTATTTATGCAACAAGTGTGTAAAGTTACTCATGTGATTGTCGCACTCGCCTACGGCTCGTGCGACAACATTCACATTCGTCAAAAAAGGGACTTTACACACGAGTGGCATACAATATTTTTTCTACTACCGTACACATAATCCACTAATATTAGAAATATAAAAGTTACTTTTTTTCACTAGTGAAAAAAAGTACTTTACTTTACGCACTAGTGAAAAAAAGTAAAATGTGCCAAAAATTGTACACAGCAACAAAAATAAATTTATTGGAACTTTACAAATTTATAATTCTTACAGAACAAAATGACTAACAAATGAAGAAATATTTAAAAAAAATAGGTTTTTAACTCTTATGAATATTAATATTGAATGTGCAATTATTGCAATTACCAAAACTTAAGGTTTTAGCCTTTTCCAGCACAGAGTTTGAAAAATGTTGTGATATTACTTCTGTAACCCTATTTTGAGCTTCGAGTGGTATGGATTTGGCCTTTTCAAGTAAAGAGGTTGAAATATTTTGTGTAACTCTAGTTTCACTGTCGAGTGGTTCCACTAATTCTTCATTAGAGTTGTCAACGGTAAAATTGTAGCTTTGTTTGGAAGTAGATGGCATACTGACATCAATCAAAATTTTATTAGAAATTTTGTTTTTTTGTGTTATTGTGCTGTCTACGTAGCCTGCAACAGCAGATGATTTCCATCCTCCATGTTTTTTGACCGTTAGAAGGTCTCCTCCAGAATTTGCCAGCATAGTGGCTGAAGACCTCCTAAAGCAGTGTCCTGTAAAAGCCGTTGGATTGGGCAAGTTTAGATACGTTGCTATAACACTTGGCATTTTACCAAAAGTATTTATCTCTACAGGGTGTTTAGAATATTTTCCATTTGCGAATTTTAAAAAAAATCTGTTACAATTTATATTTGATGGTCTTAATGAGGTATATTTTTTTATGAAAGATAAATAATCAACTGCAGAATTATTTGGATTTAAAATCGTAAAAATGCGTTCTATTCCATTTTTGGTTTCTGATACTTTGACAATATACACTGTTTGTTTATCTTCCACATCGTTAATTGTCATTTTACATAATTCTTCCCGGCGACAAGCTCCCGCAATTCCAATTATAAAAGCTACCTAAAAAATAACATATTGTAATGTTACAAATAATTTATTAAACATTAGGAAATATCTTGACGTTGCGCATGTAAAACTCCAAATAAATGCTATTGTAAAAAATATAAAAGTTTTAGGTATAATGTGCTGCCTAACAACCCCGGTGGCCTGTTAGGACAGCAACTGATTTTGTTAGGCAACACACCATACGAACACACATCTCGTTGCAAAACTTTACTGAATATTTTAATTTTATACTGAGCATTCAAGCATTTACTGAGGCATTTACTTACTTTGATCATTAAAAACTTGGAGTCTGGAGCTTTCAACAGAAAATTAATTAGATCTTCTCGTTTAAAAAATTTGGATTTTTTTGGTTTATAACCTTTATTTTTTTGTTTGAGAAACGCTATTAACTTGTTGAATTTCGAAATATCAACGTTGTTTTTATATTTTAAGGTGCTTTTAAGCATAGAATAAATCGACCATAGGGTAGAAGCTTTGCAATTCTTCAATTCATCAGAGAAATATGCTAAAATAACGTTTTCCGAATATTTTGTCACCTTATTCTTCCTACACCATTCTATAAATGCATTTTATTTTTGCTGATAAATATATGCAGATTTTTCTGGCAATAAATCTTCAGTGGCCTTTTGTGCACTGCATAAGATATCTGGGGGAGTATTATCAAATTCGCTATCGCTAGATAAATTTGAATCCATATCGATTATGACAGATATAATAAACTGCAAATAAAATTTGAATTTAAGTAAACAAACATTAAAAAGTAAAACTTTTTACTTTCTCAAACTTGATTGAGTTTAAAAAAATGCTAAATTGGCTTTAGAATCTAATCTTGAACTTAAGTATACTTTTGTCGTGTTCTGTTATAAGGTAGGTACTAATTAAAAGTTTAGAGATTGACAGTTCTTCTAATCCACACAGCCACGGCCAACTTACTTTTACCAAAATCGACATCCACTGTATGTTTACTTTTAATTAAATCGATGACATTTAGAGAAAATTATAATTAAAATAAACTGTTGATAATTTGTTGGACACTAAATAGATATAAGCAAAAATAATTTATTTATTTGTCTTAGAAGGAGATAGCAAAAAATATTAATATAAAATAAAACGTAATATTTTGTTGATATGTACAAATTTTGTCAAATTTTACTTTTTTAACTAGTGCGTAAAGAGTTTTACTTTACGCACTAGTGAAAAAAAGTACAACTTTACACACTTCGTGGAGTGCGTAAAGTACGTACTTTACGCACGGTAGTAGAAAAAATTGTTTTTTTAAAATATGACAAAAACTTTACAAAAAGCGGAACTTCATTTTATGTCTTAACAATACAAAAGTTAAAATGTAAAAGCTAGAAAATGCCGGCAACGAACTAGTTTTGTTGCCGTCAGATCTTGGTGGGGCCCAGACAGAGATAACCAGGAGATGTAACTATTAACAAATATCGTGCGGCCGTGAATAAGACATATTCTAAGGGACACAGTAGGGTATAATCACAATATATTGTGGGTATAATATCCGCTGTTGTCATTGTTAGTAAAGTGTATGTATTAAAATATTCGCTCAAGAAAACGATTCACCTCCCACTCTTTTGTCACATAGCTGAATTTTTCACAGATGAAAGGTCATGATAAGGTAACCCTTTTTCCGGAGTTAATACAAAATTAGACTGTGCAGAAGGGCACTATCATCAAAAATCCAGATATTGATACCACCGAATAGAGAAAAAAATACTAATTTTTTGGTCAAATGCACAATAAAATCTTTGTAGGGAGTAATTGTTTATACTTATTTAAAAAAAATCATTTGCATTAGCACTTACGGCCGAAAAAAAATATAAACGTAAATATCTTGGTTTTAGCCCTTCAAAAATTTAGTTAAAAAGTCATCTTTTTTAAATATACCACTCATTTAACAAAAAACGAAGGCCTAAATGAAAAAATAACATTCTTTATAAAATTTTTGCTTATGTGTTGAGAAGGTAACAGAGTAAACACTAAATTTTTTGCTTTTGAATTAACAAAGATATAACAATAAACGATGAGAGATGTCATAGGTTTATGCTGTAATTAATTCTCACCGTCAAATTTATCGACTATCAGTGTATCTTCCTCTTCACCTTCAAACGTAGCATAGCTCTGTTTCTCTCTACGTGCGGGCTGATGTATCACATTATTGATATGGTAGGATTTTTAATTTTTTTTATTATAAAACTTCTTGTTATGTTCCATAGGGCAATGTGTCATATTGTTATCTGTTTTTACTAAAGAATTAATAAGTGTATGTGTTATATATTAAATTACCTAATAAATTGGGAAAAAATATAGACATTTTTGCATCTTTATTATATCTACATTTATCCTGTTGCAGCTAAATATATTTGGGTAAGTTATAAGTTTTCGTTTAAAATTTTAATTACGGATTTGTTTATTTATTATATTTATTTTTAGAAATAAATTTAATGCTCAAATGATAGATGTGGTATTTGATCATTATAAAGGACATTCTATCAAAAATACAACACGTCAAAAGAGAGGATTTCAGAAATAAATTGATATAGAAATTGACCGACCCAATATTCCACTTCCGCAACAATAGAACTTGTTTATTCATTAGATATTTAACAAAAGACGTTTAACACATTTTCTGCCAGAGCAACTTCTTCAAAACTCCATTCAGCAAAAGCATATTCAATTTCTAACTAGTGGTGGATTCGCGAAAATCAATAAATATGGAAAGAATTTTGAACCATCAAAAGACGCTAATAATCGTATCTCATTGCACATATTGTCAGCCAAAAATTCGGTGCATTCACGCTGCATTATTTATTGCAACGATACAGATGTCTTATTAATTTATTTTAAAAAGTTTTTGACTAAAGATATATGGTTCAGAACAGGACGAGGAGACTCAAGACGATTTCTAGCAGTACATTATTTAAATTTAGATGAAAACCTTCTAAAAAATATGCCTGCTTTTCATTCTGACCGGTTGTGATACAACCATTTAATTGTCCGGCATTGGGAACAAAACCTGTTGGAAAACCTACCTTGAAAACCATTACTTTTTGGATGGATTTGGCACTGATCAGTACTCTGAAAACATATTCTCTAATCTTGAAAGAATTTTCCTAAAAATGTATTCAAAACTGCCATCGCTAAATTACCACCGACTACAGACGCCCTAAGACTACATTGTTTAAGATGTTTTTACCAGCTAAATATTTGGCTAACCTCTTTAAACCCAGATGCAGCTTCCTAATGTTGAAGAGTATGGATGGAAAGTAGATCAAGATGGAAGTCTGATACCCACTTTTAAGACTCTGCCCGACCTGCCACCAGACATAACAGAACTTACATCATGCAAATGCAAAAAACATACTATACAATATTCTAACAATAATATTCTGTTCTAGACTGTGGAAGCAAAATTTGCAAATGCAGGAAAAAAATATTTACTGTATCGGTTCCTGCACCTGTATGGCACAGAAAAACTGCAGAAATAGTTTGACCACAGCCGCTAATGTATTTGGAAAATGTTGATTCGTGTGATGAATCTGATTCTGATTAGTTTAAAAGTCTTGTAATTATAAATTTTAATATTATTAATTTATGCTTTATATACTTCCTTCCAATTATTATTTTTAATTATAATTTATTTATATTGAGGATTTATTGTATTTTGCAAAGCAATAGCCTTACTGTTTATAATTGATACTTCAATAAATACCTTTAATAAATAGTTTATATTTTCTTATTTTCATTTTACATTAAAAATAAAAAAGAAATCTTGAAGTAATAAGTACACCCTATTAAACATGGTGGATAAATCAATAATCCCTGTATAAAATAATATAAGAGGGGTCAAACTGATTGCATACATTTCAATACTGAGATAGATGCATAAAGAGTCGATAGGCTCTGCCTTTAATGTTTGCTTTCTAGTAAAACCATGACATCACTAATGGTTTATTGCTATATTTTTGTTAATTTAAAAGCAACAAATATAAGGAAAGTACTTTTACCTTGTAAATACATAGGCGAAACTTTTATAAAGAATAGTTTTTTTTCATTTAGGCCTTCGTTTTTCGTTAAATGAGAGGTATATTTCTAGAAGAAGATTTTTTATACAAATTTGTAGACGGTTGAAACTGAGACATTTAAATTTTTTTTCGATCATAAGGGCTAATGTAAATGATTTTTTTTAAATAATTATAAAAAAATACTTCCTACAAAGACTTAATTGAGCATTAGAACAAAAAATAGGCATTTTTACCCAAATTAGAAGTTATTTCATTAAATTAGATGTAATAATTTTCAACAAATTCCAAAACCTAGTGATGTTAGATTGGAAGTGGCAACAGGGCTTACACCGGTAAGAAAAGTTACGTTAAGTAGTAAATGCTCGGGCAGTTATTCATTGATAAAACTATGTAAAATTCTTCACTGTATCCCTTCTTTTACTTCTCACCTTTCGTCGCCTCGCCCCGCGTCTAGAAATAGAATGTTTTGAGTGGGAACTGTTCTTGGCATCATGAATATTATATTTTATGAATGACTTCTTATATCTCTGTTATCTCTGGGCCCAGAGATAACGAGGAGATGTAACTACTAGCAAATATCGTGCGGCCCTGAATAAGACATATTCTAAGGGACACAGACGGGTACAATATCCACTGTTATCATATTAGTAGAGTTTGTGTAATAAAATATTCGCTATAGAAAACGATTTACCTCCCACTGTTTTGTCACAAGCTGAATTTTTTACAGATGAAAGGTCATGATAAGGTAACCCTTATTCCGGAGGTAATACAAAATTAGACTATGCAGAAGGGCACTATCATCAAAAATCCAGATATTGATACCACCGAATAGAGAAAAAAATACTCATTTTTTGGTACAGTGCACAATAAAATCTTTGTAGGGAGGAATTGTTTATACTTATTTAAAAAAAAATCATTTGCATTAGCCCTTACGGCCGAAAAAAAAATATAAACGTAAATATCTCGGTTTCAGCCCTTCAAAAATTTGGTTAAAAAGTCGTCTTTTTTAAATATACCACTCATTTAACAAAAAACGAAGGCCTAAATGAAAAAAAAATATTTATCAAATTTTTGCTCATGTGTTGACAAGGTAACAGAGTAAACACCATATTTTTTGCTTTTGAATTAACAAAAGTATAACAATAAACGATGAGAGATGTCAAAGACAAAAATGATATCAAAATAGATAAGTCCAAAAGTTGCATTTCATTTAAGAGTTATTGCTCCGTTCATGAGAACTAATTTGTCGGCATATTACTCCTATTATATCCCTACCTTCAAATTTCCAAGAACGGGTAGTCGAGCCACATTTCCCCTATCATAGGAAATGGATCGGCGATTTATTTAGTTATACCGGTGAATTGAAGATTTGAACATATTTAGTAAAATTTTGAGCCTAAAAGAGAAAGTTATTTGTGAATTTTCTAATAAAACTAAGAAAATTAGTTAGTCAAAAACATTCTTCGTTAGAACATTGTTACGAAGGCAGTTTCTTATAGCACTATTAATAATGTTTTGCTTTTAAAGATAGACATAGACAATGCAAGTTTTCACGTTTTTGGTGATCACAAAAACTGCGATATTTATTTTTGTCAGAAGCATACAGATGAAACCAAAAATGAAATAACCAATTTCAGATCTTAACCTGCATTTTTTACAAGACTTCTACAAATTATACATGCTTTGTCACATCACAGCAGAAGTCTATTACATGATATTGATAGTAATATTGTGGAACAATTTCATGCGACAGTCGCTAAGTTTGTAGGTGGCAAAAGAATCAATTATTCCAGGGGGCGCTCTTACCAAAGTAGATGTTTTGCAGCAGTTGTATCATATAATTCGAAATCAAGGAATTCAGAATAAAAAAAAGTTATTCTGCAAAAACCAATAAAACTGATTTAGATTATGGAGAAAATTGAACCAAAAAGGATTTAGATCAAGATATTTATGAAGTAAAAAAACTTAAATTTTTAAACGAATTCCCTTCATCTGACGTTAAGAGAAATGTAATTTAGGAACAAACTATGTCACATGCGGATAGCAGGGTTTGGCTTGAAATTCGTAGAAAAATGATTACGGCCTCACACTTTAAAGCAGTGTGTACTAGACGAATTACTATTTTATGTGAGCCTTTAGTCAAAAGGATTATTTACCAACAACCAGTCAATGCTGCTATTTCTCATGGCCAAAAGTATGAAAAAACGGCACTTTTGCAGCTTCAAGAGCAGGAAAATATAGTGATTAGAGATTGTGGAATTTTTATTGACAAAAAATCTCCATATTTAGGTACGTAACGATCAGTTCACATTTTTACTTACATCTCAACTATAACATATTGCAAATTAGTTAATTTTAAATCAAAATAATAATTTTTAAATTTGTAGATGCTACTCCAGACGGCATTGTAGGAGATGAATTAGTGGTTGAAATAAAATGTCCAAACGCTGCATATCAAATGCAGGTAGAAGATGCGATTAAATTGAAAAAAATACCCTTTTTGATTTTTAATAAAGACACCAATAATTTTGACATTAATATCCACCATCAATGGGTATTATCAAATACTAGGCCAATTACATATTACCTACAGGACGAAAAGGATGTATTTTTGGTGTATGGACAGGTCCCAATTATCCATTTAAAGTGAAACATATAATAAAAAGAAACGATTTCTGGTGTAAAAATATGGAGGAGAAGTTAAAAAAGTTTTATATAAACTGTATGTTGCCAGAAATGGTAGATCCAAGGCATAATCGGGGAATGTCATTAAGAGAACCTGATTACATCTTAGAAGCTAATAAAAAACAAAAATAATTACCTCCAAAAAGTCAAATAACATTAATAGTGAGATGTTTCTACAAAGCCGCTATTTATTCTAAAAGTATTTTCTTTAATATTTTTTATTTTAATCTAGGTACTGTTAAAACGCTATAATACCTATATTGATGTACAGGGTTCATAATCAGTGGCGGCTGGTGGTAATTTAAAATGGGTGTTCACTTTTTCCAATAATTTCATTATATGTAAGTTCGGATCAAAACTTTGTACAAGAGCCAATATCGCTGTTTTTTTTATTATTTGAGTTTGTATTAAGTGTAGTTATTATTATCAACATCATACTGTTTTCAAGCACTACAACTATTAATAAATGAATATTTTAGTTAGTGTGATATTTATTTTGTTTTTAATACGTTGAAAACCATCTATAAACATTATTAGTTAGTAAACTGACTTTTCTTCATAATTTGAGATTATTTTTAAATATATCTCAGGTTATGTAGAAAGCTTGACATTGATTTTTGTGTAAAAAATTTTAAATGAAACTTTACCTACCATTTTTTAGTTTTTATTGTAAGTTTAATCATTTTCACAATTTGTCACAGATGTCAAATAAAAAATATATTTTTTAAATACCTTTTATTGGCAAATAAAATAAGAACTAAAATGTTTTAAATGTTTATTTTAAAAGATTAGTTCCATCACAATACATAATATTACACAGACACAAACTAGAATAAAGATATATAATGCCTGGCATTTTAAATAATACTCTTCGTAGTTTAACAGAATCCCTTAACCCCCATTTTTAAGCAGATTGTTTTCACAATCAATAGGCTTCATCTCCTTATAGACCTTGATTTTTACTAAAACTGTTATGTTGATGTCGCTTTTCATTTTTGATTTTTTTTTATTCCACCCCATCTTAAATCTCCCATATTTAATCAGATTTTTTTTATAATGAAAGGGCTTCTTCTCCTTTTAGAGATTGATATTTGCTAAAAATTGTTTGTGAGCGGCGCGCCAATTAATGTGTTGACGTTTGCAGGATCTGTTGGCGTGTTGTCTTCTCTTTTTAGCTATATGCATTCGGCATATCGACTCACTCGTGTTAGGCTCACTCATCATAATGCGCCACAGACACAGTATATTTAGATATACTGTGATACAGAGACGCGATCAGCCAGAGGACAATGATGTACTTACAAAAAAATATAGATTAACACGTATGAAAATAAAAATATTAAAATTAAATTTATATTTTTGTTATTTATGTAATATTAAAATAATGTGTTTTTATGAAATTTAACTAGGTGTTCACTGCACAAATGAACCAATGGAGAAACCGCCTCTGTTCATAACATATTACGCCAATTTAGGCGTTTGTTTGTCCTTCTATAATATTCACTTATTTTAAAAGCAAAAGCTCTTTTTAAAATCATTGACATCAAACAGAGAAAATATGTATTTATATCTTAGCAACAACAAAATATGATAACATCATTCAACGGCAGCCATAATGAAATTCGGACCAATCAAAGCCGGATAGTAACAAAACACTTCGGCTCTGTTTCCTCAGTTTTTAAAATATTATTTCTAAAAAAAAAAAAATTTACGGTAATTTTTTAATATTTTTATCAATTTGTAATGATGAGAGAAATTCTAAAAATTTTGTTAATTAACAATAACCTACTTTGTTGGAAAATTAATTTTTATGAAAAATTCCAACGGGAATGAATTCTTCTAAATGTTTAGAATACACCGTAATTTTTTTAAATTTTTTAATTTAATTTTATTAACTTAAAAAATTTATTTTATGTAACGTACTCGGTTTCGACGCCGTGCGCGCAACCTAAAAATGGCGCGCGGAAGGCCACTTTGAGCGTCAAATTAAAATTATAAATAATGGAGGTACAGTTCCGGGAGTCGGAACTTATTTATAGCAAATTTCCTCCTCTTTAAGGATCTTTTTTGAAAAATCCAAAAATATTTATAGTTTACAAACTATAGGCGAAAAACCAAACACCATGTTTTTGAGGTGTTTAATTGTTTATAACTTTTGCAATTTTTTATGCACTGCAAAAGTTTTCTTCACACATTGATCTAGACATTATTCCGAATCGAATGAGCTATTGAACATAATTTTCGTAGTTAATTTATGATAAATTTGACCAAAAACTAGGATTTGATTAATTTTATTTATTATTTCATCGAGTATTTTCATCCCGTCATTGGTAGTTTCGTTAGCTGTCGTATGCTGGGTTGATTTAAAACTGTCATTTCCTGCTGGTTTGTCAGGAGGTTTAACTTGTACGTCTTTTAGATTGGTTAGAGGTACTATTGTCGAGATTGTCATCTTCTACTGGGTGTTCAGATAAACGTCTAAGAAATCGTAGTGTTTGACTGTCGATGTCTCCAGGGTTTTTAATAAGTAATTCGTTTCTAAAATATTTATAGAAATTCTTGATAAGGCACCAGCATTAGTATTTGCCTTGCCTTTTATATATATAATGTCATAATCAAACTCTTCGAGTTTGAGCCGCCACCTAACTAATTTTGAATATGAGTCGCGCAATTTAAAATGCTAAACAAGACTGCGGTGATCTGTTACAACAGAAACTTTTCTTCCGAATAAATAAGATCGGAACATCTTGAATGTCCATACAATCGCTAATAACTCTCTATTGTGCTATAACGTTGCTCTGAATCATTGAGTGTTCGAGAGGCATACGTGATTGGCTTATCAGAGCTTATAGGCCCATGAGATAAAATAGCACCTACCTTTGAAGCATTCGTAGTTAAAATAATTTAAAAGTCTGGATATTGAATCGGTGCGTTAGTTAACAAGTTTTTACAAGTTTCAAAAGCATTTATAAAATCTTGATCATGAATAATTTGAACACCCTTTTTTAGGCACTATGATAGAGGTATAGTAATTTTTGCGAAATCTTGAATAAATTTACGATAATATCCGACTAACCCTAGGAAACCTTTTATTTCCTTAGTAGTTTCAGGTATCGGAATTTTTTTTACTGTAGATATCTGGGTTTAGTTTCACAGCTAATGTGGTTATAACATGTCCTAAATAGTTTACTTCCTTACATAAAAATTCTTATTTGTTCAACTGTAATTTAAAGTTGACATCCTTAAGTCTGTCAAAAATTTGTCATAACATATGTTCTTGAAGAAATGTACAGAATATTACAATATCGTCAAGGTATACCAAACAAGTTTCATTTTGTAAACCCCTAAGAATGTTGTCCATAACTCTTTGAAAAGTGCTTGGAGCATTCTTAAGCGCCCAAAAGGCATTCGAGTAAACTCGTAATGACCGTGTTCGGTAGAGAAAGCTGTCTTTTGAATGTCATTTTCGTCCATTTGTATTTGGTGAAATCCATTAGCTAAGTCGAGTGTACTAAAATATTGGCTTTTGCCCAATTTGTCCAAAATGTCATTTATGTTAAGTAGGGGGTATTTGTCGTCTACTGTTTTTTTATTTAATTTTCGATAGTCTAAGACTAAACGGTATTTACGTTATTTACGTTTTTTTAGAGGCATCTTGATGTTTCTCAACTACCCAGAGGGGGCTACTAAATGGGGACGGTGAAGGCTGAATAATTCCCAGAGAAAGCATTTTTTCAATTTGTTATTTTGCTTAGGGTTTGTATATTTGTGTATATCTATATTATCTAGTGTAAATGGGGCTTTCGTCTCTAAAGTTTACTTTGTGTTTAATTGTATTTGAAAAAGTCAAAGGAATGTTTTCTCAAAAGAAAATATCTCTGTATTCGAGGCAGAGGTTTTCTATTGCATCACTTTCTTACTGATTACAATGATCTAGCCAAAATTGATTTAATTTTTTTTTAAATTCTACTTGTATTTGCTAGGATTGTGTTATTATAATTCGGATTTCTAAATATTCCATCTTTAACTTCAAACTTATCAGACGCATCATTCCACATTAACCCTGCATAATAGATCTTAATTATAAAGCGTTTAACTTAATATACCCAAAACGTTTAAACCTATATATTATATAAACCCATATCCAACTGAGCTCGTACTTCTGGGTACCCACTTGCTATCAAGCAACTTCGAGAGCATATCGGGTTGCTTGTTAGAAGTTTTTCTATAATATAAACTTATGGCGGATCTCGAGAAACTTCCGACTATGAACTTCGGTTTGTCGTTATTGAGTTTCTTTGTTTGCCTTATTCGAAAACTTCTGCGGCATATCTAAGGTTTCCTAGTAGAAGGGATTCTGCCCGAAATTATGTGAATGAAACAACAGTATCAACATTTACTTTTATATGGCTGCTTAAATATTGATCTCATTCATAAGAGTAAAAAAAGTACAATTATTAAAGAGCGCATAAGCTGATAAATGCAGTATTTAGTTTTTGAGAACGTAATAAACATATTTCATTATCATATCTATGTTGTAGAAAGATCAACACCATTATACATTCATAATTTACAACGATATTTTCACAATCAATTTTATTTTTTCCTCCCATTATCCTGCTGTCATTTTTAAAGTCGGATCAGGCTCCACCTTCTCCACTATATTACATTTTTTGATCCAAGTTATTTGAAAACTTCCGAGCATGACGTGGGATCTGTTTTCTTCGTTTTCTTTTTGTTTTTGATTCAAACTTTACCGTGTCATTCAAACGTACATACCCGAAAAATTCGGTTCGATTTGACGATAATTCCGATTAGTTTCAAACGCCAACCGATGCAGCCACTGATAAGGTTGAAACATAAAATAAATCAGCAAATTTACAGTTCTGAGTCTGAACAGGAATAAATCTATTCTGGTCTAAGATAAATCAAGGTAGGAGTACCTCAGGTTGGTGTACTACGACTAGTAGGTACGTCCAGTACTTTCTGTATTATAATTATGTTTATATAAATAGAAAACCCATATTAATAATATAGAATAGAATTTAATCATTATTAAGGTATTTTACATTATAAAAACCTATCAGACTTGTCAAACCTTTTTACACACAGTGCATATAAAATATCAAATATAATAATACCTAGCTTATTTGGACCTACTCGTATGTCAACAGTATGAAGACTAGAGAGAAGGAGGCAAATCGGCAATGGTCAAATACAAATTTCTGTCCTTCATTTTATAAAGTTCGCGACATTGGTATGTCCAATGACAGCGGAGTCAATTTTCTATGTAAATCAATGTAAAGTAAAGTTATTTTTTTAAAGAGTTGGTAAAAAGAATCAAAATAATGTGAAAAAAAGTTCCTGAGTAACATGAGTGACAAAAAACATCAAAGCAAGATTTACGTCGTTCCAGATTGTAAAACAGGATAAAAATCAAATGTAAAACTAAAGAAAATACAAGAAGAAATCAATTCAATGTCTTTCTAAATCTTCTAATGTAAGTAAAATAATGTATTCATGTCAACAACAACAACAACAACAACAACAACAACAACAATAATAATGCATTAAATTTAACTTACTAGAAAAGAAAATTTATTTTTTATGAGTTTTAATGTTAGATAAAGAGTTGCTACTGTTATTGTTTTTTGTACCCCAATTGTGTCATTGTAAATGTTTTTTTATAGGATACTAAACGTTTAGTAGCAGCATATAATCGTTCCTAGTGCCGATAAAGCACTTTCTAGAGATGATGCTGTTCTATATTTTTTAAAAGATATTATCAAATATTGTGAGACTATTTTTACTGATGGTACTGTTAGCAAAATAAAAAAGGGAAAGCTGAAATTAAAGGATGAGGTAATACCATGTACATTTCCAAATCTCCCTTTATACTTGTATTACAACAATAAAAAATCTGTTAACTGTGATTTATTTTACTCTTAAAACTATATATTGGTTCAATTAAAAAAAAAAATTGCCACAAAATTGTACTTATCAAATTTCATCAATTTAGAAACCTTTTCGAATTTGGTCATACATACCTAATTTGTATTTTATATAGATAAAATTAAATAATTTATCAATTGAAACATGCAAGACTTATTTAGAAATAAATGCAACAGTATGTTCTGTGCTTTATTTAGCTGTAAACAAGTATATTTTTATTATTTTGACAAAATTATGTATAATTCCCATAAAAAGCCATGTATTTTGAACAACGTATGCAGTACCAGCGCCCATGCGGTTAATTATAGAAGCTCAATTAGCATGCGTTTTGGGACCGTATTTTGAGTATGCAGATTCGTCTCCTTATCTCTAGTCTTTATAGCTACTACTTTTCTCTAAATCACGCGGTATAACCTAACTTTGATCTGTTTATAAATGTCATAGAAACTTTGCTATCAGAACCTCTGAGCAATTACTACTAGAGGAAGTGTTCCCCCCTTCCCCGCACTAAATTTTGTTAACAACATCTACTCCCCTCGAGGGGGAAAATACCTCTTCTGTAATTGGCTTATTTAATCAACGTTGCCAATTTTGACAGCGCCAGTTCTGACACTTTCTGACACATGTCAATTTCTTATTTGTATTTTACGGAAAATATTATTTAAAACGCTGTAAGGGTTGTAAATGTATATTTGAGATTTATTATCTCTAATAATATGGTGAAAAAATGCTTTATGTGTAAAAGGCTTGTTGAAAATGCTTCTTCAAGATAATATCATAAGTAAGTACAGACACAACCTAATTATCAGAGGCGGTGCATTAGGCAATCGCCTTTAATTTGCAATTAAACTTTCTTATTTTCTTATCGAAAAATGAAAATTAAGAGCAAGTAAACTCCAGCTAAGTTCGTCTTCATCTGTCTCATAATGATTATAGTAAAGGTTAATTACTTATTATTATTATTTTAATATCACATCTTTGTAAAGTTTATTGTTATTTTTTTTAGGTTTCCTTTTCTTGATATGAGAAATAAATACATGGTTTCAAAATATAGGAATTCAACAAATGACCACCTGAATAACTTTTTATGCTAATGAACATTTTTATTACAGACCTCAGGGGAGGAAAATATTAAAGAAAAATGCAATTTTGACGAAAGAAGTATAATAATCAATCCTGTCACTACTTCTACACTATATTTATCTGCTACTAAAATACTAAAACAGCGAGTAAGTAGAGAAACTTAAGTTTCTTTCAAAAAGAATGTTTAAGGAAAAAGGCATAGCCATTTTTTTGTTGACACTTTTGTTTAACTAATCTAAAAGACTAATTTTGTGTATTGTTTAAATTTTCATTTTTTGTACTTAATTTGTTTTAGGTTTAAACAAAATGAACTTCTAAGATATGCATGGAATATCCCAAAAGAGCTAAGGAAGGTTTTAAAATTCTTAAGAAAACTATTCAGAGCCAAAAACATAAAATAGTCTTCCTGTCCAAAATATAAATAGGTATAAATATTTAGATATTATGAGTGATTTTTTATTCTATAAATAGAACATAATTTGCTTCTAAATCACTACCTAATGAACTATATTATATAGTACAAAACTAAACCAGAATATCACATTATTCATGTTTTTTTTAATTTTCTTAAAAAATGTCCCAAAAAATGTGAATATTTATTATTGTAGTTTACATCGTTATGCAAAAACAATACTAGAACAATTTAAATAATGTGGATTTTGACTATTTTGAGTTATGCAGATCATTATGATCTAAAAAAAATGTTTGTCTGGTGCAATAGTCAGGTATAAAAACATTCATTTATTTAAACACAGTTGCAATATACATTTTATTTAGTTTTTAAGTTAAAACCTATTAGGACATCCTAAAATGACTTTTTTCGTTTGATGTGAGATTAATTATTCTACATTTTGGTTGGTGAAATAGGATATATTAAGATGTCTTACTGTTTTCTCTGATTATCTAAAAAATTAGAACAATATACAAAGACCGTTATAACAAAAAGAGACATACCTTTACTTAAACACACAATTAGTTCAATTATACGATAATTTAAAGCAGAAATCCAGAAAACTTTAAAAATGTGTTTAAATGTGTTTTTACTATAACGAGGACATAATTATTAAAAAAACTTGGCACATTAACATTGACGATAGGTTTTTATAATATATATTATACAAATCACAACGAACTACACAAAATGACATTAGAAATAAAAAAGTTAAGTACATTGATGACATTAAAAGTTGAGTTTCTCGAAATACTTTTTTTAAATTGTCTCAGTACCTATCTAGTATTTTTCTAGCACAATGATATTATATGAATGTGCATTGTGTGATATCTTATATTTTAAGAATAAAATGATATATTTTTTTGCAGGTTTCTGTTAACAACGATTCCAAGAACTTTTGAAAATATTATTAAAACCGCCTTTGCAAATATAATTCTCAATTAAGAGCTTTTGATCTAACATTAAATTTTTATTCCCGATAAGGTTACAGCTTCCTAAGAAAAAAGTTTAACAAGACTTACCAGACCCAAAATATCAAAATTTTACCAACCAATTGATGGTTCTACTGGTTTCCATAGGAAAATTCTCCTCGAAACTACTAAAAGAAAAGTGGCAGAGGAAACCGAAGAAGGCAAAAAAGTCTTTTGCAAAACAAAAACTAGAAATTTGTTTAAGAATCTAATTATTGTTTGAAGTTTTACCATTAATAATTTTTGATAACGATTTAAGATTATGAAGTTCTATTATGTATTTTACTCTTTGATAACCTATGTTTAAATTTTTATTAGGACCAAAATAAATTATAATTTTCGTTTAAACTACAAAAATCGTCATAATATTAAAAATCTGATGTGTCCAACACATGACTTTCCTATCTAGTTAACCTATTGCAGCATCTCTAAAAATGTTTAGAGGATAAACTAAATATATACATTTTCCACATACATCCACCTCCAAACATATTTCTATAGATATTCATTGAAAACGAAAATACTGAAAAATTTAAATTTAACACTTTTCCTCCAATTTTTCCATTACGGTCCATTTTAGAAAAGTCATTTAAAAACAAAAATTATAAAGATCGATATCGCAAACAACTTTTAGTTTAACAATTTTCTTAAAAAACAGAATTTTGCACATTTTGTCAAATTTCTCGAATACGGACCATTTCAGGAAAATTTGACATAGAACAAAAATTATAGATAATAATATTGTAAGTAACTTTTATTTGAAGAATTTTCTTTCCCAAACGTAAATAACGAATATATTCCATAAAATATAAAAATGACCACCAATAAAGTACCCCCCCCCCCCCGAATGTTCCGACTCTGTCCAAACCCTAATCAGTTCACCTCAGGTCGAAATAAAACTTAAGTTTAAAATTTAATGTTTTTCCTTTATCCGTTTTTGAGTTTTCTTCAAAATTCGAAATTTACACATTTTCTCAAATATCTCGAATACGGTCCATTTTAGAGAAATTATGTATAGAATAAAAATTATAAAGAATTATATTACAAACAACTTTTATTTGAACAATTTTTATAAAAAATTATTTTTTTTACATTTTGTCAAATTTCTCGAATACGGACCATTTTAGGAAAATTTTGCATCAAACAAAAATTATAGATAATTATACTAGAAGTAACTTTTATTTGAAGAATTTTCTTCTCCAAACGTAAATAACAGATATATTCCATAAAATATAAAAATGACCACCTATAAAGTACCCCCCCAGATGTTCCGACTCTGCCCAAAATCTAATCAGCTCATTGGACACTAGAACAAAGCTTAAGTTTAAAATTTGGTGTTTTTCTGTGTATCGGTTCATGAGTTATGCGTTATACAGACACACACACACACAGACACACACACACACACACACACAGACACACACACAGACACACACACACACACACACACACACACACACACACACACACACACACACACACACACACACACACACACACACACACACAGACATCATCGCGAAAATAGTCAAAACGGATTCAGGGGACCTCAAAACGTAAAAATCCGTCGAAAACTCGAGGTCGAAAAAAATCATGATTCCTATACTTTCCTTATATCTGTATACAGATAGGAAAGTAAAAAGGGGAAAAACGTTAGATTAGATATGTTCTGGAATAAACTCTTTAAATATTTATCTACTTAAAATGTATTACTTTTAAAGGGTATGTTATTAACTTTCTATTTGTACTTGTATTAATTTATTTCATTTTATTATCTGTTGTATTTTCAAATTGATTTTGATATTAATCTTATCTATTTATATATTTTTTATATTCACATATATGTTTTTTTCATTGAAACAAAACGTTTATTAGCTTATTAAATATAATGAATTCATGTTGTTTTATTATATGCTTGAATGAATGATTACTTTTATTTCCTTTTAAAAATGAATTTCGAACATAAAGCCGAAACGGTGAGTGAGAATAAAAAATTAGACGAAAGTGACGATATTTACTGGAGCTTTCATCTACACGCTCCTTTTTCTAGCCATCTACACCTGAGCCAGCAAGATTTGTCTTCCCTCCATCCTTATATTCTCCAGATTTACAGAGAAAACGCCATCCTCTTTAACATATCCAGACCTTCTTTGATGGGGACTTTACCACTACATTATCAGCTTTATTTGTTATCCCGAGCAATTTAAATGCATTCGTAATTGCTCATTCTCACCTCTTCTCTTGTAGATTCCTTACTCTGTTTTCTTATTTTTAGTTACGTTTGCACTGCTCTTTTATTTTCACATCTTTAATTCTATAATGCTGTAACGCTACAATATGGATCCATTTTTGTGGTTTATACTATTTAATGTTATTTGTAAGTGACCAACCTATTATAATGATTAAAGATTATTGTATTACAGGCCTGAAGATGTTCCTGTAAGGCCGAAACTAGTCGCTCCTGTATTTATTTATAATAAAATTGATTTTAAGGTTTTATTCTTCAATTGAAAAAATCAGACCTTTACAATGATTTTGTTTCATTTCCTGCATTAGACACATATACATTTTACAATTAAAACGTTAGGACAATGTGTGTTTTTATAGATAAATGATACGAGACTGAACAAGAAGGATGTTTACCTTACCCCTTGTGCCCGCTCCCTCACTTCCTCTACAGATGTTGCTAACACAACAATCGCCTACAAACTCGTTTTCACGCTCCCTCTATTAGTAATTGCTTGGAGATCAGAACAAAATATTTCGTAAAAACCAACAATTTATGCAAATAAAAAAAAATATGAAGTTTTATTCATTAGATTGTGAAAATAATTGGTTGTCTAACTGCATTTCTTGTCGAAATATAATAAAAATAATATGTAATTATGGAGCACAAAAAGTATCCAAACAACATTCAGTCTGCTCTACTGAAAAGTTGACTAGAATGACAATGCAGTTTACTTCCGATGTACTGAAAGATATTTTGTTAATCAATTCAAGGAACAATTTTTATTTAAATAAATCACATAAGGGATTCGCTAATTAGGAATTTTTTTTTCGAGCATTCTAAATTCTTTCTTTCAGGTTAATGAGCCTTCAATTCACGCCCCTTAAAACTGTCGTCACTTGCAAACGTCACCGAGACATATCACTGCATTTCGTCTAAAACAGTCTGGGAAAGCTTTTTAGTCCCTCAGACAATATCAACTTGCATTTCCCTTCCCGAAAACTAGATTATCTCTAATAGACCACATCGGGATAGTAATAAAAACGAGCCAGGGTTTCCTTTCGAGTGGAAATACCAATGACCGGGGTGGGGTGGATTCAGATGTTTCTCCTTCGGGTTTTATGTGATAGCTTTATACTTCGTATAGTGCATTATGTGATGGTTTATATGGGGTTTTGTGAGTGCAAACACAACATAATTAAAAGTAAATAGTATTTTCTGATAGTTTCGATAACATAAACTAGACATTTAATCCAGAAAAGATCGTAAAGTTTGTGTTGTATTGATTTCAATTCCGAGTAATCTTTGTCATCAAGAGAGTATAAAAAAGTAATAAAATATTTTCTGACAATAAATGAAAGATTGAATCAATAAATAAAAGTAAGAAAAATTTCCAAAATCATTACCGCAATATAAATATTATTAAATTAGATTCTCGTGACTAGTTTCGGCCTAACATGATCATCATCAGGTCTGCATTGCACAAAATACAAGATGTATAAAGAATAAAAATTAAAAACAACAATAAAAGGTTTACTTATATAAGTTTCTTAAAAAGTTTTTATTTAATCCGAAATCCACCATATGGTTGGTTGAACAGCATTAAAATAAGTAGGGAATTTTTAAACAAATTTAAAAAATATGTCTCAATATTATAGCTGACAATGCACTTTAGCAATTACGTAGTAATGTGACAGATAGGTGGTAACGGAAACTGTCGTTAAAACTGTCAAAGTCGACAACAACTAAGAGTATACACCAGTGGCGGCTCGTTGTAATTTGAAATGGGTGTTCACTTTTTCCAATAATTTTATCATTTTTGTAAGTTCGGTCCAAAACTTTGTGCAAGAGCCAATATCGCTGTTTTTTTTATTATTTGAGTTTGTATTAAATGTAGTTATTATCAACATCATACTATTTTCAAGCACTATAACTATTAATAAATAAATATTTTAGTTAGTGTGATATTTGTTCTGTTTTTAATACATTGAAAACCACTTATAAACATTATTAGTTAGTAAACTGACTTTTGTTCATAATTTGAGATTATTTTTAAATATATATATATATATATATATATATATATATATATATATATATATATATATATATATATATATATATATATAAGGTTATGTAGAAAGCTTTACATTGATTTTTGTGTAAAAAATATTATATGAAACTTTATCTACCATTTTTCAGTTTTAATTGTAAATTTAATCATTTTCACAATTTGTCACAGATGTCAAATAAAAAATATGTTTTTTAAATACCTTTTAAAATAATAACTTTTAAATAAAATAAGAACTAAAATGTTTTAAATGTTTATTTTATGAGATCAGTCCCATCACAATACATACTATTACACAAATAAAAACTAGAACAAAGATATACAATGCCACCCACCCTAATATTAAAAATTAATTTTAATGTTTGCTTTTAAGTAGCAAGGTTATAGATCAGAAGTCATCATGATACTGAAAAAAATCCAACACAACAATGAAAGCATAAATTAATAAATCCAATTTTGACTAATTTTGAAATTTTTAAAAATCTTGAGCGACCCTAAAAAATTTTTTTTGAACTGTCCTTTTGGAGTGGGTCTTAAAATATGATTTTTTTGCACCACCCTGTAAATAGATGTTTCGAGGGTTTAAATAGTTCCTTTTTTGAAGCCATAGAAAAAGTATAGTGTTCAACTCACAAGAAATGCTTCTTTTCTACTCCTACGATTATTTTCAGTGTTCTATTTTATTGTTCAAAATTGTTGGTTTTTAATGTTTGCAAAAGTTTTTTTTTTATCATCTGTGGCCAGTTATTTCCGTTTATTTTAAATTCTGTTCATCTTGCACACATTTCAGTATCATAGTAATCATTTTTGTTATTTTTCCTCTATTACCACGATGTTTACATTCACTAATCACTTAATCATAACAGTAAATTACAAAATTGTCTCATGTGTCACGTTTTCCGAAAAGCAAACTTAATCCAACCTTCTACAAAGCAAATAAAGGCGAAAAATCCATAACTTAATGACGTTTCCCGTCTAATACCAAGTATATTTAAGTTTCTAAAGTTACAACGTAATTTTAAGCAACTGGAATGATCCCAATTTTAATCTTCACGTTCAGAGATTTTCGTTAAGCAAATCCGTTAGGTGAGAGTAAAACTACGAAGGCATCAGCACAAGGCTTAAAACTTCCAAGAGATCATCATAAGTCAGGTTGTAAACATAAAATGGAAGGGCTTATTGGCTGCTCCATTCTGATTGCGAGTTCTATTCCATTTTTAATAGCCACCGAGATGGTTGCATGCTGAAAGGTGTTTTAGTCCATGGGATATTATAAATCTTTCATCAGTGGTGTCTTTAATAATGGAAGTTCCAAAACCAAAGTTCTGTCTATATATTGTCATGAAAATATGAAGGGTAGAACAATAATTAATTAACAGTAAAAATTTTCATTTAAATTCAATAATAAAATCACTAGACAAACGATAATTAATGAACAGTAAAAGTTTTCATTTAAAATCAATAATAAAATCACTAGACACTTTGACTATGATCAAAAGAAAACAAAATTAAATTTTTCTTTAACGAGTAAAAATAAAAAGTATGGATACGCACCTTAATATTTTGTGAAATTAGATCAACTCTCTTTGATTAGTTTTTTTTTTTTGACCTGACCTGACCTGCCTAGCAACGCTGGTTGTGAAGAAACATTAAACAAGAAGGGTAGAAATATTGAAATTTTGGGGACCTAAAAAGAAAAAGGGACAATTAAAAAGTTTTTAAACCAAAAATTAAAGAAATTTTTAAAGATTTCGTGTTGAAATGAAATTTGACATCCCAGAAATATATGTGACAATTAATTACTAAGTAAGAAGTTTATCTCTAATTTAAAACTGAAATAAAAAACTCACCGTCGAACAATTAAGAATATCGCAAGTCCTCCAATGGTGTATCTGAGGAACACGGAATCAGGATTTCTGTGTGTGGTTGACCTAGAAGAGAATATAATAATATTGAAATCTGGTGAAGAACTTGTATCAGCAGGTATTTATAATACTTACGTGAAATAATTGATTATAAATATAGACAATTTGTATATTACGAATGATTTAAAAAAAAACATTATGTCTTTTGGAGGTTAAAAAAGAACTTAATCTCTGTCCTGTCTGTATATAGTTTAGTTATTAGGTGGCGGCACACATACTTTATGTAAAAAAATTGCCCATATTCTATAGACGTCGCCAATATAAATTTGTAGGTACCTACACAATTTTTCTTGAATAGTTCGGCACTTATCAAATATATGTCGTTATGGCCATTTGACTTAAAATTTTATAACGTCCAGTTGAACCAATTTAAAACTGTCAGCAAGGTGTTATTGCATGAGTTTTCTTTTATACGGTTTTAAAAAGGATTCGACTAATTTCGGATTGATTTTGATTCTGTTTTCGATCTATTTGTTTATTTGTATCCTTGTTATAATAAAAAATATATGAAAATAAGTCAAAATTCTATTCAATATTAGTTTTCTTTTGTATCATTAATAGTAGGGAGGAGAAAATAGAAGTTCTAATATAGTCCAGTGATTAAAGGTAAATTTTTCCTAATAGTAATGAACAAGCTTAATTTTCTAAATTAATTTATTGACAAACAATGAAACAACAAATTCATATGATTAATATAATTAAATATTCATTCTGAACCGACACTGAGAGTAGAGTCAGCGACGCAATGTTTTCCGTTCTTAATGAAATATACACATCACTTAATGATAAACTTTTCACCGCTTCAGTATTTTGTGACTTCGCAAAGGCCTTCGATTGTGTAAATCATGATATTTTAATTAATAAGTTACAAATTTATGGCATACGGGGTTCTCCTTTACAATGGTTTAAAACTTACCTAGAAAATAGAAATCAAACAGGTGCGGGCGAATGGTGAGGATTCTACAAATCTAGCAATAAGCAGTGGAGTACCTCAAGGATCAGTATTAGGTCCAATTTTGTTTTTATTATTCATCAACGACATCACAGACTTAAGAATAAGTGGTAGAATTACTTTATTTGCTGATGACACCAGTGTAACCTGGAATAATTCTAACATGCAGACATTACAATCTATCATAAGTGAAGATCTAGTGACTATTAAGTCCTGGTCTGATTCGAATGGACTTTGTTTCAACACCAGTAAAACTGTAGCATTGTCTTACAGAGGTACTTTACAACCTATAACTTTAAACAATAATCTGATCCAAACGGTGACTTCAATCAAGTTTTTAGGTCTTTATATAGACGATTCTCTAAAATGGTCTGCTCATATAGATACCTTAGCAAAAAAATTATCCTCCGCATGTTTTGCCATTAAATCGGTTTCTAAAGAGCTGACTCCTTCTACTGCATTAATAACCTACTTTTCCTTATTCGAATCTCACCTTCGCTATGGTTTACCTTTCTGGGGTTCTTGTAGCTTATACCTTTTCGAATCTATTTTTAAACTGCAAAAAAGAGCAATCCGCTATGTATTTGGTTTAAGTAGTAGGACACATTGCGAAAATTACTTCAAAAATTTCAAAATTCTAACCCTTCCTGCTCTATTTATTTTCGAATCCGTCTGCTTAGTTCGCAAGCACATTCAAAATTTATCCGAAAGACCGACTCGTAGATATCCTACAAGAAATTTAGAGACTGATGTTTATTTAACAATGCCCACTTCTGACCTATTAAAACATTCCATTGCCTACAATGCCAAAAAATTGTATAATAACCTTCCGACGCAATTAAAATCTATAAATACATACGATAAGTTCCGAAGACTGGCTAAAGCTTTTCTTCTAGAAAGACCATATTACACAGTAGCAGAATTTTATAACGTACCTTAGTCATTTGAGTTCCACGTACAATGGCATTAATTAACTAATTAAATATTAAAGTTTAAATTTAAATTTAAAAATTAAATTAGAATAATTATAATGACGGATATTGCATATCCATTGCAATTGTTATTCCTATTTTGTCTGTTTGTTTCTGTTTGTTTTTTCTGCTGTTTAGTTATTTTTATAATATGTTTAGTATTTAAGTTACACGCTTTGTCTATAAAATTTTTGTAAATTTTTTTACGACAATAAAGCATATCTCTCTCTTTCTCTCTCTATACTCTGTTAAATTATTTAACAAACTAGCCGGAGCAACGATCTAGATAAAAAAAAGTATAATTGAACATACTATTCATTTATTATTGTCATGATAACTCTATATAAATAAATAAATAAATAAATAAAATAAAATATAATTTCATAATACCCTCACCAATATATTATCATGACAATATACACTGTTATCTTGTATATGTCAAAGACTGTTATAAAAATAAAAATGATCTGGATAAAAGAACATTATTTGTTGAACTAACATTTGTCAAGAGAGAAAATCTGGAATTTAGATCAAGCCAAATTACAAATTTAAACAAAATCTTGCTTCTAGAACATTTTATCCGAGTATTTAATGGAAACCTTTTATATCCTTGAATTAGAAAATGAAGAGTTTGAGGATTTTCTCATGGACCCAATTTTTAGATTTTAAACAAATTTATATGGGACCACCCCTGAAGTACCCCCTTTCTAACAAAAAAAGAATCGACACCGTGTTAAAGAATAATCGCTGAACATACATAAAAAAAAAAAAAAAATATCGCGACGAATTGATAACCTCCTCCTTTTTTGAAGTCGGTTAAAAATATATAAATTTGGACAAACCCAATATTCCACGCATTGAACAAATTTATAAAGTTGTGTACATTCTAGTATTTTTCCCTAGATTTACTTTCTCCAAGACAAATTTTATAAACTCACGCACATCTGAGAGTACTTTAAGAAGAGTTCTAGAGGTGTTACAGACAAAACTATAATGTACACAGATATAAAAGATTAGATTTCGTTAGGACTGTGAACCATGTAGCCTCTTCCACCTCGACCTTTTCGGATCTATTGTGAATATCCTTTAATCGTTGTTTAAAGTAACTTGTTTAGTTTGGTCTTTTGTAGTAGACTCGATATATTAGGAAGAAGTTCTTCGACATAACTAGTTGTCTTTAGGTTTTTTCTTCATATGTAAGTAATTCAGTCTTGATAGACCTTTGCAATAGCATAATACGTGTAGGCCTACTTTTGGTATTTTTCCTAGTATGGCTCAATAGATGCTCAGTGAGTTTTGGCGATCGTCCTTTTAAGAACTCTTTGGCCTGTCTGTGTCGTGGTGAATTGAGATTTTTTTTAACTTCTACTGTTCTGGGAGCTGTCTTTGTGACACCCGCAGAAGGGTTCTGGGCCAATAAAAGCCTTTGAGGTCCCTTCTCGAGCTAGTGAATCAGTCTCTTTATTGCTCTTGTATCCTTTGTGTCCTGGTATTCAAGCAAGTATTAGTCTGGAGCGGAAAGTAAAAAGTCAACCTTATCCTGAAGAACCTTGCAATCTGACATCAGATTGGGATGTCCTATTCAAAAATTGAAATCAACTACATCTTACATCAAAAGATTAACAATGAGAAGCAATTATCCTTTTAAAATAAGTGGCAAATAGCAGGAGCACTGGATAATAAAACAAGATTAAACAAGTTCTCCCAAAAATTACAAAGATAATTTACACAACTATAAAATGAGTCCATTAATAAATACTCACAAGAACTAACAGATGATAGTGAAATAAAAAAGTTAATCCAACTGGAAAGTAACCAAGAAACTAAAAAGGTCACCCTGCAATCAGAACTGAAGATGGAAACTGGGCCAAATAAAATTAAAAAAACGTTGTGTAATTACCATATATTTTTAAAAACGCAAACAGTATAGAACAAGACATCCCACAGGAACAGTACGGATTTCGAGAAGGGTACAGTACGGTTGCAGCGGTTGTAAGAATCGCTCAACAAGCGAAAGAGACGTTTAAAAATAATACACTGACCTTCCTGGTAGCACTCAATAAAGTAAAAGCATTGGACCTGAGTTAATATATAAAATGTTTATAAATATATTAGGGTGTTTTATTTTTCGAAAGATGTTATTTTCATGCGACTTTGCTTACGCCCTGAGTTTAAGTGATAAAAAAATATATATGCCAAATTTAAAGAAGATTGGATAATATTTAGGGGTTGCACACATTGATCACTTTTATAACAAACGGGTGAAATTTATAATATTTACTTATTTTATACTAATGATCTTTGAGCTTTACATGTATTTCTTTCATCTTTTGCAGGTAATTGAGCTTTAAAACGGGAACCAAAAGAGGAATTTGGTTGCTAGAAAAGGTGACTAGTGGTGAGTTTTTAGGAGCTCGCCTCCCTTCAAAGGAACAAGTACTATTAGTTTTTATTTACCATCATAAGGATATGAAAGAAACACTTTCGGATGCTGCTAAATCTACCAGTATTAAACTACAGGAAAGCAGGTATCCCTGTTAAGACAGAGGAGGATATACGCGCTGGTATACAGAAGCTATACAAAGAATTTCAAAATCTAGGTAAAGAGAAATCTAGAAACACCGATAAAGCTAACATGAAACGGCAGATTTGGAAAGGTGATCTTGTCGAGTCATTTGACATTTCCCGGCAAAATGTGATGGAAATGACAAGCTTATCGGAAGAAGATAAAGCATTTCTTAGATCACAAAGAGAAGACCGAATCAGTTCATTAATGACTGGAGTAGACAAGGTTTTCGTCTCCAAAATAAATGTAGAAAAGAAGATAAAAATGATTCATATAAGAATAAACATTACAGAGCTATAGCTCAAATGAATAAGACAGTAATACTGGAAGACTCATCTTCATCATCATCCGCACCTAGTGACGGAGGACGAATTTTTGCCTCCAGCAAAGAAAAAATTACGTTCAAGTTCTAGATTAAAAGTTTTGGATCAAACACTCACGTCTACTTGGGATCGAGACCAACTCTCTGCAAAGAGCCTTGGCCACGATGTTTCAAAAGTTTTCGTATCTCCATCCGCCGTTTACCGAGCTCGGATAGTCAATAGAAGAAAAAAAATGGTAAGGAAAATCGAGGAGGCGCTTTTTGAAAATCCTTCTCCTTTGGTCTCCCATTGGGATAGTAAATTGTTGCCCTCAGTTGCCCATGGGAATGTCAAAACTTTGGAAGATAGAGTTGCAGTTTTAGTGACTGGCAAAGATTTTGAGCATTTGCTTGGAGTACCTATTGCCCAGAAAGGCACTGGTGAGCAGATGGCTGAAGTAGTTATTCGGGTGCACCGATTTGGGCTAAGAGACAATATCATCGGTATGTCTTTTGATACTACATCGTCTAATACAGGACTGATCAAAGGGGCATGTACCAGAGTTGAAAGGGAATTAGGACGAACATTGTTGTGGTTGGCTTGCGGTCATCACACTCATGAACTAATATTTAAAGGAGGATTTGAGAAGTGTTGTAACATACCATCAAGTGGTCCTGATATCCAGATCTTTCAAAAGTTCCAAAATATGTGGGCTTTACTTGATAAAAAGTCATATATGACAATGCTGGATGAGGAACGTCCCGTTCAAGGCTTTATAGAAGAACAACGAGTGAAAATGCAACTACTTACAAAATGTCCTAAAAGACGGAAATCATCCAAGACAAGACTACAAAGAGTTATTATAACTGTCACTTTTGTACCTAGGATGTTGGTCTCAAGACGAAATCAGTTTCAGGATCCCAGGAGCTTTGCATCAAGCAAGGTGGTTGGCAAAAACAATTTGTGCACTTAAAATTGTTCTCTTCACTAAACAGTTGAATATGCCTCAACGAGAATTGAAAGGAAAAGGTTTGCACATTTTATCAGCCTCATATATGTTCGCTTTTGGTACGAAGCAATGGGCTCCATAAAATGATTTGGATATGCTGCAGCTTCTGAATATTTACCCAGATATAGACGTCAAAAAAAGTGCTTTTACTGTTTGCTAAGAGGCACCTGTGGTATCTGTCAGAAACAAACGTAGGATTAGCTTTTTTGGATGAACGTATTAGTCAGACTGAAAAGGAAAATATGACTAAACATTTAGAAACCAAACCTCCAAATAAAAATTGTTTGAATTATTTGGGATCCATAACTTGACAGCATATTGCAGTGATTCTCTAAGAAATCAAGTGGACGCTCTTAAGGTAGTGAATGATATCGTAGAAAGAGGAATTGCTCTAATAAAAAAAATTAACGAATTGGTCAGAGATGAACAACAAAAACAATTTTTGCATAGAAAAGTCGTCACCAAGCGAACTAAACAAGCGATTGCATTGTTCAAAGTTGAATAATATAAGACATGTTTTTCCCATCTATTACTTAATAATTTTAATAATATTACCTAATAATCTTAATGTGTAGTTTTAGGTTTGAGATTTATATTTTTAACAATAAAAGTAATTAACATTGACAAGTCGTATTTTAGCATACTTTTACAAAACTGGTCAAAGTGTGCAACCTCTAAATATTGTCCAATCTTCTTGAACTTTTGTATACATATCTTTTACATCACTGACACTGACGAGCAAAGTCTGCAAAATTTTACATTTAATTTTTACTTTCCTATCTGTATACAGATATAAGGAAAGTATAGGAATCATGATTTTTTTCGACCTCGAGTTTTCGACGGATTTTTACGTTTTGAGGTCCCCTGAATCCGTTTTGACTATTTTCGCGATGATGTGTGTGTGTGTGTGTGTGTGTGTGCGTGTGCGTGTGCGGGTGCGTGTGCGTGTGCGTGTGTGTGTGTGTGTGTGTGTGTGTGGGTCGCATAACTCATGAACCGATACACAGAGAAACACCAAATTTTAAACTTAAGCTTTATTCCAGCGTCTAATGAACTGATTAGATTTTGGGCAGAGTCGGAACATCTGGGGGGTACTTTATAGGTGGTCACTTTTATATTTTATGGAATATATCTGTTATTTACGTTTGGAGAAAAAAATTCTTCAAATAAAAGTTACTTCTAATATAATTATCTATAATTTTTGTTTTATACAAAATTTTCCTAAAATGGTCCGTACTCAAGAAATTTGACAAAATGTAAAAAAAATATTTTTTTTTTAAAATTGTTCAAATAAAAGTTGTTTGTAATATAATTCTCTATAATTTTTATTCCGTACATAATTTCTCTAAAATGAACCGTATTCGAGATATTTGAGAAAATGTGTAAATTTCGAATTTTGAAGAAAACTCAAAAACGGATAAAGAAAAAAACATTAAATTTTAAACTTAAGGTTAATTTCGGCCTGACGTGAAATGATTAGATTTTGGACAAAGTCGGAACATCTGGGGGGGTACTTTATGGGAGGCCGTTTTTATATTTTATGGAATATATCTGTTATTTATGTGTGGAGAAGAAAATTGTTCAAATAAAAGTTACTTCTAATATTATTATCTATAATTTTTGCTTTACATCAAAATTTCCTGAAATGGTCCGTATTCGAGAAATTTGACAAAATGTGCAAAATTCTGATTTTTATGAAAATTGTTGAACTAAAAGTTGTTTGCGATATCGATCTCTATAATTTTTGTTTATACATGATTTTTCTAAAATGGACCGTAATGAATAAGTGCTAAATTTAAATTTTTCAGTATTTTCGTTTTCAATGAATATAGAAAAATGTTTCGAGGTAGATGTATGTGGACAATGTATATATTTAGTTTATCCTCTAATCATTTATAGAGATGCTGCAATAGATTGTACAAAATAACCGGAAAAAGCTTATAATAACTAGATAGTGTCACGTTATACGTGTTTTTATAAAGAAATGTCACGATTTACGTGTTTTAAATAATTGTGGGACTATCTATGTCCCGGGGGTTATATAACAAAATATATGAATTTGGGACTCAATCACATTAACACTATTTAGCCTTAAACTTGGCTTCGTAGCCCTTAACTGTATAAGGGTTCTACTCTTGATGTTAGAACCTGACACGTCTCTGTAAAAGGGCTGAAGGAAACACAATGTTTTCTCAAAACAAATATTATATTATATTATATTATATATTATATATTATATTATATTATATTAATTATATTATATTATATTATATTATATTATATTATATTATATTATATTATATTATATTATATTATATTATATTATATTATATTATATTATATTATATTATATTATATTATATTATATTATATTATATTATATTATATTATATTATATTATATTATATTATATTATATTATATTATATTATATTATATTATATTATATTATATTATATTATATTATATTATATTATATTATATTATATTATATTATATTATATTATATTATATTATATTATATTATATTATATTATATTATATTATATTATATTATATTATATTATATTATATTATATTATATTATATTATATTATATTATATTATATTATATTATATTATATTATATTATATTATATTATATTATATTATATTATATTATATTATATTATATTATATTATATTATATTATATTATATTATATTATAATTATATTATATTATATTATATTATATTATATTATATTATATTATATTATATTATATTATATTATTAGGCTCAATATAATATAAAAGACAACAAAATACTTACTTACCAACTCCGCTAATCTTTGGGGCACATGTCACAACCCTTAACAAACTATTTAAAAATGTAATTATTTGAAATACTAAAAAACGACTTTTAATTTAAACTATAAAGATTATGACCTGAAGCTGCTACAGGGAATCTCCTACAAGGGGATCTCCTAAAGGGAGGATCCGTTCCCTGTGGAAAAAGCCTCGTGCATCTCCTCGACATTACCTTTATCACTTTCTCATAGTTTATTGTTATTAAAACTAATGTTTAATAATTATTAAATAACCAACCTTGCACATTATTGCTATTTAAAACAAATTGTTGACATAATTAAACAAAGTTTTATGTACAGGATGTTATTTAAATAATTAATTAAAATTAGGAAAAATATGAATTTATACGAATCGTGACAATAGGAAAGTCATGTGTTGGACCCATCAGATTTTTTTACTTACAAAATGAAACACCCTAAAATATGTATTGTATACTGTAAAGATGATCCAATAATACAGGACAGAACTTTCTACGTAAAAATAAACAAAACTATTACAACACGATACAATGCAATGACGGGAGTACCACAGGGTTTTCGGTACTTTCGCCGCATCTGTATTCCATTATGACCTATGATATGCCCTTGAAAACTAACGGTATACGGCACTGTATGTTGATGACGCCTGTGTATTCCACCTCAGAGGTGATGGACGTGCTCACTGACTAAAACTAAGACACGGAGCGTTGAGAAAATGTGGAAAAATGGGAAAGCCGGTGACGACGGAGTTGAATTATTGATGATATCGAGAGGGAAACCTGTCGATGCTGGTCGTATATATAAGAAGGCACGTCTCCGGAATTTTTTAGGTTATTAATTTATCATGAGTTTACGTAAAGTACACGTCGTGTTCTGATGACAGACAGAAAGAGGATTTTCATTTTCATTTTGACAAATCACTTTTTTATGGAAAAAGTGGATTCTGGGTGAGTGACTTACTGGTTTTAGAAGATACTTCAGTAATATATTGATTTCATATTGAGAATTGTATACTCTCTCAGGCTAGACTGGATGGTGGTGGATTAATGGAGGAAACTTCGGACGAGTAAAGATTATTAATGTATGTGTAGAACAAATTATATCATAATCACGTCCTGTATTTAGATTTTTCATATTTTTTTAGTTTTGCTTGATGAAAAAAGTCAAAGTAATCATTTTATCTACTCTAAATGTACGTATTTTATTACTTTGAACCATTCTTAAGGATATCTCATGAGTTGTGGTCTTGGTAATCGTTTTATATAGAATAAAGTTTTTAAAAGAAGACTAGGGACAATATTATTGTACCTGGGTTGAATCCAGAACCACTCGAACGCTCTTTCTATTTCTTATATTGTTTTGTGTCAGTGTGTATGTCTGCTGTCAAATTTAGGTACGCTTGTCACATTATGTTGTGTCGCTAAAATTACTATAATTTTTACAATTTAGTATAATTTACTATTAATGTTATACTTTTAACTTAATTAACTAGGGTTCGGTGCCTTTACCGCCCCTAAATGTTTTTCAATTGTTAGGTTAAGGTTAATTCGTGCAAAAAGGCACATTTTTGTGACTTTTTTTTGACGACACAGTTAAAATCTATTTATTTAAACTAATGGTACATTAAAGTATAACATTTAAAGAATATTGTCTCAAATTTTCATGTAGAAATATTAAAAAATATTGTTATGTGAGCCATTTCATTATTCAGTCATGCTCTTACCCTACAAATCCCTCTCTGTCTTATTTGGCCTTTGAGGCTCAACTTGTCCGATTATTATACATAATTAAACCCCTTAAGACCAAACCTTTGGGACGACTATGGTGGAGACACTTTCGCGAACATTCCAGGGTCAACGAGATACTATTTCTAGAACGTGATAACGTTTCTGGTACATACTGGCAATTTTGGTGGAGGAGCATTCTAGACCACCAATTTGTATATAAATTAGTGGAGGAGAGCCATCAAAATAAGTTGATATATGGACAGTGAAGATAAATAATAATTAGTAGATAGACAGTGGTGAATATAAATAGTGAGCGATTCAAAGACATTCGAAGTATATATAAATTAAAATAGTATTGTTTAAAATAAATAAGTATTTAAATAAATTATTAATAAATAAACTGTTGTTTGAAAATAAACAAACATCACAATATGGAAATGATAGCAATTATTCGGAAGCGTCTCGGAAAAAAGTAGAATTGCGGTGCCCCTCCTAACTCGGCGCTGGATCATCATAAATAAAAAAATCAAAGTTGTCTCGTTAGATAATCGTTTTCTCCAGGTAACGCTGGGAGGGTTTTTCGAAATTTCAATTTTTCACTTTTTGGGAAAACTTTGAAGTAAAAAACGCGATTCTTGCGAAAAAAAAAATAGATTAATTTGGTATTATAAAATAAAAAAGTATTAACAAATTTGAAAAAAACTCTCCAGCTTTATCTCGTAAATTATGTACAGAAATAGTGTGTAAAATTTCAAAAGGATAGGTGCAGTAGTTTTGAAGTTATGAGGGGCACCGACTTTGGAAACATGAGTTGTGGGAAAAACGCTTTAAAGTTTTAAACACTAAAAAAAATTTGGAATAAAACGTTCATTAGCGAGTTTTATCGGCTTTTCTCACACTGAATCATCGATGCCAGGTCCATAAAGGATGGTGCTATCATTCATGATGTCTAAAGCATCTTTTTGCCCCTGTCTACGACGAATCCTCATTCATGAGCGCTTGGTCCACTACTGATTCCTATGTCTTGCATGTAGGTTAGTAAAGCAAAAGAACATGCCAGGCCAATGCTACACTAAACTATATACAGTATAGATATAAACACGTTTGTACTTGTGTTAAAATTTCTATAAAGAAAGGTAGGAGGTAAGGTTAGGGATCATATAGTGAGCGAAACAGCTGCCAGGCAAGGGCGGCTCTGAGACGAATTTTCGGTGGGGGCCATTGTCTATAGCCATTCTCTTTTTAGCATATTTTTTTGAATAAAAGCTCATAAATCGTAAAAATTTTCATCTCGGTGGGGGCCATGGCTCCCCTAGCCCCCTCCTCTGGGGCCGCCCTCGCTGCCAGGTAACAATAGCGCGCTCGGGCCGGGCAGGTACTTTCTGATGCGCTGAGTCATGTATGAGGCGCGGGTACTCAAACCGCTGTATTTTCGTTAGTTTCGCCCCGATTCATCTCAAATTTTCACACAATATTCTTGAAAGGTTTTCCATTCACAAAATCATATATAAAAAAATGCAAAAAAAAGTTTAAACACTTTACTCTCCCCTTAATCTAATTGATTCCATGTGAAAGGTATCATAGACGTAGGTTTTTTGTCATGTTTTAATATTAAAAGTTTTTAATTTGTAAAGCCTTTTAGGGCGGCTTTGAAGATGGCCTTGTTAAGCTGAAAGAGTTCTAATTAATAAAAAAAAATTATGTACTTATTTGCCTAACAAGGATGATATAGAAACACATAAAATAATTCATCTTATTCTGGCCAATAACTTTATTAGATTTTAAATCGTAAGTATGTCCAAAGAAACAAAGTTAGAAATAATTAAAACAGAAATGTAAAAGATATAAGCGTGCAACACAGTTTTTTAAGAGTTTGAAATATTTCGTTTTTATTTTTAATTACTTTGTTTTATTAATATAAAATTACAAAATTATATATATTTTTTAAATAAATAAAAATTGTCTTAAATAAATATTTATGAAACACAATATTTAGTAATTTTAATATATTTTAACCATATATTTGTTAGATTTTAATTATTTGCCAAACACTACTAGAAAGAGACCAACACTATAAAATATGTTAATCATGAGGATACGTTATAAAGAAACTAAATAAAATTTTTTAGTTTTGACGTTTATATGTGCATTTATTTGTAAAATATTAAGGAAGATAAATTTTAAAACCTAAATTTATTATTTATTAATGATTTTTTCCCATAGTTATGATCTAATCTTTTTATTTCTCATATTTAAAAAAAAATGTTAAAATAATATTAGTTGAGGGTAGAAAATACTTATCATCGAGTTCATAAATCCGAAATAATAGTTGCTTGTTTTACTAATAATTCAAGCACCTCAACGATGAGAACCTTATTTGGGCGCAACCGAGTTGGGCCAACTGCCTGCTATAATCCCCGGTAACCGCTTGGCTATTTTAATCCTTTAAACTCATTAAAGGGCTATGTTGAGTTAGGCCAGAAAATAAAAATTCTAATTTGTAAACAATATTTATTTCATATAGGTTCAAATACATAATAAAGTACAGGTTCTATTATACTATTTGGTGCATATTTAAATGCAATGCATTGAACAAAATTGAATCTACTTAACTCATTACATTCCAATTGTCGGAGTTTTTCCGATAAATATAATTTTCTTTTTTCGATGTGAGGCCGTAGTTTTTTTACATACTTGTTAGCTCTTACAATTTTTACATATGTTTCTGTTTGAAAGTTAAGTAAAATTTCCACAAACTGAAAAATATTCGGATGGCAAGAATAAAAATGGCTATTAAATAATGAATGAAATGACTCACAACAATTTGTGGTACGTATCATCCAATCTGACGCTGAAGCCCATACAAACGGCGAAAATGTAGCATTTGCCCCTATATTCAATTACTTTTTGGTTACCTACTACATCATTGTTTTCAAACAAATCAAATGCAAAACAGTCACCAACTTCTTCTGGTTTTAGAAATGGAAGACCAAAGAAATATTTCAAATATTTTCCTACTTGATTTTCTGAACGGTAATCAGCGCTTAATCCTAAATATTTAATTTTTCGATATCAGGCTTGGGATAAATGAAAGCGACAGCCTATTATTTTTACGTTTTGCCACATAACTTTAACTGCATTATGAATCGCTAACTCAAAATCAATTACAACAAATGAAGGTTTAAAGTAAAGACTTAATGTTTGACATTTTGCATCCAATAACTCAAATAATTTAAGATACACAGATTGTGATTTTGAGGGCAATAAGCAAAAAACTAAAGGTACACCATTTTTGAAACCGTGAATTGTAAAAAACTGTACAAAATATTTGGTCGAATATTGAAATGTATATAAACAGTATCAACAACATAAAAAATTAAAGTTGCTTCTGCAACCAAATACAATTATTATCTGTGAAGGCCTATCGGAAATAGAAAGAAACTCTTCGTTTTTATTTGTAATATGATTCATCTTACCTAAACAAGTAAAAACGGCCTTTTGATTTTTGGGGAGCGTGGGCATAATAGAACGTCTTGCGGCATAAATATTTTTTTGCACTCTATGAATGTCGTGCGAGGTGATATCGTCACAAAACTCGTTCTTCCTTAATTCTTGATGGAAGACAAGATAAAAATAATCAATTTCGCATGTATTTTAGAAACTGTATAGATAGACAATTCTCACTCAGCAAGCACAGCAAAACAAACGCTTGAGCAATGGTAGCAGGGTTGCCGTTTCAGTACAATTGGACTAAATTTAGTACATTTCTCCCAGCAAAGTACAAAAGTACATTTTAAGTCAAATCAGGGACAATTTAGTACAATTTGAAATACTCATCGTCTTTGTGGCACTATCTATGTATCGAAAGCCTAAGTTTTCCGATATTAGAGTAAGAATTGTAAATATTGGCGGTATTTTCCCTAAAGAAAAGATATTTTACATAAGGTTCATATCTATAACGATCAGAAACCAGTCACCAACTCCAGGATTCTGCGCAGTAGATTATTGGGACCGCCAAATTTTCTATTGCGCAGAATCCTGGTGTCAGTTACTGGTTTGTGACCGTACAATTTATTTTTACATTCCTTGATTAACAGATAAAAACTTGCCTTTAAACTTAAACTTAAAATAATAAAAGTTAAAACAAAACTATATTCAAATTAACGTATCGGTATATTTCGGTGGTATTTTCCAATTCAAAGTACATAAACAACAATAACAACGCCCTTCCATCCTACAGTTGACATTCGACATAATTTGACATGACAACTGACAACATTCGTGACAGTTTTGACAATTGGCAGTCCACCTAAAATTTAGTACAATTTAGTACATTTTCCTCGAATTTTCTAGTACATTTCTAAATATCTGTGCGGCAGCCCTGAATGGTACAAACGCTTAGGACACATAAACATTAAAGCTATAAAAAATATGATACAGAGTGGTTAAATAAAAAGTACAGGAGATAGAGGTAATTTCTTTTACGAAGAATTCCAATTTGGAAAAATGAAACGCATATCTCATTCTTCTTGATCCAAGCGACCAATTCTAGCCGGAGAATATATTCACGCCGATTAATGTGGCCCTATGGCACCTGTAGGGCTTAAAGCAGTTCGATATTATTTGCTAATGAAAGATGAGACATCTTTTAGATATGTACACTTTATTAAACACAAGTGTGAGGTATTTGAAAAACTGAAAAATACTGTAGAAATAATACACAACGCAACTAAAAGAAGTAGTTATTCTAATGAATGAATAAATGGATATTTTAGTTATTGTAATGTTCGTTTTGGTTTTAATACGTTGAAAACCATCTATAAACATTATTAGTTAGTCAATTGACTTTTCTTCATAATTTGAGATTATTTTTAAATATATACAGTTCATCAAATTTCTAGAGGTGTTCGACGCCCAGACAGAGAACGCTCTACGTGTGACTAAGATAGCTATTGTACAGTCTGCTAAACAAGTTATTTTAAATAGTTTTTAATATTTTTAGGTAATTAAATTTTAAAAGTGTGGAATAGTTTAGGGATTAAATTGGTCTGATTGGACTTTCTTAGAACGTTTTTAAAAGCAGCTAAAGATAGTATGTAGAATTGAAAATAATTATTATGCCATAAAAGGTGTTTTGGAATTCCTTCAACCTTTTGAAATTGAGTCAGAAAATATAAATTTTATAGGATAGCGGAAAATACCTATAATTTTTTTGTAGGCCTTTGTAAATCGTGAAAATAGTTTATATTTTATTTCTACCTTATTAAGGAAAATGGTACCTATTATTAATAACGGTTGTTTCTGAAACATTACTAAAATTTTCGAAATTTTGTTTTTCTACAAAATAATAAACTATACTATTTAGAAAAAAAATTTATTTCTCTTATAATTTTATAAAAAATAACAGGGGAATATTTACATTTCTTGATCTATTAAACAAAACGATAAATTATCTCGACGAATGACACCATGTTCTAGTACGGAAGCTAGCTTTACATTTTTGTTGGTGGTTTCATGGGTTTCATATCAATTTTTTGTAATTGTAGTTTACACGTACATATACCTCTTAACACTTGTTTGCTTTATTAAAAAAAGTGTGTTGTTGTGATTTACGTCGAAATAAGTCAAAAACAACTTGAAACCCCATATAAAATCAAAAAGGAGAAACGGAAAAAAATTGAGCCTGTAAATGAACACAACTCAGAAACAAAAATAGCTATCTAATAATAAAAAAATAAAATTTGATTCTTGTGCATCTTCGTTGTAAAAATAGATAATACTTTTTTGATCTTAGGTACAGATATAATTTTAATGGTCTTCCGAAAAACTTTCTTCAGTTTTCATATCAGATTCAAAATCAGTCTCACTGTCACTGTTTAAGTTAATTATAAATCTATCAGTTGCCTCATCCAAAGTAACTTCTCTGTCATAAAATTTAGATTCCCACATTTTAGCATTATTACAACGAGATTGCCACTCCTCTTTAGAAAACGTATCAAAAAAGTCTTCACACAACAGTTGTACGTCTTGCCTCTTAAATGTAGTGTTGTTACTAGCTACATATTGTTTCAATGATGCCCACACTAATTCGATCGGATTAAGATCGGGATGATACGGTGGCAAACGCAAACAACTAAAACCATGTTCATTTATCATTTCTTCAATTACATACCTCTTAAATTGTGACTTATGCAATAGCACTAAACTGTATAATTGCGTTTTGAGCATATCCTCTTCGTAAGCAACATTATGATTCCTTAACCAATCCTGCATGTCAGCTTTTTTAGAAGTTGACGTTGGTGCTTTATTTACCTGAACATTATGGTAAGGAGCATTATCAACAATAATTACGCTTCTTGGAGGGAGGTTCGGAAACAGCTTTTCTTTCAACCATTTAGAAAAATTATTAAAATTAATTTCATCGTGGTAGTCTCCACTTTTGGTTCCAGATTTGAAAATTAACCGGGCATTCGGAATAAAGCCCATTTCACCTCCTGCATGGACAATAATTAGTCTATCACTTTTATTAATTGGTTTCTTTAATCCCTCATTTGAATTATCACTCCAAGCTTTCTGGTGTGTGTGGGAGGCATGAATGTATGTTTCATCTAAGTAGACAATTGGACGGCCCTCTGCTCGATAACTTTTTAAACGAATCAGATAGTCTAAACGTAGCTTTTGAATATCAAACCTTTCCATTAATATTTTTCTGTTTGTTTTTGTTTTCCGACAACGAAATCCTAGCGACTTTATTATTTTTCTTAAACTTTCATAGCTTCCTTTGTACCCTGTAGCTTCTCTAAATTTAGTCAGAATTGTTTTTAATGTTGGAACAATATTTTTCAAAATTAACATGAACAGAATAATTCGTTTTAAAATACCTTTGTCAGCTTCATCTATATCATTAACTGTTTTTGGTTTTTTAATGGTTTTTCTTGGTGATGAAAATTCCGATATCTCACGGTTATCGATTCTTTTTTTCTCTCCAGAAATGCGGACGACAGTGTTTTTAGATACTCCTGTGGCTGCAGCAACACGATCATTTACATTTTTAAATGGTATTGAAGGTGCATTAAAGTTTCCTTCTCTTCTCATAAACTCTATAACATTGGCTATTATTTCGCGAGATTGACTGTTAATCACGCGGCCTCTTAATTTGCTATTAAACTCCATACTTAGGTTCTATTAAACTGTAATGAGCAAAAAACACAAACGAAAATAAAAGAAATGTTTTAGCGAAATTTACATCTGACATTTACGTCTGAATAAAATAGTGAAATACTTGATGCGCAGAGTGTACTTTCATTGCGTAAATCCGTCGGCCCCGCCAACCGATGCCTCTCAGTAGTGTTTTCTCTGTCTAGCCGTCGAAAGCCTCTAGAAATTCGATGAACTGTAACAGTTTATGTAAAAAGCTTGACATTGATTTTTGTGTAAATAATATTATTTGAAACGTTACCTACTATTTTTCAGTTTTTATTGTTAATCATTTTCCCAATTTGTCACACATGTCAAATAAAATAATATATTTTTTAAATACCTTTTATTATTTGGCAAATAAATAAGTGAACTAAAATGTTTTAAATGTTTATTTTATAAGATCAGTCCCATCACAATACATAATATTACACAGGTACAAACTAGAATAAAGACTTAATGTTTGACATTTTGCATCCAATAACTCAAATAATTTAAGATACACAGATTGTGATTTTTGAGGGAAATGAGCAGAAAACTAAAGGTACATAGTGTCCATTTTTGTAACCGTGAATTGTAAAAAACTGTACAAAATATTTGGTCGAATATTGAAATGTACCGTCCATATAAACAGTATCAACTGAACATAAAAAATTAAAGTTGCTTCTGCAACCAAATACAATTGTGAAGGCCTATCGGAAATAGAAAGAAACTCTTCGTTTTTATTTGTAATAGGATTCATCTTACCTAAACAAGTAAAAACATACTCTTGTTTTTTGGGGAGCGTGGGCATAACAGAACGTCTTGCGGCATAAATGTTTTTTCGCACTCTATGAATATCGTGCGAGGTGATATCGTCACAAAACTCGTTCTTCCTTAATTCTAGATGGATGAATTTTGAAGGTTTTTCTGACAGGTCCTGCAATGCTTTCCTTTTAATGTCATTGCTAAGGGCCTGTCGTTGAAGAGTGTCGTCTTCCTCATGGTTGTGATTGACATCACTTTTCTCGTCTATTATTTGGTCACGAAGGATATAAACCTTGGCTGAACACTTGTTTTTTTAACACATCGCCATCGCACTTCACCATTGGCAAGAGTATTTACCTCACAAAATTTAAAATTGCCTATAACTAACAACTTTATCCCCTTTCCGCTAAAAATATATTTGACTTCCATGATCGTAATGTATACTCGGTGACAATTAAAGTTAGAATAAAGTAGTACTTTTCTATTTTCCTTACATCCGTAATGTATCTACAAATCATTTTCCTAATTACTTATTAATACTCCTAATTAATAATTGACAAGGGATTAAAGAAGGTCGCTGGCCTAACTCAACTACCTAGATTACGCCATCTGCAGCGCTGGCCTAACTCAGCTTCCCCGCCTTATTTACTAACTCTTCAAAAACCTTTAGAACTCTCTGCGTATTCCCAGTTATTCGCTCTGTAATCTCTGGGTAATCCCAGATATTCCTTGGATATTCTGTGGACATTCTGGGAATTCTCTAGGTATTCCCACGTATTCTTTGAGTTAGATATTCTTGTGTACAAAATGTTCTGCCTGAATCTTTTCATAATCCACTTTAATTACTGATATTTAAATATTTTTTTATAGCCGATGGCTTTTTTATTTGCCAACGTTTAGTACCCCATTATCTGCTCCCTTTCTAATGAAAAGATAACACTGTTTGACATAAACTTCCTCCTGAGGCCCGACTGCAATTCATTAAACTCACTGTAATCTAATATATTTGCGTTCGCTTTAACGAAAACCCTAAAATTTACATGGATATGTTATCGGGTTTCTCCCTCACTTAAACATCAAATAAAAAACCATCCACCTAAATATTTATATTACCCCGCACCCTCGTCGAATGTTGTGCAACGAAAGCTGCAAAGTGTCTTTAAAATTTCATGCAGGGGCGTAGATCTTAGGGATGTTAGGACGAGAGATGTGGTCGTAAAGAAGTGGCTTAGTTTTAAGTGCTTATACGTACGTAGAATAAGTTTCCAGGTGCTTATATTGAGCATCTAATTAGTTATTATTATTTATTATGAAATATTTATTAATTATTTTACCAAATTTCAATATATATTGCATAACTTAGATGAAAAGTTATTACTGTATATATTTGATAGAGGCATTAAGTATATTATGAAATATGTTGAATATTAGAGTCTAATTGTAATTCAATTTAAGGATATAGTTTTGCCTGGAAGAATCGTACATATTTTGCTTAATATGTCCAGAATTTCTTCGTGAATTAAAGGGGATAAAGTATTTTGTAGCTAGTGCCAAAATAGTTGTTTGTGAAAGAAAGTTGAAAGTGCTTTAACACATGAAAATATAATTGCATACATCCAAATTTCAAAATATGAAATCACAACCAGTCCAACAATGCGTTGTAAGATCATTTCAAAACGGCGACAAAACAAAAAGTTACAAGGAAGTATTTAATTAGGATTAAAGCTTTTGTTGTTGCACATATTCCCTTAAAAAGTTGCAAAACCTACATCTAAAAGAATTTTTTCAAAATTATTGCAATCTCACATTTCCTGACGAATCTACACTAAGAAAAAAGGAACATTATTTAATAAATGTAATAAAAAAAATTAGTTTTGCTGCAATTTTTATATCATTGTCATTGTTGATGAAAGCTCAGTTGCTTGTGGTCAATATAGTGTACATCTTATGATTGGAGCCTTAAAAGAAGTCAAACTAGGAAAATAATTTTAAATCACTTTAAAAGAGTTCTAATATTTATTATTCTATCATGATTGTTTTTACCAAGAAGTTCTTAGTGTTTTTATCTGACGTAGCACCGTATATGATAAAAGGGGGGCACAACTTAACAATATTTTATCCGAATATGGTCCACGTTACATGTATTCTGCATGGAATAAATAAATTAATTTCAAATGTTTAAAAAATATGTTTAAAAGTCTCTTTTAGAGTAGAATGGTGAGAGTAGGGTTGTTCCCGGAACTCTTAATTACCCGATGGTGAACATGAATTAAATCTGCTATATTTTTCGAATAACATTATCAAGCAATTAATGAATTCGTTTTACACATACAAGACAATCACAATGTGTAGTTCAAAGTCAAGAGTTATTAAAAAATCCAGTTGTGTCCAAGCAGTTTGTTTTTATATAGGTTAATTTTAGTTTTTTTACCCCATGTAATAACTTCATAAAAAAGAAACATTTAAGTTTAAGCGATTCAGCAAATTTGAAACAGTTTTCGATAAATTTAAAAATGTTCCTGATGACATAGGTCTTAAGATTAAACAAAAATTAAATACAACTTTTGAAAAGATTGAAGGGGTTAAAGCAACACTGGAAGTAAAGTAAATGTTTGAGGGTAAATTTTCTAAAGAAGTTGTATATTGGTCTTATACTTTTTTCCTTACTTCCCAAGTCACAGTATTGTCCTATTACATTGGTAGATTTTGAAAGGATATTTTCAGTAGTAAAATTCCAAGAACAGCGATAATTCGAAATAATGTTTTTTTACTTACCGAAAGCACATTGTTAAGAAATGTGCTTGAGGTAATTTGAAAAAAAAAATATGAGTATTTATCACGGGCCGAGGGGTATTCGGTCAGAAAATTTTTGGCATATTTTCACTTTTATTTAATAAAAAGTAACTTACTAGTTACAATCCATAAAGTATTGACTGTATATTTGTTAAAATACTACGCTGTTCACTAGAGTTGCTGCTAGATATAGTTTAGATTAAGTTTATTTATATAGATAGTTAATGTTGAATTGTCAGTTTTGAAGGTTTGTAAAAAAGTCAGCTTCAATAGTTTACCAACCCTTTGGTTTTTATTTAGCCTAAAAACTGTGCTGATGTTTTACAGGTTATGGGCCCAGTTCAACTGCCTTCCATAATCTAACCCGTAATCAGAGGGTTAAAACGAAATATACTTGCCAAAGTGTCAGCCAATTACTGATTAAATTATTTGGAAAAATCCGCCAACAATCGAACAGGCTATTTTTTTTTTAAACCATCTTAGACCCTCTGAAACACATTTCAAAATACTTTTTTTTGCCCTGCAAACGCTTTAAAATATTTTTCTTACCTTAAAACTTTAAAATATGTCCTCTAATTTCGATGTTGAAAAAATTTGAACTACATCATTTTGATTAATTTCTTGTTATGCAAACTGCTAAAGCATAAAGCAATAAACCATTCCAAATTTTTTTATAAACAGTTTATTTTCTTAATTTACAACCAGTTAAAGTTCGTCAAAATGATCTAATTTTCGTGAACCCAATGACAATTGACATTGCAGTGTGACATGTGTCCAAAAGAAATACAATGTTGCCATATCAATTATTACATAGCAATGGTAATTTTTACCTATGTGTTGTACCAATAAATTGACTTCAGTATCAGAAAAATTATATAAAACTAACGATTTAAAAAATACTCATATCAAGATCTTCTTCCTCACCCTCATCGACATAGTACTCTTCGACGTCAATATTGATGATATACAATAAGAAGAAGAAGCAACGACTTATTGTAGCGTGGCAGCTTCGCCGCCACCAGAAAATTTTAACCCATGCCATGCCAGCGGACCCAAAATTGTTATGTTGTATTTCAAAGTGTCTCGAAACTTTCTAAAATATATTTCAATAGTTATATCCGCCGTTCGAGTGTCGGCGTATAATAGCAATTATTTCTGTATTTGCCGAAATACTCGTGCTGAAGTTAAGAACAATGTCCGATTTAAAATGCAAGCCATCCTGCAAGGTCACAGTTTACTTGAAGTCGTCGATGGCACTAAAATAAAGCCAACAGATCAAGCACAACTGGTTAAAGGAAAATGGGTATAGCTATGTCTGTTTTTATAGGAGCTTTAGAAGTTGAACAAGTCCCGATGGTACTAACTTGTTCAACTGCTCATGAAATTTGGAGAAAGTTAGAATGTATTCATGAAAAGAAAAGCAAAGTTTCAGTGATGAACCTCTATGCGCTAAAAATGTCTGATCAGGAAGACGTTGTATTAAAAGTTTTGAAGTTAGCTGCCGAAATTGAAGATTAAGAGAAAAGTTATCGATTAATATACAAATGGTACGAATAGTCAGCAGCCTTGCCCTTAAATTCAAAAACTTTAACACTGTTTGGCACAACATAAAAAAAGGTAGGGACATTGACAATTTATTATCAGCTGAACAAAACCGCCAACGAAGAATATTCTCAAGCAGCTTTCTCTGCAAATAACAAGCAGCATAATAAAACAAAGTTAAAAAATTGCAAATATATGAGTTAAAGAAGCGTACTTATTGCAGAGCATGTCAGCAACAGGGCCATTGAGAACGAGAAAGTCCGAACAAAAATTTTAATTAAAATTGTAGTAACTGCCCTAAATCCACCTACCCAGATTGTGCCTTCATAGCTACTGTACTAGAAGTTATAAATGCACCCTGTGAAGATGTCTGGTTGGCTGATTCTGGTGTGTAGCAGCATATAACTTTCCGTAAAAATTGGTTTTGGAATTTAATATTTTACAAATTGCCAATAATGAAAAGATACCAATTTGTGGCACTGATACTATTCATATTGAAGCCTGGGTCAACAACCAGTGGGAGCCAAGAACTTTAGAAAATGTTTAGTATGTTCCATCCTTGTCCCAAAATTTGTTTTCTACTGGATCTACTACATATGTAACTGATTACGAAAAGTTAATTATGTCACCAGTTACGAAATGAAAATAACTAAAAATGCCTCTTTTTTTTGTTTTGAAGTTGAAAAATCGAGAAATCGAAAATAAAAAAAACGAGGAATCCAAAAATCCAAAAAACCAAAAATCTAAAACAAGGCAATGAATAGTGACATTTCACTTAGAGTCGTAAAACTTTATTATAGGTGAATAAAACAACATAACCTTAAAAATACTTTTGTTTACCTTGCCTTAAAGAAGTTTTTCGGGAACAATCGTTGAATTGACACACATACTTCCAATTTATTAAAGTCGCAGTTCTTAATTATACATTTTTTTTAAGTGAGCACAATTAAAATAATCTTATCCGGTTTTATTTAGATTGTTTGATAGTAGAGGAATGATTGATTTGATTGGTACAAATTTGCCAGAATATGTTTTTGTTATGTACCAGATTTGTCTAAAAAATGTACCAGATGTTTCGAATTATATTTGCAGTGATATCTACTTCATTGAAGAGTAACAAAAGGGGTCCTTTATAGATAACGAACCCAAACAAGGAACACAATATATATCAATATATTTAATAAACCATCAAATCTTTCAGGAGAAGTGGACAGAAATATTTTTGTTATTTATAAGGATATGTCTGATATGTAATGAGGCCGTCGCGAGTTTAAGAGTGCAATTTAAAAAATTATATTTTATTTTTTAACAGATCCTTTAAATTTTTCTGTGTATATATAAATAATATTATTCCAAAGGTATTTTTTTGAACTGTACATTAAAGCATTATTAAAGCGTAGAAGTACGCCAATGGCAACTACCCGTCAAATGCTCGAGTTTTTTTTTCATCAAAGGGAAGACCTATACATAGTGTTATTTATATGTTAATGTAAATATTATAAAACACACAAGTGCCCTGGGCTAGTTTCTAAGCAAATATGAAAAACATGGAAGGGAAATATTCCTGCAGGTTTTCTTTATAACTGGTTTAGCCGAATAAGCGTTTATGAGGTAAATGTTTTTGCATTAAAATCGTCCGTGTTGCAAAAATGTAAAAGTTGAGTTTTTCCATTCTTTTTTTCGGTATGGTAATTTATCACGTTAAAAAGTGGTTTATATTTCTTTCTTTGTGGGTTAATTAATCAAGTTTGAATGGAATTTTATTATGGAAATATATGTAAATTGATGAAAAACTGTTTATAATTTATTTTTTTTATTCGAGAAAAATCCATTGGTTTTTTATCTCATTTTAAGAACGAAAATATTAAAAACTTCGCTATATATTGTAATGGAAAATAAGAAAATTGAATTACAACATAATTGAAGAAATGATAGGTAAGTATAAATAAAAGATTACAATATGATCTATGTAAAATTTCAATATTATTTTATTAAATCACATAAATTGATACAGAAATATAAAAATAAAATTGTTGAACTTTACAATTACTACAATTTAGTAGGTAAATTAAGGCTATCAATCTTTGACAAGTAATTTTGAGATTTTTAATATTAAAATTGAATTACCAACTTAAATGTTTTGTTGTGACATTATTAAGAACGTAAAAATTTACAATAATAAAACAATAATGATTATTAAAGGACATCATTTTGTAAACTTGCTTTTGTGTCATAAATCCTAATTTTGTAAAAGCACTAAATTCTTTGATTTTTATTGGTCAGAGAATTTTAACAGCAACTTGATGGATATTGAGAATTTTGTTGATAAAACATCTATGTATTATTCTTTATTTTTATAATATAAGAAGAAACAGTTATACAGGGAGAAATAATTTATTTTTATTTTCCTTCACTCAAGTTAAACACCTCATACTGTACAAAAAAAGGTCTACACTAACCTGGCTAGTGATTTAAAAAGTTTGCTCATTTAGAGCGCTTTCACACGAAGATACTGCATACGAGATACGCGTATCCGAGATTCAGGCTGACCATATATTCAAATGGACCTATTCACACGGTACGGGCGACGCATACAGTATCGCGATACAGAATTTCTGTATCCCGGCACCTTCAGCCGCGGACGCTGAATGCGTATGCCGCATACAGAATTACTATTACGATATATGGACCTTTTCAGACATGCATACTTTTGCAACGGAGATTCTATCATAGGCGCAGGATTTTTCAATGGTAGGTAGGTATCCTGAGTACATTTAGTTTGGTAGTTTAATTTATTTGAGAAAGGATTAAATTAGATGCACGAAGAGTTTTTTTTTAATTGTTTCACGAATAAAAAAATTTGCCTAAACTACAGAATTTTTATATTCTTTACCGTCTTTTCTACGCATATTAATATTAAAGTAATGTACTCTACAGATGCATTTGCGTCAAATTCTTACATTTTTCTTGGTAAAACAACATGAATTGGTTCCAAATTGATTTGTAAGTTTTCACTGTATTAATTGGAATATTATTTCATTATCTACCCTATCTATTGAAAATATTACAGGGATTACTTTTTCTTAATATACAGTGTTACACATAAAGTGCGCATCGTATGGGATTTTTGTTTCTAAATGATGTAGATACATTTTGACTTTTCCATTTTTTTATTGCTTTAAAAATGATAACCAATAATATGCAAATGGAAAATCACGTGACTTTTGTAAATGTCAAAGTGCAAAAACCTATGCCTAAAAGTTACTTATTTTTTACCCATATACCAATTTTAAACTTTTTTTATTTTTTCTACCAATTCATTTTAAGGTTACTGTTTTTTTGTTAAAAAATATTTTATACAAATTGCCTAAATTCCAGTAACCCAAAACTGAATTGGTAGAAAATAAAAACTTGACACGGGCTATGTGGGTAAAAAATAAAAAAATAAGCAACTTTTTGTTGAGCAATTTTTCGAAATTGCCATTTTTGCAATTTTTAGGAAAAAATGTCATTTTAGACATTCAAAAAGGTCACGTGTTAGTCCATTTGCATGTCATTCGTTATCATTTTTAAGGCAATAGAAGATGACAAAGTCAAAATTCATCTACAGCATTTACAAAAAAGCCTATACGATGTGCATTTTATGTGAGTCACTCTATTATATACCTCAATATAATGCACTCTCCTAGATCCATAATTCAAACCTATGCACGCCACTGTGACTATTTTAGTACTGATTGAAGAGATGCGTGAATTCGATACAGCAGCCCAAGTTTTCGACTGCGATTCTGTATCTCGGATACGCGTATCTGGCATACAGTATCTTCGTGTGAAAGAGGCCTTAATGTACTTTTAAAAACTACCCATTGTTCTAATAAACAGTTTACTGTTATTGACTTACAGTGAAGGATATTCCTAATTTACCTTATGAGAACATTAATAACAATAATTAAATAAAATAAAAAAAAAATTATTTCTCTTAGCAAAAATTAAACAAAAATCAACAGCCTAGACTAGGAGGCCATGAAACAAGTGTTATCGCCATAGCAACAAGCAAAAAATATTTTTATTATTATTTTGTTACTTACTGTCAATAACTTTTGCTTGTGAGTATCTGGACTTGTGTGTTACCTTTTGATTTGGATTTGATTGTATTGGAGATCAAATGAAGTGACCTGACTTCCCTGTGGACTTTGTGTTGATTGAACTGTTTAATATGCCGCTGTCGTATACCGCCCAGGAGTATGCAAACATGCATCTCATTTATGGAGAATGCAGAGGAAATGGTCTAGCGGCAGCTAACCTTTATCGGGAAATATATCCAAATTTGGCACGATATCCTGATTATCGTGTGTTTATCAATGTTCATCGTGCATATTCGGAGGGCAGGATTCCTCACACTCCCGTTCGAGAGGGAAGACCCTGCATTGATTACGATGATCAAGTTTTAGAAGAAATTGAAAACGATCCGACTACTTCGGCGTGAACAATAGAAAAACGAACAGAGATACCCAAATCGACAGTAAACGAGATCACTAGAAGAAATTGAAAACAATTCGACTACTTCGGCGCGAACAATAGAAAAACGAACAGGGATACCCAAATCGACAGTAAACGAGATCACTAGAAGAAATTGAAAACAATTCGACTACTTCGGCGCGAACAATAGAAAAACGAACAGGGATATCCAAATCGACAGTAAACGAGATCACTAGAAGAAATTGAAAACGATCCGACTACTTCGGCGCGAACAATAGAAAAACGAACAGGGATACCCAAATCGACAGTAAACGAGATCACTAGAAGATCTCAATATCACCCATATTACGTGCAACGTGTACAAGTCTTGCTGCCTCGGGACTACGAACAACACGTACGGTTCTGCTGCAGAATGTTGAAAAAATAGAGAGGACCCGAACTTTATAAACAATAGGGTGTTTCATTTTTAGGCAATATTTTTTTTTTTTTTTCGTTGTTATACCAGAAAATCTTATACTAGAAAATAAAAAATATTGCCGACGGGTAAAAAATTTTAAGTCAAATAGCGGCTTAGCTCTTTTAAAAATTCCATTTTGCCACCTAAATAACAGGAAAAAAATTTTTTTTGGTTTAATTGAATTTTTCGCTATTAAAAAATTTTTTTTTAAAAAAACCATCTTATAGCTTTTGAAGGAAATTAAATTTTCTACAAAAATGTTCTTATGGCCAAAGACGTGCAACTAATAGTTTCGGAGTTATAGCGCGTCAAAGATGAACATTTTTAAAAATAGACATTAAATTACATTTAAATTACATTTAACGGGCGGTCCAACTAATGGAAGCCTACAATAAAAGCATAACTGCTGATGAAGAGCAGAAACAATACTTGTTGCAGGTTGTAGCTTTGCACAGAAAATTCCCAAATGCTAACAAGCACACATTAATGTTACCATTTTTAGAAGAATAAAAAAAAATAAATTTTTAGTAACTATAATGACTTATTAATAATAATAATATGAATTTTATTGTTGTATTGAAACTAGAAAATACTTAAATTAAAAATTTTAATACTCTAAAATGTATAAAATAATTAAATTTTTATGTAAAAATAATAAAATGGAATTTAATATCTATTTTTAAAAATGTTCTTTGACGCCCTATAACTCCGAAACTATTAGTTGCACGTCTTTGGCCATAAGAACATTTTTGTAGAGAATTTAATTTCCTTCAAAAGTCATAAGAAGGTTTTTAATAGCGAAAATTCAATTAAACCAAAAAAAATGTTTCTTGTGTTATTTAGGTGGCAAATGGAATTTTTAAAAGAGCTAAGCCGCTATTTGACATAAAATTTTTTACCTATCGGCAATATTTTTTATTTTCTATAAAGTATAAAATTTTCTGGTATAACAACGAAAAAAAAAAATATTGCCTAAAAATTAAACCCTAATAAACAATGTACTGTGGTTGCATAAGAGTACATTTAAAAAGTATGGCTTTATGAACATGCACAATTTGCGTTATTATGCGTTGGAAAATCCCCACTCCATTCGAGAAGAAAGGTCCCAGTACCGTTTCAAAGTAAACCTGTGGACTGGTATCCTAAACGGAAATACAATTGGTCCATTCGAATTACCAGAAAATCTAAACTGGCAAGCTTATTTACATTTTTATCAAACCCACCTACCGCTTCTTTTGGAAGATGTTCCTTTGGTCGCACGCCGAAGAATGTGGTTTCAATATGATGGCTGCCCGGCACATTATGCACATCAAGTTCGTGCGTATTTAAATCAAACCTACCCCCACAGATGGATCGGCCGACTTGGTCCAATTTTATGGCCCCCCAGGTCTCCAGACCTAAACCCCCTAGATTTTTTTTACCGGGGTTGCATAAAAGAAAAGGTTTATGCAAGACCAATAAGTAATATTGGTGAATTACGTCAGCGAATAACTGACTCAGCCCAAGAGATAAACTTGGCAAGAATAGCAAGATGGATAAAGGTGCGATTTCGGTGGTGCTGCTTGAGCTGCGCGACTAGAGACGCTGGCCGCGGCAGCTGTAGCCGCGATGAAAAGATGTTTTCGGTGACGCAGTTCTAGGCAGCCGTTGACTGCGGACTGTAGCATTTTTGTCATTTTAAATGTTTGCGGGGTTTATTAAAAAATATGGATTACGACGATTTGATAACATTAATTTTATTAGAAGAAGAGGAAGATGAAGAAGAATTTTACTAAATGTTATCTAGAAAAAGGTGTAAAGTAGATGAAATGTTTAAAAGACGACGCGAGGAAGGGTATTTTCATTTGTTAATAAATAATCATCTAAAAGAAGATGAAAAAAAGTTTAGGGAATTTTTCCGGTTGAATCCTGATCAATTTCAATTTGTTTTGTCACTAATGGGACATTACAATCCATGGAACAAATTTTGTTAAATATTCCATTAAGGTAAGAAAAATAATTATGCAAGTAATTTTTTTATTTTTAAAAAATAAACTAAAAAATACAAATGCTTATGACCGGCATTGTCAACCTATTTTATGGGAATAATAATATAATAACTCTCTAAACCACGCTTTAGTCGCGCTGCGCAAGCCAAATTGGTTCCATTTGAAACTGTACAAACCAGTGCAGCGGCTGGAGACGCAGCTGCTAGCCGCCGCAGCCAGCCGCGTCACCGAAATCGCACCTTAAAGAGGGCCTTTTTAAAAAGATGCCGCGCCTGCATTCGCCTTGGTTGTGGTCACTTTGAACATATTGTTTGATTTTTTTTTATTTTTCTTAAGTTAAATACATTTTTTATTAACATGATTTAATTTTGTTTAATTTTTAGAATGTTCTCATAAGGTAGGTAAATTAGGTATATCCTTCACTGTAAGTCAATAACAGTGAACTGTTTATTAGAACAATGGGTAGTTTTTAAAAGTACATTAAATGAGAAAACAAATCACTAGCCAGGTTAGTGTAGACCTTTTTTTGTACAGTATGAGGTGTTAAACTTGAGTGATGGAAAATAAAAAAATACGTGTGGCACTCGGGGACTGCCGGGGTAAAGCTATTGCATAGCATTTTTTATCAACTTATGCAATTATAATTATTTATTTATTTTATTTATGCAGTATTTTTTTTCTTTGATATTAATTCAAGTTTTTTCTTTGATAATAATTCAAGTTACACTTTTTGAGCGTGGTGACCGATAAGAAAACAATTTTTTTTCTTTTATTGAATAAATGAGAAGTTAATATTGTTTAAAATATTTTTATTATCTTACAATACATGTAGGTTATTCAGGAATTTGTATCATTGAAACTATAGGTTTATGGTAACTGAAATAAGAAACATAAGTTTGAGACTTAATATCCTCTAAATATCTGGAAAATACCACGTCAATGGTGGTCCCATATTTTGTTGTGGATTCTTGTGGATCATTATTCATTTTCAAATTCAATTTTACCGAAATTGTGTCTAAAAGAGATAGAATCAGTTATGAGCAGTTAGCAGCTAGTCTACACGAATACGTCTAATCGCACGCACACAAACACCGTGCCGAAATCTGCCGAACTGAAACGACGTTAGACGATGCACGGCTTTCAAGGCCGCACCGCTGTGCCGGTCGGAGTGGAGGGTGTTAGGTTTATTTTCGTTACGGAATTTATTTTTCGATTTTACGATTTTTCGATTTTTTGGCTTTTCGATTTTTCCATTTTTCGATTTTTTGATTTTTTGATTTTTTGATTTTTTAATTTTTCGGTTTTTCGATTCTTCGATTTTTCTAGGAGTTACGCTACGGAATTTCTTGATTCGGTCGCCGCGCTCAAAGCTGTACAATAGCTTAATAATGAAATAGTTAACTCTGATAAAATAAAAATTAATATTTTTTCTACACCCGTATTATAATAATGCACTCAAATGCCCATAATCCGTTTCATAATGATACCCATTATGATACAGATTTTTCATTACGATACAGATTTTTAATCAATAAAAACCTACAATTTTTCAATCAAGCATGATGTTTGACGTTTGTCCTAGGTTTTTATGTAATTGTTTTAGTTGTTAAAACGTAGTAAATTTTCGTAGATAGCTAAACTTCGATAATTATAATAAAATGTCTGATATCAGCGATATAGAAGACTCCTCCACACATATCGGAGAAAGCAGAAAATACAGTACAAAATATTTTGTCGCAAAAATCTAGGGAAATACCAATACCCGAAGTAATACCATTAATTACAATTTTGTAGAATTTTTTATAGAAATACGAGTAATTAGTATATAAATATAATATTTATAGGTCTTGATTATTTATCGGGTGTAGAAAAAATAGCGTATGCAACTCTCATGTAATGGCATAAACCATACGAAACTCGCCTTTGGCTCGTTTCGTATCCCGGTTAATGCTAGTGTATTAATAACCATCATTACATGATCGTTGCATAATATACTATTATAAATCTTGCAAAAAAAATTAATATCTAATATTTACGCCAGCCGGGAACATTTGTGATACCAATTTATTAGAAGCCAGAGAAAGCTCTTCTAGTTCTTGTATTGCATAAACGTTCCAGTCCGCAGACGTATATTTAACTCCGCTTCATACTGTGATGTTTGTTTACTTTAAAACAAGTTTATTTATTAATAATTTATTTAAATACTTATTTATTTTATAACACAACTATTATAATTTATATATACTTCGAATGTCTTTAAACTGATCACTATTTATATTTACCACTGTCTATCTACTAATTACTATTTATCTTCACTGGCCATATAACAATTAATTCTGATGGCTCATCCACCAATATTTATATACAAAGTGGTGGTCTAGAATGTTCCTCCACCAAAATTACCAGAATTTACCAGAAACGTTATCACGTTATATTTAGACTAGAAATAGTATCTCGTTGACTCTGGAATGTTCGCGAAAGTGTCTCCACCATAGTCGTCACATAGGTTTGGTCTTAAGGGGTTTAATTATGTATAATAATCGGATAAGTTGAGCCTCAAAGGCCAAATAATACAGAGAGGGACTTGGAGTATTAGAGCATGACTGAATAATGAAATGGCTCACATTACAATACTAATACGAATAGGGTCGGATAAAACCTTCCACGGCTTTCAAAACACCGCACCGCTGTGCCGGTTGGAGTGGGGGGTGTTAGGTTTATTTTCATTACGGAATTTCTTGATTCGGTCGCCACGCTCAAAGCCCGCGATAAAAGCTATGCCATACCTTAATAAATTATTTCTCTGTAAAATAAGATTTGTTTAATGAAATGGCTACTCACAGTTGCAAAATCTAAATCAGAATCTAAGAATTATACATTTTTTTAGCAGTGACACTCGAAAATCTGATCCAAGGAGACGATTTTAACGAATTTCATTAAAGTGGCAATATCTCGAAAACCATCAATTTTTTACTAAGGTCATATTATGTTTTTTTGAAAGCTTATGAGTTGGTGCATCACCCCTTTCGTTATTATCGTTGACTTTCCGGATACCCTGTATAATGACCTCAAGTAATTAAAATTAGTAATAAGTAACAGTAGGGTTTTTTTAATTTTGTAATCCAGCAGTAACTAAAAATGAAAACGTGTTGTTTAAATTAAATATTAACAGTCATATAAATACATATCCATTGCTGGTATCATCTTAAAAACTAATTGCTTTAATAAAATAGTCAAAGGACGATACAAAGTAAGTCAAATATTTATTAAGATCACCGGTCTTATATTTTGACTAAAACGTCGTAAATATTCATTGTATAACCTAAAAATAAAATGAAAACAATCAGTGTAGTGAACTACTGAGGCCCTTCCTATGTGGCCTCTAGAACGAAAGTTTTGATTGACTTGCGGTTTTGATTTTCATGAATAATTACTTCTAACTTAGAACCTTATTGATTTTCAGAATTTTCTGGTTATCCTAAACTACTTTAATATCAATTTTCTTAAAATCCGCTTATGCATTTCTTATGTGAGAATTTTAGGAATTCCAATTATTTCTAACGTCAAAATTCCTAACATTCTCTACATTCCATAAATTGCAAACATTCTATAACGACCTATCAAACAACAGCTGTTGATAGTAAAGGTGAAATTTCTAAGGCGGGTTGCGACCTTCATATTTGCAACTATAGCCATTTTGGAGGCTATTTTTATTCGAAATTAGTCGCCAGGCCTGCCAATTTATGAAGAATATATAAGCAATTTCTTAAAAATTACCTTTGTATGGAGGTATTAACTTAAGCGTACTACTATTTCGCCCCTAGCCACAAAAACACCTTCATCAAATTTACTGGTTCTCTGTCGCAACCCCATAGAATAATTAACCGGCCATTTTATTTGGCAAAAATCAGAATAATGCTTGGCTGTGCCTGTCAAGCATCAACTGTGATGTGTGAATGGCTCTTAAATGTCAAATTATTCAAAAATGTATACTTCTTTGATATTTATTGCAAATAATTTGTAGTGTATCTCAATTCAGGCTTTACATAAATAAAGGTACAGTAAGACAGATAATTTAATGTTTTTATGCAAAGCACTTTTTTATTATATAAAGGAGAGATAGGTAATGCTGGTTTACATATTCAACCAGCGAATTGTAAATAATAATTAGTAAACTCCTAGTCATAAATTTCCTCAATTCATAAAATTTAAAAATTAATCTTCTTACTTTGGGATTTTAATGACTTAATGCGATCAACACATTTCAAATTTTGATCAATTATGATACCGAGGTATTTTGTTGTGTTTTTTATTTTAATTATAAAGTTGTCATTTATTTGTATGTTGAAAGCAGGCCTTTGTAAATTATGTTTCTCTCTATGGATCTACTTTAACACAAAAATAGTTTTGTGGCTATAAGTTGCTATAACCTATCGTTTCAAGACTATTAATAATTTAAACATAGTAAGTAGTAAAACGAGGGGTAAAATAACAATAAATTAAGAGAAATACTTAAAAAGGGCAGGTTTAAAGAGTATTATTACAAGAAAGTATATCCGTTCTGTTTATTATTTATCAAGTATTGTTTGAGGTTGCTTTTGAATACATTTATTGTTTTTGTTTTTTAATTTCTGTAGGCAGTCTATTCAATTTTTTAAACCCTTAATAAAAATTATATTTTGGGAACTTTTAGTGATGGCTTGCCGTACATGAAAGTCAGATTGGCTTCTTGTATTATAGTTGTGATATTACGAATTATATTGAATTTTTTTAATAGATCTGATGCGATGTATGATCTGAACTGAAAGCCAATTTATTTCTATTAACATATTTGCAATACTCATCCTTCTGTCCTTTATTAATAGAATATAAATAGGCGAAATAAGGAGCCCAAATATTTTACACGAGCAGGCTTAAGAGGTAAAGGGGCCAATTATTATTGGATAAATTGCTCTAACAAGTTTTTAAACCCTAATCAAAAGGCGATATAGAATGGTTTTAAAAATCAAGACTTGTGAAAATCATCACATGGTTGAACCTAAGTAATGCCAATCCTTTACAAAATAAAAAATTCAACGTCCTAAGGGGTCTATTCTGTAAGAATTCCTTCATATTTAACAGCCTTGACTAATGTAATGCCCTTTTGCAATTCGATCCATATGGTGTCATGTCAATCATCCTGTATTTTCGTATTTTTTTTTCAATTATTAAAAATACTTTGTTTATTTTAATTAAATAATTCGTATTTTATAAATAACGATCTATAATGCATTTATGTAGCCGATACAAATGACGTATGAAATCAACGATAGAAATGTATTCATAATTTTGACCAAAAATGAAATTATCCAATCAAAGCCGGATTATAATTCGGTTATTTGCGATAGCCACTTTATTCACATGGTAATTCGTTAATTATTATTTTATTGGTTCTATATAAATTTGGAATTTGATATTCGGAAAGCGAAATTGCATTTTATAGATATTTGATCAATTAAAATGTTCTATAGATATTATATGATATTAGTTTATTGGGCTTTATCATAAAAAAAATAGAAAATATTTTTTTAAATAAAAAAGGGCTTATATGTAATGAAAAAATTATAACATCTGACATCGTGACGTCTAATATGTCAGTGAAAGATTCTGAAAAATACTATAAACTATACAGTTTAAAACTGCAAGAAAAACTTGATAACTATTGCAAATATAGCAAGTAACCAACAATTAACCAATGTACTTGTTATTAAAATAAATTACTGTTAAAACCAATTTTTAAATTTTTAATAATTTCTATGGTTTCGTCTACTGAATGAAACAATGTTTAATTCAAAATATCTAATGTGATTCAACATTGAGATCTTGAATTACTCTAATACCGAGTATAATATATACGCGTACTATTATCATTTACTCTGGAAAGATAATCCCCAAAAGCCTTTGGGATTTTATAAATATTTTTTAAAATCTTTCTTATTTCTACCAGTTTCGTGGTTTACAAAATTTTGTATAATTTTTTTTTTTAATTTTAGGTTTATTAATAATACATTTAAGTTTGTTAGCATTTATTATAATTAGCCTTAGATTGTTTATAGACAATTTGAGCATTTTCAGTTTTTAAGGTTTAAATGGACCCGCATGATGGCCCTACATGAATATAGAAAACTATTAACATATCTACTGGAATTTAAATCGGAAACAAACTTTCGCTAATACTCACTAGATGCTACATGGAAATGAGCGTTTTTGTTATGCACTATTGCCATATCTACACCAGTCATTTTTCGTGTTTTTGGTCTGTATTTAGTGTTGTTTTTGTGTGACTTGTTTTATATTTTATTTATCATTGAATTTTTGTGTTTATTATTAAAAATGCCACCTGTACCCAAAAAAGTTAAAAAGAGGCTACATTTAAAAAAGAAATTATATAGGAAATAATTACTACATTTACATTTTTTACATTAAAAACCCTGATTTCTATCACAATCGAAATAGATAGGTAGAATTATTGTAGATTAAAAAAATTGTTAATTTTTCTATAACGCCTGCAAGAAAAGTACAATAAATTAACGTAAAATTAGGTTACGTTAGAAGTTCATAAAATAAGCACACATATTTTCTTCCTAAATACCTAGGTGTTTCTTATTTTCATAGTAGTACCTACCTTTGCAAATAAACTAATTCAAATATTATTTTAAACGTAAGACATCTATTAATTCTAAATTTTTATTTGAAAAAAATGTTAGCTTATTATAAATAGTATTATTATTAAAGTGATAAATATAACAATTTACAGGGTCTTTGATTGGAAATAAAGAATTTGGCGTACATTTGACAACGTGGACCGATCTCCGATCATTCACTGAAATAGTGCACAAAGGTAGAAAACAAAAGTATCTGATCAGGTATAGTCTGGTTCACAAGTGCCATTTCCCTCGAAACCTGTCCTCCAGCACCGAAAATTATGATTTTGGGCTCATTCGATTCGGAATGGCATCTAGAACATTCTATCAAAATTCCAAGAGGGGCTGAAAAAAAATGCAAAAGTTATAAACAATAAAGTAAAATAAAAAATAAGGGTTTGGTTTTTTTGAAATATTTCAAAAACTATTTGAGATAATCGAAATTTGAAAAAAGAACCTTAAAGAGCAGGAAATTTCCTAAAAAAAACTCCTACCTCCCGGAACTGTACCAACAACCCTTATAATTTTAATTAAGCGGCGAAAATAACAGTAAAAACGCGTGGTTCGGCTGCCGCGCGCATCGCCCCAATCTGACACATGAACTAAAAAAATAATTTTAACTGATTAAATATTAATATTAAGGAATAAAAAAATTTGGGTACTAAGTAGACATATGAATAAACAATAATCCGTAAACAAAAAATTTTTATCACTATTTTTTTATTAATTATGCTTTTGTTAATTAGTTAATTTTCACCATTTTAATGTTGACATAAAAACGCTGATTATTTCAAAACAAGAAATCTAGAATTTTTTTTGATTTTTTTGAGCTATTGTTAAAAGGTTTTAGAAGAGATCCACGTTGGAAAAATTCAAAACTTTTGATTTTTCACTTTTTTATTAACAATCAAAGGGTATTAAAAAATTATTTATGTAAATAAAGCCATTTTTTTCCAATTATTATTAATATTTTGTTTTCTTATTGATAAAAGCCATATAACAATAATTTTTTTTTATTTTTAAATAACATTATTTAAATAATTGTTATAAAAAAAATGCATTGTTTATTATATTTTTGAAAACTTTTTCTTTGGAACTTTATCCTTGATGAAAATAATGATTTAAAAAAAAAATTAAAATCAATCAAAATTTTTGAATTTTTCCAACGGGGATCTCTTCTAAACCCTTTTAACAATAGCTCAAAAAAATCAAAAAAAATTCTAGATTTCTTGTTCTGAAATAATCAGCGTTTTTATGTTAACATTAAAATGGTGAAAATTAACTAATTAACAAAAGCATAATTAATAAAAAAATAGTGATAAAAATTTTTTGTTTACGGATTATTGTTTATTCATATGTCTACTTAGTACCCAATTTTTTTTATTCCTTAATATTAATATTTAATCAGTTAAAATTATTTTTTTAGTTAATCTAACGTGGAAATTTTAAAGCATAATAAGGTTTTATTCATTTATTTTTAAATACGCTCAATATAGTAACATAATTTTTTTGTTGAAGGCTTATAAGTTTTTTATTCTAATTATATTCAACAAGTTTTATAAAAAAAATACGTATGAATAAATGATTTATGAGTATATTAAAATATTTTTCTTTTGTGCCAAAACTGTAAATTCAGAAAATTTCAAAAAAATTGCACATCTTTATTTTAGCAAAATAAATCATTTTACAAAAAATAGTTCAAATCGCTAGAGCAGTTTTTTAGTTTTATATGTGGAAAAAAAGTTTTTCTTGGTTTTCTCAAAAACCACTCGAGCGATTTTGATTAAAATTTGGGAAGATAGGGGCCGGCCAAGATGAGATTGGTACAGCCACGTGCTAGACGCTGCGCGAAGGTGTGACGGCAGAGGCGGACGTTTAGTAATTTGTATTACCTTTTTTATTTTAAATTATGTATTATGATTAATTACTAACTAGGTACTATGATGTGAATTTTATTCAAAATCATTTTTATATATATATGTGTGTGTATATGTGATAATAAAATAAGACAATATTAAAATACTTATATATTACAAAAATACATATAAATAGAGACACAAATCTAATTTTCGTCCGATTCTAAATCAGAGAGCTGTTGTACTCCTAAACTTACATCACTGTCTTCATCCTCTGACCAACTTTCATCCGATGATCCAGTATTTACGGTGTAGATAATATTTCTGCCTTCAGATCGGTAGTGAATCATTTCTTTAAGAAATTGTATTCTTTTGAAACGAATATCGTATTTTTCAATCAATACGCTCCTATTGTCTTCTGTCTTTCTCCACCTACAAGTAACAAATCATTAATATTCTGTTAAATAGATCAGTATATTCTACTTACCTAAAACCAATAGTGTATCAGTTTTCTTAAAGTTTCTTTGCCTCCACTGAAATCAAGTTGACGATCATGCATCTTCTGCAAAATACCTAGAATTAGTTAAAAATAGTGTGTAATTATAAATGAGATGTTTATGGAGACAAGCTTAAAATACTCACCCTTAAGAGTAGGTGATCGCTTTTCATTTGAATAAAAATTGTATATAATAGTTTTTACTTCTTGGATGTTCGCAGGATTTAATTCGTTTTTTTTTCCTTTTGGCCTGCGCTTACGCGGAGTTGAAAAAGATGAGCCGACTACATTGGCATCTACTGCTCTGCCTTCCTTTTTAATTCTTTGCAAAGTATTTTTACTAATACCAGTTGCTGCCAAACAGAGTAAGCGAATAAGTAAAGTTTTTTTTTTATCTTTTGAAGCATATGCTTTTATAATTATTAAAAAACTAGCTCACCCATCGAACTTCGTATTGCCTAACAGTCATTTAAAATGTTAGCATGGCTTATTTATTTTACAGACAAATACAGAGACCTAACAACACTTTTCTACCTCTAATTTTAACCTACATTAGAACAAATTTTGTATAACATAAATTACCTTGAATATCGGATTAAATCCGTGTTCTTCGGTAATGTCTGTTCCAAATGAAGTCATTTAAAACCAGTCATTGTATATATAATTTTTTTCAATGAATTTTTTGATATTTTAATAGTTATTTTGCTATTCAGGGTGGAGACGAATTCTATAAATAAAAGATCGCATTTAACTCGTTCTAGCCGTTCTTCAGTTATAAATGGTGTAACTAACCCTACTTTGTTTTATTTATTAAGATTAAACCGAAAATAAGATTATTAATTACAGTTAATATATATACAGGGTGTCCCAAAATTAGACGGTCATATTTTAACAGCGTAATCTACATCCTAAAATAGGAGTAAAAGTTCATATAAACATAGGTCCGAAAACGTTTCGTTTTCGAGATACAGGGTGTTACAAGTGAAGTCCTGATGGCATATTTTTGTAAAGATTTTTAAAATTTTCTTTAGTCAGCGGTTTTTCCAAAGTAAAAAAAATAAAATTTCTGATTTCACAGACGTACTAATTATTGTTTACATTTTCGAATAACTTATCATGAAACTGTCAAATGTTTTTTTCTTGAAAATGGTGCGTCCTAGCGAGATGCAACATAAGTAACTTTATTGTAAAGAAATCATGGGTTTTTCAAATTTATAGTCAAAAATGGTAAAAACTGCCAACAAAAAAAACTTAGGGTAATTTTACCCTAAGCCCCCCCTAATTTACCTACCTATGAAGATGATCAAAAACTGGGGTTTAGTCCAAATAGAGCGTAAAAAGTTAAGCATTTTTACCAAATTTCACTTAGTTATCTTTAGACGTTTAGAAAATATTTACAAAAGTGTGTCATCAGGACTTCACTTTTAACACCCTGTATCTCGGAAAAGAAACGTTTTCGGACATATGTTTATATGAACTTTTATTCCTATTTTATGATGTAGATTACGCTGTTAAAATATGACCGTCTAATTTCGGGACACCCTGTATATATAGAGGTGAAGCTACCTGTGTCAGTCCCTATTTTGTACGCCCGTTTTGGCCATAATTACCCTTGATTTGATATTAATTATGTATTGTCTACATAATAGATCAATTTGAATATTTGACTTCCTATTTTCAAATTCTGGGAATTGCGTATTAACAGGTATACAATAATACCTATTAAGAAATAGAGGACTTATTTAAGTACCAATTTACCAATATTATTATTAAATTACATATATTAAATACATAATAAATATTTATTAATGTAATCATTGATTGCAAAGCTCTTGTCTACGCAATGGATTCAACTTGAATATTTGAAATTTTAGTATCATTGGTAAAAGCTTATTTTTCAATCTAGGTGATCGCTATGGTTTCGATAGTTTCGACGTTTTAGAAATATAAAAATCGGCATATTTATTTTGGGGAACTTATGGAACAATTATTCAAACCTTCATAATTATGGGCAATCTGTTATATGTTAAACGGTAATCAGATGGTTTTAAAAGCAAAATTTTTTTTGATGAAATAGGTAAATATTTTAAATATTAATTATAAAAGAAACTGTTGATTCGCAATACTATTAACAAATGTTTGTTTCTAAAACAATTGTTCTTCAGTTAATTTAGTATTTGCATTTGCAATTTACAATTTTTTTATTAAATCTTATAAATTATGAAAACCTTCTCGTTATTATGAATGTATAATTCTGATTGTAGATAATTATATGCTCGTGGAATTATTGCACTAGCCGCCAACGCTTCTAACGGTTCTTACTACTTGTTATGTATACGACTGTTATAAAATAAATGCTATATTATCATAGTCACCGATAATTTTTTAGAGAAATTTGAAATCCTTCATTTGCTTCTTTTTCCATACATTTAGTAATATTATATATAATTTCTCTTGTTTGACTATTAAGGGACCTCCCTTTTAATTCGATTCTCTTTGGAGCCATTACAACAACAAAAGCACAATACTTATATGTAAATATAAATCACAAGGCACTATAATTATATAAAATTGTCACTTTTCGCACTCTATTCACTTCTATTCACTTTGTATATACTCGACCCAAGTTACGCCACTGAATGACTAAGTTTGGCTTCACCGAGCGTCGTTGCTAGGCAACAGCCAGTGCGCAACTTTTGTCGTCGCCATGTTGTGTACCAAACTCATCTTGGCCCGGCTCTACTAGCCAAGATCACATATAAACTCATGAATTTTTTGAAAATTTTTGAATTTGTAGTTAATTTTTCCGGAGGTCCACAAACTTTAAGTTAATTTTAACCAATGTAAGTTTTTTAGGTGTTGACTGGTTTGTTTAATCTCATTGGTAATTCAATTGGATCTACTTTTATTATTGCCATCAAAAAAATGGATATCATTGGAGACTCCCAAACGATTCTGTTGAATTGTGGATCCTTCTGTTTCAACCGTCCCTTCGAAATATTTGAATGTAGCGAAAACCACTTCTGATGAAGGTAAATCGTCTAGGCAACACCGGACTTTATAGCGGATCTTTCGGTTTGATGGTGGCATCACATAAATCGTTTTATCGACACTTTAGATCCTCGATATCCGCCCCTGCCATCTACAAAAATACTCGGAGCACAATAAAATATACTCGCGTAGAAATTGCAGCGATATTTTTCTAGGTGACGTTTCAAAGTGACGAAAGTTCGATGCTAGAGAATAGAATGGACGTTTTTTTTAAAGTGTTATGTGATCGATTGAGTGGAACCATGCCGGTTTATTTGGATTTGCTTTGTTCTGTGACAGCGTAAAAGGAAGGAAGCTTTTTTATATTTGTTCAGCGGTATTTTGATACATCCAAGTTCTTTCGTAAAATATATATTTCCGTTTTCGTAAATATCAAACAAACAATATTTATAGAGGATATCTACTTACCAAATTAAGATATAACCTAATTTTAAACCAAAAACTATTTAAATAAAAATTTGCAAAAACGAAATTATTATTCACTAAAAATTATTAACAGTATAATTCTGGAAAAAATGTCTTTTTTTTCCTATAAAATAAAGGGATTTCCGATAAGAATTCCCATTTCAATTATAAAAAAAATATTTATTTATTTCCAACAAAATTATTTATTTCAATTCAAAGTAGTTACAAACTCTGCGATTATTTGTGAACAATAATATCTAATAAATGCCCACCTCGACTCTGTCTGCAAATTATCATTCTTTTAAGGAAGTTTTGCATTTGTTCTAGGCACTGGAAGGTAAAAAGTGCATGCAGACCTTGCCGAAAATCGAGGAACATAAAAGTTAATTCTTTCTAATATGGCGGAATCATCAATTTTATCAGTCAGTAACTTAAATAGAAACAGCACAGAGTCACAAAAACGACGAGCTGATAAGCTATTAACTGCGTGTCTTTGCAAAAGAGAATTATGAGGCGTTCCGATCGCAGGGTAGACACCATCAATTTTAAAGCTTAACAGTTTTAAAAGTCGTCTTTGGTTAATAAAATGGATTCCAAACTATAGAATCATACTCAAGTTTTGACCTTATGAATGCATAGTAAGAGGGTGGTGGGTGTAGACGGATTGGTTAAGTCTCGACTAGTCCGTACAACAAATCCGTAAAGACGAGAAGCAGCGATATAATAGTATTTGTCCACGACCACTTAATAATAAATCAATATTCTACCTCCTAAATAAGAGCATATAGTACCCATATATCATGGAGTGAATTATGATAATTCACGCTTTTGTAATTCTGGCACATTCCGATAGATAACTAAAGATAGGCGATACTTTTCATAACGATATTTTCTAGATCGAAAAATCAAAAATTCGAAAAATCTAAAAAAAATTTGAAAAATCGAAAAATCGAAAAAAAATCGAAAAATCGAAAAATCGAAAAAAAATCGAAAAAAAATCGAAAAAAAAAAATCGAAAAATCGAAAAAATTGGAAAAAATCGAAAAATAAAAAAAAACGAAAAATCGAAAAAAAATCGAAAAACAAAAAAAAATCGAAAAATCGAAAAAATTGAAAAAATCGAAAAAATCGAAAAAAAATCGAAATATCGAAAAATAAAAAAAAAAATCGAAAAATCGAAAAAAAATTTGAAAAATCGAAAAAAAAAAATCGAAAAATCGAAAAAATCGAAAAGTCGAAAAATTGAAAAATCGAAAAAAATCGAAAAATCGAAAAAAAAAAATCGAAAAATCAAAAAAAAAATCGAAAATCGAAAAAAAAAATCGAAAAAATCGAAAAATCGAAAAAAAATTTGAAAAATGAAATAAAATTTGAAAAATCAAAAAAAAATCGAAAAAATCGAAAAATCGAAAAAAAAAAATCGACAAATCGAAAAAATCGAGAAATCGAAAAATCGAAAAATCGAAAAAAATTTGAAAAATCGAAAAAAAAAAAATCGAAAAATCGAAAAAATCGGAAAAAATCGAAAAATCGAAAAATTGAAAAAAATCGAAAAAGCAACAGTTAGTTACCTATGTTTAATAAAAACTTTCCATTCACACTTAACTTTTATTTAATAAAGAAACCATAATGGTCGTGGACAAAGTATAGTATTAGACTCGCAATTTATGGCCATTATTCACTCGGGTGACTTGCGCCCCTCACCTACGGCTCGGGACGCAAACGTCACCCTGCGTGAATAATGGCTACCATAAATTGCTCGTTTAATAATATACTATTATATGCGGACCAAACGATAATTCTCTATCGAACGTAACACCTAAATCTGTAATAGTCGTTGGTCTTTGGATGATTGTGTTGTTAATGATGTAAATAAATATTATAGGATTAGCGCTAAGACCATATGACATGACAAAACATTTCGCGACATTAAGTGATAAATTGTTTCTCAGACACCAGTATTCAACTCTATCAATTTTAGCTTGAAGACGTTCGGATTTGTGAGCAATGGTCAAACACAATTTTAGATCGTCGGCATATAACATACAATTAACATCAATTATATCAGTGATATCGTTAATAAATAATATAAATAATAAAAGGCCCAGATTCGAACCCTGTGGCACTCCTGATTTTGCGATATACTCAACTGATTTGAAGCCATTTATATACACATACTGTTTACGGCTTTGAAGATAAGTTGTAAATAGTTTTAGAAGCGAATTATGAAATCCGAATAATTTTAGTTTAGTGAGCAAGGTTCCGTGATCCAATGTGTCAAACGCCTCAAAATCTGTGTATACGACGTCCGTTTGCTTTTTACCGTCAATATTCTCGGCAATGATTTGTGTTACGTTAACAAGATTAGTTAGCGTTAACGTTGTTGTACAAAACCATGTTGATGCAATGAAATTTTACCGCTAACGTACAAATTAATATCGCGATACAATAACACCTCGAACACTTTCGAAAAGTTACAAATTATAGATATCGGTCTATAATTGGTTACATCATTCTTATCTCCCTTTTTGAATATAGGACACACTTTCGATGTCTTCCACATATCTGGAACGGTAGATGTTTTAAGACATATAACAACACCATTAGAGGATAAGCCAGGGCATGTGCATAGTCTTTACTCAGAAAAGCCGGAATATTATCAGGACCTCTAGTTTTATTTGCTTTTACTTTCTTTAAAGCATACAGAATGAATGATTATTGAAAGAATTTACTTTCCACCCACTTGTGTACGAATATGCTACTTTCCGCAGCAGCTGTCACAAAATGTCAAAAACATAATTTCTATTTTGATCTATGTAATGTCCATATTAATACTAAAATCATATCGATTTCAATAATTTAACAATCATATCGATTGTTAAATTATTGAAATTGTTGTAAATTAGATCCTAGATATTTATCTTTAACAATTATTATTAAAATAATTTTAAAATAACTAGACATGTTTGCTTTTTATTCTGGTTAAACACATAACCGATTAGATCATTCATTTGACGCAAGGCCTGTTGGCTCAGATGGTTACAGTGTTAAACTTATCAACTTTGCCATTTGAGACCTGGCGAGCGACTGCGTTCAAATCCTGGCGGGGCCAGAATTTTTTGTGTTTTTTATTTTTTTTTGTTTTTTAATTTTTTTTTGTTTAGAAAATATGAAAATTAAATAAATACGATTATTGTTGATTATTTTTTAAATACATTTTAATTATTATAATAACCTGGTTTTACATTTTTGATGAAATTATTTTGTGGTCGTAGGAAAAATATTGTACATCACTTGTGTGTAAAGTGATTTTTCACACTCGTGTGATAGTCGCACTCGGCTTGTGCCTCGTGCGACAATATTTCCCGCTCATGTGAAAAATGTCACTTTCCACACTCGTAATGTAATATACAATTTTTTAAGATACAACAAGAAACATTTACAGGGTGTCGTCGGTTTATTTTTAATCCAAAGCTCCGGGAACGGAAGTTTACTCTAAAACCATTCGAGATATTCATGTCAAATTTTGACAATAAAACAATATCAATTTTACCATGGTATTTGCTTTGGTCATGCAAAGTTCCTTGAATTTTTTCTTCAAATTTAAGCGTGAACCCATTTTTAAGATATCATGCTCTCTTCATCTAGTAATTGAAAGGCATTATCATCAATGCCCTCATCTAAAAATAAAAACTTTCTTGTTCAGCTGGTTTTACAGAGGCGAATTGCGAAACGTTCTGATTTGACCATTTCAAAGCACATTTAAATACTTTTTAAAATTTTATTTTTTAAGAAACACCCTTTTATTGATATATTTATGATACAATTAATATTTACTTATACAGGTGAGTTTCCATTTACCATTTAGAAAATACAACAGAATAACTGTGGGTTTATACAACTTGATTTAGTTTTAAGCATACCTATACATAAACGTCAAAATAAAAGAAAAATCAATACATTTTAATGCACCTATTTATCAAGAATAACATAAGCATACACATTGATTTTATGTCAAATCTATGTTTATGATAATGATTATGCTTAAAACTAAATCAAGCTTCATAAACACACTATAAGTATTGAATACCTACTATAATTATCAGAGAAGACTGTTTATCTGAATGGTAAATTTCTATAAGAGACATGGGTTTTTTTCCACACCAATACCAAACATTTAGGTAGAGCAATTTTAAAAAAATTTAAAAAATAAATTTTCGGCAAATTCTTCGCCATTAATCGTAACGGTTCGGTACATTTATTATTAACCTGTTTTAATGTGGTTGTTAGAAAAATATTACTATTTTGCAGATTCAGTTTGCTAGTTTTACGGTGGTAGTTATAAAAATGTTACTAGTAAAGGTCTAACTGCGGTAGTAATAAAAATTACTGATTCAGTAAGAAAGGTTTACTGTGATGGTAATACGAATAATAGTAATTCTATTTCTAACTGGAGTAGTAAAAAAAGTATTACTGCGCGGTAAGAATTTGGACTGTAAAACTTATATTACAGTCCTAGTAACACATCTAACAGTTGTTGTTAGACAATCTAACAGTAGCAGTAAAAAGTTTTACAGCCACAGTAAACTTTTTAGTAGTAACACTTTCTTACTGAAGCGTTTTCCTTAGTGTAGTTTCGTGTGAAGAAGTCCCTCAGAGATCGGTTTTGGGGCCAACGTTGCAACGAGGTGCTAGAATTAAACGTCGCAAGGGGAGTCACTCTGGTGTCTGGTGCTGATGACCTTGCTATCGTAGTAATACTAGTAGCTAAAACCAAAATACTATTGGAAACCATGTCAACAATAGCATCCAACATATTAAAACATAAATTTGAAGAAATGTGAAGATGGTACCTTAAAAACCAAAAGTGATAATTCTAGCAGGAGAAAGGAAACTGAACTCTTTAGAGGTAAAAATAGGAAACGGCTCTTAGCAGCCAAAATGACATAACATATATGGGAGTACGAATCGACAAAAACACTAGAATGACGTGACATGTTGGACAAGCATGATTAAAAGCGACGAAAAAACTGAAAACAATGTCCAGAATTACCCCGAATATCTTTAGACCAGTAGCATCCTAATGGAAAATACTGGCAAGTGTGGGAGGGGAAGCTAGTACAACATCTATACTAGCAATGGTTGGATTACCACCAATATCTAAAAGTGGGGGGAAGTATGTATATATTCAAGAATGGATAAGAAAACAAAGCGGTGCCAAGGGAAACAATTATGCAGAAATGAAATGAGATGTGGATCTATGGAGTGTAGGCGATAACAATACTAAACAAAAAATGTAAATTTGACAAATTAGTGTAGGTGAGGAGTGTAACGGGGGAAACCACGCTTCGTCAACGTTGTGCAAATTCGAATAGATATTAAACGAAATTCAAATCTTAAGCACACGCTAAGTCGAACCGGAGAAATGTTTTTATGAAAATTTAATTCGCAATATTTTCCGCGCGAACAACAAGCAGCTCAACCAGACAGACAGAGTCTGGCTGGTGACGTGGTGACAGATCTAATCACAATCTGTTTTCTCGTTAAAGGATTCCGGTTGTGCATACGGAATATACAAGCCCCCGGACTTGTTATTAACTTGACACGGGTTGGATATTATGCAAATTTCGGGGTGGAAATTTCTGAAGAGAAAGAATGCTTGCGATCAAATTGTCATCAAGGTGTCATGCGGTTAAAGGGATGATTTGAATATTTTAGACGCGGTTGCGAATGAATTTTCATATTTTAATTGGAATACGTTGTTTATTCGTTGCTTGAGAGTGTGTGTGGAATAAACATCTGGGGAGTCAAACCTTACTTTGAATAAACCAATTTAGATCGTCTTTAATTCATGGTGCAATTTTAGATTCAATGGCATAACATATTTACCTCAACTCCAAATGTGTGGGTCTTTGATTTAATTGAAAAATTCATTGAAAAGCTTCTTCCCAGCTCAGTAGATTGGCTATGTTTGTATGGGGATACTACTTTAAAAGTCGCTTCGAGAATTCATAGAAATTCATAGAAATTCATAGAAATTCATAGAAATTCATAGAAATTCATAGAAATTCATAGAAATTCATAGAAATTCATAGAAATTCATAGAAATTCATAGAAATTCATAGAAATTCATAGAAATTCATAGAAATTCATAGAAATTCATAGAAATTCATAGAAATTCATAGAAATTCATAGAAATTCATAGAAATTCATAGAAATTCATAGAAATTCATAGAAATTCATAGAAATTCATAGAAATTCATAGAAATTCATAGAAATTCATAGAAATTCATAGAAATTCATAGAAATTCATAGAAATTCATAGAAATTCATAGAAATTCATAGAAATTCATAGAAATTCATAGAAATTCATAGAAATTCATAGAAATTCATAGAAATTCATAAAAATTCATAGAAATTCATAGAAATTCATAGAAATTCATAGAAATTCATAGAAATTCATAGAAATTCATAGAAATTCATAGAAATTCATAGAAATTCATAGAAATTCATAGAAATTCATAGAAATTCATAGAAATTCATAGAAATTCATAGAAATTGCCTAACAACAGCCAGTATTAATTATTTGTGGTTTAAAACAAATTCTTGGCAAAAAGATCCTGGCTACTTTGCTAAAACGTGGGTATAAATAGGTAAAAAAAACATGTTTTTTAATGATCATTTGTGTTGTACCTTATCGGAATTGCACAAAAGACTCCAAGAAATGTAGGGTAGATTCTTAAGCGTCTTCGTAATGACCCCGAGGGGAAAACATTTTGTTAATTGGCGTTTTTTCGACTTAATCCGGCGAAAAATTGGTCCGGTGCTAAAATCACTCTTCCGCCAATTTTTCCATCCTACCCTAGGAAATATTCCAGTAAATCAAGCTGAAAGGTAATAATGTCATCCAATTAGGATGTTTATATGAAAATACACCCACCCCTGTTGTTCCGATATCATCGAGAACAGGGCCGGGTTGAGAATATTGTAAGAGTTTGTAGGAAGGTAAAATTTAAAAAACTTTTCTTTCGATAAAATATAATATAGTAATAATAATTAATTAGGAATAATATTTATAAATAAAGTATACGTAAATTAAAAAAACAATGAATAAAAAATTATACACCTGTCAGTTTTAACAGGTGTAGCTTTTTGACGGAAAAATCGCAATTTTCAAAACAAAAACTGTTCACGAACTCTAATGTTGGCGTTAACTAAATAATAAAAAAATTCCCATATGATGTGGAATTTAATGTTACTATATCTATTTGTTTAATACGTATTAAGGTTTATTATAATTAATTGTAGTGAGTGCTAATTAAGAATAATAATAATTATAGAAAAAAAAACAATTAAAAAATCCAAAATACTATCTTCCTCCCTCCATGTCTTATTTTTTACCTCGATTTAGTTAAGTACTATACCATCAAAAATACTTTTCCTATCTTTTTTTGATGTTATTTTAATACATTATTTCGCTTCTAAATATCTCTTCAGTTACTATGAAAAGTCATAATTCAACAATCCCAAACCTTAAGGTTTAATAGATGACATGAGAAATTAAAATTTAATCCAAATATTCTTTAAAAAAAATCACCAAACCAACAATAAAAAAAAAAATAACGGACAGGACTAAGAATATAGGAGAAAAAATGTTTAGTTTAGTAAGACACACCCCCAATCTGTACCAAAAGTAAGCTATAAAAAAGTAAAATACAATATCAAATGTAAACTGATTTAAAAAAATTTCTTGTAGTAATCTTATAACGTAACTTAAAAGGAAAAATAACCATTTTAATAAATACTGAGGAAGGCACTGATCAGTGCTGAAAGCTTTAACCAAACACACACAGTTTTTATTTTAAAGTATTAAACATGCAGTTACAATCTACATGCACCTAAATGTGGAATGGCTTTAAATTCGAAATTTGGTTGATTTCGTATAAAGTTTTTGAACAAATCTTTGATCGTAATTATGCTAAGGTGTAATGTTCCAAGTCGTTTAAATGATATTAAATTTAATAACTCATACATATTAACAATTTGTATGACTGTATCTTTTATAAAAATACTATTTTTCCATGTAAATTGGTTTTGTACCATAAAAATGTTATTGCTTCAATTTTAGGAGCTAATAATATTGTTTTTTTTTTTTCGAATTGTTCTATTAGCGATACTGCTAATGAATTTGTGGTTTTAATAGAGTTTTTTAAATTTATTTTAATTGAAGCTGTTAAATCAGTTTCTCTTAATGAACGTTCCCCATCACTGGCGCCAAAATTTCCAGTTATTGCTTTAAATATTGAACACATTCCATTAATTATTTATTCTTTGTGAATGCGGTAAAATTTCATTTAATCTAATGTTTATTTTATCTTTTAAAAATTGTAGTAATTTAAAATAATTTGAATTATCTGTCTTTGTTTTGCTGTAGTCCAATGATTTCGTCAAGCAAATGTCTCAAGTCATAAAATACATTATTAAATGGTAATAATTTATTACTTTTACATTAAGGGTTTACCCTTCTTGAGCTTTAGCTCAAGAATTTTCAAGGGTAATACCACTTGTTGTTTCTTTGGAAATGATGCGTCTACATTTCACGAAATAAAATCCTCCTTAAGTTCAGTCGAGTGGTATTTTGTTGAGTGAAATTTGCATAATTTGTAAGGAAACAACAAAATGTTCTCAAAAACAAAAAAAATTCTCACCTCGCGTGTTATTTAGAAAGATTATTTTTCAATATAAACAACATTTGCTTTGTTTCCGTAAGATGAATTTGATTTTGTATTTAAAATGTATATATCAACAATCAAAAAGGTCCTTGTCCAATTTTCGTCACTTCTTCGACAAACTTCACATTGACGCATAAACCATTAAGGTGGAGTGGAGTAAATATCAAGATGGGATAAATGCGATAGTAAAAACCTAATTTCCACAAATTCATCAAAACTACTTTCCTACCGACGCCGGTGGCGGCGCCATCTGTTGCATATACTTACTTTTTCGCGCGTGAGTCGCTCAAACGAAATTATTTTGGTTTATACGCATCATTAGCCGACAAGTGCTCGAACATAATACGTGAGGTCACTAAACAAACTAGATAAGAATGGTAATAACTCATGGTATAAAAAATAAAAGGTAGGATATCAACAGTGTCAAAAATAGGACGGCCACGCGCATAACGTCACGCGTAGAGTTAGTATAGGCGCGAATTTAAAAATACTGACGAAGTGTGAGGAAAATATATGTTACTTACAGAAACTTGATGAATATTAAGGATAATATTTTAGAAATTACATGAAATATAGTTAAGGAAAGAACTATGAAGGAACATAATGCAAATACATACATAAAAGATATATTTTTTTGAACAGTTTTTCCTTTTTTATTTAATGATTTATTTTGATTATACAAATTCGACTTCTAAAGGATAGTTTTTATAACCAGGATAATGAAATAAAGGGTATCTTTACAACTCGAAATTGGGGACATAGAAAAATGTACCAAATACAAATAACTGCTACATGAAATATGGTGGGTACATATACAAAATTAAAATAAAATGTCCCTGCATTTTTCCTGGATCTAGTCACTGGCAGTTTTTTAATTCATTCATCAAGTACAAGTCGAAAATTTTTTTTTGTGATATTTACAATTTCACTTTTACTTATATTGCGAAATTATCCTTCAAAGGGTAGAGTCTCCAGTTTAGAAATCACACTGGTTCATTTACAATTACACATTATGTGAAGTTCTGATTTGAGGTCCCTAATTGGAAGGTTGAAAATGCTTCGTATACATATGAAAATTTATCTGCAGAATCACAAGCCACTGCAAAGGCTGCGTCATGTCGAATTTTCTTGAGAAGGAGGGTAGAATTGACTATTTAGCATATTTGTTTTAATAAAAGGCTCATAGATTTTAAGAATTTTAGTCAAGGGAACGGCATGCTCCCCTGGGCCTCCACTAGAGCCGCCCTTGGGCTACTCCTTACTTCTGACTAAGCTCTTACTGTCGAGGATAACGAAAAACCATGATATCTTTCTTGAATCCTTTCCTTTAATTGTTACTGTTACATCTGTACCGCAATTTTTCAATGTTCTTTACTAAAACCACTCACAGAGAACATAGTTTACAACATAATATAATACAAATATTTGCTTAATATCTTATAAATCACTATAAACGATTCACAAATTACTGCAACATGCGTCTGTTATATAATATTTATTTCGCGCCAACTCTACTAACTCTACGCATGACGTCAGCGCCGCCATGACACCATGCGCGCTATCCCCCCCTGGTAATAACTCATGTCCTTTCAAGGTAAGTTTATTGAAGTATTGTTTGTAGAGCTAACTATATGTTTTGTTAAAATTAATGCATTCACAATACTTTTGTAATATTACATATTACATTTGCCCCGTCCCAAATAATTCGTGGGCAAAATTTAATATTACACTTGCTCCTCTTTTTTTTCACGTTATGAAGTGGTGCGCTGCTATAAACGAAAAAGTGAAGACTCAAAATATTCTGAAGCTGAAGTCCAAATAGCTGTGCAGGAGTGTCGAGCTGGCCGAATGAGCGTCTACAGGGCTTCCAAAATCTACGACATACCATACTGTACAATATACAGTCGTATAAAAGGACTTAGAGGAGTAAAAAAGAAAAATAAAGGACACCTAATTGTTTTAGGTAAAGAAAAAGAAGAGGATTTAGCTAGATGCTTAGCTACTCTTGAAAAATGGGGTTTGTTCTAGAAATGGTTTCTCGTTTCGTTAAAGAAAATAAGATCTTTTTAAAGATGGGATACCTGGTTCGGGCTGGTTTCTGGGATTTAAGAAAAGCATAAAAATTCCCCAATCAGTAGAATATGCACGTAACAGATCCATTTATAATTATGGAATACTTTGATCTTCTAAAGAAAACTCTCCAGGAGTTAGGACTTGAAAGTAAAGGCTCTCAAATTTGAAATCTCGACGAAAGCAACTTTTCCATAGATCCAAGCAATACAAAAGTGGTTGATAAACGAGGAAAAACCCTGTTTGCGTGTGACTAGTATGAGAAAATACCACAGTCTCTTTAATGGCAAGTGCTGCTGGCCAAAAAGCTCCGCCATTAATAATTTTTAGAGGAACTAATATGTAGGACCAATTACAAGCCGCTAATAATGTTTATCCTGGAATGTCCTATGCGTCTAACAAAAAGAGGTGGATGTACGCCGAAATATTTTACAATTATTTTAAGAACACCGTTATTCCTACCCTCGGACAAAGGAGATCCGTACTTATTATTTATGACGGGCACTCCACACATGTTACTACATCGGTGATTGAATTGGCAAGGAGAGAAAATATTACCAGCACACACAGCTCATCTCTTACAGCCACTTCATTTGGCTATTTTTAAGTCTGTGAAAACTGCTTGGGATCAAAAGTTGGTGAAGTGGCAACGACATTTCTCGACATTCATTGGGAAAACCTGATTAGAAACTGATGTAAGTGTTATTGTTAATGCATTTCGGAAGGCTAGAATTGTACCTTTTATTAAAAATGTAGTACCAAGAGAGAAATTTGATGCAAATACCCCGTATGTCTTCTATAGTGGACGTTGTTACACAAAATGAACAGGCTGGTCCTTTAAATGAAGAGCCTGTTCCTTTAAATGAACAGCCTTGTCTTTCACAGGAACAACCCGGTTATTTTAAAGAGAAGCGTGATACTAATGTATCACCATCCACCTCAACATCTGAATTGGGAAACACCAGTTTTGAAATACTTCTCTTGGAATGCGTTCGCCAACATCAACTGACACCTAAGGTACCTAAAAAAAGATTAGCCCCTGGAGCAGATGTAATAATCCCGCCAAAAGTGTGTGTTAAATAAAGAAATACAAAAGGAAAAGTAAGCCATTCAACGTAGAGCAAGTTCATCCAGTGATGCATTTGAGAAACTGACAAAGCATTATCACATTTGCCCCAATGGAAGAGATAAATGACGTCTTAAAAAAAATCTTGATTTGTTTCACCATATCAACAATTTTTTCAGTAGATGCCACTAGATAATTCATCAGAGATTACAATATATTTTTTTCAGAATTCACAAGCCATAAATATCATTTGCAACATCATGCAAATTTAAATTAGTCATACAGGTCAAACAGAAATCTCGTAAACCGTAAGATATACATTGTCGGTTAAATTGGGAAAAAGTTTCGTATTTTGACGGATACAATGGTCTATTAGAAGTTCCAGATTTTCTGACTGGTTCCGGAGATATTCGATAAAATCCGAAAAACCTCATTTTCGTTTTTTAAGCCGTGCGTTGTTATTATAAAAGATACACAAAAATTATACGAATTTTTTGTTATAATTCAAGTTCCCTATAATCTGCTATGTCAAAATTTTTATTAGGACGTTTCGTATTTGCAGGGCCACCTTCAACTTATTTTTTTAAATACAGACTTGGATTTTTAACTGTAATTTTTTATAACTTCTGTATAGCTAAATACAACGATATGTTACACTTCACCATTTTACTACGTTTCGTCTATGAAAATATCGTCAGCTATGTAGCTTCTGATGATACCGTTTCTTACTTGATTAAAACAAGATAGCTAATTTAATAATAATTAAAAAACAAAAAATGCTTAAAATGTGAAATTTTAAATATTATTTGAAACCAGGGTTCGGAGGATATATATCAAGTGATATATCATGATATATGGGCCATTCTCAGTTGAGACGTAAATCGCTTATTGATAAAAACGCGGCACGACAAAAATTTTGAAATTGAAATCAAATTTTACAATGGTTCGATCAAAACAATCATTTCAAACGTGCCTGCAAGATGGTCAGTCAATTTATTGATTTTATCTCGTTTTATAAGATGCCAGGGGAGATACTCATCCAGGGGAGAGACTTAATGTACAGAGTAGAATACTTTGTGATTAGAGAAAGGATTTTAACATTATTTTATGAAAGAAAACAACATTTTATTGAAGTATTAACTTTATTCAGTCATTTTATAATTTTATTTATCAATAATTAATTGATAATAATTAGTCTTTAAAGTTTTCATATCTCCCCTGGATATCGTGTCTTTCCCCTGGCCCTTACAAGACAGGGGAGATACTTTTTAGTAACAAAAATAGAAATAATGACAAATGTATTTATTGTATGAAATTAACCAAGAAATGTTAGAATCTATACACAACGAGAAGTAAATATACGAATGAATTAAAATTTTTAGATGAATATTTTAAAAATAAAACTTACCAGGGGAGAGACTCCGTTCACTCGTTGTCAACTGTATGCACAGAGTGCCAGTAACGAAATAAATGACTAAATGACTGCGCACCTAGTTCGAGTGGCTCTGATTACAAACTATACACTCAACAACGTTCGCTCAAGGTCTTCAATTCCCGCAAGTCAGTAAACAAATGCCGATTTTACACAAAAATAAGCGTGCCAGGGGACGAGACGCAAAATACGGGGGACAAACGTAAACGTAATTTTTTTTTAAGAAAAAAAAAATCACGCAATTTTACTTGCTTGATTACGATAATTTATTTAAATTATTTTGTTGAAATGTATAATTTAAATAAGTTATTTGATTTTCAAGTACTTAAAATTACAAATAAATAAACAGAATCGGCCCGGGGACAAGCCAGGGGAGAGATGTTTTCCGACTTTGAGGTGAAATTGTGACTAAATTAAATAAAATTAAGAAATGAATTTGAGTGACCAATTATATGAGCACGAGTTTTAAGAGAAAATAACATTCTTTTAATAAAAAAAAGGTGATTTTTTGTTATGGACGTCGAATTTATGGCTTAACTGAGAATGACCCATTTATCACGATATATATCATGATATTTATGTCTTGATATATATCCGATATATTCGATAATTTTATTTATTAAATTAAAAATGTTTTACACCATAAAAGTATAAAAGTATAATAACTAGCGATTAATATGTGTTTGTGTTAAATATTAATGTTAACAAAATAATGTTAAAATCTGTTAATTTTATAATTTATTTTTGTTTTTTCTTTTTAATTTGGGTTAGAATAAACGGTTTTTTTATTTACAATATAAGTTTTTGTTAATATGTTTGTGTTAAAATATAAAATATAGTTTGTGCAAGAAACAACAGTTTTTAATTAAATAATTAAATTCTAAAACTGATATATATCAGATATACGATATATCATGTGATATGATATTTATATAAATATCATGATATTTTCGAACCCTGTTTGAAACATAATACAAGAATTATTTAATTACAAAATGGGTTATAATTTTTTATCAAACATGATTAAGTACAACCAGCAAACAAGACTAATGAAGAACGAATTATGGTTGTACACATTCAAATAATAAAGCTTATAACAAAAACATAAAATGAAAAACAAAACTGTCAAGTAATCTATAAATTCCTATCACCTGATTTTCTGTAAAATCTTTCGCTTAGGTTTCACACGCCGTATTTTTTCTATCTTTAATGTTTTCATTTTTGCATACATAAGATCATAACAAAATCATGTTTGCCATGCATGTCAGTTGTAACTTGTCACCAATATTTCTGTTATAATCTGTAACATCTAATATTACAGTACTTTTTTAGCTTTAAATAATTTAAAATTAAATAAATATTATGGTTCGTTATACTGAAGAAGAGAAGAAAAATATGTATGATGTGTACATAAGATGCTATAGGAATGAAACCCGGTCAGCTCAGACTTATTTAGATTTATATCCTGATAGACAACAGCCATCTAAGAGGATGTTTTCTTATATTTCAAAAAATATGGCAGAGCATAGTAGTGTGAAAAAAAGGAGAACTAGATATCAGGTTCGACATACTGATAATGAAATTAATGTTCTTGCCCAAATACATATTAACCCTGAAAATTCTGCTAGGCGAATAGCTAAAGAATGTGTAGTAGGAACCTCCACGGTTAAAAGAATTTTAAAGAAACAAATACCACGGGTATAAATTTCAAAAAGTACAGAAATTACACGCTGGAGACTCTGATAGAAGACTGATGTTTTGTCGTTGGTATAGTAGAAAATTGCGCAATGAGCGTTCTTTCAACAAAAAGATATTATGGACGGATGAATGCTCCTATACTAATAGTGGAATATTTAATCCCAGGAACAAGCATTTGTATGCTACTTCTAATCCCCATTTAATCAGAGAAGTTAGACTACAGTTCCGTTTTACCCAAAATGTGTGGTGTGGACTAATCAATAATCAGATTATTGGGCCGATTTTTTTGTATGGTAATTTAAATCAGTTCCGATACCTACATTTATTGGAGAAAGTACTCGATGAGATGCCCTTACAAATAAAACAAAATCTTCAATACTTTATGCAAGGCGGTTGTGGTGCGCACAATGCTAGGAGGGTTGCAGAGTATCTCGATCAATATTTTAGAGGTAATTGGATTGGTACTAATGGACCAATAAGATGGCCTCCTCGATCTCCGTGTCTTAACCCCATGGATTATTTTGTATGGGGCTTCGTAAAGAACCAAATTTACGACAAAAATATGCCAAATAATCTACAAGAACTTCGTCAACGAATAGTAGAAAAAATTACTCCAGAAATGGTTGATAAAACTACATCCCAAATGTCTGTATCCAACAGAATGGACTACATTTTGAGCAACTATTGTGACTGTTTTTGTTTTTGAATTTTGTTTTTGTTATTAGCTTTATTATTTGTAGAATGTGTACAACCATAATTCGTTCATTAGTCTTGTTTGCTGGTTGTACTTAATCATGTTTGATAAAAAATTGTAACCCATTTTGTAATTAAATAATTCTATTATGTTTCAAATAATATTTAAAATTTCACATTTTAAGCATTTTTTGTTTTTTAATTATTATTTAATTAGCTATCTTGTTTTAATCAAGTAAGAAACGGTATCAACAGAAGCTACATAGCTGATGATATTTTCATAGACGAAACGTAGTAAAATGGTAAAGTGTAACATATCGTTGTATTTAGCTATACAAAAGCTATAAAAAATTACAGTTAAAAATCTAGTTTCGTATTTAAAAAAATAAGTTGAAGGTGGCCCTGCAAATACGAAACGTCGAAATAAAAATTTTGACATGGCAGATTATAGGGAACTTGTTTTATAACAAAAACTTCGTATAATTTTTTTTGTATCTTTTATAATAACAACGCATGACTTTCGGATTTTATCGAATATCTCCGGAACCAGTCAGAAAATCTGAAACTTCTATGGACCATTGTATTATCCGTCAAAATACGAAACTTTTTCCCCATTTAACCGACAATGTATATCTTACGGTTTACGAGATCTCTGTATACGCAAATTAAATCCGGTCCACCCTGTATATTAGCTCAAATTTACCTCACTTTGCCTTAAATTACTCTGGTAATGAATTTGTAACATGCAGCATGCAGTGTTTTCAGATGAAGTTCGTTTTGATTGGCGTGTATTGGAATGAAAGATGATTGTCATTGATTGATGTATAGTATTAAATAATCACTTAATTTTTTTGATGTAATGTTGTCTGGGAGTCTTAGAATACCAGGTAACAATAAAAGAGTAACTATCAATATTATATTATCCAATATGTCTGGTAATGTGATGCTGTCTTCTTCAGTAAGTAATTTTTGTAGATTTGTGCGATGCGCGTCCCAAGTTTTGATGTGTATTCTACACCACCTAAACAATTATTTAACAACAGTTTCTTTTTTTTTTAAATTGTAAGTACGTTATTCAGCTAATCGGTAAAGTGAAAAATCGATTCGTTCGATACGACTCGATCCTGAACTATCCTACTGACTGCGCCAGAAATGGAAACTCGATTTAAATATTCTTCTTTTTATTTTTTATTTATTTGACTATTTTTACAAAATTAATCAATAAAAGTATGTTTATCATCTTGGGATATTTCTTACAACAACTACAACAGTAAATTGTGATAAAAGAGCTAGAACCGGCCCTGCATTAGACGCCGATAGCGATAAGGATGTAAAAAGATCGTAAATAAGCCGTTCCAAGATCGTATATCAGCTGTTTTCTGACTCCCTTCTACGCGTACAGGTGTTTGCGAAGGGGTGCCTCAGCCTCAACGTCAGTTTAACAAAACTTTACGCCACCAGACCGTGGATATTAGAGGCAGAGGATTAGCGGAAAACCGCTCAGGAAAATTCCTGGTCTCGGTTGACCAACGAAGCTCTTGGTAAAGTAATAAACTCGGTTTTATTATTTTTCGACGTGAAAATATTACAACAAGAATGTCAAGGAAGAAAAAATGTCTTCTGATGTTAGGTGAAATGTTATATTACCGTTTCTAGATATTTAGACTGGACTTACAAATATTTGCAAATATTAAAACAAAAGAAATTAGTTCTAAAACTTAGTAATTACAATTTTTCTAAAGCTACTTTTTTACTTTTCTGTGAGTAGAGACTTTTATCTTGTTTACCTACATTTAAAAGTTTATTGTAAACTCCAAAAATTAAAATTAACCAAATTAATATTAATATACAGATACTATGCATCTATAATTTATTAAAATTATGAATTTTCTATTTAAGGTAGTTCACTCGTAAAACGGCTTTTCTTAAGAATTCAATAAAATTTAAATATAAGGTTTATGAAAGTGTCGTTTACGTAACTAAAAAAAAATTAGATTTTTTGACCATCTGTGAAACGAGATATTAACAATCAAAATGTGCATAATTAACACTCTTGTAGCCTATCATGTACACAAGCAATGCATTTATTTCAAGATATCTCGAAAACGGTTCTTACCATATTTTTTAAAAACTAATGTTAAATAAATCAAGAAGTTATCAAATTTTATAGATAATCGCTGAATTTTTTGACTATCTTAGTAAAAAGATATAGATTTTTAAAATAAAAATATTTTTAAAGCAGTTGACGAGTAGTTTCGTAAAATTATTACAACTTGGCAACATTGTAGCCATTTCACGTATCAAAGTAACACTCGATCAGCTAAGAGGTTGTTATAAACTCGCGACGTGTTCTTGAAAAATTAATTCGTCCACTGTGTTTGAGAACTGGAATCAGCGGTTCTGTTTGAACCAAAACAAACCCTTAAAATTAGTATAAGGAAGTCACAAATTTCTATACCATATCGTTTAAATATTTGCGAGTTTGCCGGATGAAATTGAATAAAATTATAACTTGTCCATATGTGTTTATATACATGTGTTTTGTACAGTCTCTTACAAAAATAAAATTTATTAGCAGTGAGAATCTCGAACTTTTGGTATTCACCATTACGCGATATTTTTATGTACGACTGTCGCGAGTGAACTACCTTAAGAAAGTTTATTCTTGTTTAGTTTGTGTTCGTTTGTTTAAAAAGAAGGAAAGTTCCACTTTGTGTTATTTCTATAAAATCTAGGCTGTTAAAAAAAGTGTGAACAACAAAAGTTATTCCATAACTTGAGTAGTTCTTATTCAGTGGTCCAAGGATTTAATAAAGATATTGTGATGTTTGTTTATTTTAAACAACAGTTTATTTATTAATAATTTATTTAAACACTTATTTATTTTATAACACTACTATTATAATTTATTTATATTTCGAATGTCTTTAAACTGTTCACTATTTATCTTCACTGTTCATATATCTAATGACTTTTTGTTGATCCTCCACCAATATTTATATACAAATTGTTGATCTAGAATGCCCCTCCACCAAAATACTTGGAATATACCAGAAACGTTATCATGATGACTCAGGAATATTCACATATATGTTTGGTCTTAAGGGGTTTAATTATGTATAATAATCGGACAAGTTGAGCCTCTTGTTGGTAGAAATTTCCTACGGTTATTTATGGTTGTTCGTCGTATAATAGTCCTAGTTGCTCCAGTATCCACCAACAGTGTATACTTTTTACCATTTATTTCGCCGTCTACGTATACACTATCATCGCGACATTTCAAAGAAGCTATCAGTATGAGAGGGTCTTTGGAACGGTTTCGGGTCAAAGCTGCCCTCTCTAGGCCGACCCGCTGTAGTTTTCCTGCGGCGTGTTGTCTTGATTTGTTGTGACCCTTGGACGTTTGTATGAACTGCATACATGTCCTAGTTCACCACAATTCCAGCACCTGATAGTCTTCGTCTTTATCTTTCTGTCTGTAAGGCCCTTCATCATGTTCACCAGTTGGTTGAGTTTACCTTCCTCTTCTTCCTCTTTTATGGTCCTCACTTTATTGTATCCACCAGAGGCCTGTGTAGCTGCCTCATATTCAAGGGCAGCGGACAAGACATCGACCAATGTTTTGTGACGAGCTAGACGAAGTGTTCTTTGCATCTCGTGGTCACGAAGTCCATCAACAAATGTTTGGACTGCCAAACATTCCATCGTGTTTTCAGGAGCTAATGGATAAGCAAATCGCACCAACCTGGCAATATCTACTTCATATTCCTGAAGAGTCTCGTCTCGTTTCTGTTTACGATTCTTCAACTGTGACTGGTACAAATGCTCCAAGTGTTCGTGGCCATATCGCATATTTAGTAACTTTTTGAGTTGTTCAAAATCATCTGTCTCTTCCATGGGTATAGTCTGAAGGACACCCAAAGCGTCTCCTCGAAGGGCGATGGACAAATTTATTGCCTTCTCTCGTTCAGACCACTCGTTTGCTCTGGCAGCTGTTTAGAACTGCTTAAGGTAGTTCGTACAATAATACGCCCACATTTTAATTATTGTAATGAATTACTATTATCAGCTACTAAAGAAAACATCAACAGATTGCAACTGTTACAAAATAAATGCATGAACAGCTGAATGTCTATACAGTTGAGCAAAGCATTAAAATGTCGAATTTAATACTAATATATAAGATGATACATCACAAAACTCCGAAATACCTTAGTACACTACTTGTAAAAAGATCTGAACTTCATTTACGTCCACTCAGATCAATGGACAATTTTAATATTGATTTCACAAAAAAATCTTTTTTGATGGGCTCATTATTGCAGGAAGGGATTCGTCTTTTTAATGCGTTGCCTAAAAATATAAAAGATGCCCCAACTCTAGGTAGTTTTAAAAATATGATTAGTAATTATCTAGGTTTAGGTAACCTATAGTTTTAAGTTTAAATTGTAAATATTTGTTTATAACTAGCTGAAAGCTAAATAAAGAATTTACTTACTTACTTACTATCTTCCCGTCAAAAGTTAGGGCTTTAACACGAGGAGAGTTTACAGCTCCTTCCAATTTCAACTTCGACTCCACCTCATGGCACTTAATTTCAAAGTCCTTGCCCGGGTCTGAATGTTCCAGTTCTTCTCTCTTCTTTTCCATTTTTTTATTTTCTCCCCGATGGAAGACATTATTTTCTCCTCGATGGAAGACATTGTTTTCTCCTCAACGGAAGACATCTTGTTTTCCACATCAGCAGAGATTTCATTTTTTAGAGAAGACATCAGAAGAAATTTCATCTTTTAAAGAAGTGATTTTGTTTTCAAAATCGAAGGAAATTTCGGTTTTTAAAGAAGATATGTCAGAAGACACCTTTTCTTCTAAGGAAGAAAGTTTACTATCTAAGGAAGAAATATCTGAAGAAACTTTGCTTTCTAAGGAGGAAATGTCTGAAAAACTTTACTTTCTAATGAGGAAATGTTAGAAGAAATATCGGTTTTCATAGAGGTCATATCAGACGAAACTTTGGTTTTCTAAAGAGGAAATTTCGTTTTTCATATCGGAAGAAATTGAAGAAATTATAGAAGAAGCGTCATCCGAAAATAGATACGTTTCCGGATCCAAACCTTCACTTTCCAGTGCTTCTTTAAGCCTCTCTGCCAGTTATTTCTTCCCTGTCGTCTCCAACTCACGATCTTCTAACTCCCGACGTAGCTTGGTCACTTTTAAATCACATAGTATTTTAGCCATTATTGTCCACTATTTATTTACACTCTTTCACTTCTCGACACCAATGTGATGTTTGTTTATTTTAAACAACAGTTTATTTATTAATAATTTAATTAAACACTTATTTATTTTATAACACTATTATTCTAATTTATATTTATTTCGAATGTATAAAACTGTTGACTATTTATCTTCACTGTCCATATAATAACTAACTTTGTTCATCCTCTATCAGTATTTATATACAAATTTAAAATATTGGCGAATGTGCCAGAATATTCACCAAATACTCTAGGAACGTCCCGTTCTTTCTCGAACATTAATCGAAAGCTCCTCCGCCATAGTCGTCACATCGGTTTGGTCTTAAAGGGTTTAATTATGTATGATAATCGGACAAGTTGAGCCTCAAAGGCCAAATAAGACAGAGAGGGACTTGGAGGATTAGAGCATGACTGAATAATGAAATGGCTCACATAACAATATTAACGTTTATTTACGTATCTTCAACCTTATATGTACAACTGGATTTTTCCAGCCCTCAGGAATATTATCTGGTACAGTTCTAATTAATTGTATTCCCAGCATTTATCTGTGAAGTGCATTGTTATTAGATAAAGACTAATATTTTACTGAATATTATCTTTAATATTACCGATATTTTTTCCAGTATTTATCTTTTCGAGTATTTTATTTGTAACCCTATATTCTATAAATTGTTTTCTAGTCTATTAGATATTCAAATAATGGTTGAAAAATGTTCTATATTTTATAATTGGCGCAGTTAGTAGGATAGCCCTGTACAAGGTTCATGCTTAAAAAGGTATACAGAACATAATATACCAGTTGGTACATGTTTCTTGGCGTCTATATAGCCTTAGATTTTATATTATTTGAAATACATTTCTGGTTTTTAATTGCAATAAAATAATAATATTGTGGTGCATGAAAATTTAATATTAAAACCGTTGAACATAAACCGTTATAATACACTAAAAATGTTATCCGTATATTCATTTAATCCTTATTAAAGTATTTTAATTTCTTTCTGTAAAAAATTAACATCCCAAACGAAAGGAGGTAGGACGGATGAGGTTAATCTAAAAATCCTCTTGATCGTTGTACGCTGAGATAGACCGAAAGAATTTAGCACCCTTTAATCGGAGGTTATTTCCTCCGTGTGTAAAATTACGGTTCGGGTTTGGATTCCCGAGCGTTATATGACCCGCTTAATGTTTCGAAGCTTATTTTCTACCTTGGATTTGGCCTTACTGTGCAGTTATTTTCCCACAATACTTTTTAGGCAAACACGCTGATTTTTGTGGACATTCAGAACGTAATCCTCATGAGGGTTTCGCTATGTTAACTACTTTGGGTAGTTCTAATTACTTTTTGTACTCTTTTAAATTACTTTGACTACTTTTTAAAGTAGTTTATCTATGTACTTATTTATAACTATATTATATATTTATAAATTATTTAATTAAAAAATAAATAAATTATAAAGAAATTCTAACTTTTGACCACAAATTAGGTTGAAAACCACACATCAGAAACCTTAAAGGTAAATAACTGTTCAATTAGACTTAACATCTTGAAGAATCTAGCACTTCAACAATGATGTGCCTAAGAAGAAGTACTATCCAGAATATATGGATTCTCAATAATACACTAAAAATATTTCCATTGGAAGGCGCAAGTAAATTGATATAATAAAAATAAAACCTTAATTAATATATTTTAATTAATAGATAGACATAAATTTACCCTCAATCATTTGAATAAGTCAAAAAAGGGGGAGTTGCTGAGGACGTTAGCCATGGTACCATAGCTAAGGTCAAAGTTATGTATTTAAGCAATATATATCCCATAATAAAATATATTCAAATCATAGTAAAGTATTTTAATTAAAGGAAACCAATTTCTGCCCTTACAAACTCAAGAGATCCAACCTTAGGGGTAGAGTATCTCCTTTAGTTACAATATTATGTTGTAATAAATAATATCAAAAGTAAAATAAAGAATACTGCGGTATTCTTGACATAAACTTAAACAGCATCAGTTTATATTCTTAAACAGTACAAGAACAAAACGAAAAATATTTTATATATTATTTTGAATTCAACCACCATAACTGGCAAATAACTTAGACCAGTGGTCGCCAACCTGTCGATCGCGAGCTACCGGTAGCTCGCAGAGGCAATTCTGGTAGCTCTCACAACGATTTTAATTTAAAAAATACAAACTGCAAAAATCAGAGATGCTTCCGAAAATTCCACAAAAAAATCTAATTGTCATAATATTAAACATAAACAGCGGCAACGTTGCGGTGAGCGATCTGCCGCTGACTCCATCAAGCTAGAATCGGCTAGAACCGACCAGCCGGACCAGCGCGTTAGTGTTCGAGAAAGATCAGTATTGCTTTGAACGGGATAAATACGCACGGTGCGGCGACATTGCGCTTAGTTTAAAACTGAACGCGTAACCAACGTCCAGCGGTTGGGTTAGTAGAGAACAACAAAAAATAATATTATAGCAAGCAGTTGTAAGAAGGTAAAAACATACCACTTTCATTCGGAATGGGAAAAACAATACTTTTTTACAGAAGTTAAAGATACAAATGTGTATTTGTTATGTAATACTTCGGTCTCCGTTGCTAAAAAAGGAAATATTGAGAGACATCATAAAACTATACATTCTAATTTTGAAAAATCATTCCCACTACATTCTGCCGCCAGAAAGGAGAAACTGAAACAGTTAAAAAAACAGTTAATTGGACAACAATCAATATTTTTAATAATAGTCGACAAAAATAAGGCTGCAACTGAAGCATCGTACCGTGTGTCCCAGATAAATGCACAAAAAAAGAAACCTTATGAAGACGGAGAAATGATAAAAAAGGCGTTTTTATAAGCTGCTGAATCGTTATTTGCCAACTTTAGAAATAAAGACGAGATAATTTCAGCTATAAAATCTATGCAACTTTCTTCTAATACAGTGATGAGACGTGTAGAAGTAATGAGCAATGATATTTTTTTACAGTTAAAAACTGACTTAGATAACTGTGTTTATTTTTCACTTCAACTGGATGAATCAACAGATATCGTTGACACTGCCCAGATGGCCGTGTTCGTCAGGATGGTTTTTAGTGATTTTACGATTAAAGAAGATCTTTTGAAGTTTATTCCACTGAAAGGACACACTACTGGACAGGAGTTGTTTTCTCATTTAAAAAATATTATTTCTTCCGAGAAAATTACAATATCGAAAATGGTAGGCTTGACAACCGATGGCGCTCCAGCTATGGTGGGTTGTGATAAGGGTCTGGTGGCGTTATGTCGTAAAGATGAAACTTTTCCGCAATTTCTCTGTTACCACTGCATTATCCATCAGCAAGCATTATGTGGAAATTTCCTGAAACTAAACAACGTTATGAAACTGGTGGTAAAAATTGTGAACAAGATTAGAGCTCAAGCGTTACAAAGAAGATTATTCAAAATCTTAGCCGATGAAGTTGACTGTCAATACGGGGACCTACTCCTTCACTCTGAAGTCCGATGGTTAAGTAGAGGACGGGTGCTGAAACGTTTTAATGATGTCCTATCTGGCATAGTTCAATTTTTCAAACAACGCGATGAACCGACTCCGGAACTAGAAAATTCAATCTGGCTTAGAGATGTGGTTTTCTCGTGGACATTACAGAGAAATTAAACGAACTTAATTTGCAGCTTCAGGGGAGAGACAAAGAACTAGCGGAAATGATTTCTGATATAAAAGCATTTATCAAAAAGCTGGAGTTTTGGGAACAAAACCTAATTAACAGCGATGCCAAGCATTTTCCTATTCTTTCAGAAAAAATATCTCAAAATCCATTAGAACCCTATGACAGCAAATATGTAGAAATAGTTTCTACCCTGAAGAATAACTTCAAAAATTGTTTTAAGGATTTCAACGAAATGGCTTTAGTAGCGCAGATTGTTATTTCACCCTTTATGGAAATTAATATCCAATAGTTTACAACTTGTGTTATGCAGAACTTTGGCGAAGACATCGCTGCAACAGAAATGGAAGTAATTGAGTTTCAAAATGATTTAGCCTTAAAATCGTTAGTCTCAAGTATCAAATGTATCTGGCCTATTGTAAGTAAAGACAAATATTCAGTTCTATGCCGTGTTGCCTTGAAAGTGAAAGCATTATTCAGTTCAACCTATTTGTGTGAATCTTCTTTTTCCAATATGAAGTTTAATAAGAACAAATATCGCAATCGACTTACAGATGAACATTTGGATAATTGTCTTCGAATGGCTGTATCAAATTATACTGGAAACATTAAAAAAATTATCGATGAGTCTGAGTGTCAGCCTTCTCATTGAACGTGCTTTTTTATTTTTCAATGTTTATGTTCATGATAGTGCGTTACTTTTTTGTTGTTATTATTAACTATTTTTAAATTTTACGTGACATGCCGTTGTGGCTGGATAAAAGTTTGTGTTTATTTTTCAAACACCTTTGTTTGGTAGGTAGGAATGTAGCTATGAACAAGTACGTACTAGTAATATTAGTTATTTTGTTATTAGTTTATTATTAGTACCTATGTATTATGTATTACCAGTTAAATAGTAAAATAAATACATATAATGATAAATTAACTGTGGATTATTTCATTTACGTTGCGTTACGTGGCTTCCGTGTGGGTAGCTCGCTGTTTATTCCAAAATTAACAAAGTAGCTCAACACATTGAGAGGTTGGCGACCACTGACTTAGACCATGACAAATAGATTATCAATATGATACTAGCAATCCTGCAGGTAGTTTGTTACTTGTACATCTCGTTGTCCAAAATTCCCGATCATCAGACGATCCTGAGTTGGTCCATAATTGACTGAGTGTACCCAACACGGTGCAAGAGTTGGTCCACGTCCGATTTACAGGCGAGTCTCCTAGCCCTGTATAGGCCTTCATAAAATCCTTAAATTTCCAACTTAATCCCACAGAAAAACCCTTTAAACGATAAAAAAATGAAAATTAATCTCCTCACTTAACACTACTAAATACTAATAATCAAACACTGTTTCTACCTTCGTCAGATGTCTTAAACAATTCACATACAGAGGATATCTGTAGAAGGGTCTTCAAATTAGATAAAAATATCCACAAAAGCGGTCCAGCAGACAGTCAGATTCTTCGACTCCACCACTAAAAAAATGTTGAACATAAACAATCCTCTCTTCACATCAATTAGTCCCTTACCAAGTACAAAATTCTTCCTCTTACACGAGGTAAGGAAAGATCATCCAAAATAACAATTCAAAACAGCCAATACTAATCCAGCTTAAAAGCAATATCTTTCTAAATGCGATTTCTCATAAATTCTCCTCAAATTATCTTAGATTTATTAAATAATACTGAGAATCCTCAATTGTACTTATTCGTGTGACAGGTTGACTAGAAGTGTCAAATTTCAACGTTCAACCAAAAATTGACAGTGATGCCAAACTTCAAAAATAGGGTAGGATCCGATTTGTCTCGACTTCCCGCATATAATGAACTCTAACTAACCCAATACAGCTACTTGGTATCCCATAAAGTACTACTATTAGTAAAATCCTAAAAATAACCCCAAAGTAAATTCACTAGCAATAACCAACACTAGGTACAAAATGCGATTCGTTACGTGTTGAGTACGCACATAAGAATCCCTGCCCTGGACGAGATTTGAGTCAGACAACCAAATAAACGTCTAGATATAAAACTAGTTGCATACTCTTTGGTATCCAATTTCGAAAAATAATAAAAACAATAACATTCTACTCGGAGATGATTGGAATTTAAATTATTCGTTGGTGAATTGGAATAATTAATGAACTGTTATTGAAAGTGAAATCACTCTTGGATGTGTTGAGTAACGGTAAAATTAGTGGACTTTTCGGAAATCATTGGAAACTATTCGAGGAATCAACTCTACTCCATTGAAATCAAAAGAGAAATTCGTGGGTTACCACAAAGGCCACGGAAGCCAGCCTTTGACAACATATAGTTGGAACCTCAATCGCTGTCCCAAATGAAACAGGACTCATAGTTCAAGTAACCACGATATGACTCCTAATACAATAACGATAAATAATAACAAAAACTTAACAAAAATAGAACAAAAATGGTTAAAAAGACATGGTATGGTGTCTCTCTGCTAAACCCCGTAGTGATTAGCACAATTCGTGATTGGTATCTTGAATGCCTTCATCAGCACTAGAAACCAGAATCCTAGATCCAAGAGACACATAACAACACATACAGATTAGAGGTATGTAACACGTAATAATATTTAAACCTTTATTTAGTGCAAAAAAAGGTCATCTCAATGGCAAACAGTTGTAAATAGTCGGAAAGTTAAAAATAACCTGTTCCGTTCAAAGCTAGACTATGGGAGCTTTATCTACATGTTCGCTGCTAAGTCTAACTTAAGTACCCTGAACATAACACTGCATTAAGGATATTCCTGGTAGCTTTCTTCCAACAGTTTCCAGAATTCACACTGCAGGGTTATTAGGTATCCTTCATGGCATAAATTCCTTATCACCAAAACATTTGTACTGACTCGCTGGCGTCGGACAGTTCTATCAAAAACATTTACACTCATCCCCCTCCTAGTTCAGACATGACACCGTTAACCAACTTGCCTCATCTGGAGTATCACTAATATGGGTGGCTTCACACGTGGGAATTTCAGGAAAAGAGGCGGTCGACATTGCAGCAAAAAATGGTCTAACATCTAACGACAGTCCCATGTGAGGCCAACTCTAAAATGATTTAGAGGCTTCATCAAAAAAATACTAAGAAGATATGACAAAATCACTGGAATAGAATCCCCTTCAAATTAAAAGATATTCAACTCGCCGTCGGCACAGCTAAAATCCTAATCATGTCTAGAAAACATAAACTGATCAAGGCCACTATGTATCGGACGTTGCAGATGTGTATCGGACGTTGCAGAGGTCAAATCACTGTTAGGAATATTCTTATCGACTGACCATCATACTATTTAAAATATCGTCGGAAATACGGACTGGAAAGGCGGCTACACACGGTCCGGAAGGCTTATCAGTTTAAATTGATGGATGGTCGCCGGATGGGCTGACGACTCTCCAAATGTTTAGGGGAATGGAATCAGAGAAAGATTCTACCATAGAAAAATAAAAAGAGAAGGTTTGAATAAATGGCGGGACTTGTTTCCTTGTTGGTAGTTGAACCGTAAGCGCTTAGCGCGCTGCTATCACTAAATTCAAACCCGTTTTACACCCATAAAAAATATGTTATCAAAAATAATGACAAAAAAATCAATAATTTTACTGATTTACCCCTTTAAATTTCACTTTAATATAATGTGTGATTAAATACAGGTTAATAAATGCAAAGTTAAAGGTAAATTTAAATATTATGAGATGGTGTAAATCTGGCTTTGAAAATAAATTAGGTTATGTTGCCATAAATATGTCAGCCTAAGGTCAGCCTGATATTTTTATTTTCAAATGTGATATTTTTTTCAAAGGTGAGTAAATTGTATTAATTTAGTGTTCTTAAGAATGTCATTAACTTCTGATTCATTTAAATTTTAATTTCAGAAGTAAATATTTTTCTCACAAAACTGACAAGAAATTTTATATGTATTTTTCTTGCTGTTATTATTACTCTTAGAGATAAATGGATTCACATTTTAAACATTTGTACTCAAAAAAATGAAAGTAGTTGTAAGCGAAATGTGTGAAGCCAATTTACAAACAGATATTGTAGAACCGGAGATAGAACCTCATCATAGTTTTACTCATAAAGACCATGATGAAAAGAGGTGAATGATTTGTGCTCAAAAAGTTATTGTTCAATTTTTGGGTGATATTCATTAATATATTTATAAATAATACCCAAATATGTTCAAAAACTAATATGATATTTAGGTCAACTTGTTAATTTTTGCTTAGTTCACCTATTAAGATCATAAATCAGATGTTTTCTATTTTTATTGAAATTTTTATACCTTTTATTGCAAGAAAATATGTAAGAATTTAAAAAAGTTATGATTTGTGTTAACTTTTAATTTTAAGATACACACTGCACCTTTATTTTTGTTTTGTTTTAGATATTCCTGGGTATGGAGATTTTTGGAATGTGCATAAATGTCTATCTGAATTAGGGTGTGTTTCAAAGCCCACATGTATTGAAGCTGGAGGCTTATTGTACCCGAAATAGGCATTACAACTACTCTAGATTGAAATAGATAAGTAAAGGCCTTAAAGGGACAATAAGTAAAAGAATATTAGAATTAGAATGATCTTTCCTTGGATTACTAAGTCAGTATTAGGGATATTTAAAACAATTGTGTTTATAAATTAACTACTTTGACTTTTTATAAAAACTATATCCGGTTTTTTTAATAACAAAAACATTGTCATGTGCTATGCTGGTTATCATATTATATTTATATATATTTTTCAGTAATTTAGTGTGTGATATAGTGCTTGTTATGTTCAAAATATGCAGAAGAAAATGAGACACATGTAATTACATGGTAATTCTAAATATTTTTCAGTTAAAACAAGTGACATTTTCCATTTTTCAAGATTTACCTGCAACAAAAATTCACTAAACTTATTGTTTGTTTAGTAGTTGTAAGTAAAAGTTGTTAAATAGGAAAATGTTACTTCAAATTGCTTCAAATATCTAAATTATCAAGCCCGCCAATTTTTAAATCGCTTTACTTAGTAGTGTCCTACTTTATCGACTGAAACTGACAGGTGTAGTTCAACCGTAAGCGCTTAGTGCGCTACTGTCGAGGTCAAGCAAACTTGTTACCAACTATTTACATGGAATCCGCCCCATGTGGATTCTACAGTCTCAGCCATGACTTGTACTGATAATGACGCACTAGCACTTTTTGGTTTGCTAGTAGCGTTAAGCAAAACGAAACCCAGAAAGATAAGTAAAGTATGGTATAAAGATTGTTTAATAAAGTTCACGCTTTTTCAAATGTGAATTTGCAGAATAAGTTAAAGTTGGCTCCGAAAGACTGGCACAATTATTTACGCATGGATGAATAACTTACCTTACATTTGTTTCTCTCACACTATAATACAACAAATATTTTTTACAAATAACTGCAAACTATTTTGGTTCTGAAATAAGGTTAACTTTTCACATTTTTATAGACTCTCGTAATATTCCTATGTAAATATCAATCTAATTTTTTAAATTTCCAATAAAACTCACCCCTTAATGCCGCTGCTATGCCGCCTTCATTCAACCCTTTGGGCGACGGGTGGCGTGCGCCCCGCAGGAGGGTTTTACGGGATCATTAATGCGGGCAACCTGGTTTCAAATGGCTATATAGCTTTTATATGAAGCGTGTGGGAAAAACATGATTAAGGGATGGTTCGCATACCGACGGAGCGGATATTCGAATTGACTATATCGGTTTTTGCGGTTTGTTCCGGATTGTTATTTTCCGGGGGGTTATCGCGACTGATTGAATCCCTATAGAATTTAATTGAACGATCATACCAGGGATCTTTACATTTTTTCATAAAGGCAAGTGGTGAACCCTAGAAATTCCAGTTTTCATAACCTTGAAAGAAATTAAAAATGAGAATATTAAATCCCTTCATTATTTTTATAAATAACTGCATAAATAACGAATACTCCCTGAGGATTTAAAGACTAGAATTATAATACCACTCTATAAAAATGGGGATAGGACTCTAATGCAAAATTATCTATCCGTATTAATATTCTCTAAAATAATTTAAAAAGTTATAAAAAATGATTTCCTGAATAATTATATCTGAAAACTAGCATGGTTTTAGAAAAAAAAAAAAATATCGACGAAAAGAAGCATAATATATATTGTTTTCATCACAATGGTAGAAAACTTTGGGTTTAAAAACTGCTGCGATTTACATCTTCGTCGACCTCTCTAAAGCTTTGGAAACTGTGTGTCACAAGCGTATGTTAGATAAACTTGTCTGTTATGGCTTACCCGAAAAAATATTTAATTTATTAAAAAGTTATTCAAATAATAGGATTCAATATATTAGATATTGATAGGATACGTAGTGATCACATAACTATTTCTTATGTAGTTCCTCAGGGTGTGGTACTCTGACCACTATTTTTTACTTTATATTGTGACAGGCTCCTGGTTCACCTACAGTGAATCAGCGAGTCTGCGTGGCGCTATGAAGGTGATTCCCGAATAGGGGTTGCTCAGGCGCCAGTTTTGGTATCGCAGTTTGCTCTGCGACCTTGAAGTACACCAGGCGGTCACTGCTAGGTATGCACTATACTAGAATAAATAAAAATAAAACACTTATCTTCTTTCTACCTCGTACCCTACGGTACCCTGAAAGAGAACGGTCAAGAACCAGCAATAATAGAAACACAGGAATAGGTACTAAAATATATATTTACAAAAAAAATAAATTCAACGGTAATTATATTTAAACGGCTCCCTGCATTCGGAAAATCTACTCTTTAAAAATAAATTATTAAAATTGAAAAGTATTTAAATATTGACGGACCCCGTATTTGGAAAATTTATTAAAAATAAATTATTAAAGTTGAAAATATTTATGAAAAATAAATTATTATTTCTGAAAATTATTTAAACCTATTGACGGATCCCTATATTCGGAAAATTGTAAGAAAAATAAATTATTTAAACGTAGGGAAATATTTATGAAAAATAAATTATTATTATTGAAAATTATTTAAACAGAGAAATATTTATGGTTTATTATCACAGGAGGCTAATCGGACTGGGAAGTGTGAAACGCCCAGTATACAAAAAATGTATGAAAATAAATTAATACACTTGAAAACAATTTAAATATGACGGTAATCAAATGCAAGCAAATAAATGAAATCAAAATTGACGGAGTCCCCTTGTATCTTAATAACTAATCGATGGGAAAGGAAAATGTTCACCTATTGATAAATATGATTATTCACGCGGTGTTTTGAACGGCGACCACAACGATCGTAGAAAATAATATTTATGAATTTTGCCCAGCGTCTATCGAGAGCGTGTGTGTGAATTTAATTGTACAGAAGTCGTCGGCTTCGTTCAATAATTAGTTGTGGACGGAGAACGGAATGATTCAAATACAATTGAATGAATAAATAAACGAAAAGAAATTTTACACGAAGTGAGGCGTGGAAATTACTTAAAACGTCTTTTGGGGAAATTAGATACGTTATCAGGAGAGAGATCACTCTAGCTCGAGAAACGGATCGAACCTCCAAAAAAAGAAAAAAAAAATGAAACAATAAAATAATAAAAAAATCGAAAACAGGTCGAATCTCTCACTTCGATGTTAACGGGGTGGTTTTTAAAAGAAATTGGATATAGTAGCTGACAAAGAGAACACTCGGTGTCTAGTCTAGGTCCAACCTCAAATAAAAAAATTGCCAACGGTTTCCCACTAAGGGATGAAATGAAAAATGCTGGGCTAGAATCAAAATTATTTCACTTGTCGGACGGGTGTCCCAAACTAATTGTAAATAAAAAAATAAGCGGTTTCCTATCTTTAGAAAAATAAACGGGGTTGATCGATGAACTAAATCACGGTACTCACAGCACTAGGTACTAACTAAGGGTGAATAGTTTTCGGCTGTCGGCAATCACGAGAGAAGAGCTTACGACGGCTGTCAAGAGAGAAGAGACGTAATTCTCAGATGGGATTTAATTTATGCTTTTTCGGTAAAGCAAGATAGAAGACCAGTACGACAAAGTGGGGATACCACTACTACAGCCGACTGTTCACAATTTAAAAATAAAAAAAATGCCCTTATAGTCCTTGACAAATAAAAGATAGATAATCCATACGAAATTTCGGCAAATATAAGAATATTTTAATCTATGAGGGTACTCGCAATTGTTGAAAAACGGTAATTCCTGGGAAACAGAAATACGGGGGAACTTCTACATGTTCTCAGGCGGGAATTAATTGAAATATACATTTTTAACATGAATTAAAAATAAAATTTAGTGACTTCGTCACAATATAAACAGCTTGCTAAACCTTAATACTAAAGCAGATATTATAAGCTACGCCGATGACAGTGTAATAACGTATACAGCTTAAAATTGGAATGTACTGAAAGCTGTCATTCAAATTTTAAATTTATAAAAAAGTGGTTTCAACTAATCAAATTGACATTGAATAAAGAAAATTCCAAATACCGTTTCCATCTTATATAAATCACCAACCAAATCTGGGATAACTGTATATATATATTATTGACGATGATCTTCAAATTCCAAAATCAACGCCTTTTATATATTTAGGTATTATTGTAGATAGACATCTAAAGAGAAATTATGTACACATTAAATTGTAATTTTACGTATCAAGGAAATATAGTGGAAGATTAAAATCTGCAGATATTTTTGCGAAGTTTTCCTCTTTTATCTATGACATTAGTAAAGCTGATAACAGGTTAAATTTTAATAATAACTGGAATAATATTTGCGATTCTTTTTAATTATAAATATTTCTAATGTTAGAAAATAAAAGCCAAAAAAGCAGAAGGTACGTACGGATGGTATTTCACCGTATGTATTAAAAGACTGTAGCGAATGGCTAACAAAGCCCCTTACTTATATTTTTAATTTAATTCTCAAGACAAAAGTATTTCCAGTCATAAAAAAAACTACCAATTTATAAATCTGGTAGGAAATCAATAATTTCTTGCTCATAATAATTCTTTTTAATCATAAAAGTGTTTTAATATTATTTTTTGTTTTTTCAGGTACGTAATCATCTGTTTTACTTCGTTTTTGGAGATGGTAAGTACATGAAGAATAATAAGACATTTTTCATAAAAATGGAGAAACCTTAATTAACATCAAACCAATTTCATTAATCGAACATAATTTTATTAAATCTTGGAATTATGTATTTACTCGCAATTACGTTTTAATGGAAAACGTAAATAAGAAATATCGTTTCATATTTTTGATTTGTTTTAATTTAAAATTCGAATTTGACATTTTTAGATAGAAATTTATTCGTTTATTGAGTGAAAGATTTTTATTTATTTTGAAATTTATAGATTATCTCATAAAGATTAGAAGGAATGGAGATGACAACATATGATAAGTAACACTACTTTCGCCATATATTATGACATTTGACCTTTTGTAAGTGTGGGTGTCATTACCCGAAAATACCGATCAAGGAGAAGCGACACTAGCTGTCGGTGCCTTTGATATCGGATGGACCTTTTTTCACAGCATGACTTTAATACACAACTTAGCACGCTGAGAAAACATGCTTATTTTCTACACTGAACGAAATAGTTTGGCAAATTATCTGAAATCATGTTATAGTCCATGCGCAAATGTAATGTGATTTAATTACATTGAAGTAGTTAGGGTTATTAGCAATAGTAAGATTTCGGCATTATTATGTAATAATTAATTATTTATTATAAAAATAAAAGACGTTTATTATTTTATAATTTATCTATAAAATTTGTTCAATATTTGGTTTATTTTTTGTTCAAAATGTAATAAAAGCCTTATATTTAAATTAAATTACCTTTTCTTTAAGTAAAAATAAGGTAAATAAAATTACAGGTACCAAAAAAATTAAGTAACAATTAAAAAGACATTAGGTTTGAGAGTTTAAATAAGTATTTGCAAAGTTTATATTTTCAAAGCATTTAGGATAAAAAAGAATTATGTATTAAGGGTTGGATAGCTGACCTGGCTATCAAACGAATTTTTAGAAATTACTTATTTAAGTATTTACCAATATTTTCAAAATCAAATCCAGTATGATTCATTCATTAAATGTAAATATGAATATACAGAATAGATTAAAATGGGAAAAACATCCTTAGATTGGCATAATTGTAACTTACAATTTAGCCATAATAAAGGTGTTTTGCCAATTTTGACCAATCACAACTGAAAATACTGAAAGACCTTCCTCAAGAAAACACGAATAATTATATTTTTTTATTTATAATATCAAAATAAAATAAACAAAATCTGCAGTTCATAGTTTTTTAAATTGATATAAAAGAAGACACTCATATTTATCAAAATAAATTATTATACTTAATGTCGTGAACCACCTTAAGCCGACTCTGATCCCCTTTGCTGTTGGAACTATCGCTTCGTTTGTTTTTATACTGCACGACAGAGACAAACACACTCCTTCGAAAAGCTACCAGATAGACGGTCAAGAATGTTCTAGTGCAGAGCTGGCTTTATATAAATAGCGCGAGTTTGTCAATAGATGTTAAGTTTCAATGAAAATGTGGTATAGTAAAGACGAATTGTAATAATTAAATTAGAATTGTGAGTTATAATAGTGCCTAATTATTAAATAAATTAATTAGTACATTATAAATAAATTATAAATAAACTATAAACTGTTTTTAATTAATAAACTATTTTTAAATTAAACAAACGTTACATTGATATTTAAACATGTGATAAAATTTTTAATTTCCTAATAACTTTTTTGGCATATTTTGTATCTGTATTAGAATATTTAAGTGTGTAGAAAATCTTCATTTGTATCAACAGTTTTTTTATATACACAGTTGGAAAATTTTTGCAAGGATGATTAAAACAAATATTTTCTGTTTTGCTAAATAAAACATTCGAAACAGCTTTTCCTTTACAAATTATGTCAAAATATGAGTTAAAAAAACATTCTAATCTATATACAAAATGAATAAAATCTTCAGGCGGTGACTGAAGATTTCCAAAAAACCTTTGGTCATGGCTATAGGCTATAAAATGCATCAATAAATTATTTATATTAAGTTTGTCACAGAGTTTTCCAAGGTTTTTGCAGATATCACATGCGTGTACTTCTAATGCTTTTTTGAGTAGGTAACCACAGACATAACTGAAAAGCATTTTTGGTGGTTACAGTTTTTTTTTATAATTATAATCAGGAAGAACAAGCGCTTTAGAGGTTACGATTTCTTCTGCTTCACTTATAATCTTAGTTATGTCTGTCTGTTTAACATTCATTAATATTTCCTCAAAATCATCAACACAGTTCATATGATTGGAATGAAAATAATTTTGGCAAAATAATTTTCGAAACGCTCTTTGAAATTGAATGGGCATTGGATTCACATTATTTCCGCCTTGTTGTCTTGTGAAGCCAAAACAATTTTCAATACAATCTGTATATCTGTATTTAATCTCTTAGTTTTAATGTACTGGTAACCTAATTTGGAAAGTTTTTTCCCATAATTTTAGTAAACTAATTATTGTTATTACCCAACATTTTGTTAAATTTTTACCTTGTTGGTAATATTTTGGTCATCTTTATTAAATATTTGTAAGTCTTTTAAAAACGAAAGAGCCTGTGCTAAAAATTCTTTTTGAAAATCGGAAGCGTCAAATACATTTATAAATTTATTGGAATCTCTTAAAGAAAATGAATTGAGGATATCAAACAAATTATAACAAAATCTATACATTCGATAGTACCAATAGACTCTGCGGGTATAGCGTTTAAAGTTAGATATGTATTCCTTCCGCTAGCTAACCGTTCTGCTAATGAGTTGTGCAGCGAAACTTACACTCATTTTTTCAAAACTTGAAGGATTTATATGGGAGCAAGTAAGTTTGGGTGCACAGCGATAAAATTGTTTTTTATCTTGCTCATAAAAATATTTAATAAAAGACCAAGATATTTTTTTACCACCGAAACAAAAAGAATGCTTTAATAAATTGTTTCTTGTAGCTTTTAGCAAGTGACAGGGATCAAAAATATAAAGCAAACTTTGGCCTCCGAGCTGAAATTTAGGGTTGTCTGGTGTAACTCCAAATAACTTTGCCAGTTCAATAAAGTTTGAACACATATCACTGGCAATACCCTCAACATAAAAACCAATACTACATAATTTTTTTATACATTCTTCGAAAATCGGCCAAACATCTTTGGCCTTCATCTGTGTGCCAACGAAAAAATATGCTATCGGTTGTTTCCAAGGGGAATAAAGCTCTCTAGCCATAATAACTAGTGCGTTTTTACATATCGCATCCCCTTTTTTTTCTTCCCCAATATCCTCAAAACCCACAATTTCATCCCGTCCGGTATCAAAATATAAATTTGATTTTAACGACATTTCGTCTACACACGGCATACAATATCCGTCTTGTTTTAGCATCGTTTTTAATTTTAGTTCAAGTACTGTAAATATAGAACTATTTTTTAAACCAGGATTAGATGAGATCCTTTGAGTAAGTCTTTGTTAACTCCTTTTGCTCGGAAGAGTCAGGAGTTTGCAAAGGTATTCGTAGGCTTGGGGGCTTAAAAAATACAATGTTATGGCAAATTGCTTCATATCTGCCGAGTACCTTCTGGATATGGGTTTCTTATCCTTTAAAGAAGCGTGAGATTTTACTATTTCCGCCAATTGCTTACTCAAAAAGCTATCACACACTTCATTGAAATCTTTAAGAGTCCAATTCATACCATCATTTGGTGAATTATTTTTTTTAGTGTGTATCCTTCTTCTTAATTTTCCTAATTTCATCCTTAACTTATGTATTCTAGGTGAACGACTACTTAATAAGGAATCGGTTTGTGTCGATCTCGGCACAAATAGTGGTGGGATATTAACCTTACCTAGATCCAAACCAAACCCTTGAGAGGTATTTGGACCAAAAAAATATTTTATTACTATAAAAAGTAGGGAAATTTATTGTATTATGTCACAAAAAAGGTGCGTTTAAACTTATCCTGAAGATTTCGAAAATAATGGTTATTAGGCAAATGGAATTAAGTGCGTATATAAAGAGAAACTATATTAAAAAATTAGATTTTAAACTATTTTTAAGTAACTTACCATCAGAAAGTAGGGCTTCTTCTCCAGGTGGGAATGATTGACCAGGAGCTAAGGACCTGTTGGCTATGTCAGTACGAGCAGGGACAACTACAATGTCTGAAAATATATATATATTCCTTAATCAATATTTATATTAATGGTTGGAGCAATAATCTGAATAATTATTATTACTATTATATTGAACAATATTTTATTATAACAAACCTGACAATATAATAATTTTTTTAGGAGGCTTTCCTGATTCTGCATAATTTTTATCAGGTATTTCTTTCTTTGGTGGAGGAAGGTTGAAAAACTTTGTGGGTATTGCTTTTGGTAATAGGATTTTTCTTGTAGCTCCACCTTTTAAAAAATATTTTCCTTCAAAATGATTTTCACAAAGCCGATAATTTTTGTGGACATTCAATATCTTCGGTAGTAAATCTTCCCTACTGCAAGCTTCTATCCACATTTTTGCACTAAAAAGTTCTCTCACTTCTGTCACTTCTCCTTGATCGGTATTCTCGGGTCATTACATTGTATTTTTGATTATAGTGTACTAACTCTTTAAAAACTATAGACTAATAATTAAAATAATGTACTACTAAGTTGTTGCAGAATAAATCTTCAAAAATAACATATCATCGGTAAATGAATAAAAAAACATATCCGTCCTCTAGAAAATTGATATATTTATTATTTGCAGAAAAAAAAACAGACTTACCTTTTTTTATACACTTTTTGAATAGGTGGATCGTACTTACATTGTTCATTTATCACGCCATATTTCTGTATCAAATGATTATTAAATTAATACTTGGATAGGATTTTAATATTATCTCTTAATCTAGTATGAATAATAATTCCTACAGTTTACCATTAGCGAGTCTTTATCATTTTAGATAGGTCTCTCTAGTCTAGTTTATTAACAAACCTTGTAAACTAATTATATACCGCTTGAATTTTTCATCAAACGCAACCTCTGGGATAATTTCTTGCACCAACATTTACCTCGTTAAATAAATAAACACTGCAATGTCTGAATTAATTCCCCGGAGGATACACCTATTTTTCTTCTGTGTGTGTTCATTCGCCCCAGTAACAAAACTTTCGCACCTAAATTATGGACTCTCAAATACACTATGACATTATGACCCAAGGTCCCTTATAAAATATGTATAAACTGTGTACCGTGCAGATATTTACACACTCTGGTGACCTGAGAGAATTTTGTTTTATGGGGTGATAGTTTTTGATAGTTCGTTAAATTATGAGTAATGAAGTTATATAGGGGTTTTTTACAACTGTTGAATAAAATTTATATTTAAGTAATTTTTATAGGTATTTACGAGAGTTGTTCTCTTTTCGTTGTGCGTAGGAAGTAAAGCATAGTTTATTTGCAAAAAAGATTTATGTATAATTTTTAAGAGTATTCTCCACACAGTCAATGCAATTTTGCATCCACGAAAACTATTCTTAGAATTATTTTCTCCAATCTTCTGGCCGAAGTTTGTTTATTTCATTTTTAAAGGCATCAACTGCTTCTTTGGCCGTAAACTCCGTTTATTCTTTACTCTTGGAAAACAGAAGAAGTTATTAGGTACTAGGTCTGGACTATACAGCGAATAGCCCATTCTTTCTACGTTTTGGGCATTCAAATACTCTGATCGAGCAGTGTGAGCCCGAGAATTATCGACGTTTTTCGCCAACCTTATGCAGAATCTAAAGCAGACAAACTGTAGTCCATTCTGAATTAACAGTACGTCTATCCTCCAGTAAAACAGTGGACACATGCCCAGTAATTCCAAAAAAAAAGTGATGTTCATATTTTTATTTCTGTTTTTTTTTTCACGAACAACTTTTGTTTGAGCCTGAAAGACCCAAATTAACGAATGTTGTTTTTTTTTTCGGGGTTATATCAGTATACTCATGATTCATCACCTGTGATGATATTGTACACCAAATTAGACGAGCCACGGTCGGTCAATGCTTATTTAAAGTTACTTGCCGTTTAAGGAAAGCGAAGGAACACGTCTTGTCACCAATCGTCTTGTCACCAAGCACTCGATTGGTGACAAAACTTTCTTTACGGTTTAAGCCACTCTTGAAAAATCCAATGCCCCATAATGTTCCTTGTTTATTTTCAACATTTATAGTGTGTTGCATAAAAGAAGATTAAATTTTAAATCCAGGATAATACATTTTATCTATAGATATTTGTTATCTCTAGATTATAAAATCCTACGATTTTGTGAACAAACCACATTTTAATTCTTTGATCCGTCAAAATAGTTGTCATTTATTTGGGATTGATGTTTAAGAGCCCCGCATACCGCCTGATCAATTCAAATGCGGGATTTACTGGTCACGTCGTGTCTAGCATCCGTCTCTTTTCATCGAAACAAATAATATCAACTGAGAATACACTGAAAAAGTAGTTTGTAAATTGGGATACGCGAATATAAATACGAGTAATAGAAGCGAGGCGACGGTTAGCAAAAAAAACTGTGTTTTTGATGGTTTTTAAGTTTTGACTATTTTCGCAATGATGTCTGTGTGTGTCTGTATACTCGATAACTCGTGAACGGATATATTTATTGTGGTACACAATTCTTAACATATTTAACTCAAATTCGGTGTCTTCTTTTTTTATTATCTTTTGCTTTTAATATAAATTCGGATTACCTAATTGTCATACCTCTCGCTAATCTTGAATCCACAATTTCTGGTAGAAGGCAGTGAAAATAAAATTTTGTAAGGTGAGGCAACATATCGGTTATCCAAAACTTGTTGTCTCTTGTAATGGTTTTTAGCTTAAGGTCATAATTAGTCCAGACATAAAGGATGCAATATTATTTTTAAGCTACATTTAATTGTCCCTGAATCTGATAATACCAGTAGGGTCCTGTATTTATTGATGCCTTATTATTTTTATTAATTTTAAATTTTGACATTTTTTTCTGTCTTAATTCCATCAAGTATTGTGGAGTCTCTGGCAGAATAAGGGCAGTTAATTTCTATTAATCCTTTTTCTCCCAGAAGCCCATCAGGTGTTGCAGCCAACCATGGGTATTCACTGCTGATAAATAATCCACTTGACTGAATATTTAATTTATGTTGATTAATTAATATGTTTTTTGCAGTGGACTCGTTGATTTTACCCCATTCTGTTGCATTGCTTCTAATAAAAAGTTGTGTAAGAAGGTTATGGACTAGATTTGCACAACGAGTTGTTGGTTTTCGCTTGCAAACCTCACCAAAATGTGAAGCAGTTAAAAGATGTTTTCTCATTTCAATCCATTCAAAATAGTTAGCCTAGTCTTTTTTTCTTGATTCGTTGGCTGCAATTTCTTCTTTTGTTTTTGTAAGCGAAGAGAGAAGACATTCTTTAGCTGCTTCAAAATCTGCTACGGAGATATCAGGTGTTGCACATTTTGGACCGTAATTTTGGTCATCAAAATTTATTCGCATTTTTATTTTTTTAATCTTATTCCTTTTAATTTTCTCAAATGCTCTCTGTCTTCGCAATGAAGGACTTGAATTATTTTTATACTTTATATATATTATAAAAAGTAGACTCTTTGGTATTATACCTTAGAAGAGCAGCAAAACACCTACCGTAATCTGGGGTGAGATCGGACAGGTAGTACGAGTTCGGACAATGGTGCGCGGCGTGGGAAATCACGTGACCACGAGCACGTTTTTCATTGGCGAAGTTTTTTGCATGTGTTTACATGTCCAATATTGTCTCATTTCACTCCAGTTAGGTAGAAATTGCCACTAGAGAAAGTTTGTGGCAAGTACGGGATATTTTGATATGGGTCGTAATTTGCATATTTTTTATAACGTTAGAAACAAACATCTGGGGGAAGGGATCTGTAAGCAATTGAATCGTAATTTTTCATATAATGTAGGTTTATATGTTTTCTAATGATTCATGAATAATTATCATTTATTTTTTCATTCCCGAATTTTTTTTTCTTGTTATAGAAAAAATATAGCTTTTCGTGGGGCGAGTTCGGACACCATGCCCAGAAATTACAGGCGTCCTCTTGGCGTAAAACAAAGATCCAACTATGCCAAAGAGGCTTTAAATAAGGTTGTTGAAGATGTCAGGACTAAAAGGAAGACCCTGAGGGAGGCAGCAGAGTTCTACAACATACCAAAATCGACAATAAATGACAGGTAAGCACGCTAAAAAAAGTGGCGGGAAAACCAAATTAAGCGAAGAACAAGAGAGTGAACTGGCACAAGGAATTTTAACTTCTGCCGAATGGGGCTTTCCCTTAACTAGGCTGGATATTCGCCTAATCGTCAAATCATATTTGGACAGATCCGGAACAAAAATCACAGAATTTAAAGACAACATGCCCGGGGAAGATTGGTTTTATGGATTTATGTTTAGACATAAAATTTTATCGGAGCGCCTTGCACAAAATATCAAGAGGAGTAGATAGGCAAAAAGTTCAAGAATATTTTGATAACCTTCAGGCTGTTATGAGACCTATTCCTCCAGAGAACATAATTAATTATGATAAATCCAATTTAACTGACGATCCTGGAAGATCAAAGGTCGTTGGTAAAAAAGGATCCAAACATATAAATAGAATTATTGATTCTTCTAAAAGCAGCACGTCAATTATGATGGCTGCTAGTGCTTCACGTGTTTTGCTGCCTCCGTATGTCGTATACCGAGCTCTTCATATTTACGCAACTTGGATAGAAGGGGGCCCAGAAGGCACTGTATACAGTAGATCGAAAAGTGGGTGGTTTGAGACACCAATATTTGAAGACTGGTTTTTACAAGTGGTTTTGCCATATTTCCGCAAGTTAGAAGGGCGAAAGTTGTTAATTGGCGACAATCTTTCCAGTCACTTGTCATTGTTTGTGATTAAGCAATGTGAAGAAAACGACATTCATTTCATTTTATTACCCCCATATGCCACCCACTTGCTGCAACCTCTGGATGTTGCGTTTTTTGGCCCCATGAAGAAACACTGGCGTGCAAACTTGACTGATTGGAAAATGAAAAATAAAGGTGTCCTGCCTAAATCAGAATTTCCTCGTCTTTTAAAGAAAACTTTAAAATCTTTGGTCCCGAATATCGACAAAAATATAAAATCTGGTTTTAGAGCTTGTGGAATTGTTCCATTAAACGCTGAAATAGTTTTGGAAAAGTTGCCCGGAAAGACAGCAGAAAAGGATAATGCTAATGATCACTGAAGCCAAAGTTTTTCCGAATATTTAAAAGACTGTAGATGGGAGGAAAAAAGCGAAAAATCGAGGAGGGGTAAAAAGCTGAATGTTGCCCCTGGAAAAGGTGTGAGAACAGAAGATCTTCCCCAAGAAGAAAATATCATTTTTGAGGAGAGTGATGTGGAAAACATTTGCGTAGAAGAGGAAGAAAACGTTTATGAAGACAAAAATGAAATGTCTGTATTTGAGCAACCTTCTACCAGCACTTATGAGAGAGAACCAGAAGTTGATCAAAATCTCATTGAAGTGGGAGATTTCGTTGAGGTTTCCGTTCCTTGTGAAGACCAAAAAAAATTTCGATATTTTGTTGGTCTTATAGATAAAATTGTTGATATAAAGGAAGAGCTTTTTTTAGTAAAATCGAGCCTTAAACATTGGTATATATTTTCAATTTTTCACTTTGCATTTGGGATTTCCAAAATGAACTTAAATATTAAGATTACAAAGAATAGAGTCGTCTTACGAAAATTTACTAAGAGAGCTTTTTTGTGGGGAATTTAATTTTCTACAAGGATAAGAGATGAAAAATTTTTAAAATTGACCAAGTCCGAAATTTATGCAAAAACGCGACAACTGTTGAAAAATCAATAACTGCAATGATGCACCTCTTAATATTATTATTAAGGGCTCAAACTTTCAGTCTAATTTACACATTCTGCATTCTAAAGTTAAAATGGAACAAAATCCTATTTTCATTTCTTTAACAATTTTCAAAATTTTTTACAGCCATATACTTCACTAAAATGGTATGATAGTTCATGTAATGGTTTAAAAAATGCGTTATATTAACTACACGATTTCCGTCAATGCTTTCCTCTGGTAATGTATCCCGTGATTACAAATTAGATGTTTAAGCAGATATATCTTCGGTTTCATCGAAAGTGGCCATTTTATCACTATTACATGAAGTTTCTGAAGACTCATAGGATCAGAGGCTCAAAGGGTCCTGGTAACTCAATTCCTCGTACCACTTCCTCCGGAACCTCGCTATCAATTTCAGGTCGAAGTTTTCTGGAATAAAAATAAAATTCTAGTACGCACATTTATACAATGCGTCTAAACAGTACTCACTTCCAACGAGTATTTAATATCCATCTATAATACTTTAAACAGAAACCCTTATAGTCCAATTAAATAACGAAAAAAAGCCCCTTCGAGCTTACAATAATTTGTAATTGGATGAAACAAAGTGGACCTTGTGTATTTTGATGTGATCTTTCCGAAAAGAAGAAAAAAAAGATGTAGCTGTTTTTCAATTTTTTTTAAATTAGGAAAAACAGGGTTTTCCGGAATTTTCCATGGTAAAAATGCTAATTATCTGGGCAAGTATCATTCTGATAGTAAAAATAAATGCACCAATCGAAAGAGGAGGCAAAAATAGTTCGGAATTTCATTGCACAGGTAGTTTTAATGGCGAATTTTCGTTTCTTTGATCAGAATCATGAACATGAAATTTGCGATGAATTTGTGGCGAAATTATAAATGTTAGACATATGTGCCCATGAGAGAAGTTGCGTATTTTTTTGTGGACTCTTAAATAAAATAAGTCCCGCGGCGAAATCTGCCATAATTTTTCGGGAATTCGCAGGAAACCGGAAGGCGTAAATTTTTTTTAATTTTTTCCCATATGATTTTCTCCTGGTGTTCCGAAAACATCTAACAAAAAATATATTTGAAGAAACTAACTGCGCCATCGGAAAGAGCACAAAAAAATATACAAAACGGTATACTTTAAAAATGTTAGGAAATTAATCCTAAGCTTGAGTGTAAGTTCCAACTTGGTGATAAGCTTGTTTTTTGTTCTCTAACATCTGGTTTTCTTCTCGGTTGATGCTTCCTTTTTTTTTGGCATTGTCAATCGCGGCCCTTTTATGCCTATCCCAGGTTTTATAAATAAACTCTTTTCCGTAACGTCGAGGTACGTTATGTTTGCGACACCTTTCATGCAATTATAAAACCTGGTTCTAAAGAACTGAAAAAAGCATCCCCTCTCTCTTTGCTGACCATCTGCAGACCTTTCAATCCTGTCGGTCTAATTGGGGTAAGTTCACCCTCTGCAAGTTTCTGATGACATAATAAATACAGTCCAGCCATTGCAACCTGGAAACAAAAAAAATATAGCACTGTGATAGAATTTTCTTAATTTAAGAACGTACTTACTTAATAAATTGCTGCAGAAGTCCGAAAAACCACGTGTACACAGAGCTTGCTGAACACGGTTATTAAAAGTCTATGCCGATGAACACTATCAAGCGATTCAATTTGTAATAATATGACCGTTTGATGTTTAAACTTGTCGGATAGCGAACGCCGAGACCATGGCTATCCTTGATACGACGTCCGGCTAATTTTGCGATAATTCTATTTTTTGCACAAAACTGAAGAAACGTCTTATAACAAGTCAGTAAAATACAATTTAATAAATTTTAGGCCTAATAAATTTAGGTATGTAAGAAATTTAAAACTGGAAATCCCAAAAAAATCAACGCGTGTAATGGGACTTTTGTCGGGAGAATTCTACAACTTAGAAGACACATATACTCTTTAAACTTTGTATACACATTCGGAAGACATGAGATTTGGGTTTGCTCAATTTTCAGACCAAAAAACTGAAAATCGTCAATTTTAGGCAACTTTTCTCAAAAACCGTGTTTTTTGGTCGTCACTCAATGAACAGTGGTCAAAAAAATAGATAAAATATTTTTGCAGAATTTTCCGTAATGTCGTATTCTAGACATAATAGAGTATTAAAAAAAAAAGTTTTGAGTCATTGGGTGCATTTTTGTGCGACTTCAAACTTTCGAAAAAAAATTTAGTTTTTTTTTTAGTGAAAAATTTTTGTTAAATTGTTTGATATCTTGGCCAATTATAATCCGATTTTGGTCAAATTCACACACGTATAAGATTTCATATTTAAGAGTAAGCTCTGTAAGTGGCATTAAATAATTTTAAATAGTTTGGCCGTTATAGGCAAACAATGAAATTAGGCTTGCGGTACACTTTGCCCTTCCGCCAAGAAAATATTCTCGAGTACAGACGAAAAAGCTCTCGATCGAAACCGGTCGTTATTTTCTAAAGATATTTTTTATTGGACTTAAAAAGCGAATTGTTATGATGGAAAATATACGTATTAATTTCTACTACAGAAAATAAATGTTTAGTAATTAAAAACTATTTTTAAGAGCAAAAATTATTTTTGCTGGTTCTATAGACTGAAAAAAAAAATATTTGCAAAGGTAACAATTTTTTTTTGTATGGCGACAAAATTACTTTAAAAGAGCATTTTATTTAGTTTCATGAATGTATTTTTTTAATTGTAGCTGAAAATTTATTTGTGGTAGCAAGAAATTTCTCAACAAAAAACTTTTTAAATATAATTCTCTCAGTGTAAATACTACCGTCTATGGAATCAATTTAAATTTGAGTGTAGTGCTATTTCTCTCAATTTTAGTTTCTCACTCTGTGACTTAAAAATGAAAAGAAGAAGAAGAAGAAGAAGAAGAAGAAGAAGAAGAAGACAGCACGAAGCCTGTTGTTTTAGCGTAAATTGTGCTTAAACCCGTTATCTGTATATTAGTAATATTACTGGAATAATAATGTAGCGAGTATTACAGAAGATATATCGCACCGAAATTAATAAACTTAATTTTCCTGAAATAGTAAATCACCTGTGTGTTTGTGCTCCCTAAACAGCAAATGGCGACAACGCCCGATTTTGCATAAATTCATAATTTTCATGGTTTTGATAAAATTAAACTGAATGTATTATGTATAGGGAGGATATTATGACGGTGCGGAGCTTATTATTTGTTCTATGTTCCATACCATTCAGTTTCTATTCTGTTCTATATTCAACATGTTGCTATTTGCGGTTTTAGGATGAACATTGAATTTTCATTTTGACAGAAAATATACATTATGCAACTACTGGTTTATGGGATTTGTTTACTGTGTTTTACGGTATATTATATATATATGAAGTTTCACGTTCAGGTAAAAGTTTTGAAACTAAGTTTTATTGAAATAGTTTACCAGTATAATATGTATTTTACCGAACAGTAATTCAGAAATTTGGATCAACTATATATCAAATAACATGCAGGTACCTTTTAAAGATAATGGATTTCTTCCTGAACAGCCAAAAGGCATTCTTCAGTTGATAGCCAATATGTCGGAAAGTAATTTAGTAATAAACGCTTCTTTAAGATATCACAAATTGAGTTTCTTTTTTTTTACTAATATCTATGTTTAAGATTCTTATTATAAATATTTTTCTATGTCTATAATTTTTTTAATATAAATTTCTATATTCTAGATATAATTTAAGCAATGTTTAAAAACTTGATTTAAAATTTTTTTGAATCATTAAATTAAAAAAATTATATTAAATAATTAGCATTCAAACTTTGTTTAGACTATTCCCAAATATTTTAAAGGTAAAAAAATTTAAACTATTGAAATTGCTTTCCAATATGCGGACTATCGAAAACTGTAGCTGTTTCTACGGATACAATAATGGGGCTATAGTATCTACACTAAAGTAACCAAATTTGTTCTAGATAGGGTCCGACGTAAAATTAGAGCAATATTTTCTCTATACTGCCACCGAAAGCCAGGGAAAGTATCAACATTGAAAGAGGGTCCCGATGCAATACCAGTGTCGTACCTCGAAGAAAAATCCAAATCAAATAATAGTATATTATGCAACGATCGCATAAACCATACGAAACTCGCCTTCGGCTCGTTTCGTATCCCGGTTAATACTTGTGTATTAATAACCATTACATACTGTTAATTTAGGAATGGTACATTACAGTTTGTTCTCCAAAAAGTTCTCGAAAAACGGCCCTAGAAAAAGGGTCATCGTGCATCAAGATAACGCTCGAGCTCACACTGCTGCTCGAACAAGTGAGTATTTGAATGCCCGGCACATACAAATAATTGGTCCAGTCCAGTTGTATACGCTATTTTTTCTACACCCGATAAATAATTAAGCACAATAAATATTCTATTTATATTTGTATTGAACACAATAACAGTAATTACTCGTATTTCTATAAAAAATTCTACAAAATTGTAAACAATGGTATTACCTCAGGTATTGGTATTACCATAGATTTTTGGGGCAAAATATTTTGTACTGCATTTACTGCTTTCTCCGCTTTGTGTGGAGGAGTCGATGGTAAGTCTTCTATATCGCTTATATCAGACATTTTGATAATATAATTATCGAAGTTTAGCTATCTACGAAAATTTAATATGTACTGATTTTGACAACTAAAACAATTACATAGGAACATAGGGCAAACGTCAAATGCACAGCATGCTTAATTGAAAAATTATGGGTTTCTATTGATTAAAAATATGTATCGTTATGAAAAATCTGTATCATAATGGGTATCATTATGAAACGGATTATTATAATACGGGTGTAGAAAAACTATATTGTGTAGATACTAATTTTGAACATTTCAATTCCGATTTATTAAGCCAATCATGGGATATGTTAAAAGGTGTCCAAGAAATGGATAGAGCCTTCTGCTATTTCTTTGATATTTTTATAAATTTGTTTATTACAGATTTTCATTTAACCAAGAGACACAGTCATAAAAATACTAAATCGTGGGTAAATATTGAAGTTAGAAAGTCAAGTTTAAATCTAAAAGAGTTAATATGTATCTTCTAAATATAATGATATCTAGAAATCATTATATGATTAAGCTAAAAAACAATATACAAACCTTATAAGAAACACCAATAATACGTGAGCTATCAAATTGTGAGAATATTAGTAATAAAAATATAGAAATAAAAGTAACAAACTCTGAAAAACTTATCGACTGTCCGCAGGTAATATCTGAGGTATTTAATGGATTTTTTATGAATTCCCTTTAGGACAGTGGTTCCCAAAGTGTGGCGCCTGCGGGCCATTTGCGGCCCGCGAAACCGTTTCGTGTGGCCCGCGAACAATTGCTTGATTAAATAAACGAAATTAAATTGCTTAATTTAAACATGAAGAAGAAAGTCAGGTCATAAACTACAAAAACTTTAGTAATTACGAAAATTGAGTCAGCAAGAATCAAAAAAGACTAGTGGATTAACCAGACTATTTAACTTCTCAACCAACCAATGACAATTATCTTTTATTCCAACACATGCCAATCAATACAAACTGTCTCTCAAATCGAATTGGATTTAAAAAAAAAATATTCATTACCAGAGTAACGTGGGATAAGTCAATACTTTCATTAGAGTCACAATTGAACTTGGACTTCGTATTATAAATTACAAAAATACCTTTTTTGGTGGGAAAATCAGTATAAGTCGACTTAGCTTCTAAATTTTTGACTTAAGACGGTTTTTCACTAAACGGACAGTTGAGTTTGTGTTTTGTTTGTGTTTTCTGGAACTTGAAAAACAAAAACAAAACTGAGACAAACCCAAAACTATTGTTTCCATCAAGCGGACTACATGTTGTCACAGTTTTGTTTTTGTTTTCGGTCCTTTTTCACTGGTTACTTACCGTAGCACTTTAAGTGATCCGATAGGTAGTATTACTCTAATTTGGCTCACTTTATAGTACCTATATTCTCATCGAAATTGTCTAATAGTTTTGTCACATTTTTCTTTTAATTCATTGAAACATTTCTTTAATTCGTTAAAACACATATCCACTTCTTTTTATTATACTCTCGCCTTGAATATCATCTTGTATATGAACCTGTGGAACTTTTGTCTGCCAGAGTAAGTTTTAAATCGGGAGCAGGCCTTCTCAAAGATTTAGAATGGCATTTTTCAGCCAACAAAATTATTTTGTACCTCTGCATGGCACAATCTGGCTATCGGGGAAATCCATATTGCTTTCGCAAAATACTCTAATTCGATTAGAGTTGTTAGGCAATTCTAGGTAAACAAATGCTTTAATACGAGGGCTGTTCTTTTTTCGCTGAGCCTATTTAGTTTGATGAATTTTTGTTACAAATTTTGTCTTGACATTCTATTCTAGTTGTTTATAAGTTTAGTTAGTGACAGTTGTCAAAATATACCAGGGGCTCGATTCTCGAGATCATTGGAAAATTTTCCCATGGGAAAATATTCCACTACTTATATTCCCATAGTAATAGGTTATGCAATTCTCGAACGTGTCAGAATAGACATTCCTATGGAAATAGTAGTTTCACGTATGTCTGATATTAAGTCCACGAATATTTCGAAACAACCAATAACATTAAAGATATTTTAAAATTTACTGTTGGTATTATTTGTATTTGTTGTGGTTTTTGGGTATCCGATTACCTGCCGAGCATCCGCGCTGGAGCAGGTGCCGTGCCGAGCAATCGCTATCATGATCGAGAAACAAGTGAAAATATTCGATTACGTATAATAATTAAAACTTGTCAAGTTATTCTTAGTTTTTCTTTTCTCATGTTAAAAAAAGAAAAGGTAGCTTTTGTATGGAAGAGCAACGAAAGTTTTGAGAAACTAAGAAATTCTTTCATTAACGAAAATAATAAAATTTTCGAAAAGGTCTTATTAAATTTACTACACTCAATTTGTGTTATTTGCCAGTCCCTTATAGCAGCTCCCACAATTTCTAAATGATTTAGGAAAATCAGTTTATACAGAATTAAAAATAATATACCTACATAAATAAAATAATATCAATCTATAAATATGCCAAAAAAATGTTTTAACTGCAATTTCACAAATCCAAGATATCCAATAATCTTTGGTGGTCTTTCGTCAAATTTTCGACTTTAATGCGCAAACTCTAGTACAATTCCCATTGGAAAACACAATTTCCAATGCTCGTAAGCAGGGGAATATTTTCCCATACTTTTCATTGGAAAATATTCCACCGCTTATGTCGAGAATACGAAAACTGAATTCCCATGGTAAAATTTTATTTTCCCATGGGAATAAAAATCGAGAATTGACCCCCTGGGCCTCAATTCTTGACTTCACCGGAAAATTTTCCCATGGATAAATATTCCCATGCTTATATTCCAGTGGTATTATAAAATGGTATTCTCGACTAGGTTAGGAACCTTTTTCCTATGGGAATTTCGATTATTCGTATGTCTAACGTATGTCCGGTATTAAGTACGTAAATATTGGAAACTGACCAATCATAATCAATAATATATTTCAATACTTTCAAGTAGTAATGTTGGGATCATTGATTCTATCGTCAACTTTTGACTCTTGTTTTGCCACTTGCCGTCTTGTCAGAGAAAACAATCAACCCCCTTTTGTTAGAAAATAACGCGAAAATATATCATGTGCTGAACCTAGTACAAGGGGCTGCTACAAAGTTAACTAAAACCTTGAATACTAGCCGAAATATTGAACGCATGTTACAAAATAAAAATAAAGAAAATTATTATGACAAAAAATTCAAGTTGTTAGAGAGAAATGTTTTGGCAAAAGAACGAATAATTTGTGCCTTGGAAAAAATAGCAGAAACAAAGGAATTTTAAGGATTTTTAAGAGTGTTCAATGTTGGGTTCTAATTAACAGTGCTATTCCTAAAGTGGCGCAAGGAAACAGTAACAAGGCCTGTCTGTAGGGGTGTAGGAGTATTAGAGTACTAATACTCCTGCACTATGGAGTACTAGACTACTAGTACAATCCATAACCTACATAGAACATTAGGCTAATGACCTTAGATGTTGAAGCCGTACACCAAAGAAAAAAAAATATTTTAGCTTCAAGTTTTTTTAACATCTCATTATGTTATTAACAGTTGCTATTTATTTTGCGTAATAAAACAAAATTTATTCTGAAATAGCCTATTCCTAATAATGAAACAAAATATATTCTGGGATTGCTTATTCTAGAAAACTTTCGTTGATTATATTTGAGAAATTGTCTATCATTTAAGGATTCAAAGGGATCCCCTGCCTCATTTTTTCACTTAGACCAAAAATCTCTTGGGACATTAATTGCTCTTCTTTCTGCCTCTTCTATATTGTTTAATTGGGAAAGTAAAATAGCTTCATCCATTTTAGGAAAGGTATATTAGTAATAATATACCATGAGTAATAATAATATATAAATATTATTATTTGAAGTAACTAGCAAATGTCACCGGTGACAGATTCCCACTGGAAATTTGTTTTCCCATGCCAAATACCAGGTGTGTTTGCTCCCATACTTTTCGTGAGAAAATATTCCTAGTGGATGTGTCGAGAATACAAAATATAAATTCCCATAGGAAAATTATCTTTTTCCCATGGGAAAAAAAGTCGAGAATTGAGGCCCTGATGTTGGTGGATTCCCCACAACTTTACTTTAGCTCAAAAATACACCATGTGAGATGTTGCAGATCTGCAATAGATCGTTTTGACCGTGGATCGTTTATTATGGTGTAAAGCATCATCATCATAGATGATTAAACATGGTTATACGACTATAATCCGAAAAAAAGCAATAAAAAGCCGAAACAAAAAGATGGTCGCCATTTTTTTTTTTAAGTACTGGGTATGTTTTCACTGTAGCACTGAATAGACGTACTGTTAATTTAGGAATGGTATCCTACAGGTTGTTCTCCGAAGGGTCCATTGTGGAATTTTAATAAGTAAATTCTACATATTGTCTATCATATAACATGATATTTATAACCAATTGTTAATGCTTTATCATGCAGAAGTTGAGAGTAGTTTAAAATATGGTTTGGTTTTCTAGGACATCTCTACAATTTCTAAAGATGTATTTCCAAATAAAAATGAATATTAAGATGTAGCGCAGGTAAACAGTTTTTTTAAGCCGTATTAAATTCTAGCACTGCATATATTTGAAATTTGTCTTTATGTATTTCATAATAAAAACTGCTTTTTAAAACATGGTGAAATATAAAATATAAATACGAGTTCAGACTGCCAAATTGTAAATATATGTATAGTTTCTTATAAAGCACCATCTTGTATAGAACATAAAGTTTTTAATTCACTCCTTGGTGATATTAGAAATATTAATACACCAAATTTGTTTAAAATCCTATCTATGTGACAATTGAAGACATATTTGTAACTCGTAAATTTTTTTTGCTGTGTTTTTTATATTGTTATTATAATTTTAACATTTGTGTATTTGTCTTTAAGAAAAATAAATAAATAAGGTGCAGAGGTGTCTCGAAAGGCAACATTTTAAAAAGAATTACCACCTTGTAATCTTAAAAAAAGCAATTTATGTTAGTTTATATTAAATTTAAGTCATAAAGTAGGAAAATTGAAACACCATTTTGGAACATTCTATACAGGGTGATTCATTACTAATTGGAAATATTTCAACTATAGAATCCTGAGTTCAAATTATGAAGATTTAACTCAAATCACCTAGATAAAATGTGTCTCCATTCTGAGTTACAGGGTGATTTTTTAAAAATATAAAAATTACTTATATCCAGTACTTTAAAACTATTTGACGTATTATTTTCATATTTGGCGGGAAGTGTAGATACTATACACCCTACTAAATTATGTTAAATAAACGTTTCTGGCTGTCATCAGAGGCGTACGACACGAGCAAGTTAATCCTTCCCACTGGCGGAATTGCAATTTTATCACAATTTTTCGTTTCTCCAATACTTCCTACGTACATATTGTACTCTTTCTTCATAGCTATAAAGTTATTATTTTTCGAGATATTTTATGTTAAACATGAAGATGTACAATTATTTTGATTTTAATGTATATTAATAATTATATCGGTGTTTTGGGACATTGTATTGCATTTATTACGCAAATGAAACTTTAATCCGTATTAACAAAAATGTGTCTCCTGTTTGAGTTATGTTTTATTTCAAAATTATTTATGCCCAGTACTTTAAAACTATTTGACGTAATATTGTCATATTTGGCGGGATACATGCTTTCATAGTGTGACATATTCAAAATAAGCTTAGGTTTTGCGTAGTTGGCTCTAGTCTGACTTAATTGTTTCGATCTAGTAGGATGCTGTCATTGCTGTTAGTTGTTACTGACACTTAAGATTGTGATTGTTTTAAAATTTAAAAAATCGATTACCTAAATGAAAATACCGCTGCACAACAATTTTACTAATCTTGAAATGCGAGACATGCTCTGTGTTTATGTAAACGAAAATTATTCCTTTCTTGCTGCTGCTTGAGGATATCAAGAAATCTATCCAAACAGAGTTCATCCCAATCGCCAGACTTTCAGTAATATTTTTAGTCGATTACGAGAAACTGGACAATTTAGGCGTAACAGTGGTATGGGACGACCGAAAATATTAACTATCAGGAAAATGATATTTTAGTGAGAGTTGCTGATAATCCTGATTTAAGTACTCGGCATTTAGCAGCAATGACTGGAGTAAGCCAGACCTCAGTTTTTCGAATACTGAAAAAAGAACATTTACGATCTCACCACTTTACACCGGTACATAATTTATTGCCTAGAGATTATTCTTTACGAATGAATTTTGCTAATTGGATGATAAATAAAAAAATGAAAATCGTAATTTTATTGAAAAAATTATTTTTACTGACAAGGCCACATTTACACGTAGAGGAGTTTTCAACTGCAGAAACGGTCACAATTGGGATATTGAAAATCCCCATCTATTTCGATAATCACATTTTCAACATGAATTTAAGATAAATGTATGGTGTGGTATATTTGAAGATAGTTTGTTGGGTCCTTATGAATTACCAGAAAATTTTAATGGTAACTCGTATTTACAGTTTTTACAAACTACACTTTTTGATTATCTAGAGGAATTGTCGATTAATAGAAGAAGAGACATGTGGTTCATGCAGCTGATGACCTCATAATCCTTTAATAGTGCGGAACTATCTTGATCATCAATTTCATCATCGTTGGATTGGCAGAGGTAGTGAATTTACGTGGCCGCTTCGAAGTCCCGATTGTAATCCCTTAGATTTCTATTTCTGGGTATCTATTCTTGAATCTTAGGGAGTAGAAAATTTAAGGGAAGAATGAGACAAATTTTGTGCGTTGCCGATAAAGAGGAAAAACCGGTTTTTTACTCCCTCGAATTCAAGAATAGCTACCCTGGGGTCACATGAAATCATTAGCAATAAATACTCGACAGGAACTATGGCAGCAAATTTTAAACTCCATTAATTTTATTACCAATCAGCCAAATATATTTTTTAAATTTAGAAGATGGTTTAGCGAAAGACTGAATAAACTTATTGAGGTAAACGGGGGCCACATTGAACATTTATTATAAAAAGTTTTTTAAATATTGTTCTTTGTGCTTTTTAATATTTTCTTCTTATTAAAATTGTTCCTCTATTTAGATTATTTGTTTTTAATTGTTTAATCCAGTGTTTTTCAACCTGAGGGGTCGCGAAGCTTATGTAGGGGTGTCGCCAGAGGTCGAGAGAACTTCAGTAAAAATCAATCTTTTTAATCTTTATTAAGTAAGAGAATTTTAACAAAAGGATATACTCATAAACATTTGTATGTTAATACAAACAAATTAACAAAAATCAAAATCCTAAGAATCGCTGGCGATATGCCGAAATGAATCTCTGGCGAGTCGCTGGCGATCGACTATACATACGGCTGTCAGTGTTGCCAGACGTAACGTGGCGGAATTTTATCAAGGCAGCGGTCGTGCGTACGTATACCTATGTGCGTAAATTGCGTTAGTTAGTTATCAATTGGCGACGTATTTATGTATGTAATTGTAAAATAATGTGTTTTACGTACTATATTATGTACTTATATCCGAATCCTAATTGTGGAGACGCATAAAAACGTCGTGTGGAATGATTATTTGTAACAGTGTAACATGCACATACATACATACATACATACATACATACATACATACATACATACATACATACATACATGATAAAAAAGCGAAGAGTCGGGGGGTCGCGAAATATTTTTTCATACCAGGGGGGTCGCATCATGAAAAAGGTTGAAAAACACTGGTTTAATCCATGTTAACGTGGTTAATCACTCTCTGTGAAATAAATGGGCTGTATGATTTAATTACTGGTTCTATTATTTGTTAAGACCCCGTTATTCATTATTTGTTAAGACCCCGTTATTAAAAAAAACTATAGGACAAAGATGTTTTACCTTCTTAGCTCCTAAAATATACAATTTTCTGCCAGAAAACTATAAAATCCATATAAGAAAAATAAATTCCTTATCCTACATTAAAAAGATCTTCAAATTTTTTTTGATAAATACTGGTCGACAAAATATTCATGACTTAATTGAATTAAACTAAAACATCTAAATATAAACTAAAACATCTAAATAAAAATTAAACCTAAAGTAATCTCTAAAAAAACAAAAATAAAAAAAAACATCAAATTTAACCAAATTAGTGTAATCATTTTCATGCTTTCCTGTTGTCATCAAAAATTGTTCAATGCTTTTCATCTTTTTTTTGTCATAATTTACAATTCGTTTGTTAATTCTACATTTCATCTGTCAATGTGTGTTTTTACATGTTCTTGAAAATTCTGTTTTGTTATATTCTAATGCTTTTTCTTTTTATATAATTTTTTTAACTAATTATAATATTTATTAAGAACGCATTATTATTATTATTATTATTATTGTTATATTTATTTGTATTAAGTATTTAATTTAATAATATTAACTACTCTTATTATACTCATGTTCATATTATTAATTAATCATTAGTCTGCCAGCTAGTACAATTAATTATTATTATTCATGTATATTATTTATTATTATTATTATTAATGCACATATTTACATTTATTAATATTGTAATTACTATTGGTATGATTATTAATCTTAAGTCTAATGTTATAATTATTAATTTTTATCAGCAATTATGGCGCTACTAATAAACAGGAGTAATTTCCGAGCACAACCTTATGGTTTTTTCGGACTAACCCATGTTTATTTACATTAAAAGAGAATTTATTTGTAAAAAAAAATTTATATGTAAGAAGTAAAATAAACATTATTATTATTATTATTATTATTATTATTATTAAAAGAAATAAAAATACACAAAATTGTGCCACTCGGCAATACAAAGCGTTTACAATAATAATTTAAAGTTGACTTCAATTAATGTAAAACAAAATAATTGTACAGCTTTATGTTTAACTTAAAATATCTCGAAAAATAATAACTTTATCACTATTGTGATAAAATTTGAATTTCGCAAGTGGCGTAGAATTTGGGAAGAATTAACCAGTCACTTGCCCCTGTCGTATGCCTCTGATGGTAGCCAGAAACGTTTATTTAACATAATTTAGTAAGGTGTATATTATTTACGTCAAAATTGTTTTAAAGTACTGGACAGAAATAATTTTTAAACAAAACTAAAACTAACTCAGAATGGAAACACATTGTATCTAGGTGATTTGGGTAAAATCTTCATAATTTGAGCTCAGGATTCTATATTCTATATATTTCCAATTAGTAATTAATCACCCTGTATAAGTAATAAATTCTCTTTAGTTGATATAAATTACTTCATTTAGTCAGAAATAGTTTAAATATCTGCTAAATTTCTACAGAAACATTTTTTTGGTCGCCAAAGGCATTTTTTTCGGCAACCACTGCAATCATGTTATTGTAAATCCAATCACGAATGTAATCAGAGCGTCGGGATAATCGCGAATCCCCTACAACAGCGCCACTGTATCCGTATGCGCCAGAACGAGGAAAAAAAGAGGAACAGGGTCCGTCCAATGTTATTAGAGTCACTTGTCACGAACACGACGCTCTCTATTAGTCCGCAACGGCGGTGATGAGTTGTGGCGCCCCCTATATTCACTTGATTGCTTTGCAGGACGTGCTAAGGGATGAGCCGAAACGATACAAAAGGTTAACAAACTTATATCTCGTCGTTACGTGTTTTTATTTTTTTTTGCAATATCGAATCATAATTTATCAGCGTTCGTTTTAGATTTTGCATTATTTCACTAACACGAAAAATGGCACCTCGATAATTTTTTATAAAATGCATAAATTCTCTATTTTTTAAAGTTGGATTCAATATGATTTTAGGGTTTAAGATCAGAGTTACATTTAAAGTTTAAATGACACGTGTATGGTTTGAATAAAAAGTTAGCTTCTGGTTGTTTTGGGATTAGATCTACAGAAGGGGGAATTAGGATTTGCAACGAAAAATAATGTTTACTTTGGGTTGGTTGAATCTAATCTAAAGGATGCAATACAGTTTTGGGGAGTATGTTGAAAGTATTTTAACAACCAGAAAGGAAGTTTTTTTCAATTTTTGTTGTCTGAGATGTGTTTTCAGATATTTTAGTACATGGTGTCCCACTATAAAGTAAAACATTTTAACAGCTTATTGCTCGAGAATGGAAAAGATATCGGCGTGCATTTTTTGCTAAACTTCTTACATTTGCTTCAAGTTTTTGTTGACAAAGTTGCAATATATATTTTTTATCCCTAAACGCCGGAAAAAAATTTGCCTTTTTTAAGATAAATTATCAGTTTACTTTAAATAGAACGCCCTATATTTTTTCATACGATCTGAAAGTCCCTTTCTTCATCTCTTCAAAAATGTAAATATTGTGATTATTAAAGGTTTGGAGGAGACATTTTTTTATGAATCTACATCAAAAACATGTAATTGTAAGATTGTTGAAATTTTCTGTTAAAGTTTATTCATTTTTTTTTTAATTTTTATGGATTTATTTTCTAGTTTGCTTCAAATAAAAAATGATTCGATACTCTTATAATCAACTGTATCCTTTTTCAAACGCCGCCGAACATATTAGACACCGTTTTACAAGGTGGCTTTGAAAAAAATATAAATGACGTTAAGAAACGTTAAATAATTTAAGTGAAGTAGATCAAGAAGGGACACACTCAAATTTATTATTCGACAATGTAAAACAAGTCATCTTTTTTTTGGGGAATTTCTGGAAAAAATATACATTTGGCAACTATGTCAACAAAAACTTGAAGGAAATGTAAGAAGTTAAGCGAAAACTACATGTCGATATATTTTTCCATTCTTGAGTTATAAGCTGTTAAAATGTGTTACTTTATAGTTGGACAACCTGTATTTTAGGCTCATTTCAAATAATAACACGGTTAAAAAAAAATAAGTTTTTTTATCTTAACAAAATCGTTATGGCGATATTCAGTCAGAAGATGAAGCTGTCCTTATTTTCTGATCACTCGTTAATTCCTTCTGTTTCTGCTTCAGTTTCATCACCAGTAGACTCTTTTCATCAGTACTTTCTGGAAGAAGTCCTCTGGCAATTGTATTAGCAGCTTTTAGCACCTATTTTTTTTTAAATCTAATAGAAAATGGGACCACATTAAATAATTATAAAAAATAACAGCCTTACTCTGCAAGAATAAATTTTTTTTCATTTTTAAATTATAATCAATAAACATGTTTTCGATAATTTTTTAACTTTTTGAAAATTTTTTTTCTCTACTTATTATCAACATAAATTCAAATAAAAAGTCACTTTAATAATATTATTTGTCTGCTCTTTAATCATCCGTAACTCAATTTGTACATATACAAAAATGTTAGCTGCTCGAAAAACTTTTAAAAGACTAGCTACCGCTTTCCGTTCGGTCGAAGTTGAGAGGTATGTCATCCATTTCATAGAATATCTCTGTACGCACCCTTCTCTTTGTTTGTGTAAATACTATTGTAAGTGTAATAATTTTATCTCTTTCTCCGTTCAGTCTATATCGCCTATTTTTCTCGGTATTCAACTCCACCTGAAACGCGGGCTGGCCAAATTTGTCTGTATATTATAACAACTATTGTATTAATAGTAATTTCTTTGCATATAATATTTTTATTTATGAGTTAGACGACGGATTCGAAAGTTTTCTTTCTTATTTATTGATTGCCGTTTTCTGAAGGTCATCTAGTGGAATTATTTTTTAAATAAATAAATAAATAACTACATTTAAATTGATTTTATTTATATTCTAAGGTGAAATAGTAAATGATTTTTATACATATGATCGTATTTTTTGTAAATAAACATTATTGTTGTTGTTATTATTACTAATATTCAATAATATACACTTGGTATCCGCGCGAAAGCTTTGGATGGCTTTATTTATGGTATATTTAAAGTAAAAACTGATTTTTGGAAAGTGCTTTATTATATAGTGGTACATAATATAAAATATTTTTTTTAAAGAAAATCGCACCAATTTCTATTAATAATGTATGGTTTTATCTTTTCTTCGTTTACTGAAAGTAAAAATAGGTCAAAATAAATTAAATACTTAAATATAAAAAAAACTTTAATTACCTACTATTTTTAATGAAACATTTTATTTCACATAACAAAAAAAAATAAATTACATCAATTTCTTTTTACAATTTCTTTTTATTGCATATTTTAAATAAAAATCAACTAACTTTGGTTCAGCACATAACCAAAATTTGTCATCTCTCTCAATTTTCTCAACGAGCATTCCTAGTAGGGTCCAAACTATAAAATAACAATATTTGACTTTCGTTATAGCCAATTGTCCTTGTACCTGATAATAATAATTTTCATTTTTTTTTTAATTTAATTTGGCCCTCTGTATTTGCTAGATATTTAATTTTTTTCCTGAATTCCCATTTCTGGTGTCAATTTGGAACAAGAATATGGACATTTAATTTCAATTATTTCATTAATATTAAAAATGCCGTCTAGACTTGCTCCCAAGTATGGATGTTTTTCATAAATAAATAATCCACATTCTTGTAACGTTTTTCCATATTTATTTTTAAATTCTTCTATCGCAATAGATTCATGATCTTGTCCCCATTTTGTAGCGACTGATCCGTAAACAGATGAAAATATGTTATTAACAGTCTTTTTTGGATCTGTTTTGCGTAATTTTCTAGCGGTTCCAAAATTTGAAGTTGTGAACATATTACTACGATGGTCTTTCCACAGATCATTACTGGCCTGACCTCTAGTAGATACTTCAATTTTACAAATATCATCTATTGATTTTGGTAAACTATCCAAAAATTGCAGTATTTTTTATTCCAAAACATCGTCATCATCATCGCATTGAAGTCCGTAGTCCCTATTTTTAGGTGTGTGTTTGTGTTTTTTTAATTGAAGGCCTCTGGCTTGTCTACTACATCTACGTTTGCTTATTTGAGTAACCAATCTTTGTGTGTGAATCCCAGGAACTCTTTTTGACAGCTTTTTATAAAGAGTGGGAATATAGTTCTCTTTTTTATTAAAAGAAATGGCTGCAGCTGTATGCCGAACATTATATCCTCCTGTTACTGCAAAATTAATTCTCTTTCCTCCAACAAATTTGTCAACGATTGAATTATATGTCTCTGCAGCATTATTAGTCATGTTTAATAATAAACTGTGGCTGTTTTGAACCAGCTTATTACCAGCAGATACAATGTCATCCATTAGTCCGCATTCTTCCATTTCTGTCACATAATCTCTGTCTTTTTGTTCTCAAGTTTGAATGATTTCCAAATGTGTGGTAAGGAGAGTTTTTAATGTCTGCAGTTAATTGCTTCGCGTTATCAACAATATCACTGGTATTTTTCTGTGGTAATTTACAGCCAATTTAATTCCCACTCGTCACTGTATTTTTTTTTCGCAAGATCACACAAATTTGTGCAATAATTCCTGAGAAGATGGTTTATGCATTCTACTTTGTGGACCATTGTTAAACACTGATGTCTCCATCGCCAATAATTTTTACATATTTTAATTTGTGCATTTTTATACTATTACGGAATCCTACTAAAGTTAGTCGACGAACCATCCTAATTTTTGAACATTTATGAGTTGCAGGTTTTATGTTTTTAGTTAAAGCTCGATCACAGATAGGACAATACTTACTAAATTTGGTTTAATTTCTAAAAAGCCTCCCCTGCATAGCAATATTAAAGGCACCTTCTGTATCACGACACAAAAACAACTTATCCGCTGGTTTATTGGAAACTTTGACGGTTGCAATTCTGCAATTGCCAGTTCCTCTTATTCTTCCTCTTCCAACAATTTATTTGTCTATTTCGTTTACATTCATAATACATAAACAGCATGTACAGACATAGATAAGGTCTCATTTTCTATATTTAACAAACCACCTCGGGCGAAAATCGCTGTCCTCAGCGATCGACGAACTGCCCGCTCACCGCGACGAAGTGTTTAAAGAAACCAAGGCTTAAAGTAGACCATGGAAAAATCACGCATGACGGATTCTTCGCAATTCTGTCGGTCATGGCTTACTTTAAAAACATTGTTTTTTGATCACACGTTATATTAAAATATAAACTTACTGTTAGCAGGTGGTAAATAACGCAGAGGAATATGGAGCAAATACAACTTTATTATAAATACAAAAACTGACAGTATATCGAATTACTGTAAACTCTTACATATCATTATAACATTCAAACTAGGTATCTACGGAAACGCACTTAGGTCTATAGCATAGATGTAGCTCATTTAACACTTCCCCTCGATTCGTAGAGACATATAAACTAGGTTATTATGTGATTCCTAATTGGGTAACAAATTTCTCGTGCTTGCACTTTGATAGCCCCTTGGTGAGGATGTCTGCCACCATAGCATCTGTCGGTACATGCTTTAAGAAAATTTGTTCATTCCTGATTGCTTCTCTAATGAAATGGTACTTGATATCGGTATGCTTGCTTCTGGCGTGATATACGCTATTTTCAGCTAATTTTAGGGATGATAGGTTGTCATTACAGATTTCTATACCATTTTCAGATCCAAACCCTAGTTCAGCCAACAATCTTTTGAGATGGATTGCTTCTTTAGCAGCTTCTGTGAGACCCATGTATTCAGCTTCTGTTGATGAAAGGGCAACTGTTCTTTGCTTCTTCACTTCCCAAGATATAGGTCCACCATTCAACATGAAAACGAAGCCAGTGAATGAACGCCTATCGTCTGGGCAATTACCCCAATCAGCATCGACATATCCACGCAAGTGTAAATAATCAGCTTCGAAGCTTATCCCTTTGTCTATGGTACCTCACAAATATCGTAAAATGCGCTTTGCTGCCGAACAGTGTGACTGCTAAATACGTATGGGAACCAATAAGTTCACGGAACGGGTAGGTTTCGTCACAGTAACTATGTTCTCGTATGAGTCGCGTTCCAAGCTCTAGCGGAGTTGCAACGGGTTTAGCTTCTGACAAACCAAAACGACTAATGATATCAAGTATAAAACCCTTCTGTTCTAGGATTACTTTTTCATCACTGCGATCAAATTCCAATCCTTAACAGTGACGTAGTTCTCCAAAGTGTTTTATGTCAAATATCTTCAATAATTCATTTTTGAATTCCGTGATGTACTCTTCTTTAGGGCTCGGCATAATTATGTCGTCTACGTATATGACAATGAATGCTGACTCTTCCCCTTTGTCGATAGGGTAGACGCATGGATCAGATTCGGTCGGTGTAGCTCCTAACTTCTTTAGGGTATGATCTAGTTTTATATTCAAATTTCTTCCTGCTTGCTTAAGTCCATACAGTGACTTTTTTAGTAAACAAATTTTCTTAGGATCTTTGATATTGTCTTTCCATATTTTTGCCTTCTTTCTGATTAGTGAGAGCTCACTTTCATGTTGGATTATGTACTCTAATGTTTCTTGGAACAATTTGGGCTTTTCCACGAAAATTTCTTCATTCAAATCTCCGTTTAAGTAAGCAGTAGTCACGTCAAATTGGTGAATGTACATCTTTTGTTGAATAGGTAGGGATATTATTAGTCTAATCGAGTTTATTCTTGCCACTGGTGCGAAAGTCTGATTAAAATGTATTCCGAGCTTTTGACTAAATCCCTGGCTTTCCGCTTTATTCCGTCAGGGGTATATTTATTTCTTAGGATCATTCTACAACCTATTACATTCTTATTCTTAGGTCGTTTAACCATTACCCAAGTATCATTCTTTATTAAAGACTTCATTTCATTTACCATTGCTTCATACCATTCACATTCTTCTGGACTATGTAGTGCTTGCATCAAAAGTATTTCTGACAAGAATGTATACTCATTTGAATAATATGAATTTTCTTTTGCTGTTTGGTACTCCTTTTGTGATCTTCCAAGTGATCCTGTTCTTATTAATCTCGGTCTTCCCCTTCCTCTTCTTAATTTTTCTGCACAAATTCTTTTGTTTTCTTAACAATCAGTAGCCAGACTCTGTTGGTCTTCTACAGTGTTTGCCTAAATGATTTCATCTTCTTGTAAATCGTCAATTATTTTCTCTGGTTTATTCCCTACTTCTGTTATTTCTGGTTGACTTAGTATTTCGACGTATTGTGGACTTTGTGAAATATCGTTTGGAATAAATTCTGAAAAAGTATTACAATTTATGTCAAAATTTTCTATGAATTTGATATCTCGTGATATTTTCTTTTCTTTGGAAATCCACACTGTGTATCCCTTACATTGTTCAGAGTATCCCAAAAATCTACCTTCTTTACATCGTGAGTCAAATTTACCTTTTTCTTTGTTATTTAAGCAAAATACTTGACAACCAAATTCTTTGAAATAGGTCACGTTAGGTTTCTTTCCCGTCCATGCTTCAAACGGTGTTATTCAATTTAGGCTTTTAGTAGGACAAGGATTCCTAGTATAGTTCGCAGTGTTAACTGCTTCTGCCCAAAAATTTGTTGGCAAACCAGATCGAATTAACAAACATCTAGCGATGCCCAGAAGAGTTCGATTTTTTCTTTTGGAAACTCCGTTCTGCTCTGGATGGTAGGATACGGTTAATCGTCTAGTAATACCTTTCTTCTTTAGGTATTCTTCAAATTTATTGCTAGTATACTTTCCTCCATTATCGGATTGTAAGCACTTTACCTTCTTGCCTTTCTGATTTTTGACGAGATTAATGACTTCTTCGGTGATTTTGTGCAGTTCATCTTTCGATTTCATGAATCTAACCTCTCACCATCTTGTAGAGTCTTGTTTCTAGACTTAATTCGCATGGGACCGCATACATCTGAGTGGACCATGTCTAGTAGTTCAGTCTTATTTTCAGATTTCTTTTGAAACGGCAATTTTGTCATTTTGCCTTTTAAGCAAACTTCGCATTTTAGGTCGAAGTTAAAATTTTTAATATCAACGCCCAGAATTACGTTTTTACGAACACTTTCGGATAAATCATTCAAATTCAAGTGACCTAATCTTCTGTGCCACATTTTTAGTTCGTTTAAAGGAGAATTTGTAGACAGACATACTAAATCATCTTTTGAGGAATGATGCTTTGGTTCGTATTCTTTAACGTAGTACAGATCGTCTATTCTCTTTGCAATGAGTTTCACTTCACCGTCTTTTCCAATTATTGAAGCCCCGTCCTTTTTGAATAATACCTCAAAGTTCCTGTCAGTGATTTTACTCACGGATAAAAGGTTTGTACGTAGTTCAGGAACATGCAAGGTATTATTTAAGGAAATTGACTTTTTCTTGCCAAGAGTATCTACTGTAAAAGAGACTGTACCTTGGGCCTCTATTTCGGTTGAAGATTTATTTGCTAAGTTCAGTCTTCCGTGTCGACTTCCTGAAATTTTGGAGAATTTTTCAATTTCATTGCATAAGTGGGAAGTTGCTCCGCTGTCTAAGGACCATTTATTATTCTCTAACATTCTTATATGTAATGCTTGCTCCGATGCAAAGAGGTTGATGTCTTCGGCTTCGGCACATTAGGCGGATGATTGAGGTGTTCGTTTACTTCTACATTCAGCGGCTTTGTGACCAAATTTTCTGCATTTATGACAACGAAATTTAAAAGTGATCTTTGGGCGCTCATCCTTCTTCGTTTGATTAAATTTATTCTTTCCGCTGTATAGGGCATTTTCCGTTTTTCTATCTTTGTTTTTCCTAGCTTCATATTCTTCCACTATTTTTATTCGTAACATTTCAGGTGATGGTAGTTCATTTCGAGATTCGATTGCACACCTGAAGTTCTCGAAACTAGTTGGTAGACTGTACAGGAGCATAATGGCCAATAGATAAGAGTTTATACTGATATTCAACAAAAAATTTTGTTATGTATTCACGTACGTCTTCGCCATCTTCCATACGTTGCAGAGTAAGTTGTTTGAGAAGTGTGGATTTTCTAGCGGGTCCCTTAGATTGGTATATGCTTTCTAACTTCAACCACACGTCCCTTGATGTATTACATCCTTTGACTTGCTTTAGCTCAGACGGGCCAATTGAAAGAATAATATCTGATTTAGCCTTACTGTCGTTCTTGAGCCAGTTCTTAATAAGTTCTTCAGTCGCATTATTTTTACCTAACTCAGGTTTCTTTGATTCACCATTCACGTAGGTCCACGCATCATTCTTAATCAATAGTGCCTCCATATGCATTTTCCAAGTATCGTAGTTTTCTCTACTGAGAACTTCAAATCTTCCTGCGGTACTTGTATTTATCTCGAACAGGTTTTTGTGAATTCTTAACTGTTAATTATGAGCTTGCATAGGAACTGGGCGCATAACCTGTTAGCAGGAGGTAAATAACGCAGAGGAATATGGCGCAAATACAACTTTATTATAAATACAAAAACTGACAGTATATCGAATTACTTCAAACTCTTACATATCATTATAACATTCAAACTAGGTATCTACGGAAACGCACTTAGGTCTATAGCATAGATGTAGCTCATCTAACACTTACAACTCCAGATACAGTTCATCAAATTTCTAGAGGCTTTCGACGGCTAGACAGAGAAAGCACTACTGACAGGCATCCCGACGGATTTACGCAATGAAAGTACACTCTGCGCATCAAGTATTTCACTATTTCATTCAGACGTAAATGTCAGATGTAAATTTCGCTAAAACATTTCTTTTATTTTCGTTTGTGTTTTTTGCTCATTACAGTTTAATAGAACCTAAGTATGGAGTTTAATAGCAAATTAAGAGGCCGCGTGATTAACAGTCAATCTCGCGAAATAATAGCCAATGTTATAGAGTTTATGAGAAGAGAAGGAAACTTTAATTCACCTTCAATACCATTTAAAAATGTAAATGATCGTGTTGCTGCAGCCACAGGAGTATCTAAAAACACTGTCGTCCGTATTTCTGGAGAGAAAAAAGGAATCGATAACCGTGAGATATCGGAATTTTCATCACCAAGAAAAACCATTAAAAAACCAAAAACAGTTATTGATATAGATGAAGCTGCACAAGAATCAAATTTTATTTTTTTGTTATTAGATAGCTATTTTTGTTTCTGAGTTGTGTTCATTTACAGGCTCAATTTTTTTTTCCTTTTCTCCTTTTTGATTTTATATGGGGTTTAAAGTTGTTTTTGACTTATTTCGACGTAAATCACACTTTTTTAATAAAGCAAACAAGTGTTAAGAGGTATATGTACGTGTAAACTACAATTACAAAAAATTGATATGAAACCCATGAAACCACCAACAAAAATGTAAAGCTAGCTTCCGTACTAGAACATGGTGTCATTCGTCGAGATAATTTATCGTTTTGTTTAATAAATCAAGAAATGTAAATATTCCCCTGTTATTTTTTATAAAATTATAAGAGAAATAAATTTTTTTCTAAATAGTATAGTTTATTATTTTGTAGAAAAACAAAATTTCGAAAATTTTAGTAATGTTTCAGAAACAACCGTTATTAATAATAGGTACCATTTTCCTTAATAAGGTAGAAATAAAATATAAACTATTTCCACGATTTACAAAGGCCTACAAAAAAATTATAGGTATTTTCCTCTATCCTATAAAATTTATATTTTCTGACTCAATTTCAAAAGGTTGAAGGAATTCCAAAACACTTTTTATGGCATAATAATTATTTTCAATTCTACATACTATCTTTAGCTGCTTTTAAAAACGTTCTAAGAAAGTCCAATCAGACCAATTTAATCCCTAAACTATTCCACACTTTTAAAATTTAATTACCTAAAAATATTCAAAACTATTTAAAATAACTTGTTTAGCAGACTGTACAATAGCTATCTCAGTCACACGTAGCGCGTTCTCTGTCTGGGCGTCGAACACCTCTAGAAATTTGATGAACTGTAAAGCGTTATAATTCACTTTATATGACACATGTGTTCTAATGAAGACACTCTAATTGCGAATGTCGAAATTACTTGAAATTGTGATATCAGGCAATTAGTGTGACGTATTATTGTTCGATTCACTTTAACCTACCAATAGACAGGTTTGCCTTGAAGATAATATTGAGCTACCAAGCACAGTTTTGAACTTTCGTGCACAAAAAGGTTCGATAGAGAAGTATTGTGACTACTGTATTGGTAATTTTGCTTGACTGTATGACAAAAAAAAACAAGAAGTCAAATCATCCCTCGTAATATGCTTGTATTGAGGCTCTTTGGGAATTTTATTAAATTAAAAATTCTGCCGGTTTTTAATATCGTTTAATCATCGAATTAAATCCCTGAGATAAAATGGGCAAAAAAAATTAAAACGTAATGAATATTTAATAGGGAAACCTGGAATGCTCAATGTCCGCCGTCTCAAATGGTAAAATGGCAAAATCCCCTGTTATTCAGATCTCTTTCGCCATTTAATTTGAAAGTACGAAGAACCCAACCGTTCATAGTCGTAGTGATAGATGGTGAAATCCGGAGTGACAGCCGAATCTATTACCGAAAAGTGATCGATAGAACTAGCGTCTATACTTTTATTTCCGCAAAAGATTTATGCTCGTTTTCCATTTGAAAATAAATTGGTCAGCTTGATATTAGCAGATAGTGTTTGTTATGTAGCTCAATATCTGAATGATTATCTAATATTACAATCAGATTTAAATAAGAATTTTCCGATGTCATGATCGTACTGTATTCTCGATGTCGCAGTTGAGGATATATACGTACATGATGAAACTGATATCACAATCAAATAGTCCGATGTCATAAATGATACAATAGGTGGCTTCTAACTCATAAATAAATATCCAATGTCACAATCGGATTATTGTTCGATATCATAATTGAGAATGTATAAGATTATAACCTGCACAGGGATATGTGCGGTCCGGCGCCCCCAACATGTCGCTGTGACGTCCCTAAGGAAGTTGATAAATGTATATCCGACAAAAATAATTATGAATAACTATGTGATTTTAAAACATATATGGTAAATGTCTGACAAAAAAATTGAGTATTAACGTCACTCGGACAACAAAAGTCCAAAAAATAGTGTACTCCTTATATAATATGCTTTGATTGTTAATATTAATATTATAATTTCTATTATTATTGTTATTCTTATTATTATTATTATTATTATTATTTTGGTTACTGGTATTTTTTATTATACAGTGTGTCTATTTAAGTTCATTTGGAAAACTTTTTTATTATTGGTTTTGTGTAAAAAATTATTCTTGATAAAAAGTTCTGCATGGTCCAAAACTTAAAATGCAACAGGGTACACGATATGCTGTTTTCATCTTCGATAAATATGTTCAAAAAAATGAAATCCACAACTTTTGTACAGTATACTTCGCTGAGATCATGGCAATATAGAAAGTTCGTTGGAGTTGTTGATGCTTAATCCATCCAATGTATTGATAATGTTAGATTATAGATCTGCTTTAGTGGCTATAAAAAATAGTTCATCCTTCTCCAACTTTGATACGTCAAATACTATTTGTAACGTCAAAAAATTACTCCAGCAATTGCATAATATAAGATGTATTGTTCATTTCGTATGGGGGAAAGGCCACGCAGGGATATTCGGTAACAACACTGTTGATCTCTTAGCAAAGGAAGCTACATCTCACTCAACCATTCGATAAATGGAAAAATTCGTATATAGATCCAATAATCATTAAACTTGTATACACCCTATCTAACCTAAAAAATCTCGCATATTATCGAATTTAATGAAAATAGAGCTTATTCAGTAAATATCACACGCCTTAAGTTAAATTACGGTAAATTTTCAGCTCACCTACATAAAACAAGTATCTTAAAAACTGTTGTTTGTTCTTCCGACAATGACTATACTGCTGATTTAAATCACATCTTTTTTGCATGCAAAAATCACTACCAAAAAAGTACCGAATTACTAGAAGCTATAAAAAATAAAAATTGCCCTAGCCCCCTTAATTTAACATTCTTATTAAGCAATTGCAATAAAGACATCTTTGACTTATTGGTAAATTTTTTATGTTCAATTAAATTAGACCTATAACTCTAAATTTTATTTTTTTATTCCCTTTTTCTTTTTCTACTACGCATCTGTGGCAAATGGAATCTATCCAATGCCAACAACCACACACAGTCGATAACAGAATAAGTTGGGGATAAACTAATGTAAACAAATCAATTCTATCCTAGCCGATATCTTTGGTTGTATATTCGTTAATATTTGTCCGATTCGAACGGACGAAACGTAGGGATGATTCGAAATGCCCTATAAACGTTACATTTAAGAGGAAAATTTACATTACAAACTGAAAGACCTGCGGGGCAACGGTAGTTTAGTAGGTATAAAAATTACAACTTGAGGGTGGAGCCTAAATACTACAAACTTACTTCCGAAACAAAATCCGCATTCTTTCATAATTTTAACAATTGCATGTAGATACGGGGGATACATATTCTAAACTCTAACGCCCGAAGTTGAGACAAAGGAACCAAAAAATCCTACCACGGCTGCCGACGTTCATCAGTTATTGAGTGAGTCAGAGTTACCTAAATTAGGGAAACTAGAATCGTATTTGTTTTTCTTGCTGCATTGTGAAATATTGCTATAACGCAGTTCGATTTATTAGACGGTTTTACATTATTTTTATATTTTAATTTAGCGAATAGCTTTAGTTAGATTAAATTACATTTAGAAGCATAGAGTTGTGAAAGATGGGCAAAATAAAACCAATATACAAATAATGAAAAAATAGACGATTATATCGAATAAGGTTATATAATAATTAATACAGGGTATTTATTAATTGAGTGCCGATACAACAAAATATCAAAAGCAGTTTCAATAAACTTAAAAAAATGTTTCGTTTTTTATTTTCTTACGCGAAAAGGTTGCGTCGTACGAAAGTACATCTATAAACCAAATTTGCTCCAAAATAAATAAGGATTTTTAAGATAATTTTGGTTTTTAGAAAAAGCAGTACCTTATTTTTCTTCAAAAATATTTAGTTCAAACCCGGTACTTACGTCACTGGTAAAAATTTTTAAAAGACTGTTATGACAAAAAGACGGTATTAAAAGTGAAAGTTTAGTCCGTTGGTACATAATATACTATATTTATATATCTAATTTTTATTATTACACTGTATGTGACATGGCTTTTTGTTTGCCTTTTTTGGATTAACAAAATATTTTAATGACAGTAATAATAATAATTATCTGTACCTAAACATATACAAAGTGAAATCATAAAACGACGCATCAAGAAAGCACCAAATTATTAAACTTTTTTAATCTACGTAACCAGTATTAAATGTAATTTTAAAAAAACCGACTTCAAAATCGTGCAGATGCCATCACCACATCTTAACCAAATTTATATGGGACCACCCCTGAGGTATCCCCTTACTAACAAAAAAAAAGAATCGTAGAAATCGGACAAGGTGGTAAAGAATTATCGCTAAACATACATAAAAAATTAAGAGTTTGAGGATTTTCTTATGGACCTAATTATTAGATTTTGACCAAATATGGGACCACCTCTGAAGTACCCCCTTTCCAGCAAAAAAAATCCTTGAAATCGGACACCGTGTTAAAGAATTATCGCTGAACATACATAAAAAAATATATTACGATGAATTGAGAACCTTCTTCTTTTTCGAAGTCGATTAAAAAAAGATATAATAAACTATATTAATTGTATTAACAAAAACTACTATATGGGATTATACAGAGTGGCCCAAAAGTCTGGAAACGGCCAATTATCTCGTAAATTGCTGGTCCTAATTGTACAAAATTTGGGGTACACCTATTTTGGGACACGGAGACTCTAGATTTGATATTTGCAATGTTGCCAGATTTTCCGTTTCTCTTATATTATTAGTCACTTTGGTATAAAAAACTGAATCAAATTTTGAAAAAGTGTCTCCAGAGGAGCATAGATTTAACCTTTACCTATACGTACATATTTTTTTCTTTTAGAAAAAGTCAAAAATAAACTTTAAAAGTGGAGTACTACGAAACCCTTGCATGCTCCACGCTACAGCCAAGTATAGTGATTCATACGAGACCAACGAGACAAGACTTTCATAAAGTCTCGTCTCGTCTTGCCGATGAAATATGAAGTCTTGTCTCGAGTCTCGTCTCGCAGCCTCGAGTCTCGTCTCGTCTCGCGTTTGTTACGAGAGTCTCGCAAATGTATCGCAATTTCGTTATGCATAATCTTGTTCCAGTCTAGTACGGGATATTTACCTTTACTTACTTTTAAGGTATAATGTAGAAGTAGGAAGAGAAAATTACAACAAAAATAACATTATTTATTGAAAAGTAAGTACCTAATAGGTACATACTTACATCATACATCTAATTTATTTATTTATTATAAAAACTAACCCAAATAAAATAATATTCCTATCTAGAAATTCCCGAAGAATTAAAAAATGCTTTAATATACAGGGAATTCCATTTAAAATAAGGAAGTTGATACTTGTCCACGAAAATACAAACACCCTGTATATAAAAAAATATATTTTAAAAGTTTATGATAAGGATATCAAAAAAAAAATGTGCGAAAGTTTCACAATGGAGTGCAAAGCATAGAAGGCGATAGGCGATGCAACTGCGGCGTCGACGGCCCGTCAAAACAAAGTTATTCTTTATCTTAGACTATTTAGCACAGAAAGACTTATTTATAGATTTTCAGGTAGTCATTCAATTTGCGATCTGTCGTTATTGCAGTATTGCCTTTATGTTCCGCCGCCGTAAGAGAGAGAATAGTTCTTTTTCGTTTCACGCATTACGTCGTTACGTCGTTTTACAACAATCATGGATTGTGTTTTTAAAGTATTTATGAATGAAATGTTTTGTTTATCTGTGCTAAATAGTCTAAATTCTTTCTAAATATGTTGTATTATGAATGAAATTCTTAAGTCTGCAGTCGGCACGCAGAAATATTAACCTGCGAGACTCTCGCACGAGACACGAGAAGTCTTGTACGAGACTCGAGACGAGACCAATAAAAGTCTCGTCTCGTCTTGTCCGAGTCTCGTATCGAAAACGAGACGAGACCATGCGAGACTCTCGAAAACGAGACTCTCGCGGGCACCACTAGCCAAGTAAATACTCCTCTTAACGCAAAAAATTGCATAATAGCAGGATAATTTAACTTTAAGCTTTTCAATTATTTTCATTGCAAAGTATTTTCGCCTCATAATCATTTTAAATTTGTTCAACTTTATTATATTAAAAAAATTCGATAATCCAAATTTAATAAAGGCAAAATTCCCAAGTCGCTATTAATGAAATTGCTTGTACATCCTTACTTCAAAGCGTTTACTTATTAGGCGTATAGTTAGGGAATACTGCTTTGATTTTTGAACATATCGATCCTTCCAAATTGAAGGTGGCCTCTATGCAGATACAGATACGAATCGGAGTTTGTAATTTATGATCGTAAGGAAGGTCCTACCAATATGAATATTCGAAATCATACTCCAAAGTTTGCGGCTAATACGGGATGGTCTTCTTTTAATTCAATGCGTCAAAAATAATATACACTTAATTTTAACAGTTTTATTTTATTATACGGTGGATTACAAAAAAAATAATTTTAATTTAAATTTATCCAGTTTTTGAAGTATACTAAATAGATCAAAATTTGTATTGCTATTTGTTATTGTTATTATAAAAAAAATCGTCTTGCAGGATAAATTAAAATTATTGCCATATCGCACGATAGGTGGAATGCTTAATTGTCTGTGATACGAACAATCCACTCGAGTTATACAGTATATGTTTTCTACTATCCACTAACGAAAATCTACAAAATTTTAAATATAAAGGTAATTAACACAATAATTTAAAGTTATAAATTTCACTAATAATTATAATAAATAAAATTGGTCTCAGCGGGGATTTGGACCCTGGTCCTTGTAATGGGAACACTTCACTTAAACCATTGCGCTACTAACGTTTACATTTTTTCTAGCTTAAATTTTATAATTGAATTAGTTTTACACAGTTTTTTCCTAAATAGAAACGAATATCTAAAGAATTATTATTTATCGATTCTTCACAAGAATCACTTATTTTTTTAATTATATTTAATCTTAATAGTTAAAAAAATACTGACAAGTAGTTTGACATAGTTGTCATTATTTAAAATTTAAAAAATGATGAATATTATATCCATACAGTGTCCTTCTAGAATGGATATGAAATTATACCCATTCAATAGAACGCAGTGGCCCAATTTTTCATTATGTAAGCTGTGTGTAGAATAGGTAACATGTGGGTGTAAAAAAATATAGTATTTAGTCAGAAATTTTAAACGATAACGTCTTTTGCTAGTTTTGGTTTCATCTAGATCAATGTTTCCCAACCTTTTTTGTGCACTGCCTCACTTTAGCCTTTCTAAAATGCTTATGTCAATGAAACCAATGAAACTGTTTTGTAGCAAATGTAGATAGACTTAATTTGTGCATAGCTCAAAATGGGAGATTATTCGAACATTTGATGTGAATTTATGCTTTTTCGAATGAAATAAATAAATAGTTATTGCTTTTATAACTTTTTTATACTTTCCTTAAGAATTAGATACATTTCCGATAAAAATCAAGTAGGCAAACCCTACATTTTCTGAAAGCTCATGGTATGGGCTATCCTGGTATGGCCTCATTTACAGGGTGTTCCATTTGAAAAAACTGAGAAAAAAGTGGTCCCGAGTTTTGGTTGCCCCTGTATGGGAAAAGCGCCATTCGGTAAAATTATGAATAGGAAATGAAAATACACTATTTTCGAGAATATTCGGCAGAAAAAAAAATGTATTCCAAATTATTGATTTAGAGATATTTGATGTTGAATAAACCCATTTTGTTACCTAAATCCCACCATAAATTCCTAACCACCCAGTATAAACCCATACAATCCTATATTTTTGAGAAACACCCTTCCAAAGAAATTTAATCGAGTAAAAATATATAGGGTGTTTCCTTTAAAAAACCATTACTTCGATAACTCATACATTTATCGGACACCCTGTATATTGGTAGTTATTTTTGGAACGTAGCTTTCAATGCCCTCTACAACTTTTATTTGAAGCATTTTTTCCTATCTCATATAGGGAAGCAGCTATCGTTCACCCACGCATCGTTGATACACCCTGTATAAACATATTTGCTGTGGGTCTGTGGGTCCAGATTATGTGACACACTTATATTATATATTTTTTTGCAAATAAAAATTTATTATTTTCAACGTTATTAACAAATTAAACAACGTTGTAGATGAGAATATATATTTAAATGTTTACAATTGCTTAAAATGGCTACCCTGTAATTCACTTTTCGATGTCTCCATTTCTCGTTCTTAGATGGTAATATATCTCAGCTATTTGTGGCACTTCATACATAAGATGTAGCAAAGCCTCCAAGCAAAATTAAAATTATCCCTGAGTTATAAACGACTTGCTAAAGTTACTCCATATTCAACCCGCTATGTAGGGTCAGCGTGTTTGGCTATAACTCAAATTTGTATATAATATACAAAGTAGGAAAATAATGTATTAATAACTAGAATGAAGATATATATAATGCTTGGCATTCTATATTATACTCTTCACAGATTTTTTTTGGAATAAATTGGCTTCATTCCCTTATAAAGCTTGTTTTTTCTGAAGATTTTAATTTGATACCGTTTCTTGTTTCTGAGTCAATAGGCATTGTCTCCTTATAGAGCTTGATTCCCCGTGTCCTTCCTGGAAAAAAATTATTATATATCGGAACGACAATTTGGTTTTAAGCAAGGTAAGTCAACATTTTTAACTAATAACATTTATAAAAAAACTTGATGAAAGTACACCAACCTTATGTGTATTTTTAGACTTAGCGAAGGCTTTCGATACCGTTGATCATAAAATATTGATCGATGTACTAGAGGACCTTGGTTTCAGAGGAGTAATAGCAAATATATTAAAATCTTACCTAGCTAACAGAGTTCAATATGTCAAAATTGAAGATAAGCTAAGTGATCCATGCATTGTAACATATGGTGTTCTACAAGGAACAATACTGGGGCCCATTCTATTCTCCATATATATTAATGGTCTTTTAGAGATAAGAAGTAATGGTACCATATCGTCTTTTGCTGATGATACCGTTATACAATATTCGGATAAATCTTGGAAACTGGTAAAAGAAAAAGCTGAGAAAGATCTAGTCAATATAAAAAATTGGTTTGACTTAATGTTCTTAACAATTAATTTCGAAAAAACAAATTATATACCCTTTTCATGTAACAAAAAAAATACCAAATTTCAAAAAGCTAACTTTAACTCAAAATCATAATACATTAGAAATACAGGAGACAAATAGTTGTAGATATCTGGGAATCGAAATTGACAGGTTTTTAAAATGGGATGTACATATATCATCATTAATTAAAAAAATCAGATACATAGTGTATAAATTTAGAAGACTTCGATCAATTTTAAAAACTGATCATTTGAAAACAATTTATTTCTCATTAGTACACTCATTATTACAATACGGAATAGCAGGACGAATGGGGAGGGTCATATAAAAATCAAATTAAAAAATTAGAAACTATCCAAAAAATGTTTATTAAAATTATTCTAAAGAAACCTAAACCATATGAAAAGAAAAACTATATAAAGAAAGTTAACATGGATATTAATCAAATATACATGTATAAAATATTGACCCTACAATAGATGATGTTTCCAACACATGACTTTCCTATCTAGTTATTACAGGCTTTTTCGGTTATTTTGTACAACCTATTGCAGCCCATCCATAAATGTTTAGAGGATAAAATAAATATATACATTTTCCACATACATCTACCTCGAAACATTTTTCTATAGATATTCATTGAAAATGAAAATACTGAAAAATTCAAATTTAGCACTTTTCCTACAATTTTTCCATTACGGTACATTTTAGAAGAATCATGTATAAACAAAAATTATAGATATCGATATCGCAAACAACTTTTATTTTAACAATTTTCATAAAAATCGGAATTTTGCACATTTTGTCAAATTTCTCGAATACGGACCATTTCAGGAAATTTTGACATAAAGCAAAAATTATAGATAATAATATTACAAACAACTTTTGTTTGAACAATTTTTATAAAAAAATATTTTTTTACATTTTGTCAAATTTCTCGAATACGGACCATTTTAGGAAAATTTTGTATAGAATAAAAATTTTAGATAATAATATAAGAAGTAACTTTTATTTGAAGAATGTTCTTCCCCAAACGTAAATAACAGATATATTCCATAAAATATAAAAATGACCACCTATAAAGTACCCCCCCAGATGTGCCGACACTGCCCAAAATCTAATAAGCACATTGGACGCTGGAACAAAGCTTAAGTTTGAAATTTGGTGTTTTTCTGTGTATCGGTTCATGAGTTATGCGACACACAGACACACACACACACACACACACACACACACACACACACACACACACACACACACACACACACACACACACACACACACACACACACACACACACACACACACACACACACACACACACACACACACACACACACACACACACAGACATCATCGCGAAAATAGTCAAAACGGATTAAGGGGACCTCAAAACGTAAAAATGCGTCGAAAACTCGAGGTCGAAAAAAATCATGATTCCTATACTTTCCTTATATCTGTATACAGATAGGAAAGTAAAAAACAGAAATATATTAGAAAAACCATACACTAGCCATACCCATACAGGCTTCTATGGATCTTATGTTTATTTCCGTTCATTTTATATATATATATGTGTACCTAAAAAAGTGTAATTCAATTGGAAATAATAATTATTATATTATTATTATTATTATTATATTGTAGAGCTAAGTTTATATTATTTTTCCTTTTTGAGTTTATGTGCTATTTTTTAATATTTCAACCCCCTTTATCCTCAATTTTTATTCAGATTTTTTTTAAAATTAGGAAGATTCGCCACTTATAGAGCTTGTTTTTTGTTAAAAATTTCAAGTTTATATTATTTTTTGTTTTTGAGTTAGGATTTTTTTAAATATTTCAACCCCTCCTTAATCCTTTATTTTTATTCAGATTTTTTTCATAAACAATAGGCGTAATCTTCTCAGCTTGATTTTTACTAAAAATGTCTCTTTTGGTTTTTTTGATTTATGATTTTGTTTAATTTTAACACCCTTTAACCCCCATTTTTAATAATTTTTTTTTCAATTTCAGTATGCTTTATCCCCTTATAGAGATTAATTTTTGCTAAAAATTTCAAGTTGATATCATTTTTCGTTTTTGAGTTATGAACTTTTCAACTCCTCTTAACTCCCCATTTTTATTCAGAATTTTTCAAAATCAATAGGCTTCGTCCCCATATAGAGCTGAATTTTCCTGAAATTTTCAAATTGATATCGTTTTCTGTTTTTACCTTATCGTGCGGACAAAAAACGTGACATCGGACGGACAGACGCAAACGTCCGGATAAAACGAATGCATAATAATCTCACAGACTACTGTGTAAAGAGTATAATAAGAAGAAAATTTATAAGGCAACAAGAAATTACATCATTGACAAATAAAACAAACAGAATGGGACCAGTGTGTGAACTTTGAAGTACACTTAGATTTTACAAAGTAGTAGTTTACCTGTTTATAAGCATGTCTGGTTTTAAAAATATCCTATTCAATTATTCAGCGTTATTTTAGCTATTATTCTAGTTGTAACCATATCCGCAAACCTACTTAACGTTTCTCTTGGCTTTACGATTGATCTCGCCTGGGTTTTTGATGGTCGATAACTTTTGACTTTTATACCAACATAAATACCCTCCGGTGGATTATGAACAAAAAATTTTATTTTTATTATGGCATAAAAGAGACTAAAAAGATATTGTAGGAACCATAAATAAAAAGGGATGTGTTCGGAGTATGGACCACCCCCCTTCCCTTGAGATATAGGATTGTCGAGTTCTTTTTTTATTACAGAAGACGTAAAAAAGGTGAGCGGGTCTTCTTGCAGGACATTTAAACTTTTTTGTTCGATATATCAGTAGTAAAGGATATTCGTGAACGTAAAGAAAATATATATATTATAGTATTATAATACGTTGCATTCGTTACAATCTCAAAGTAAAGATAAAAATGGTAACATTATAATACCCCTCATGTTCCGCCTATGGACAACGATTTACGAAGTGAATCATCCTATCTAGAGTATACTGGAGTAATATTAAATTAAAAATTTTTGGCAAAGGCACTGACAGTAATGTTCGTGTATCCGCTAGAATTTGAAATTGAACAGTCTAGAACTCACTTTTGTGATGGAGAAGATAGTTCAAGTTAAGAGATCATTGAGAACACATTAATATTGTTAATATAATTTAGTATAAGTGAATATCCATATAAATTAGTAAATAAGTAAACGTGATATATAAATTCGGAGTATTAAGTTATAAAATAAATTAATGTAGTTAGAGAATAAAAATTAAATTCATAAACTATTTTTTCTACGTTCATGCAAAAAACAAAACTTTATTGAACTATATTTAGTGAAAAAACTGGTTCTTTATTGCGCTAGTGCAATAAAAACTTTATTGCACTCATCTGTCATTTTACTACAGCGTTTTATGATCATGACAAACATATATATTCAAATCAACGCCAAATATTTAGTCCATTTTCATTTTCTGTGTTACGTTTTAAAAACAATTGCATATTTTATATTATTTTCAATCATTTAATAAATAAATTAATAAAAAAAATGTATTTTATTAAAAATGTCATTCCAAATTATGAACACAAACGTAAATAAATGCCTCAAACAAAGGTACACGATCACGGCTACTATGATTTGGATAATACAACTGCAGTTCTATAAAACATGTTTTGGTTTTTGCATGAACGTAGAAAAAAAAACTGTATGCAACTTGTGCAAAAAGTGTTTATTGCATTCGACGTGTTGTCCAACAATTTCACGTTGCGTGCAATAGACACTTACTTTTTTCACTTGTTGCATAAATAACTATTAAATAAATAAACGTTACAGTATAATCAATAGTCTGCATAATCTTGAGTTTGTAAATGTTAAGTAATATAGATCGTAAAACTGAATAGACAGGTGGTAAATTATTATTTTTAAATAATTTATCACCCTGTATACTATAAAACCCTGAATAGCCACTTTACAGAACACGTGTTAAAATGGTTTTATTAAATTTCTGGAAAAACTATACCAAACAATGTTTAAAAAATCTTTAACTGGTACGAACGCCTACTTCCTTGCGTCCACCCGATCAAAATTCAAGTGTTCCCTTTCCTCGGATGTTGCGACGAACTTTCTGTGGTAACAAAAGTATATTTTGAAGTTAAATTGTGGTATTTGTTTTTCTCAAAATAGCCAAATTATGATATTAATGAACGATTATTGTGAATGAAGGAAGAATTTTTATACGAGTAGTATTAATTAACGTACATAATTATTCATAACTATGAATATTTGAGAAATATTTACAGGGTACCTATCTTAAAAATTTACATTTTTTAAATCGTTGGCTGAATTTTGAATATTGGGTTTACCCTTACAAATTTATAAAAAAAAATAATCAGTAATGATTTTATATTAATAAATAAAGTTATTATTGTTCAATATTGTACTTATTTATAACGTTTGAACTGTCACTGGGAGAAAGAATCTGCCCGAGTAAAATGTATGAATAGGATATAAAAAAAGGCTAGTTTAATTTTTTGTGTGTCAAATTTTGAGGTCATGAAGTGTGTGTAGTGTACATATCATTACAATCTATTTGTAGGAGTTTGAAGGCTTATTCTCCCACATTTAAAAATACCTTCGACTGGTGAACGTATGAACCGGCACTGGTTTTTCTTTAGGTGTACACTGAATAACATTACCGGTTTCACTTAACAACCTCGTTTAATTTTGAAGATAGTGTAAAAACTTTAATTACCTTTTAATCAAATCAACTCACACATGGCTACTCCAAGTTTAAAAACTTTAACATCACTTCACGTAGGGTAGTGGCACCAGTCTTGGACAAGGGGCCAGTAATGGACACTTTACAATTTAGTGCCTGGTATTAGAATACTTGTGAATTGAAGTTACCTGTAAATACGTTAATATCTTTTGTTCAATTATAGTTTCATGTTTTGTTTGCGATTTCTGCTAACAGAGGACGCCATGTTTAAAAATCCTAACGTTTTATGATCGCGTGTTTGCTGTCAACCTGTTTAGAGGCATTCGTTAACGCAAGTAATAAGAACGGCAGTAATTTATTTAAGGTACCAAACACAAAGATTTATTTTTAAGGTGAATGGGGAAAAAAGTCCTTTATATCTCACAAGGAAAGTCAATGTATTATTTAACAAAACATTGAGTGCGACCGGTTTCGAAGTGTCATCACTTCATCTTCAGGCTCGCCTAGTGGAAAGGAGAATATGTGGTGTAAGGTGTGTTAACTTGGAGCAAACGATATATAAAATAGTAAAAAAGAGAAAACTCACCATACTCTCCATCCACTAGGGAATACTACAAAACAAGTTTCATCAAATGTGGGGTGAGATAAATTGTAAAATGAACAAAGTTTACAAGTAATAAAAAGTTAAAAATATTTGAAAAAACAAATATTAGTCAATTGAAATAGTAAAAATTTAAAATATTCAAGACCATACAAAACAAATCACATACATTAAACAGATTAAAAGATAAGGCTTATTTTAAACAACCTTGTTTTTCAAAAAACTAACATTTTTGAAAGGAGACCTGTCAAGTTAAGGCCTCTACAGGTGGTGCCTCTCTAAGTAGCAATTAAACGTTCCTCTGTCTACGGAAAACTTTAATAAGGAACTAAATATAATTAAAACTATTGCTATAGACCACAACTTTGAACTAGATATTATTGATAAAATGCTAACACATAAACAAAATAAAATTCAACAAAACTTAGTTTTTATTAACAATCCTAATATGGTACATGAACTAACCACCAGTAAGAAATACATTTCTCTTACCTTTATTGGAAAAGCATCCTATAAAGTGGCAAGCTTACTTAAAGACCACTTTAAAGTATCTTTCAAAACCCCCTCCTCATTACATAAGTTATTTGTTCATAATAAAGATAAATTAGATTCCTTTGACTTATCTGGAATTTATAAATTAACTTGTAAATCTTGCCATTCTTTCTATGTGGGACGCACATTTCGAAATTTCAAGATCCGTTTAAAAGAACATTTGCGTTGTCTTAACCAAAATACAACAGGTTTTTCACATTTTGCCAACCACCTACTGGACTCAAATCACGACTTCGATTCAACTGAAGGTTTCGAAATCCTACATAGTTCCTACCATAATTTACTCTTAATAGCTTCGAAAGCCTCGAGATATTGAGAAATTTAAAATTAAATCCTGTTGGTTGCTTAAATGCCCAGATAATGTCAGAAACTCCTCCTGTTTTCTCAACACTAATCTAAATTTATCGTTCTAACTTCCTTTTTAACCTCCCCCTTTATTTCTATTCACATATTTTCTTGCAAGGGGTACATTTCAGTAAGTAATTTTTTTCCCATAAGAAACCAACGAGCACGTTTAAAGATTAGGTTAGATTGTGTGATTTCACATCCGTCATTTTCTTCTTTTCTTCTTTTATTCTTCAGTTGCTTCACAACAGTTAACCCAGTCATTTCTTCTTCTTTCTTCTTCCTACAACATCACATACACTTGGTGATTGGTTCATGGCCCAAATCTTATATAATAAATAATAAATATTTCTTCACTCATGGTTTACATCTTATTACCTATACCCTGTTAATACTTGCCCCCACCTGTAGAGGCCTTAACTTGACAGGTCTCCTTTCAAAAATGTTAGTTTTTTGAAAAAACAAGGTTGTTTAAAATAAGCCTTATCTTTTAATCTGTTTAATGTATGTGATTTGTTTTGTATGGTCTTGAATATTTTAAATTTTTACTATTTCAATTGACTAATATTTGTTTTTTCAAATATTTTTAACTTTTTATTACTTGTAAACTTTGTTCATTTTACAATTTATTTCACCCCACATTTGATGAAACTTGTTTTGTAGTATTCCCTAGTGGATGGAGAGTATGGTGAGTTTTCTCTTTTTTACTATTTTATATATCGTTTGCTCCAAGTTAACACACCTTACACCACATATTCTCCTTTCCACTAGGCGAGCCTGAAGATGAAGTGATGACACTTCGAAACCGGTCGCACTCAATGTTTTGTTAAATAATTAAACATTGACTTTCCTTGTGAGATATAAAGGACTTTTTTTCCCCTTCACCTTAAAATTACCTCAACTCACACATGGCTACCCCCCTTGTCAACAAAGATTTATTGTTTGTGGTGTTGTATAAGGTATGTATTAACCTTGTTATTTAATTACAAAGAGAACTGCTTAAATTTTAGATATTTTAGGTTAGGTGTCCATTATAGGATCTTAAGTTCATATAAGTACCTTAAATGGACACAAAGTCCATTTAAAGAAAAAAATGTATTTCAGTTGATTTTAGTTGAGTTTAAATGACTATAAAAAATGCTGTTGATTAATATAAATAACAGTAAATTGTTAAAAAGAAATTCAGTGTTGGACATAATGTCCAGTTAGGGATAATTGGGTATGTCCATGATTGGTTCATTAACTTTTTCAGATTTCAACATAATGGATAAAAAAAAATTTAAGAAATATACTATTGAAAATATGGCAGAAGCATTAGCCGCAGCAAAGGCAGGCATTCCCATTGCAACCGCAAGTAAAAGATTCGATGTTCCACGCATAACTTTGCGAAATAAACTAAAAGGTATCAGTCCCAAAATTTGCAATATGGGACCTCCAACGATTTTATCAACTGAGGAGGAAGGCCGTATTGTAACGTGGATTGTTGATATTGCAAGGGCCGGCTTTCCCGTGACAAAACAGTGTTAAACTGATACCGTAGCAAAACTTATAAAAGAGTTAGGCCGTAAGAATCCATTTTCTGACGGTATTCCAGAGAAAAAATGGTTTAAGTCATTTTTAATGAGAATCCAAATATTTCCCTAAAAACACCTGAAAAGCTAACAGGCTACCATGGAAAGCTTACAGAAGGCGATATACGTAACTGGTTTAAAAAACTTCCCAGTTACTTAAAGGAAAATGATTACTATCATATTTTAGAAAATGGAGATCGCATTTTTAATGCTGATTAGTAGAGCTAGGAATATATGCAAAATGCCATATTTTGCATATGTTGCATATATATACAATTTTTAATTTTGAATGCATATATTGACATTTTGTTAATTTTTTGGCATATATCTGACATACTAATTGGCTGGACATATTAAAATTATGAGTTTTGGACCAAAATAATATTTTGTGAAATGCCTTTACAGGTCGATTTCCTAAAATTTGAAGGATTAACTTTTCCTTGTAATAAATTACGGTTAAAGGAGTAGGTACTTGAGAGGATTAAATTATAAACACCCTCCTTAAACCAACAAATTTTGCTAAATATCCTTTCAGGTAGTTGTATTAATATCTTCAAATTTCTAAATGATTCAGTTTACTTTCAACTTCATTTCAGTCTTTATTGTTGTGTTGTGTTAACCAGTGGGGAAAAATGGCAAAATTAATTGAGTCGTGGGTAAAATCTTATTCAGATTTTGTTGAAGAAGGTGATAACTAGGTGTTTTGTAAAAAATGTTTTAAAATTGTAAGTACTTTTTTATTTTATATTTTATTTTGACCTTTCACAATGGTAAAATCAAACGACAGTAAAATATTATTTCAACTCACAGTTTAAAAAAAAGTAGGGCAACTTTACAACGTACGCATTTATTTATTTTAGATTCCATGTAAAAAAAAGTTTCAAATCGACCAACACGCGAAAATACCCTCACATATAGCAAAGCAGAAATCTAAAGACACTCGCAGACAAAGTCAACTTCCCTTGAAACAATATTTAGAATCTGGATCCTCTAGAAGTGAACAAGCTATTTTTAATGAAGATTTATGCAAAGCTTTAGTGACTTCGAATATCCCTTTAATACGATTAAATAATCCAAATCTCCGATCATTTTTGCTAAAATACTGTTAATTTAATATTCCAGAGCAAAGTATATTACGCAAACGTGGTGTTGACGGTTTGTACATTGAGATTCGTGAAAAAATTCGTGAGATTACCGTTGGAAACCATTTCTACATTATTGTGGATGAAACAACAGACTCTTGTGGTCGATATATAGCCCATTTAATGATCGGTTCATTACGCGAAGGAATGCAAATTAGTCCATATCTAATCGCTTCAAAGCAATTAGATAAAACAAATAACTTGACAATAACTCGTTTTATCCAGACAGAATTGTCTTCCTTTTTTCTTCTGGAAGCCGTTCCAACAGAAAAATGTTTATTGCTGTTATCCGATACTGCCCCTACATGGTAAAAGCTGCACAAAATTTAAAAATGTTTTATGAAAACTTAATCCATGTTACATGTTTAGCTCATGGCCTTAACAGAGTTGCAGAAGAGATTAGGTCTAACTTTCCTTTAATAAATGATTTAATTAGTAATGTAAAAAAAATATTTCTTAAAGCTCCTCTAAGAACTCAATTGTACAAAGAAAAATTTCCTGAATTACAGATGCCACCGGAACCTGTGATTACTCGGTGGGGTACCTGGCTTAAAGCTGCCTTTTTTTACGCAGATAATTATGAAAAAATTAAAGAAATCATATTTGATTTTGATGATTCATCTAAGGGAATATCTAATACAAAGATGTTGTTTCAAAATCACATATTACCAAAGCATTTAGTGTTTTTAAAAAATTATGCATTTGTACCCAAAATTATATTAGATTTGGAACAAAAAAATTTACCTTTGGTGACTTCCGTAAATATAATTAAGACGTTTGAATGAGAGTGTAAAAATGTCCAGGGCGATATTGGAAAGACGATTTTTCATAAATTTTCAAATGTAATTTTAAAAAATGAAGGATTTATTGTTTTAAGAAACCTTGCTAATATTTATTCTGGTAACTTTGAAGATATTAATACTATTCATCCAGATATTTCAAGAAAATTTAAGTTTGCACCTATTCTGTAGATGTCGAAAGGAGTTTTTCTTTGTACAAGTACATACTTACTGATAGGAGACAATCATTTAATACAGATAATTTAGAAAAATATCTAATTGTTCATTCGTTTTATAATAATGTTGATTTATAAATAAACTTAGTTAATAATTACATAATTATTAAATATTATATTAGGTATTGTAAAATAAAACAAATAATAAATATTAATAAACTATTTCGATCAAATAACAAATTACTCTTATTGCATATGCTCTGCATATTTTTCATTTTTTTACGTATAGATTAAAGTATTTTGCGGCATATATATGCGCATATTTAACTACTTTTTGGGTGCATATATTCCTAGGTCTACTGATGAGACAGCCCTAAAGCTGGCAAAGTTTTGGCCCCAAAGGGAATTAAAAATATATACGATGTTTCAAAAACTTCAGAAAAAGAGAACCTCAGATTACAGTTGCAGCATCCGGAAACATGGCGCCTCCTATGGTAGTTTATCCATACAAGAGAACGCCTTCAGAAATTGCCAAAATTTTTCCCAGAAGTTGGGGAAAATCGGAATCAGGATGGATGACTGGCGAAGTATTTTTTGAATACATGGCAAATATATTTGAACCACGGCTAACGGAAAATAACATCGAACGCCCTGTATTTTTTTTTTTTGTCGACGGACACAAGTCCCATTTGACTCTACACCTCAGTATATTTTTGCGTGAATAAGAAATTATTTTAGTAGCATTTTTTCCAAATGCTACCCATGTAATGCAGCCTCTCGATGTGGCGGTCTTTTATCCACTAAAAAGTAAATGGAAAATTCATGTAAGAAAATGGCTCACTGAAAATGAAAACCAGCAATTGATGAGACATCATGTTGCCAAACTACTGGAAACTATTTTAAAAGATGCCATTTCTCCGGATACGATTAAAAATGGGTTTCGAGTTTGTGACCTTTACCCCTTTGATGCAAACAACGTAGATTACTCCAAAATATTACACAAACAACATACAAAGGAAGCAGACGATAACAATAAGCAAGATAACGTGAAATGATGACATTAAAAACTGCTTAATGGTTTTGGAAGCTAATATTTCAGCAAATGTACTTCAAATTATGAAGAAACATATTTTAGAAGACGAATGGAGTGGACCTGAGTCAACAAAAGACTTGTTTAATACGTGGAAAAGAATTCAAAAATTGAATAGTGCTAGCGTCTCAGAGAAAAATAGTAATATAATTGACATAAAAACATCTTTAAACTTCTCATTAGAAATCGACGATAACACCCACGAAGACACCCAAAATGAAGAACACGTTCCTCAAGAAGTTACTAAACTCTCTGAAGAAGTTTCACAGGAAATCTGGCAAGAAGTAACCACATAACCCCAGAAGAATATCATCAAGTTTATGACATTTGAAAAGAAAAACCAACAAACTCCCGATAATGCAAAGCCTTCAACATCAAAAACAATTGATCCTTCTATAAGAAATGCTTCTTTTCAAACACATTGCCAAGAAATTGTCGTTAACGGAAGACAGCACACTTGGTGAATCTCCATTTAAAAACTATATTTTTTGGCCCAAGGAAGAACAAATGCCTCAGAAAAAAATGAGGGAAAAACCACGTTCAGTTATAACATCTGATTTTTGGTTATATGAACAACAAAAGAAAAAAGCACTTAAATTAGAAAAAGAACAAGAAAAAGAAAGCCGGAAAAGAGCAAGAGAAGAAAAACAAAAAGAAAAAAAAATACAAGTCAAAAAACCAAAAGGCGTAAAAAAGGAAACTCAAACAAAGGGTAAAGATTTTAGAATCCTAATGTTAAACTGGAAATGTTATAAATGCCGAACAGCATGGAAGGACCAGCATGGAAGGACCAGCATGTATTAGAGAGAAAAGCTAAATGGCTTACATGTATTAGCTGACCAAATAAGGTTCATAAAATTTGTGTTCCTCTTAAGTATATGAATAGCCTTGGAAATACTTACGCAGATTCTGAAGAGGACGAACAGTTTGTATGCGAAAAATGTGGTATCACTATTGATACTATAGTCTATTTTTATGTATGAGAGAGTATTAAAATAATAAAGCGTTCGTAATCCATAGGCGTACCACATCTTTTAGTAGACAGTTAAAATATTTTTTGAAGTTATTCCTCGAGTATACCACTTATATTTTCACCTAATTAACCTGCTTATAACTTCTAAACAGCTGAAGGTATAAAAGTGCAATTTTTCTAAAATGTTTTATTTTTCCACAAGGTATGTTAAGAACATTGTGTCAAACGGGTTATGTAGGTATAAGGGTTTAAACTTTGACTTTTAAACAACGTTACGTTCATAAATAATAATTTTAATATAAAAACTACTTCTTACCTACAAATACAAATCAGAATCGGAATCAGAAGATGAACTGTCGCAACCAATATTTACAATGAGTGGCTCGATCATTTCATCAGTAATATTGTCCAACTTCCACATTTTCTCTTCTTCTTTAATCGTATGATTTACTGCCTTTTCCCAGTTTTCAGGCTTCACATTATTTACAGCCTTCAAAAACAACTGTTTAACATCACTCATTTTAAAATAATTATTTTTTCTTGAAATTTCTCCCTTTATCTGTGCCCATATCAGTTCAATCGGGTTTACTTCGCAATGATAAGGTGGTGATCTAACCACCGTCATCCCACGATTTTTTGCAATTTCATCAATTTCATATTTTGTTAATTTCTCTTTATGAAGGGAACACAAATGATACAGTTCTTTTCTCACAGAACCGGGATGGAACTTAATATTCTTTGAATTTAGCCAATTCTGTAAATCTTTTTTTAACCACTTGGTTGTGGGCATTTTTTCTATAAGTCTCGAGTGACTTGCATTATCCATTACTATTATACAGTTCTGAGGAAGAAGATCTATAATTTGTTCGAACCACTCTTTAAAGACATCAGCATTCATGTCCTCATGGTAGTCACCGGTACGAGTAGATTCAAAAGTCAATAAACCACCTTTAACAAAACCGTTTGAAGTACCGATGTGTACTATTATTAGTCTGCGCCCCTTTCCTGATGGTGAATTTAAACCAGTAGATAAATTATTTAAAAAAACCTGTCTTCGACTTGTAACAGTTTCATCTTGCCAAAATTTATTTGGTTTATGTCCCTCGTTGATCCAAGTTTCATCTAAATAAAATATATTTCTTCTTTGGTTTCTCATTTCTTTTATAGTCCTCAGGTAATTTCTTCTCCATACTACAATATCGCTTCTTTCTATTAAAATAGACTTTCTGGAATGCTTTTTCCATAGAAAACCTATTTCTTTTAAAAGTTTCCATAGTGTGCTTCGACTCATTTCAGGGTAATCCTTATCATCTCGAACCGTGGCAAGAACTTTGTCTACTGTCGGAAATTCTTTTCTAAAGAAGAATGCATGCACTTTCCTTCGAAATCTTTCTTTCAAAAGATTTTCTAATTGAAATTTTGGTTTTCCTGGAGCTTTACGTGCTGTTTGAAACTGGCCACATTTCTCTTCTTTAACAACTCTGTAAATCGTAGATTTCCCAACACCAAGCGTACTACTAACTAATTCCACTGTGTCATCAACACTTTTACATAAATGTTTGTCTGTAAATGATTTAAAACAATTAAATATTAATGTTTTTTCATTAACAACTGTTAAAGGACCGATTTTTTGTCATTTGCGCGGCCCTTCCAAATTTTCCATGATCACACTAGAATTCACACTGCACCTTGCAAGTTGCAACTAAACGACATTTAGTAAACTGTCAAGAATACACAACTTGGACCTACTTTCTAAATGGAAAACCTATAATCGCATTTTCAGTGAAATTTGTTGGGAAGGTATTTATCTACTTATAATTCGATTACTGTAAGAAATTCTTGAAATTAAAATAAAACAAAATTGGCAAATAGGTACTTATTGAAAATAATCTTAAGATACGGCTATGTAATCTTTAATACACAGCGCTTTTGGCCTGTCCAAACCTTTTTCTATTGTTCTGTACAGCTTATGTTTATAAAGGACCAATAAAAGACCCAAAACTTGTAATAGCTCAGGTACATTTATTACAATTTTAGGAAATATTTAGATTATTCTGTAAAAATATTTAAAATGACCATTAGAAATGCTGTTTTATTACTCTCTCATACATGAAAATAGACTATAGTAATGAACATGAGAGCATCAGTGAGGACGAAGAAGAATATTAATGATTATAAAAGTCATTTATCTCATTTATTTACCAAGATATTATTTTCTTGTTTTAAATTTAAATCGACAATAATTATATTATTTTGTATACGTTTATGTGTTTATTCTTTTATAGATTCCTAATTATTTTTTGAATCATAAATATCAATTTATCATGTTTTAAACAGAATAGTAATAAAACAAAAAAAAAGTCCATTAATGGTTCTACAAGTAGGATTTATGAAAAAAACGACTGTCCATTTCTGGCGAAAATGCATATGTAAAAATTAAATTAATTATTACATACTTAACGTGATTTAAGAAAAACTACTGCTATAGCATAGGCAAAAATAATATATAAGCTTAATTTTGGTATGTATATGATTAAAACCAAACTTTTACTGTGGCAGTTTCAGGCAATTATGTTTAAATTATCTCTAAGAGTGTCCATAACTGGTGCCACTACCCTATTACACTTTTTTCTATGCTTATAAAATACAATTAATTGAATAAAATACATCACAGTCTGTATTTAACGTTAGAAGTAAAATAAATAATTTCAAACAAGGCGTTAATTCAAGTCGTTTAACGAAGTTGGATGGTGTTATTTCTTGCGATGAGAATAATATTCTGCTGGACGACGTCACGTTACGAGCCAAACGGCTGTTTTCCCTGACAGAACCAACCAACCATCCGCGAGTCATCGCACACGTGACAGCGTCCACTACCAATTTGTGGCTTATACCGAAAATGATATAAAAGGCTTTCCAGAAATTGACAGTCTGCCAGTGGCGTACTGAATTATATCTTTTAATTTCAAATATATGTTGAAGGTTTCTTCAGTTCTATTCTTACATTATTTATTATTTTCTGTATTAACTTCTTTCAGTTAACAAACAACTGAGGGTTTTTGATCGCGTTACAATCTTTACAACTGATCCTTTTTAAAGTCACTTTTCGTAAACAGTAAACTGGTATTGGTATACGTGTTTCGTCATCTAAACGAAATCGTATACGGTTTTTTTATGTTGATCAGATTTCGCGAAAAGTCTAGTCATCAAAAAGCGCAAATTGGATTACTGATGGAAAACCGAAGTCCCTTTAATCCGACTTCAAAGGGAAAATGTTATTCGACACCCCGAACGTGTCGATCTACATTCAAATTAAAGTTTTGTGGCTTGGAAATATACAAGAGCTTCTCGTATATCTGATACGTAAGTAAAAAGGACAGCATTCTTTTATTTTTATTCTTTGTGTCTTGAAAGTTTTAAACATCTCAGTAATCTTGTTATCTGATTATATTTAATCATGTTTTGGTCAAAAATTGTAATTTATTTTGCAATTAAATTCTTGTTTTAAGATAAGAAAATAAAAATAGGTACTTAAATTAATTTAACCATGAAAGTATATAAAAGTTTTTAAATTAAAACCCTTTAGTGAATAAAACTTGACAATAACAAGAGCTGTCTTGTTTTTGTTTCATAAGTATAGGCAAGACTCCGCTTTATTGAAAATTCCTCGTGACAGTTTTCCAGCTCGACCCATGGAAGTAAAGTAACCGAAATAAAAGGGTTTTCCTTTGTTTGCATAACTCTGGTCTAATGCTTTTAGATTTTTTTTTTGAAAACAAACATTAAAACCCTTAACTGAAAAGTGGTAGGTAAATATACAGATTAAGAACTAACATGTTAAAAGCAAAATGTCGGGCTTAATTTTTATACGAAAATGTTTTTATTATATTTCAATTTAGAGGTAATAACATGTTTTTAAGAGGATTTTTTTTTATTAATAATTTAAATGGATTCAGATTTTTTATTTTCTATTTCTATATTACCTACAGAACTCGAGATAGAATGAAGTAGAGATGACATAAACACTATTTAGCGATATAACAGATAGACGCACTTCAAGGAATGGAAAAGTGTATTCAAAATGGCGTCTTGGGGGCCTATTCTGTAACGTTTTTTAGTTAATTTTACCCGCCACGTTAAAGGGTTATTTATAACCATGTTGTGCAAATTTTCCCCAAATCTCTACTCGCTATTTCATCAGTTTTGTTGTTAGTTATTTTCTAACTGGCTCTGGTTAAAATTGACATGGCAACGATGTAATATACCTAAAAGTGTATTTAAGTTAAGCCCAACGCGGCATTAAAAATAAGAAAAAGAATATATTTGACAGATACAAATAATACAGAATACAAAATGCACAATGGGTCTAGTGAGGCCTAAGTGCCGTGGGTTAACCCACCCTCCACAAGTTATAGATACAGAATACAAAATTAAAAATAACATCCGGTTATTTTTATGAACTAGGGTTAATTTTAGCCAACATTTTACAGAATAGACCCCTTACGGTCAGTTTCACAATCGGTAGTTAACTCTTAGGGTTAATATACCATTACCTTGACATTAACCAGAAGAACCCGTTTCACAAACATTATTTACCTATTGGTCAAGCAACCTACGGTTATGTATTAATTTTTCTTGTGTTGGTATGAAATCAAAAATGAATTGCTTGTTCTATGTCAGAAATAGTTCATAATATATATTTTCAAATAAAAAAGAAGTCGGTTTCTTTTCATTTTAATGTTTGATGTTAATCTCACTGTCACTGTTGTTTGATTAATGTGTTTCTGTAAAAAAAGAGGTATAAAGAGATTGAGATTCCAATTAACAATGAACACACAACCCAAAAGAGGTTCAAAATTTTCAAAAAATGAGGAATATTTATTAATATCATTAATTGCCAAATATAAAAGTATCATTGAATCAAAAGCAACTAATGCTGTTACTTGGATGGAAAAACATATTAAATGGATTCAAATAGAAAAAGAATTCAATTCAAACTGTGGCCTAAACGGACGTAGATCCGTTAAAATGCTCAAAGAAAAATATATTAATTTAAAAAAGAAGACAAAAGAGAATTTCCCAAAATAAGTTAAACATAAATCTTACTGGTGGTGGACCAATTACCCAAGAAGTACTGTCAGAAGTAGATGCTGCTATATCGGATTTGCTAGGGCAGCAAGTTACTGGCCTTCCAAGTATTTTTGACAGTGATAAGGGTAGGTTATATTTTTTATACCAATTACTTTTTTATATTATAAGCCGGAAAGTTGAGATTGCAAAAGTTACATTTCAGATATATCACATAGTCAAAATGATGTTTCATATAATAGCGAGCCTGGTTGTTCAGGTACAAGTGAAATAATCAAGGACACAATACATCCAAAAATTATAGTAAATGAGGATAATCAAAATGTAGCAGACATTGAAGGTAAAGATAAAACCTACTAGGCACTGAACAATTTTAATTATTATTACTAAAATTACAGAAAATCCTACTACAATCAGTGGAAACTGGGCAAAATATTGTCCTAAAGATCTACAAAAACCAATTCATTCAAAGTTGGCAGGTGAGATTTTTTAGATTGCATAAAAGCCAATCAAATGTAACAGACTGATTGTTGCCATAGGAAAAAATTTATGGGTAACCCATTAATAAATTTGATTGACATTTGTACAATACTACTACAAAAATTGTGATTGTGAAATGTGGGAAATTTTATAAATTTTGTGACTAAATTTATTACCTAATATAGTACTTAATTTGGTACTTAATTTAGTACTTAATATATAACTTAATACAGCCTTAATTGACGTTTGAAGAAAAAATTATTTGTTTTATTCAGAGAAAAATAAGAAACATCTTTTGCGACTCGTCCTTATAGACTTGGCTCAAAAGTATGATGTTTACCAATGAAATAATGTTCTATTTTTCAGTAACTAACAGAAAAGCAGTGTTAAAAAGAAACAATCTTGTTACAAAGGAATATAACTCCGTTAATAGAGAGTTGATAGAAAAAAAATGGATTTTGTTGTTCACCAAAAGAAAAAATTTGATGAGGAAAACACCCTGAAAATACAACGTTTAGAGAAAGATATGGAAATAAAAAATAAAACTATAGAAAAAATTAATTTGGAAATAGAATTGGTAAAAAAGGAATTATATTTAAAAGAAAAGCAGATCGATATGTTTAATCAAGAATGATCTTATGTGATTTTTTTGTACCTTTGTTTACTTAAAATGTATTTTGAGTTGAGAATTCTTTGTTTAGATATTTTTAAATTGTTTTATCGTTCGGTTTTATTTTTTTGTTATTAATATTCATATGTATTTTGTGTTTTTTTTTGTACTTTGTGATTTTGATAAGAATGTAAAGGTTCAGCAATCTCCGTTTAGTTATTTTTGAGTTGTTTTATTTTGTTGTTTTTTATTAAAATTTAAATATAATAATCTTTGTTTTTATTGCTTTTATTTATTAGATTTTTTAAAATAATATTTGCATGATTCATACAAAATTTATTAAAACAAACTCCTATTACAATTATTATAATAAAAAGTCAGTTAAATATAAAGATCCATCCGAGTTATAAAGTGGCAAAATAATTATTTAATAAATTTTATCTTCTATGTTCAATTTGTTTTCATTTATTTCTACAACATTAGGCACAACAATATTGTCAACAAAGTTAATTGCCTTTTCTTGTTGATCATTAATGGGAGGCACATTTTCATTGGCATCACGCGCAATATTGTGAATTGTAGCAGTAGCAACAATTATTGGTTGAACAGTATCTAATTTAACACGTAGACCTGTTGCTAAAGCAGGAAATCTTCTCTTCCAGACTCCATATTGCCTCTCTACAACATTTCTTGTTCGTATTTGCGATTCCTTGAACAGAGACTCTGCTCTGTTATCAACAACTAATAATGGTTTTATTAAATAATTTTTAATTCCATATCCACTGTCTCCTACTAGAACATTGTCATCAAAAAAACCTTGTTCAAGGTGTATAATGCCGAGTTTTGAAAAATATAAGAGTCATGGCAAGACCCTGGCCACCTTGCTACAATGTCTCTTATTTTTAAAAGGGGATCTGCTACTGTCTTTACATTTAATGAAAAAAAGTTCTTTCTATTTCTGAAAGTTTCAGCATTTTCTCTCCCTGGAGAGATAATTTTCATGTGGGTACAGTCTATCGCCCAGAGCTGGGCACGAGTACTGAATAAAATACTCGTAAATTGTACGAGTACGAGTACTCAAAAATTGTATTTATAAGTATTTTATTAGTAAGTACTTTTATAGAGATAGTTTACGGATACGAGTAGTAATCGTGAAAATACGAGTAAAGAGTACGAGTATTTTCACAAAATTAACCTAATAAATAAACTATAGAAAAAACAAAGAAAAACCACTATAATTTTTAAATAAAAATAGTCTTTATTTACCTAAACAAAAACAAAAAACAATTCTAAAATAAATAAAAACTTTGTTTAGAATATAATTAAAACAAACATGGTCAACTTGACAGTGAACAATTAAATACAGTTTTTTAAAACTGGTAATTTTTAAATTTGTAAAAACTCATCTTTTTGTTCCCTACTTTATCGTTATCGTGTTAAACCAAATCAATACTATTTCGAATACACCTTCACACGCTGAAACAGAAAGATGGGGTTTCTGTTATTTTTAAAAATATTTAAACTGTTTGTAACCGTCCCCATGTGTTTTTTTTAAATTAATTTTTGACTGCACCCGAAGATGGAAACAAAACTTTTTATTTATATAAAATTCTGCTACGATCAGGAAATTATCCTTATTCAAATTAACAAAGATTGTGTATGGAGTCTATAGACGTTTAATATTTAACCGTTCTCGTAGGAAACACATTCACACCACCACAAAACACCAAAAATAATAAAATGTAAAACGCCCAACGAATTGCTTTTCCCAATATTCCCAACCCAAATCAGAGACCGCAGCCCGAACACAACCGAGGCCGTTTCGTGTCGTGATTCGTGATACTGGCGATCTATAGTAGCGACTGGCGGTTAACATCGACGATCAAAAAATGCCGACTACTCGTAAAATAATACTCGTATTTTACAAGTACATTCTACGAGTAAATTTAAATTTACTTGTAAGTACGAGTATTAAGTACCACAAATAAAAAATACTTGTAAGTAAAAATTACGAGTAAATATTCTACTCGTAATCGAAATACGAGTAAAAGTATTCGAGTACTTGCCCAGCTCTGCTATCGCCCCTATACATTTTGGAAAACGGGCAATATTAAAAAATCCGTCTTTAATTTGTTGAATTTCCTCTCCCTCAGGCATATTAATATATTGTGGCAAGATATTAGCTATAGCTGTAATAACCCTGCGCACTATTCTGCTGGCTGTGGATTTACTAACACCACTTAAATCTCCAATTGCCCTCAAAAATGAACAAGTAGCATAAAAATCTAATGCTAGAAGCAGTTGTTGACTCGATGATGATGCATCATTTCTGAAATAAAAAATATAGCACTACATGTACCTATATGATAAATTCCTTGATTTGACTCACCGATCTGTAAGGTGGGAAATGGTATCATCAATTTCTTTAAGTAGTCCTTCTACAGTTGCTTTCGATAAACGAAACCGACAAAAGAAATCATAATTGTCATACTCTTCAAAAAAATTCTTTCTAGGCCTTATCACTTTAGGCCTCCTTGCTTCTTCGTCACTGCTGTAAGCATTTATTTCGTAATCGTTCATATTAAAAAAAAACTAAAAGCTGTTTAAATGTCAAATTACTAAAAAAAGTAAGGTTAGAAACATTCAGTTATCTTGGTTAACTTCATATTTTCTAGTAGTTAAATATTTTTATGGTTAACATCCACTTTGCGTATCCTGAATTTGTATCACTGGAGTGGATGTTATTTTGGAACTTCCAACTGGTCCGAGTGAGCTAACTGGTTCTCTAGCAATAAACTGTGACTTCAAAAATAATATTCACTGACACTGACAGCATCAAGCAAAATATCAGGTGCGTTTTAATCATCCGCTTCTGCTTATGGTGCGTTTGATTTGATCATCGGAGATCTCCGAGCGCTTCAAAAGTGTTTGAATTGACACTCCGAGAGATCCCTAAAGTGTTTGTTTCGCTTTGGAGCGAGAACATAGAGCGAGCTCGATGTTCTTAGAGCAGAAAGATCGAGAAGAGGGAGAAATTTGTCTTTGTCTCTACCTATCTCTTTTTAATTAACTTACAAACAAATTTGAATCTCAAAATTAAAGACCAGACAAGAAGTCAACGAATTACTTAGCCGCTTTTGTCTTATAGCTAAAATTATTCATCATAAAAAAACACAAAATGTGTGTTTGGAAATTACATTTTTTCTGTCCAGATCCAATCACCAGTAATCACAGTCATGGAGTATGAGAGCGAAGCGGGCATTTGTGGTAAATGCTGCATTTCAGGGCCATTGCCCCTTATTATTAAAAGTTTTTCCATTTTCTTTACTTTTTGCTCACTATTTTAACATACAAACCAGAAACAAGAATCACAGAAAAGCGAGGTTATGTTTTTTACTCTGTTTTATTTGATTTGATTCAATGCTCTATTGTGACGTCATCACTTCTCGGTCTCCTCGACGCTCGCTCGATCGAGTTTCAAATCAAACGCCCCTTTAGAGGGAGTCTTCCCCCCTTCCCCGCGCTAAATTTTGTTAGCAACATCCTCCGAGCAATTACTACTAGAGGGAGTCTTCCCCCCTTCCCCGCGCTAAATTTTGTTAGCAACATCTACTCCCCCTGAGGGGGGAAATACCTCTTCTGTAATTGGCTTATTTAATCAGCGTTGCCAAATTTGACAGTGAGGTTGTGACCTCGTTCTGACACTTTCTGACACATGTCAATTATTGATTTGTATTTTAAGAAAAATATAATTATTTATAGCCTTGTAAGGGTTTTAAATGTATATTGAAGATTTATTATCTGTAATAATATGGTGAAAACATGCTTTATGTGTAAAAGACCTGTTGAAAATGCTTCTACAAGATTATATCATAGGTAAGTACAAATACAACTTAATTACCAGAGACGGTGCATTAGGCAATTAATTAATTTGCAATTGAACTTTCTCATTTTCGAAAAAGTAAAATTAAGAGGGAATAAATCCCAGCTAAGTTCGTCTTCATCTGTATCATAATGATTATAGTAAAGGTTAACAGAAAAGTTAATTACTTATTATTATTTTAATATCACATCTTTGTAAAGTTTATTGTTATTTTTTTTAGGTTTCCTTTTCTTGATATGAGAAAGAAATACATGGTTCCAAAATTTAAGAATTCAACAAGTGACCACCTGAATACCTTTTTATGCTAATGAACATTTTTATTATAGACCTCAGGGGAGGAAAATATTAAAGAAAAATGCAATTTCGACGAAAGAAGTATAATAATCAATCCTGTCACTACTTCTACACTATATTCATCTGCTACTAAAATACTAAAACAGCAAGTAAGTAGAGAAACTTAAGTTTCTTTCAAAAAGAATGTTTAAGGAAAAAGGCATAGCCATTTTTTTGTTGACACTTTTTTTTAACTAATCTAAAAGACTAATTTTGTGTATTGTTTAAATTTTCATTTTTTGTACTTAATTTGTTTTAGGTTTAAACAAAATGAACTTCTAAGATATGCATGGAATATCCCAAAAGAGCTAAGGAAGGTTTTCAAATTCTTAAGAAAACTATTCAGAGCCAAAAACATAAAATAGTTTTCCTGTCCAAAATATAAATAGGTATAAATATTTAGATATTATGAGTGATTTTTTATTCTATAAATAGAACATAATTTGCTTCTAAATCACTACCTAATGAACTATATTATATAGTACAAAACTAAACAAGAATATCACATTATTCATGTTTTTTTTTTAATTTCCTTAAAAAACGTCCCAAAAAAATGTGAATATTTATTATTGGAGTTTACATCCTTATGCTAAAACAATACTAGAACAACTTAAATAATGTGGATTTTGACTATTTTGAGTTATGCAGGTCAGTATGATCTAAAAAAATGTTTGTCTGGTGCTATAGTCAGGTATAAAAACATTCATTTATTTAAACACAGTTGCAATATACATTTTATTTGGTTTTTAAGTTAAAACCTATTAAGACATCCTAAAATGACTTTTTTCGTTTGATGTGATTAATTATTCTACATTTTTGTTGGTGAAATAGGATATATTAAGATGTCTTACTGTTTTCTCTGATTATCTAAAAAGTTAGAACAATATACAAAGACTGTTATAACAAAAAAAGAGATATACCTTTACTTAAACACACAATTAGTCAGTTCAATTGTACGATAATTTAAAGCAGAAATCCAGAAAACTTTAAAAATGTGTTTAAATGTGTTTTTACTATAACAAGGACATAATTGTTAAAAAAACTTGGTACATTAACATTGACGATAGGTTTTTATAATATATATTATACAAATCACAACGAACTACACAAAATGACATTATTAATAATTTAGCAATAAAAAAGTTAAGTACAATGATGATATTAAAAGTTGAGTTTCTCGAAATACTTTTTTTAAATTGTCTCAGTACCTACATACCTAGTATTTTTCTAGCACAATGATATTATATGAATATGCATTGTGTGATATCTTATATTTTGGGAATAAAATGATATATTTTTTTGCAGGTTTCTGTTAACAACGATTCCAAGAACCTTTAAAAATATTATTAAAACGGCCTTTGCAAATATAATTCTCAATTAAGAGCTTTTGATCTAATATTAAATTTTTATTCTCCATATGGTTACAGCTTCCTAAGAAAAAAGTTTAACAAGACTTATCAGACCTAAAATATCAAAATTTTACCAACCAATTGATGGTTCTACTGCTTTCCATAGGAAAATTCTCCTCGAAACTACTAAAAGAAAAGTGGCAGAGGCAACCGAAGAAGGCAAAAAAGTCTTTTGCAAAACAAAAACTAGAAATTTGTTTAAGAATCTAATTATTGTTTGAAGTTTTACCATTAATAATTTTTGATAACGATTTAAGATTATGAAGTTCTATTATGTATTTAACTCTTTGATAACCTATGTTTAAATTTTTATTAGGACCAAAATAAATTATAATTTTCATTTCAACTACAAAAACCCTCATAATATTAAAAAGGGGAAAAACTTAGATTATATTAAACAGTTATCTACTTAAAATGTGTTACTTTTAGAAGGTATGTTATTAACTTTCTATTTGTACTTGTATTAATTTATTTCATTTTATTATTTGTTGTATTTTCAAATTGATTTTGATATTAAAGCATATTATTTTTTTTTTTTTCATTGAAACAAACGTTTATTAGCTTATTAAATATAATGAATTCATGTTGTTTTATTATATGCTTGTATGAATGATTACTTTTATTTCCTTTTAAAAATGAATTTCGAAGATAAAGCCGAAACGGTGAGTGAGAATAAAAAATTAGACGAAAGTGACGATAATTACTGGAGCTTTCATCTACACGCTCCTTTTTCTAGCCATCTATACCTGAGCCAGCAAGACTCGTCTTCTCTCCAACCTTACATTCTCCAGATTTACAGAGAAAACGCCGTCCTCTTTAACATATCCAGACCTTCTTTGACGGGGACTATACCAATACATTATCAGCTTTATTTGTTATCTCGAGCAATTTAAATGCATTCGTAATTGCTCATTCTCACCTCTTCTCTTGTAGATTCCGTACTCAGTTTTCTTATTTTTAGTTACGTTTGCACTGCTCTTTTATTTTCACAGCTTTAATTCTATAATGCTGTAACGCTACAATATGGATCCATTTTTGTGGTTTATACTATTTAATGTTATTCGTAAGTGACCAACCTATTATAATAATTAAAGATTATTGTATTACAGGCCTGAAGATGTTCCTGTAAGGCCGAAACTAGTCGCTCCTGTATTTATTTATATTAAAATTGATTTTAAGGCTTTATTCTTCAATTGAAAAAATTAGACCTTTACAGTGATTTTGTTTCATTTCCTGCATTAGACACATATAAGACGGTATTCATTTTAAAAATAGTAAAATTAGCAAATTTTTTAGTTTTTTTTTTTAAATTAAAACGTTTGGACAATGTGTGTTTTTATAGGTAAATGATACGCCACTGAACAAGAAGGATGTTTACCTTCCCCCTTGTGCCCGCTTCCTCACTTCTTCTACAGATGTTGCTAACACAACAATCGCCTACAAACTCGTTTTCACGCTCCCTCTATTAGTAATTGCTCGGAGTTCTGCTTCCGGAATTGTCGGTTTAGTCGTTTTAACCTGTCAGATTAAAACAAGAACACCGACAATTCCGAAGCAGAAGCGGATGATTAAGACGCACCTATTAAAAATATTGCGCCAAGATGTAGGCAACACGTAATAAGGCATCAAAATGGCGGAGTTTTCTATCTCCTTTTAAAAGGCACTCAGAAAGCTGCGCAGTGCGACCATTGTGTAACTCATGGTTAACCCTTAACCAGTAGGTAACTTGAGATTGTGAAACTGGCTGTTAGAGTCGTAATTTGATTTATTTGAAGTCAATGATTTTAAATTTGAAAATTGACAGAATGAAAATGTATTAATGAAATGAAGGTATTTTAAGAAAATGCGTTTATTTTCAGAAAAACTGACTAGCTCCACTCACAGTTCATGTAGGGTGGACAAAGCTGCAATTAATTTAATAATATTGAATGATAATTGCAAAATAATATTCTAAAATCTTACCATTAGCCTTTAATTCTTTCTTATTTTAGCGACCGTCCCCATGCTGTATCCATTTATCAGTCTCATACGTTCCTTGGAGACCCCTTGCGTGACTTCTCTTGTTTAATATACAGGGTGTTCCATTAGTGCTTAATTGCTCGATATTTCAATTTGTGTAATACACACGCAAAAAATGTTAAAATAAAGGTTATATGGATTTGATAACAGCATATTTAAAAAATATTTTTTGGATTAAACTTTTGCCTGGCAAATAAAATTGTTTATTTTTTAAATTTTATTTTATTTCAGTTTTAGAATGATCTAATAATACTGTATTCAATCCTAGAATATTTTTGAAAAATATTACAGGGTTACCAAGCTATTAACTTTTTTGTGAAATTAGAGAATGATGCAGACTCTAAATAAAATTATCATAATTTGGGTAGGTTAACAATAATTTAAATTGCAGACTTATATGAGCTAACGAATAGTTATGCTAGAATTGGTTAATTTTATGCAGATTGTTTTAGTACTTGTCATAAATATAGCTCATTTTATTTTATCCCCCTATATTTAATTTCAGCATTAAATTCGCTAAGAATTTATCTATCCAGGAATGTCATTATCTTAACCTATTATTACAACGTGTCTCGTCAGTGCGCAATTGATCGATAGCTATTTTATTATTGGATTGGAACAAGTTTTAAATACAAAAGTTGTACGATCATATTTTAAAATTATTATTAAATATACAGAGCAGTCCAAACACCCTGCAGGTAACATATTTGATTAGTTGTTATCACATCGTCAAAAAGTTTTAATAGAAAATGTTTTGCATTTTCATTTATTTCCTACGATGTATACAGAATGTGTCAGAATGCGAGGTTACAATATTTTTAATTTTTCAAATGAAGGGTCCAGTGCATAAACCGATCAAGTCCATTTTTTAGCAACAATTAGTTATTAACATGTTCTTGCACAGTTTTAAATTCTGAATAATTCTTTCTCTAGCTCGATAACTAAGCGTACTGTGACGTATAGTAAGTTAAGTGTACCTCTCGATACTGTGCAGTGTGCATATAACGGCCAAGTCCGGGACTTGACTGGTTTATGCACATTGATCTTACACCTTAGCAAAGGCCATCCGGAACATATTGTCAAAATGGACTTGGGTGGTTTATGCATTGGATCCCTGAAATACAATACCCTTTATGTTACACCAAAAAGTTATAGATTAATTTATTTATTTTTATTTTGTTCAGCATTAATTTTATTCTTATAGATTTTGAGAAAATGAGGCCCAAAGTTGGAAATATGTCCTTTTACTTGTGTGAAAAATGACGTACTACATCAAAAACCAGTACTTAGGTACAGAGAGATACGATTTTCAACCATTAAAAAGTATAAGCTTCAAGTATTTTAATGAATGCAGTCCACTTAATATAAAAATGTCATCTATTTTCACCAAAACTGACTAGCTTTTAGTATCTTCATTACATCTCCTCTTTATTTTATGTCAATTATTGGAAAGATTCGTATTTCCCGACCTGCTTTGTTACGCCACACGCCTTGATTATGTGCGATGAACAAAATAACGTGATTTAAGTGATTTTAAGCAGCCACATTGTTTCACGGATCTGTTGACGTGTTGACCTCTCTTTTTAGCTACAGAATTTTGCGAAAACATCTCGCTCTCTCTCTCTCTCGCTAATTCAGAATAGTAAGCCATAGAAACGAGGTTAATCAGAACGTAGTGGCGTACCAAAAAATAGAGATTAACACGTAGGAAAACAAAATTATTAAAATTGTATTTATATTTTCGTTTTTTATTTTAAAATAATGTATTTTTATGAAGTGTAAGAGAGTGTTTACTGCAAAAATGAACCGATGGAGAAACCGCCCTTGTTTGACACACCCTATATACATCCTAGCAAATTAATGAAAATGCAAAACCTTTTTAGGAACACTAAGTCTAATAAAATTGTTTGACGATATTGAAACTATCAAATATCTTATGAGTAACTATCTACAGCATCTTTGGTTTAAAAAGTATAAGCTTGGTTCACTCCTTATTTACGGTACTACCCTGCATATTTAAGAATAATTTTAAAATATAGTCGTATAACTTTTGTATTCAAATTTTTTTCTAACCAATAATAAAACAGCTCTCGATCAATTACTCACTGATGGGACACACTGTATATAAATAGACAAACATGTTGGAATCGTTAGATAGGTAAATTCATAACGAATTTAATTCTGAAATAATATCCAGGATGTTGCATTTGAAAAAAATGGGTAAATTGAACTTAAAATGAGCCATATTTATAACAAGTTCTAAAACACTCTGTTTAAAATGAACCAGTTCTAGCATCACTATTCGTTAGTTTGATGCCTTATAAGTCTGCAATTTAGATAACAATTTTGAAATCATTGTTAATCTACCTAAATAATGATAATTTTATTTCAATTTCCCAAAAAAAGAATTGCTTGGCAATCTTGTAATAAAATACAGGGTATTCTATTTAAAAAATATATATTTTATTTATAAGCAAAAGCGCAACACTCTGTATATCCAAAAATATTGTTAAAGTATGCCTTTTTCAAATCCCTATAACTTTTATTTAGAACTTCTTTGTGTGTATACAACAAAAATCGAAATGTCAAAATCCAAATTTTCTCATGTATGCCAAAGTTTTAAAAATTTGCCATACAGTAAATAATGTCGCTAATAATTATTGTATATTAATTCAAAATGATCTTAACCGACTATATAAATACTTTCAAAACAGCAGTTTACTTCTAAACCAGAATAAATACTTCCAAATAAGTTTCAGTCCAATATTAACTTTATAAAATTTCAGTTTAAGTTAGGCAACTTAAATATTAATTTTGTATCTCATATTAAGGATTTATAGCCCGGGGGCAGGGGTCTTTTTGATCTAATCATTTCATGCCAACTGATTTTAACAATCAAAGCAAATACCTACCACCTAACGAATGACGAAAACGACCGTTATTTGCTCCAGTAGCGGTAAGAGAGGTAGTTAGATGTCTGCAAAAAAAATTTAAAAACTGATTTCAGCCAAGGTGCATTATTTTATGTGCTGCATCGTAGAGGAGGGTTATATGTCAGCTTGGCACGTGAACTTGTAACAAAAATGAAGGAAGTAAACTTTTTTAAGATCGACTTTTGGAAATTTGAAAATATACAGGGTGTTAAAAAAAAGTGTCACAAAATGAAATGGTGAATAGTATGACCCAAAATAAGCAGAAAAGTCTTAATAAATATATGACCGCAAATTAACGGTTTCGGAGATACGGACCATTTTGTGTTTATAACAATTTTTTATTATTATAAAAAAACAATGATATTTATAAACAATCAATAACAACATAGAGTTAAATGAGATGTTCAAATACTGACGTAGCGCTTCCCTCGCATTGCCATTTGCACGACCGTACATAAAATGCATGTCAGCTAATTCAATATTAGTGTAAACAGGCATAACGAAAATTTATAAAATTATTCACCCACAACAAAATAATAACTCCAAATAGTATCTATGAAAAAACATCGGTAGACTCCGATAAGAAAAGCAAGTTTTTGAGAATGAAAAAAGATAATCAAAAAATGATACAAAACACAAAACACTCCATATCTCTGAAACCATTCATTTGTGGACATATGTTTATTGACTTTTCTGCATATTTTGGCCCATACTACCCCCCGTTTTATTTTGTGACACTTTTTTTTAACACCCTGTATAATCCTTAATTCCCTTAACAAAATTATGAAAGCAAATTAAGAAAAATTTAAAAGTCTGAGAAAGAAAAGAAAAAATGAATGTAGGACCAGGGATTGTACTTGGAACCTTCCGTCCAGAGCCGTCGGCGCATGGCTGCGACTGTCGAATTTATAGATTTAAAGTCAAGAAGATTCCGACTTTTGTCGGTACTCACACATTCTCAACCCCTCTCAGCTCTCAATTATCTTTAAAGTCGCCCTTTTAACATCGTATAGAAGGACGCCAATGTCGGATTGTACTAGAATAAATTTCTAAGATCCGTCATTCGTTTATCAGTGTTAAGTTTTCTAGGGATTATACATTATATATTAACACCCCATTCTCAACATAACATAACATCTACAAGGTAACTTTAAAACCAGTATTTTCTTATTTACCACATTAAAACCATTTTAAAACTGAAATAAACCCAAAATGTTTTTATGGTGCTACTTGTGAAGGTATATAAAAAATATTTTTCAAAACCTATAAATTTGACTATTAGGTATACCTACATTGAATTGTTTAAATCGTTATTCATCATTGACTTCTTGGAAATTTTTGATGTCAAGGTGAAAGTTAATGACAAGTGGAGAGAAAGGTTTCAGCTTAGATTATAGAAAGTAATTTGAAGGTTTAAAATCTATAAATGTGACTACAATTGTATTAAAAATGTAAATGGATATTGGATTTATTTCAGTTTTAAAATGGTTTTAATGTGGTAAATAAGGAAATACTGGTTTTAAAGTTACCTTGTAGATATACTGCGGGCACTTAAAAACCGTTTAGCATTTAATACTGTTTTTAAAGTATCTAATAAGATTCGCTAATAAGGACAATTAATCTTAAAAGTTTGTATGTCTTGTAGTTTTAAAACGGTTTAGTTTCAATTAACTTTAAAACCACTTAGTTTTATGAAGGACCTGCAGGTTGTTTGGTTTTATTATGTTCTAGATTGTGACGTTTTAGTTTTTAAGTAGTTTTAAAGAGATTCTTAATATAACTAATAAAACCTATTATTAAATCTGCTTGATCTTAGGACAATTTGGTCAGTAAATATTGCATTTTAAAACTATTTCATTACTTTTCCTTATAACGGCTTTCTTAAATGCAATTAGATAGCTATATTAAAACGGAACGCTCCTAACTAAATCAATTTGGTTATCGTAAAGACTAACTGTACTTCTTGTTAGAAACAATAAAATTAAACTCATCCCCTATTTTTACATGGACCAAATGAACCCCGCATTTTGTATCATGTCAAAAAGGGGTGTACCTACAATAATTAGAAAAACTGAAAACAATATAGTATTATTATTAATCTAAGAATACACAAAACACAAACGACTGATATGACACGGAGATTTTAATGTTAGGTTTCCATTAAAACCGAGCGGCATTTATCATAGCCGCATTAAAACTGAACCGTTTAAATCACAAGCGAACCTTTCTTTTGTCTAGGGTATGTGCTCTTGGAACAGTATAAAACTCGATTAAATAAAACCCTTTGATATTAACGTTTCCTTGTCCATTAACTAAACGGTTTTATTTAATTTCCGGCCATTTTACTTTCTCGAGATGGTGGAAGCCATGATAGATAAAAATATTTAGGTTTACATAAAAACGACAAGTTAACCACTAAAACGTATAATTTCGATTTCTTTTATACAGAAAAATCTAAAATAATAGATAAAATTATTTTTGTTTCTAATTTATGTTTTTCAATTTCAACTTCAGAAGTTTTAAGGCCCCTAAGTTTTTTAAGACTTGTTCGTTAACATTTATCGATAAAGTCGGGTGCGTAGTATATATCGTATATTTCTACCCTGACATTCCAAAATCACTACCTTACTTTTTATTATTTTATAGTTCTATGATAATAATATAGGTACATATAAATATTCTTTTTGGTTAGAGCGTCTCCATATTACCATCTTCAAATATAAATTGTTTTTATTTGCTAAAAGAATTATGTATATAGTTTTAAAAAACAATAAGATAAATTATCTTTAAAAGTATGTATACATGTAACTAACATTATTAAGTCCACTTCAAAACCGTGTGTGTTTAAAATGTATTTAAAGTGGTTTTAAAAGAAGGGTCTTCATAGCAGCTTTAAAATCAGTTGTTCAAGGTGATATAGTTTTATGGTGGTTTTTATTTTTGGTTTTATTGACCTCTTTCAGAGTGGGCCCTTTTATGCTGAAGGCGTATTTATTACAACCTTAAGGTTAAAACTAATTGGTTTTAATTGCAGTTTTATTTTACAGTTTTAAAGCATTCTTAAAATACTGAATAAAACCGTTCGGTGCTACTTGGGTTCTTGTTAATTTACTCAAACAGATAACTACCATTTATATAACAATTGCAAATAACTCAAAAAACATTTTGTAAAGTATCTACTTACCGAAATAATACTCAATAATACAAATTCAAAAAAATATATTTTTAAATGATGATTTTATGTACCCCGTAAATAATAATATAGGCACCCACACCTGAAATTTCCAGATCTGACAGAAATATTACTCTGTGTAGATTGCGATTCTACTATATAAGAATAATGTTTGTGTTCCATGATACAAAAATAAAATTATTACTCCAGGTTTGTCAAGTTTTTAATTGAATATAACCAAATTCAAGTAAAATTAGTAGTTTCCCTGTTTGGTCTATAAACCACCCCTGGAATTTCCGGACATATATTTATATATGTTTGAGGCGTATATATAGTGTTTTGAATCCAAATAAAATCGTTGCTGAAGTTAAACAAGTTAGCTCGACTCATTCTCATTATTAGATTGAAAACTATTTATTAAAGTTTAAACTTTAGTTGCCGTCTGTTTCATGGACTGCATTTAACGTATTTGCATGTTTCAGTAGACGTGTTTTTTTTCTTTTGATGGAACAAAATCTAATTGAATATATATAAAAAAATTTTTGTTACAAATTTTCTCTTGTAATACCACTAGAAGTCAAATTATATCCGTACATTTTTTGGTGCTCACGTATATTTTGAAAATTATTTTTTCTACGATCACTGTCCAAAGTAGGCAGATTGCCGCGTGACGCGTTAGAGGAGTGCTACTTTCTGCTCTTAATAATAATAATATAATAATAATACCTAAACTTAAAATATACTTAAACTAAAACCTAAGAGTTCACTCTATGTCATTGGGAACTACACACTTCACTTTCGCAGTGTTATTGTATACAATACACTCTCGAACTTAAATGGTTCTGTCTATTCGTGTCTTTTCGGCAGATGTTGATTGTCCAAGAGCTGTAGAGTTTCGGTGTTAACATAGTCATACAGTTATTTTTTTTCGTGTTTTGCAGCAAAGTTTTTGATTTCTTTGTCGACTTACGTATCATGGTGCATCTATAATTGCACGTAGTACTTTATTTTGGAATCGTTGGATTACAGTTACATTGGTTCCACTCTACTGGCACATCTCCATAGCTGTATGCTATAAGTCCAAAATGGTTTTAGTATTTTTCTGTAAATTAATTATAACTTATTTTCTGTTGATAGTTTTGACTTTCTATTCATTAACCCATTAACCAGTACCTACAGTTTTCTTTATGGAACCACTTAGAATTGTGATTTCAGAACAGAGCCCTCAATTTGTACTCGACTTTGAACAAATATCCGACCTTTTTGAGAACACTTACGGATCAACAGAACCTGTCAGCATAATCCTGAACTACACCAAAGAGCTTACTGCTCTAATAGACGTTAACAAAAACCCATACTTATTTTAAACACAAAAGTATTAAAACTAGATGTAAAAAGCTAAGAAAGAAAATACTCAAGCACCTTCAGATGACTATGCCTGACCTGGAAAGCTCCGAAGCAGAGAGAGACTGTTCTCAAGAATCCTCCTACTAACTCTTTTTTTCTTTACTTTTTATAGTCGAAGACTATTTTAGCCAAAGTTTAAGCTCGCATCTACTCTCACATACAATGACATTTTCTTCGATACTACAATGTAACATTAACGGTTTCTTTAACAACGTTCCAATGCTCCAATCTATTATCCAATATCAATATCAATCAGATATTATAGGTCTCCAGGAAAATAATTTTAAAATTAATAACATTCAAACAGTATGATAGTTTTTGTAAAAATCGTAACAATCCTATTAAAGCTAGTGGTGGTGTAGCTATTTTCGTCAAAAATACCCTTGATGCTGAAGAATTTCCGTTGCAAACTAACCTCGAAGCTATTGCCATCAAAACTACCGTCTCGGACAATCAATCAAACTTTTATATTTGCAATATATACCTTTTACCAAGAATGGATCTTGAAAAACAAGAGCTAATCGATTTACTAGAGCAGTTACCTCAGTCTAGAGTTATCCTTGGAGACAATTTTTTGTGGGGTTCTACTAGTATAAATTGAAAAGGTCCAATTTTAGAAGAAGTAACAAATGATTTCAACCTTTCCATTCAAAACGACGGTAGACCTACTAGATTCAATATACAGACTGATGAAGCATCTTGCATTGACCTTACATTCTGTGATTCTTCGTTGATACCATCACTTACCTGGGATAGATTAGATTATACTTATAACAGTGACCATCACCCTATTATCCTAACCAATAACAAAAGGAACCAAAATAACATTTTTTTCTGTCCAAAGTGGAACATGAAAAAGGCCGATTGGAATCTATTTCACAAAATAGTTGAAGAGAAGATGACTTACTGCTAACTATCACTTGAGACCTTTGAAAATGTCATTAATCAAGCTGCCGACATAACAATTGGAAAAACTTCATATTCCTAGAAACATAACCCTGTTCCATGGTGGACACATGAATGCAAATCAGCTACAGATGCCAGTAAAAAAGCCTTTAACAGATATAAACGCAATAAAACTGTGGAAAATAAGAATTCTCAAGACTACGCGCTAAAGCTCGATAAACCACAAAATGCGCCAAATGAAGTTCGTGGACCGAGTATGTATCAACTTTAAACTCTGATACCCTTATGACAGAAGTGTGGCAGAAGGTTCGACGAATATCTGGTGTGAGTACCAACTTCAGCAGAATATGAAGAAGTACTATCTAGTTTACGTGATACTTCGCCTGGACCAGATGATATACCAGCTAGTTTCTTTAAACATTCACCCACCAGAGCCCATGAATACCTTCTTCGATTATGTAACGTTTTCTGGTGTCAATATGTTACTAAAAACCCAGTATTTTATACAGTGTGTTTTGAAAAACAAGTCTTAAATATGGCTAATTCCAAGTTAAATTTATTTAATTTTTTTCAAAAGCCACACCCTGTATATTATTTAAGCATACAATTCCTTATAAATTTTCATATCCAACGATACCAGTATGTTAGTCAATAACACATATGAGTGCGTAATTGATCGATAGTTGTTTTTTATTAGAAAATACGAAAAAAATTAATATAAAAGTTGTATGACCATATTTAACAATTATTTATAAATATATAGGGTAATACATAAACGATTGTCTGACCCAACATTTACATTTTTAAAGCAAAACACCCTGTAGGTAGTTATACATATTTGACTGTTTTCACATCGTCGAACAATAATTTCAATTTCATTCTATGTTGTATATAGGATGTGTCAAAATGGTTACGATTTTCTCAATTTTCTAAATGGGACACCCTGTATGTTATGCTACCAATTAATATAATATTCCATTAAAAAAATTTTAAACATTCGTAACCTCGCGTGTTGACACACCCTATATATAACATAGCAAATGAATGAAGTCAATTAAAATTATTTGACGACGTGAAAACAATCAAATATGTATAACTACCTGCAGGGTGTTTTGATTTAAAAATGTTAAGGTTTGGTCAACATCTCGTTTATGGACCACCCTGTATATATAGGAATAATTTTTAAATATGGTCATACAACTTATATAAATTTTTTTTTTCTTATTTCTAATAATAAAACAGCTATCGATCAATTACGCACTGATGAGACACTCTGTATATATGTTATTGTCTAACATGTTGGTATCGTTGGATATGTAAATTTATAAGGAATTGTATGCTAAAATATTATATCAAATGCTGCCTTTGAAAAAATTGAGTAATTTGACTTAAAAGTAACCATATTTAAGACATGTTTCAAAACACTCGCTATAAAAGAATCCAGCACTATCACTACTATTCGTTATCTTAAGTCAGTATATTAAACAATTTTGAAATCAATGTAATCCTACCTAAATTATGATAATTTAATTTGGGGTCTGCATCATTTTCTAATTTTATAAAAATTTAATTGCTTGGCAGACCTGTAATATTTTTTTAAATTATTCTAGGGTTGAATACAGTATTACCAAACCATTCTAAAATTGAAATAAAATACATGTTCTATTTTAAAAATATGGCAAGCAAAAATGTAGCACCCTGTATATATCTAAAAATGTTTTTAAAATATGTATTTTTTAAATCCATATAACTTTTCTTTGAAACATGTTTGCGTGTCTTTAACATAAATTAAAATATTGAACAATTACGCACTAATGGGACATACACATGGATACATACACATGGGTACATACACATAGCAGTCAACGTGTTAACTCAGAAATAAGATTCCTTATAAACATAAAATAACATTCAGAAGAAGAAAGCAAAGTACGCAAATATTACGTGCGTATCATACAATGATGCCAGGTCATTCGGATTTAAATTACATCGGAATGCAATAAAGTTCCTTCCCTTTCCTGCATTTCACCATTGTATATTTCACCCACTTTAAAATCAAATTCGTCTTAGAAAGAATTGTGAAATTATCGTATAAATCGATAATCTGGCAACGTGGTCAACACTTGTTCATATACAGGCAAAATCAATCGATAATTTGGAACCAAACGAGACAAATATATATGAAAATCACGAAACAATAAAAGACGGCATACAGCTGTATCACTGTTTCAAAAATTGGTACCTCTAAACAATTATTTACCTATTAAAACCATCTCTAAAACAGAGTAGCTACATTGTTTTTTACGGTGACATCTTAAAAATAAATGAACTACATGAACTCATAGAAAATCTCTAATTTGACAAATAAATTTATCAAATATTTGTTAATCGTATTTCGAGTTAGATTTGAAAAATACGCAATAAAATTTAGAAATATTTTGGCGGGATACTTGGAAAAATATGTAGAATGAAATCTCCTACTTTTTAGTCTCTGGTTTTAAAATCACTTTTTATGATTTTTTTTTAAATTTAGTGTATAAACACGACAAATGAAAAATAGGAGATTTCATTCTCCAAACCTTATACTTTAAGCTGGTAGAAGATTCATTTTAATACATTTAGCGGGATTTAAATGCAATCGGAAATGGTGAACCCTTGCTTCTTATATGAAAAATACAGTGATACTGCGCCTTTAAAATGACAGGTTAATAGATCCGTTTTAATACTATTTTTTGTTTTTTCAGGTACGTAATCGTCTGTTTTAATTCGTTTTTGGAGATGGTAAGTACAAGAAGAATAATAAGTAATTTTTTTATAAAAATGGAGAAACCTTAATCAAGCTAATTTCATTAATCGAACATAATTTTATTAAATCTCGCAATTACGTTATAATGGAAAACGTAAATAAGAAATATCGTTTCATATTTTTGTTTCGTTTTAATTTTAAATTCGAATTTGACATTTTTAGATAGACATTTATTGATTCTAGATTCTAGATTTTTATTTATTTTGAAACATTGAAATTTATAGATTATCTTATAAAGATTAGAAGAAATGAAGATGACATCATATGATAAGTAACAGCACTTTCGTCATATTGTTGTGACATTTTAACTTTTGTAAGTGTGGGTGTCACAAAGGGTGTCATTACTAGTCTTCATAGACATTACATTATATTTTTGATTATAGTGTACTAACTCTTTAAAAACTATAGACTAATAATTTAATAATTGAAATAATGTATTATACTAAGTGATTGCAGAATATTTGGTGTAGATTAGAATAAATCTTTAAAAATAACATATCATCGGTAAAAGGATAAACAACATTTCCGTGTTCTAGAAAATTGGGATTTTTATTTGCAGAAAAAACTGACTTTTTTAAATAAATGTGCACCATTTTATCTTTCTTTTTTTTTGAAAAGGCGGTAATTTTTTTTTTTAAACAAAATAAAGTTTTACTTTGCAAATTTTAAATATTTAATGGATTAGTTTTAAAAAAAAATTAAATACAATTCCATTCCTATCCCCTTACGCCAATTTAAAATAAACCTATATGACATCTCCATCCTTTCTCTGATTTAGGACGATAATTGTTAATTTTTATTTTAATCCTCCAAGTCCCTCTCTGTCTTATTTGGCCTTTGAGGCTAAACTTGTCCGATTATCATACATAATTAAACCCCTTAAGACCAAACATATGTGACGACTATGGCGGAGGCACTTTCGCGAACATTCCTGAGTCGTGATAATATTTCTGGTATTTTCCGGATATGAGATGTTTTGGTGGAGGAGCATTCTGGATCACCAATTTGTATATAAATATTTGTGGAGGATCAACAAAAAGTCATTAATAGATAGACAGTGAATATAAATAGTGAACAGTTTAAAGACATTCGAAATATATATACAGTGTGTCTGAAAAAGTTGGCAACAAATGGGAAACTTTTTTATTATTAAGTTTAGGAAAAAACGTCATTCTTCATAAAAAGTTCTGTAAGGCCTAAAACCCAATATACGATAATCAGATATCGAAATTTTCCAATCGTATACGAGGTTTGTCAAAAAGTATGAATTTTGCTCAAGAGTAAAGTACCTTTATTTTCGACAATATCTAAAATTGTTATTAAGAAAAGTTGATTAGAATTGAAAACTACGTTTAAATGTCTAATTACAGCTATCTACGATAAAAACCAGGTTTTATTATTGTTTACAATTTCTTTAAGATCGAAAATGATCAAAAACTAGGTATCTAAATTATTGACCTGTACAAAATCAAGTTGCTGTGGAAATGTTTTGAAACATATCTTATGTCAGTATGCTTCAAAACCTCAGTTTGTAATAATTGTACTTTTTTAAATACTAGTAAAAATGCCGTTGAAATTAAGTCTTGAAGAGAAAATTGAAATTGTTTTAATTGTTGGAGATAACTACAAAACTTATAGGGAAGCTGCCATAATCTTTAATAACAGACATCCTGATAAAAATGTACATTTTGCAACAGTAAGTAAAATAATAAAAAAGTTCAAGTGTTCCGGAAATGTTGAGAATAAATTCAAAAAGAAACATGAGGCATGGGTTGCTACTGAAGAAATTCAAAATCAAGTAATGCTCTCAGCAATAGAAAATCCTAAAGATTCCATAAGAAAAAGGGCAGCTTTACTTGGTGTGCGCAAAGACGTAGTTGCAGGAATATTAAAAGCAAACAAATTTAAACCTTACAAACCCCAGTTCACTCATACCCTAAAAGCAGGAGATTGTAATAGAAGATTTGAATTTTGTGCTTGGTTCCAAGGGGAGTTAGAAGATAATAATTATATGGCACGGTGCATAATTTTTTCGGACGGGGCAACGTTCACTTCTAATGGGGTAGTCAGCTCACAAAATTGCCGTTGGTGGAGTGATGTTAATCCTAATTTCACTGTCCAAACTCGTGACCAATACTGTTTTAAAACAAATGTATGGTGTGGAATTTTTAAAGATAGAATAATTAGACCATTTTTTTTTTCGAACTAATATGAATGCTGAACGTTATCTGGAATTTTTAAATAATGAGATTCTTGAATTTCTTCATAACCTACCAATAATGGAAAGGCAACGTACATGGTACCAACATGATAGAGCAACCTGCCATAGTACAAGAAATGTTCGAGAATGTCTTCTACAAATTTTTAACGGAAGAGTAATTGGAAGATTTGTGGACTTTGCTTGGCCTCCAAGATCTCCGGACCTGATCCCCCTAGACTTCTTTTTATGGGGATACTTGAAGCAAAAGGTATACCTTAAAAGACCGTTTGAAAATATTGATCATTTGGAAAGAATAATTAGGGAAACATGTGACGGTGTTACTCCAGATGTTATTAGAAATGCAATAAAAGAATTCTCTCGAAGAACAATTACCTGCTTAGAAAGGGACGGTGGATATGTTGAGGCGTACGTGCAGTGAGGGAAAAGTTAATCCGGATTCTTCTTTTTCATGCATGTAATGTTTGATGTTGTGTTTTGAAAATAAATGATTTTAATTATGTATGCATTTGTTTAGATTGTATTATTGATAACTCGTGCATAACAAAGTCAATATTTATAGCAAAATTTGCAATGAGAAAATGAGTGGTGTAATCAGTAAGTGCACATGAACATAATTTTTAATTTCTATCGATATCTGAGGTTTTGAAGCATACTGACATAAGATATGTTTCAAAACATTTCCACAGCAACTTGATTTTGTACAGGTCAATAATTTAGATACCTAGTTTTTGATCATTTTCGATCTTAAAGAAATTGTAAACAATAATAAAACCTGGTTTTTATCGTAGATAGCTGTAATTAGACATTTAAACGTAGTTTTCAATTCTAATCAACTTTTCTTAATAACAATTTTAGATATTGTCGAAAATAAAGGTACTTTACTCTTGAGCAAAATTCATACTTTTTGACAAACCTCGTATACGATTGGAAAATTTCGATATCTGATTATCGTATATTGGGTTTTAGGCCTTACAGAACTTTTTATGAAGAATGACGTTTTTTCCTAAACTTAATAGACACACTGTATATATATAAATTAGAATAGTATTGTTATAAATAAATAAGTGTTTAAATAAATTATTAATAAATAAACTGTTGTTTTAAAATAAACAAACATCACAATATAAATGACAAGACGTTTATATCTATAGCATGCTAAGAAAGCGTAACCTAAAGAATTATATAATGTGTTGCCGACATTCAGGGGCATCATTTTTTTAATCCAAAATGTGTCTCGCTAATGCTAAAAGTTTTTATATTTTTCAATTGACTAAATTTATGTAAATAGACCAAATAAAGTCGTACGTAGATAAAAATGTGATTGCATTTTGATTAAACTAAGAAATTTAAGTTTTCTTATCAAAACGCACGTGTATGTTATGAGATCTCATTACGTGCATGTTATTGTTAAATGTCATTTACAAGGAATGTTGAAAGTGTGATTTTCAACGTTTACTGACATGGGCGTAGAAAAATCCTTTTTTAAAGAATGTTATAAGTGGGCGTAGAAAAAGTATAGTACGTTACACGAGTTGTAAACCCATTACGCACTCGTGAAATTTACGCACCCGTCGCTGCGCGACTTTGTGCGTAAACTTTTTCACTTCGTGCGTAATGGGTTACTTACAACTCTTGTTACGTAATATACTATAATTTCTATGTATGCTTTACTCTAAAAATTCCTCTCGTTGAACATTGATGGAGTGAAATTTTTATATGTAGTATCACTATAGAAGTTAAATTTTTGGTTATAATTTAAACTCGAGGGATTTGGTAAAAAAATTTCAAACAAAAAAATCCGATACAATACACCTGTGTTGCTATGGGGAAGCCAGAGAAAACACGCATTTCATTGGGTAAAAATTTAATATAGCGAGTGTATATTTTCATTTGGTTTTACATACCAGAATATATATTTTTCCACCTCAAAAATCTTTATTAAACTCTCTGGCATCAATCAGACAAAACTTTTCCGACTCACGCTTTAAATTTATACGAGAGACGTCAAAATACTCTCAACGTCAGGAAATACAAAGAGTTGGCCCCTCAACCATTAACGAGATTGTGTACATCGACGGCAAAATGATTATTAAATAATTAATTAATTAAATTTCCACCCGGTAATTTTGATTCTCGAATCAAATTTTCAATCAAGACGAGCTCCGAGGAGAAACTAAGAACATGAAAATAGTTTCAGTTGCTTGAATTTTCTTCGCAGTTTCCATCAAATAGTTTCATTGATAGATCGGAAATCTAACGGAGCTCGAGTAATCGAATTTTAATGGAGACTCTCTCCAGAGGTCCGATATTAAATTTGCATTTCGAAAAAAAAAAAAATGAAATTTGGTGAATGCAATTAATTTTTTGTAATGCCTGATAATGAACTGGAATTTCCGGGAGAAATTGGAATCGTTCAGGAAGAAGCTATTAAAGAGTTGGCTGATTGTTTCAGATGGTTCTACGTCGTGAAATTAGTTATTTCTATATTTGAGTTGAACAATATACAGTAACCGGCAAAAGTTTGGAACAAGTTCATAAAAAAAATTGCAATAATGATTGACGAGAGAACTAAGAACCGGTTAAATATTAAAAGAGTATTGGTATTATAAAGATAGTATTACACGAACTAGTAGTGATCAGTATTTGAAATAGTTATTGTTTTCCGCAAAGAAAAAAAAATTTAAAAAATTTAAAAAAATTGCAAGTGTTCCACTCTTTATAACGGTACAATGGATTAAGTATTTAGCCAAATAAGGAGAAACAAAATTTTATTCTAGTGAAATTATTAACCTAAAATTGTTAAGTCCTTTATCCGAAAATAAAATAAAAATCTAGAAACTGCTAAGTGTTTAAACCTTTGGTAAATCTGTTCACTGTAAAAACTGATGGATAATAATAAAAAATATAGTTTAAAAAAAACTAAAAAACACGGTTTTAAAACATATCAAACTAAAAAGTTAAAAATAATTTTTCAAATAAGCTTAAAACAATATTAAATGGAAAATACTATTATTATTGTAAAAAAAGCGTACGGTGCTCGATGTATGAGAAATATGGACAAAGCGCCCCACGCTTTTTTTCACAATAATACTAGTATTTTCCATTTATTGTGTGGAGGGTGGGTTACCTTCATGGCACTTAGGCCTCACTAGGTCCATTGTGCATCCTCCTAAGATGATAGGCACCTCCTAGCTCGTGAGTCAGCCTACAGATTTAATGTAATTGACAACGTCGCCAAGAGATGCTTCTCTTATATCGGCCGGTGGTCGCCGAACAGAAATCTTCTAATAAGTGAGAGCGTCGAGCAATCGTAAAGGATATGCTCGACGGTATCATCTTCTTGTTCGCACCATCTGCAGAGTGCGGATTCTGACAGCTCCGTAATATGGAGATGCTTCCGTACTTGGAAATGATCAGTCACAATTTCTGTGACTAAGCACAGATTCTGTCTAGTCATAGTCAAGTATTTGTTTACTGCAGTGTTGTCAGGATAACTTAAGAGCTTCCTGGCAACTCTGCAGTTTCTTGTTTCATCCTATCTTTCCTTGAATTTCATAAGGGAATGTTCTTTAATTAGGTCTGTCACTACCAATTTTGTCAGGCCAATAGAAGGGCCAGGTTCAAAAAATATTTGGTTGGCTGCTTTCTTGGCTAGTGAATCAGCAAGACGGTTGCCTTTCGATGTGGCGTGACCTTTGATCCATCTTAAGGTGACCGCATTGTTGATGGATACTTCTGCCAAAGCTTCGTGACATTCTAGTACTAACCCTAAGTAAATTCGTGGTCTATTCAGGGTGAGTAGTGCTTGTCTGCTATCTATATAGATGAGCATGTTCCTTCCAGTGATATTGTTACTGGTGATTTATTTTGCTGCTATGAGAATCCCCGTTAGCTCTGTTTGAACCACACTGGCACTATTGGTCACTGCACGGAAAAAAAATTGTAGAACAAATTTCTACAATTGTAGATTTTTTCTCTACAATAAATAGTACATATAGGGACAGGGACAATTTGTAGTAAACATTTCCAAATATTTGTGGAGAATGTATTGTAGAGTTATTATCTACAATATTTAGTAAAAATATCCAAATGCATCATAAGAATTGTTCTACAAATTGTTATAATTTTTGCTATTCATTGTATGAATTTATATTAAAAATGTATTGCGTTTTATGAAAATAAATATGAAAATTTTACACAATAAATAGTAAAAATTCATACAAATTGTAGTAATTTTTAATAAAATTTGTAGTAGAATTCCATAATTATTATAATTATAACCTAGAAAAAAATGTTCCTTAATAAAATATTCAATTTATTGTTTTAATATAAAAGATACAAAGTCTTAATTATATTATGTAATAAATAACAGTAATAATAGCGCCCTCAGTGTCAGTTGGCTTTTCTGCACCTGAAAAATATGAAATAAAAATTAATACCCTTAAAACGGGGATATTTATCACCTTTACACTGATTTGGATATTAAATGACTAAGTCAGATAACTAACAAAAATGAGAAAGTAGATATGTCACAATTAAGACAAACCAACATCATTGAACTTGGCACAAAATTCGATCGTTGGGCACAACATTCGATCGTTGGCCACAACTATTTTTTTAAAATAATCTATTAAGGTTATTTAAATTAGTTATCTAAAGGTAAATTATTCAGAAACAATAATAAATGTACTTACCACCAATAGAATTTATTATTAAAATTTTCTCAAACGCATCGGTGCTTATAATATAATGTGTTATAGGTACTCGTATATGTACCATGCTTTGTTATGTGAACATGGCGAACGGCTACTGCTGTCTGGCCGTTTATGATCGACGTCAGAAAACGTTGGCCAATAGCAGAATTCTGTTTTGTTCACATGACTTAGAATTTCTACAATATTATAGAATATTTTTGAAGAAGGGATGTAAAGTATTACTATTTTTTGTAGAGAAAATTACTATTTTTTGTAGAGATAATTATTAATATTTGTACAAATTTTTACAGAAGTTAGTAGTAGTAATTACGATAATTTTAATAAATTTCTACTTCTACAAACAATAGTAAAATATACTAAAAATTGTGGACTTCTTTCCTATTGTTGTAGCATTTTATTCGACAATTCAATTGCTACAATAAATAATAGTTTTTAACTATAAATTGTAGTAAAATTTTCTACAAATTGTTAAGTATTTTTCTACAAGTTTACTACTACAACATTGTAGTAAAATTTTCTAGTCACATTTTTTTCCGTGTATAATAATGTGTTATAGGTACTCGTATATGTACCATGCTTTGTTATGTGAACATGGCGAACGACTACTGCTGTCTGGCCATTTATGATCGACGTCAGAAAACGTTGGCCAATAGCAGAATTCTGTTTTGTTCACATGACTTAGAATTTCTACAATATTATAGAATATTTTTGAACAAAATTGAATTTTTTTCATAAGAAGGGATGTAAAGTATTACTATTTTTTGTAGAGAAAATTACTATTTTTTGTAGAGATAATTATTAATATTTGTACAAATTTTTACAGAAGTTAGTAGTAGTAATTACGATAATTGTAATAAATTTCTACTTCTACAAACAATAGTAAAATATACTAAACATTGTGGACTTATTTCCTATTGTTGTAGCATTTTATTCGACAATTCAATTGCTACAATAATTAATAGTTTTTAACTATAAATTGTAGTAAAATTTTCTACAAATTGTTAAAAATTTTTCTACAAGTCTACTACTACATCATTGTAGTAAAATTTTCTAGTCATATTTTTTTCCGTGTGCCCATTTTATATTTAGGTTTAAGAATATGGAGTATATTCCACATCCAGAGCCTTGTTTTGTTTTAAAACCATCGGTGTAGATATGAATCGTACCTGCCACTTCTATTTGTTCTGTTATAACTTTATATGGCTTATGGAAGATATATCTCGTTGAGATGGAGTCCATGTTCGCTTGAAGCAGTGAGAGCGTATCGAGAGCCTGCTGCCAAAAGCGACGTCTCGCCTCACCAGATCATCAGGTTCTATTCCAACCGTGCGAAGGCATGTCATTCTCGTCAGAGCAACCTCCTTGATGTAAATATCAAGGGGATTGAGACTAAGACATGCTGTTCTTTGAATTTGTTCTAGTTTACGTACAGCTGTTAATTTTTGGGTTTTCGGTACCCAGACAACTGCACCATATGTTAGCATAGGTCTTATAATAGCCATGTAAGTCCATGCGACGACTCTGGGGAGAAACCCCAGGTGCGCCGCACGGTTCTGCGGCATTATTCACAAGCAATGTGTGCTCTTTTGACACTGTTTTCTAAATGCGAGTTTCGTGAGACCTAGGTACTTCACCTCTGTTGCAAAGTTTAGTTTTGTGTTTAGGAGTTCTGGAGGTTTTAATTCCATTTTTATCCTTTTTCTTTTGAAAAAGACCATTTATGTCTTCTTAGGATTGATAGACAGTGAATGGTCCTTGCACCACTGTTCTATAATTTTTAGAGCTACTTGCATTCTTTCGCAGAGTATGTTCTCAAAATTCTCTATTTGAAGAATGACCAGTTCATCTGCATATGCTATTGTGTAGTAACTGTCATTATTGAGACGGCTGATGAGGGTGCCGAGGCCTATGTTCCACAGTAGAGGTGATAGCACATAACTGTTGTTAAAAAATTTAACGGGCTAGCCTGGTATGAGTCCCTTAACTACCATAAGCAAAGGTTGGTTACCACGGTTTAATATGCAGTATATCATAAATTCCTTATCGAATATTTAACTTATAAGACATTTTCTAGAACTGGAGCAGAAAAAACCAAACTCTCAACCAACTAACCTAAAGGACCACCCTTGTCACCAAATGTAACAACCAACTGGTCTAAAGGACCATCGCTTGTCACCAAATGTAACAACCAACTAGCCATTTTAGTTAGCTTAGACTACTTCAAAGCGTTTGATTTAATTGACCACGATTTGCTGTGTGCAAAACTCAAATATTATGGTTGCGACCATATAGTATTATCTTTTTTTAAGTCATACCTATGGAAGCGGTCAATAATCTTTCTAAAAATATTGTTTCAGGTGTACCTCAAAGGTCTATTTTGGGCCCATTACTATTTCTTATAGACACATCAGATCTACCTAAAATAATAAATAGTTTATTACAACTCTATGCTGATGACACACAATTAATACGTATTTTTGATACATTTGACGTTGGTAACGCAACAAACTCAGTCAATACTGACCTAACTTTGATTACGCAGTATTCTAAAGATCATAATTTGATAATTAACCCATTAAAAACGACTGATGTTGTTTTGCAGTAAAGCTAAACGAGGTACTATTGAAAGCTTTTTAAAACTAGAATTGAATGGCGTTAATATTACTATTTCTGAAGAGGAAAAAAAATTAGGTTTACTTATTGACAATAAACTTGGATCTAAAACTCACATTAAAAGCATACTACAAAAATGTTACATCAGGATGCGGTTACTCTATATTAACAAGCACATTTTGAACTTCAAAACTCGTAAAATGCTATGTGAATGTCCAGTTTTTTCACTACCAAATTATTGTAATATTATTTCCCTTGTTTAGTTAAGTGTAACAACCGACTTTCTAAAGACCATTTATAACTACTGACAGGTATTTAGCTACTGTTGTTAATATACTATTAAGGAATTAGGGCAGCACTGTCACCAGCCAAAGGGTCCTGGAGTACAGAAGGAACATCCATTGACCAGTGGCAAATAAAAATAATTAAAAAAGTTAAATTAAAAGAACCAAAATGTATCCCTTAATAGCATAGTCGAGCGGTTCTTGGCAACTAGTTTTAGACTCTTTTAGTCCTAAGGGAATAGAAACGTCGAGGCTTCTGAATTGCTCAGAATATTTGCCTGGTTTGAAAGGGGGAGGAGATTAATAATAAGTATTAAAACATTAACAAATGTATATTTACAATAAGTACAAAATTACACTAATATTCTTAAGAAAGAATGAATAAAATTACATTTAGGGAATACAGCACTACTTGTTAATATATCCAAACTTTAAATAAAGACTTATGACACTAGATAAACATTTCATTGAACTATACAGTTTGGACTTATTAACAATTATAAATATCACTGTAAAACTTTAACTACATAATAATATAAAAATATGTATAAGATAAATATGATAGTTCGGAACGAAAATGTAAAATTGGCATTTATATGTAAATCAATTAATTATTATGAAACAAAACACTTTAAAAAATAAGTTAAAGATATTTACCCATAATTCACAAATCGCTGCACAAAATCTTTACTCTACACATTACTTTGTTTTGGGACTTAAAAAGTCCCAAAAAACGAGAACTTTCGCACTCGGTGAAAGTTCTGAACCTTATTCCGCACTCCAGAGTTTTTCTTTCTGTCTTCTCTCTATATAAACCAAACGTGATGGTTGTGTTTTTAAAAATGTCACGCTCAATGTAGCCATTGACTAGATTAATAACCTGATTGTTTGTTTTATTTTCATACCTGTGTTCTTTTTTAATTTCTAATTTAAAACATTAAAATACTTTTTTAGAATTTTTGGTAAATTCTTAATTTTTCCAATAATAATGCCAATTATTAATAATAATAATAATACTCTCCCTAATTCACCCCCTTACGAGTGAATTTCAACCCCTGAAGTCGACTGAACGACTTGTGTAGGGGAAGGGACGGCTATTATTATTATTTGCCGTGGCGCTCCGGGGCGACTTAAAGATGATTGATGGTGCCATTTGACTTACAGGTGAGGAAAACCCGGAAAACCTCACCCACCATCATCGAGACGGTAATGTATGGCGAATTTTTTTAATTTGCATGTCATATCAACAGAAATTGAATTTCTATTAATACGCCACACATCAAATCCTAAACCGAACCATGCAATTTAATTAAAAATCCACATGGTCTGGTCTGGGATTCGAAACCCAGCAGTCTCAGACTCATAAACTTGCCTATAAATGAATATAAGCGCGATAGACCGCTACACCACCGTCCCGATTGTTATTACAATATAAGTTGTTTGTGAAATTTCATTTCTTATACGATAACTTTATTAAACAGGATTTGGTACCGACTTTAGTCCATACGTTATTTTTAAAACTTTCTGCATCTCTTATTGAACATACACGAAATGAGTTCACAAAAATATTAAAATTGTTTTTGGTAGCTTTGTAAGTGTTTTTTTTTTGTATATCTGTCAATGTAAAGAAAGTTTCACTCAAGGCACTTAGACAACAAATAAATAGCATAAAAATGAATTCAATAATATTATTACAAATCTGAACTCGATGCAGAAGTTCTTAAGTCTGCACAGAAAATTGGCTCTAAATAGAAGCAGTTAAAGTAAACAATTGAATTGTTTTCATTTCTTATTTCTAAGCAAGACTTTTAAATTTTTCATTATTATTAAATTTAATATTGCTAGAACTAAATGCCCTAAAAAAAATAAATTAAATTTCGAACAAAGCCCCTTTATAAATGATTTCCTTTAAATCCTTCATTTTGTTCATTCGTCGAAACGGAAAACGGAAGTAGAAGGTACTTCTTGGGAATTTAATCCTTTTGTGCATAATTAGATTGCTTGTTTCTCTTGAAATTACATTTTATCGACGAGAGAATTGTTAAGACGTAAATCTGATTATTCATTTTAAATTGATTTGGCTAAAATGTTGTTAACTTCCCGAGTTTGAAGCCTAATGAAATTTTTGGTCGGATTTGCCGCTTGCCTGAGATTTATTCTAACCTTAATTATATTAGTATGTTTTTGTGGGATTGTGATTGGCGATGAAAGGGCATTACGGAAGTTATGAACATTTGTTGATTTTGTTTTATATTAACGGCTTCGATTTCCTTCAAAAGCGGTACCTATATTACTTGAAACGGCGCAAATTAAATTAACAGAGTACAAACTACTTACCATCCTCTAGTACCTAGAACAAATTATCTAGTAAATGGACTTTTGGCGTCCTTGTGCAAATTTAAAATAACTCCCCAAAGGAGCACGTACTTTTCTTATGCAAACGGGAGTACCGTCAAAATGTCTGAATTTTTGATATGTTAAATTACTTGATGTCCCCATCAAAAGTGTCCATGGGCCCAATCGTATCCTATGACTAGATTTTGAGATACAGGGTGTTGAAGTTAGAAATCCCTAATTCTTTAAAATTGACACCATAAATCACCCTTAAATATATTTGGATGTTATTTGCTCATTCTGTATAGTCAAAATACATACTTAACTACTATAATTAAAATATTGTCCCTTAAAGGGTGATTAATGATTCGGCAGATTTTTTTGGTCAAAGTAGGTATTTCCACCGAACAAAAATAGCTGAAATACCGAAAAAAAAAATATCACCGTCAAAGTTTCTCAATATTTGATATCGTATAGTACTCAATGTACTCGTTCAAAATTCTCATTGGTAAAATTACATCCTATGACTAGTTTTCCAAATATAACTTAATATGTACCAAATATATGAATTGTAAACAATAAATATACTGACATAAGTAGATATGTTTCAGAGAAATACTGTATATTAGATAATTTGACACACTGTGTTGGATTAGAAATATACTCCTTGTACTATTTGAGGGCAGCCAAAATTATTTCGTAGTTACAGGGTGATTGCGTTTGAATATGTAAGGTGAAAAAATCAACAAAATGTTGAAATTGTTGGCAAAAAATACAAAATAATTGCCTTTTAACTTTGGAGTTGTTTATCAAAAAAATCTTATTAAAAAAAAGTTCGTTATACGGTAGGTCTAAGTAGGATTTAGGGAAATGAATAATGATCGGATTACATGTTTATTTTGACTGGAGCATTGGCTGTTTATATTGCCTCTTTATGTATATTTATATCAGATTGGGAACTCATCTGACAATCCATGTCTTAGTTTAACAAGGAAGGCAAGTAAATCTTTTTGAGCAATGTTTCTTAAGTTACCATATTGTTTTATTGGTTCACAAAATTCATATAATACTTGGAAATTCTGTTAAGAAATTGAAGTTAAATATTTAAATTCTTCTAAACTAAAAGAATTTTTGTCTTCCCAATTTTTAAATTATTATTAGCAGTAGTAGCCGCTCTTAAATTAACGAGGAAGAATAGTCTATAAACAAAACGCAAACTAGCATGTAAATTAATCATTAGTAAACTTGAAGATTTAGATCAGCTGTACTCAACCTTTTTTTTCTTTCGGGCCACATAAACCTGTTTGATATGTTACACGGGCCACAATATTTTTGGGTGATAACTAAAGTTGCCACCTTTTTGAAATGTAAATAAAGGACAATGGGTGAAGATAGGGATCCGCTTTAAATATTTTCTAAAAAAAATGTTCTCATGTTGTTTTAATACAGGACTGTAGCTCAACCATTTCAGTTACTAATAATCGTGTTTGGGGCTGCACATAAAAGCTTCGAGGGCCGCACACAACAGCTTGGAGAGCCGCATGAGGCCCGCGGGCTGCAAGTTAAGTATGGCTGATTTAGATGAATGTCACAAAAATCTTCAGAAATTCGGGTACATAAATATTTGAAACTACAAAAATATTTGCTCTGAATACTGCCGATAGTTTTCTTACATTTACTTGTGCGTTACAAATTATACAACCACGAACTGAGTGGGGTGTTAAAACATTAATTCTGAGGCAATTTGGATCATTTTCAATATTTCTAAGTTCCTGTGTAATTGCGTGATAACAGTTTAAACATAATCTTACTTCTTGTAGATTATCGATTGCAGGATGTCCGGCAGCTTGTCTTCTTAAATTAGCAACGTTAAGCACATCTATATTATTGTTTTTCTTTGAACGAATAGTGAGTCGAAGTTGAAAGTGTCTATTGCAAACATAACAGCTTATCCTATTTGCAAACGCCATACTTGCAACAATATTTATTTAAAACACTAATACAGAACGGTCTAATGCTCACTTAAAGTAATACAAACGTCATTTATTATAAAAGTCAGCAATAGATGGATGTTCAATTATTCGGAAAATATTTAATCATGAATATACAGGGTGTTTCAAAAAGATTGGTCATAAATTATACCACGTATTCTTGGGTCAAAAATAGGTCGATTAAACCGTACTTACCTATATACAAAAGTGCACCCAAAAATAGTTACAGGGTGTATAAGATACAAATTTAAATTACTTTTTTTAACGTTGCTCTTAAACCGTTTGACATTTTTTCATGAAATTTTATATGACGTGTTGGAATACCATGACTAACAAAATCGATGTAGAGGCAATATATTTTTTTTAATTTTTGTAGGATTTTGGAGGGTGGCACCGCCCCTTTTTCTACTCAACTTTTTGTAATATAAAATTTTATTATAAATCGAACGCTACTGCAACATCTATTTGTAAACTTTTTAGTCTCTTAGTATTTGTTTGTAAAATGTTTGGTTTAGACGATACAGCCACTTAAAATGACATCTTAAAAATATTCAATGTAAATTATACGTATGCAAAAATATCAAAATTCGATTTTCATTGTTAAAACTATGTAGTAAGTGTATACAGGAGGAGAATGTAATTTTACACACCTATTAAATTAATTTTTTTTATTTGGATGACATTAGTGTGTAATTTAAAAATAAACTTGATTTTGATATTTTTCATATGTAGAATTTCCATTGAATATTTTTAAGTTGTCATTTCAAATGGCTGTATCGTCTAAACTAAACTTTTTACAAACAAATACTAAGAGACAAAAAAGTGTCCAAATGGATGTTGTATTCTAGAGGCGTTTCATTTGTAATTAAATTTTATACTACAAAAAAGTTAAGTGGAGAAAAGAGCGGTGACCCCCTCCAAAAACCTATCAAAATCAAGAAAAAAATATTGCCTTTTCCTCGGTATTATTAGTCATGGTATTCTAACACGTCATTTAAAATTTCATGAAAAAATGATAAACGGTTTAAGAGCAACGTTAAAAAAATTCATTTAAATTTTTATCTTATACACCCTGTAACTATTTTTGGGTGCACAAAAGTAGGTAAGTTAATCGACCTATTTTTGACCCAAGAATATGTGATATTATTTATGACCAATCTTTTTGAAACACCCTATATATAAATCAAGTGTAAGCATGTTTATATATCCTATAAGGTTTTTGGCATATTCACCACTTTTTAGAATTTACTAATAAAATCTATCAATCGTCTAAAATATACAGGGTAATCAATTTTTGTGTAAATCTTCGGAAAAATTATATATTATCACAGTAGATATAAAAAAGCAAAACTTCAGGCATACAGGCAGTCTTAAGCTTTGTATTTTATCATTACGAATATACAGGGTGATTCTTAACACGGTACCAGACCAAAACCGATTTAAAATGCCTTGGTTGTGTCGATTACAACAAGCTATAACACTTTACGTCTGAAGTGAAAAATTACGGAATTACAGGATGTTAAAGAATAACTATATTTCCAAGTTTAAATATTTATGGCGTTATAATCATTAAATACTTAACAAAATTACTTGCATGCCTTTGCATAATGACAATATAAAAACAGGCCGGTGATTCAAAAATTACGAATATTTTATTACCCTGTATTCATATCATATTGTTTTGAGAAGCCCTTGAAAAATCAAGAGAGGAACAGGTAAGCTGTAAACTATAAAAATATCAACAATTGTTTCGTGAAAATTAGAATAATATAGCTGCTCGACTTATTTTAAATATTTGAATGACCAATAACATGAAAATACTATTTCTTATATGAATGTGTACCATTAAATAGAGTCAGTTTGACAAAGACTGTTATTGCCTATTTAAAATATTAATGTATGTTTATTTATAAACTTTTTTCAATAAAGAACTCACAAGCAATTTATTTTCTAATATTTGGCAATAATTTTATATATTGTTGATTTTTTCACCCTGCAAGTTCAACTGTAACCATCTTTTAGGGGATGCAACTTAAAACAAAATGTATTGGGGGCTTTACCTCATTAATGGCGTGGAATGGAGCTTATAATCTTATTTAAATATACAATACAACTAGGCACTTACGACAACTCGAGCCAAATAAACCTGTAATCCAATCATAATTTTTCTATATCCTACTTAGACCTACCGTATAAACAACTTCTTTGTACCTGAATAAAGTATGACCCTGTATGTGGAACAACTCACAAGGTAATTATTTTCTATTCTTTGGCAACAATTTCAACATTTTGTTGACTTTTTTTATCTTACATATTCAACCGCAATCACCCTGTAAGTACGAAATTTTTGTCTGTTTCCAAATAATACAAGGGTAATATTCCTAATCTAAACACAGTGTATTTAATATAAGATTTTTTTTTGGAAAACATCTACTTATGTCAGTATATATTTATTGTTTAAAATTCATTTATTTGGTATCTACTTGTTATATTCTGTGAAACAATAGAACAATATTATGGTATTGCTCGAAAAGCTTTACTTGCTTTCCTTGTTAAACTAAGACATGGATTGTCAGATGAATTCCCAATCCGATATAAATATACATAAAGAGGTAATATAAAGAGGCAATGCTCCAGTCAAAATAAACATTTAATCCGATCGTTATTCATTTCCCTAAATCCTACTTAGACCTACCGTATAACAAACTTTTTTTGTAATGAAATAATGTATGACTCTGTATGTGATATAATAAGATTTTTTTGATAAACAGCTCCAAAGTTATAAGGCAATTATTTTCTATTTTTTGCCAACAATTTCAACATTTTGTTGATTTTTTCACCTTATATATTCAACCGCAATCACCCTGTAACTAGGAAATAATTTTGGCTGCCCTCAAATAGTACAAGGGGTATATTTCTAATCCAACACAGTGTGTCAAATTATCTAATATACAGTATATCTTTGAAACATATCTACTTGTCACTATATTTTTTTTGTTTAAAATTCATATATTTGGTACATATTAGGTTATATTTGGAAAACTAGTCATAGGATGTAATTTTACCAATAAGAATTTTGAACGAGTTCATCGAGTACTATACGATATCAAATATTGAGAAACTTTGACGGTGATATTTTTTTTTTCGGTATTTCAGCTATTTTTGTTCGGTGAAAATACCTACTTTGACCAAAAAAGATCCGCCGAATCATTAATCACCCTGTAAGGGACAATATTTTAATTAAAGTAGTTAAGTATGTATTTTGACTATACAGAATAAGCAAATAACTTCCAAAGCTATTTAAGGGTGATTTATGGTGTCCATTTTAAAGAATTAGGGATTTCTAACTTCAACACCCTGTATCTCAAAATCTAGTCATAAACCATTTTTTTGAATCACTATCAGTGTCATATCATGGTATTATGTATGCTTCCGAATCTAATATTGTCTATCAACTATGTGTCTATTGCGGACTATGACGTGCATAAAAATGGTAGTAGTTCTACTTCTCTTTGTGCATAAAAAATAATATAGGTATATATATATATATAGGTATTCATACGCTTTTGGGTGTTTATAGACATGTCCTGCTTATTATTTGATAATTATAAAACAAGTAGTACAATTCTTATAATCGCCAAATAACAAAAATCTTATTGATCAAATTGACAAACTAGTCCAAGAAATATCGGTCTTATTTTCTCGATAAAATTGTACAAATGAAACGGCGGTTTCATCCCTAACGCAAAAATCTTTACGACTCTTCTCACTTTCCGCAAACCATCTCGGAAAAGTTGGAAATCGAAATCGAGCTAATGATTCTTTCCGAGTTTATTTACCACATGTTGCTGCTGTACAGCTCCCGAAAAAGGTTACAGTTAGACGAGTGGAAAAAGTGGAAAAGTTATTTTCTTTTTTTTTCGCCTTGCTCGGATCCTTTATATCGCTACTTTCATTTAAACTTTTATTTTGAGTGTCACGTGTTGTAGCTACTAAATGCAAGGAAGATTACCAACGAAATAAAAGTTTCTATAACAGCTCGGAGAAAATGGAAGCATGTCGTTGCCCGGGAAAGGTGAAAGGAACGAAGGGTGACGACGATCAAACAAAGTTGTTGACGGTTTTTGTGTTTTTATATTTGCCTTGTTTGCGATGTACTAATTAAAGACGACAAGCATTTCTTTGAAAGAATATTTTCGCGAAATAACTATTTATTAATTCTGTATTTATTAAAGTCCGCTTCGGGACCTTCAGGTTTAAAAGCAAATATAATTGGTTGCTGTTAAACCGTAGAGTATTATAACTAAAGACCGGACATTTTAATCGCGTTCAAATAATTGGTTTTAATCACATAGGCGGCAGATTCTAATACTATCAGGACAAACCTCTTTTTTTTATTAAAACAAGATAAAAAAAGTGTACTGATATATACATAGACATTAAAACTAATACAAAAAAGTGAGATTTTTTTTTATCGTGTACCTATATTCTTTGTCTTTTGAATCATTTTCATTAAACAAATTTAATGTTTTCTTCTCACCAACGCCGAGGATATGTAGGATATTTTACAAAAGTTTTTAGTAACCTCAGATCCTTTAATTTGTGGCCTGAGAAATTTTCCTTAAAAAAAAATAACTTTTTTGATGAAGATGTTAAACTTTTCATAAGCGAGTTTAAGGTGTAGTAATGTAAACGATATTCTGTATGATATTTTTTTTATTATTATCTCTTATATAATTACAAAATATCTATTCCTCAATATTTTGGCGTGGTACACTACTCTCCTGCCTAAAATGAGGATCGAGGACCCCAGCTGCCTCCCCCGAATTTGTTATTTCCTCCAGAAAATTGGAAATTTCTAGCCTTAGCTGGTCCCGATTCATTGTTGGAGAAATTGCATCGGGGCCAAATATTAGGACTCTACGAGCGTTTGGACTAAGACGCTGTAGAGAGGGCCTAAAATGAATGTCAAATAGGCCCATCATATGTTGTCTTATACTTTCTCGATCCATTGTCGGTTAGTTGCCGGTGATATTTTTATTCAAATAAAGTCAATCCTTATATTATATTTATGAATATTTTGGCTTTTATCGATACCGTACATACCGATTTTTTGTAACAAAACATTTATGTTTTTATTTCCTGTGGATATTATGGTACTTATACACGATGAGACAATAAAATAAATGTCTGTTAAATTTCTGTAATGTATGTATTAATTCAATTGCTCACTCTATATAGGTATCTGTTGGTTGAAAAAATGTAAAAAGATAACAAAGAGTCGATAAACAGGAGATTTGAGAAGAAAGTGTCTTGTAAAAATATCACTAGATTTTTCCAATGAGTATATTTGTTTAGTTCAAAGGGAAAAGTGATAGAAACTGGAAACGTAAATATGGAAAATTTATTATCGGACTTTGATTGTTTTCGTCGTTTTAATGACAACAAATTATACTGCCGCAATTGTGATCAGGTGTTAGTTTTTAATGGAAAGTCAAGTATGACACAACATGTGAAAACACAAAAACACATGCAATCTTTAGAGGGATGTCCAGACAAAATCTTTTATGAAGATTTATGCAACGTATTTGTTTCTGCAAATATTCCATTAACAAAATTAAATAATACAATTTTCAAAAATTTTCTTTGTAAATATACTAAACGTAAAATACCGGATGAATCCACAATTAGAAAACATTATATTCAAAATCAGTACGATAAAGCAATGACGGCAATAAAAACGAAAATTTCCAGCAAATATATTTGGGTTAGTGCAGATGAAACGACTGACATAAAGGGTAGATGTGTTGTTAATGTTGTTGTAGGATTATTAAGTGCTGAAAATACTTCACAACAGTATTTAGTTTCTAGTGTGTTTCGTGAAACTGTGAACGCTGAAATGATTTATGAAATAGTGAAACGTGGATTGAACAATGTAATTGATAATGACGTTTCAAAAGTTTTATTGTTTATTTCAGACGCGGCAAGTGTAATGTTGAAAACAGGGAAACTATTACAAGAACATTTTCCAAACATGCTGCATGTAACTTGCCTTGCTCACGCGTTACACCGAGTTTGTGAGTTTATCCGTGACAGCTTTCCAGACATTAATTCGTTGATTAGCTGTTTTAAAAAAAATTTGTTAAAAGCACCGTCCCGAGTTTCTTTATATAAAGAAATATGTCCGAATATCCCCCTACCTCCACAACCAGTTATTAAACGATGGGGAACTTGGTTACAGGCTGTGTTCTTTTTTTCGGAGCATTTCGACAGACTAAAAGTATTTATTTCCAACTTATCAGAGGACGCTCTCTCTATCACTCAGTGTAAAGGTTTAATAACAAAAACAACTTTGCAGTCGGAGTTAAATTTTCTTGCGACTTATTTTTCGTGTCTCCCAGAAACTATAAAATTCCTTGAAACCCGTAACTTACAATTATCGGTTGCTATGGAAAAATTTGAATCGACATTGTTACACTTAAAAAACGTAAAGTGGCCCTTACAAGATAAATTTAACCATAAAATAGATTGTGTTATTAAAAGAAATCCAAATTTACAGACTCTGAAACAAATCTCCCTGAACAATTTTAACGATTATGAAACTGCTTTAAAATATTGTGATTTTGTTCCACATTTTTCATTTGCTCCTGTAACGAGTTGTGACGTAGAACGATCGTTTTCTAGGTTTAAAGATTTATTGACTTCTAAAAGAAGTAATTTCACTGAAGACAATTTAGAAAAATATGCAGTCATACAAACATATTTTTCAAATGAAGAAGATTGATATTAATTTGTATTGTATATATTGTATATAATTGTATATTTGCTACTTTAGGATAAAGAGTGTATATTGGAACACTCTAAACATAAAACTAATGATGGTGTATCCTCGTTGATATATTTATTAGTCAATAATATATTAACAGAAAAAGCCAACAACATTATCCCACAACACAATAAAAAAATAAATAATAATATCATTTGTAATTATATAATAATATCCAACCAAATTTGAACTAAAATTTAATAAAATAATTATTGCAATGTAAATGTAATAATAAGCCCGCCCCAAATGTTACGCCCGGGCGATAAAAATCCAATATCTTATCTACTGTGTCGACCAGTTCAGTAAATAACTTGTTTTATTCAGAATGTATTATTCAAATCGAAGGTCCGCTCTTACCGTTACTTCGCTGATAAGAATAAATTAAATTGTCCGGTCTTTAATTATAACTAAAAATAGTTTTGTTAAAACAATTTTATATCAAATTAACGAATAATTTTTTGGAACTATTACTAACTTCTACACAGGACCGGCTTGATCAATATGACCGAGACACATTTCCGAGATTTTCATTGTAGAGGTGACGAATATTCGAAAATTTCTTCCGTGGAAATTCATTTTTTGCGCAACATAACCCAAAAAATGAAAACTTTGAACTCATACGGAATAAGCCTCCGGACCGAACAATAATTGCAAGAAAAAAAAACGCGCCGGCAGTCAACTTGTTAAAGAATCAAATTTACTAACCGATCATCATCACAAAATCCTATTCTCTGCCCTTGCGAACAATTCATCCATGATTTATTTGGGCACAAATCTTATAACGGATGCGTACAAATACATTTCTTGGCCCACAATATTCGCCTCGATTTTACTACGAAAAATGAAAAGAGTTGGGGAGAAACTTTTAGCGCAGGTGGGTCCATGAGGAGTATATTCCAAAATTATTTTGAAATATACAGGGTCCGGACGACATTAGCAACATCCTAATTAAAAATCTACCTAAAAAGGGGGTTGTACAACTACACTACATAATAAATGCAATTTTTAGGCTACAACATTATCCTAGTTGCCTGAAAATTGCATATATTATACCCATACTTAAAGCGGGTAAAAATCCCAATAGAATAGACAGTTATAGACCCAACTCGCTGTTAAACACAATTTCAAAACAAAATATTACTAAATAGACTAAACAAAATAGAAGAACAACTACAAATTATCACACAGGAACAGTACGGGTTCAGAAGTGGCCACAGCACCGTTGCACAAATTATAAGAATTGTACACAGTGCCAAAGAGGCGACAAATATCAATAAACAAACGGTGCTCGTGGCGCTTGATAGCGAAAAAGCTTTTGACTCCGTCTGGACCTGTGGTTTAATTCATAAAATGCTTGTGAATGATTTTCTTGTTCACGTTGTAAAAACAATACATTCATATATAACTGACAGACGCTTCACAGACAGAGTACCTCAGGGCTCAGTATTGTCGCCTCACTTGTACTCGATTATGACCCATGACATCCCGATGGGTCGTAATGGGGTACAAACGGCACTATACGCCGATGACATCTGTCTATTCAAAAGCAATAATTCTGCTGAGAGTGCCACAAGAACCCTGGACATCCATATAAACAGGACACTAATACCCTATCTAACTAAAAACAAAATGAAAATCAACCCCGCTAAAACGGAATGCATGCTTATTACGAAAAGGAGATCTAGGGGCATTCAAACTCCCCTAAAAATCGGAGATCAAAATGTTCAAACTGGAGACAGAATGAAATACCTGGGTTTTAAGTTAGATAGGGAATTAACATTTGATCTTCATGTTAAAGACAGGGTGGCGAAACACCACATTGCGATTAAGACGCTCTACCCTATAATAAATAGGAGGAGCAGAGTCACCCTGTCAAACAAACTATTAGTTTTCAAATCAATCCTAAGACCAATCCTAACATATGGATGTCCGGTGTTCTGCTCTATGGCAAACACGCACTTTTCGAAATTACAAGTAGCCCAAAACAGATGTCTTCGGCTAGCTCTGGGATACGACCGCAACGCCAGAATAGCCGACATGCACATACAGACGGAGACTCCACTCATAAAAGACTACATACTAGATGCAGCTGAAAATTTTTACAAGCGGTGCCTTCCCGATAATGTGAGAGATGATATCTTTAGCATATATCGGGGGGACAACGTGCGTAGAAAACACGGCTGCATCCACGCAAAACTCGACATCTATCAACGCAGACAACAACATCCTCCTTAACGCTCCCAGACATACTAAATAATATCTCACACCGACTAGTCGGACGAAGGACTGATCGGTGGATCGGCCATCGGGGCAACAAATGCGAAATTTTCAACAAAACTTTTAACGGACCATACACTGCACAGGCGGGAGTGCCACAGGGCTCAGTATTGGCACCTCACCTGTACACCATCATGACCCATGACATGCCAATGGGTCAAAATGGTTTACAGACGGCCCTTTACGCCGATGACACATGTGTTTATAAATCCTCACATTCCGCCGAGATTGCGCTAAGAAGACTGGACATACATATAAATAGAACGTTAGTACCCTATCTGGATGAAAACAAAATCAAAATTAATCCGAGCAAGACAGAAAGCCTCATACTAACGAAAAGGCAGTCTGACGGCATAAAGACAAAACTAAGGGTGCAAGGCCAAATAATAAATACCGGCAACACTATGAAATATCTTGGTTTCATCCTAGATAGGGGCCTAACGTTCAGGCAGCACATACACGAAAGGTCATGTAAAACATCAGGTGCAATAAGGACATTGTATCCCCTATTAAACAGGAGAAGCGGACTAACAGTCAATAATAAACTTTTAATTTACAAACAAGTGCTAAGACCTATATTAACGTATGGAAGTCCAGTCTTCTGCTCAATGGCAAATAAGCATTTCGCAGAAATGCAAATAACTCAAAACAAGTGTCTTCGGCTAGCGCTGAGGTGCGATCGCTATGTCAGAATACGCGATTTACATATACAAGCATCCATTGAACCCATCAAAGAATTCATATTAAGAATCTCCGAAAGCTTCTATCGGAATTGTCTTCCTACTACGCTGAAGGAAGACATATACAGTATGCATGAAGGGGACGGGGCAAACAGGGTTCATGGATGTTTGCATCAAAGTCTACAAATGTACAAACGTAATACGTAAACTTGACACAACCGTGCGACATCCCTCACAACTACAAACAGAATACTAAGCCAAATCAATTCGACCACTAGTCTCGCACAGCGGTCGGACGGAAGACTGCACGGTGACGTCATCGGCCTGTGTTGGAATCGAGACTTGCCTGGATCCCAATACAGAACGGTGTATTTGCCGTGTAGACTTCGCGATTTGGCTGGACTAACGAGAAACTAAGACATGACGCACATACATACAAAGACAACCCTGTTTTTTGCAACTGGTTTTTCAGGAAAGACACTCACATAAGTAAAATCCGACAAAACTATAGACATATTCCACTACCGATCCAACAAGCTCACTAAAATCGCCACATTATGCTTCTCAAGCAAGGAGGTGGTGCACTAACTACAAAATTATAATTTAACGGGGATGGTAATACGGCTATGAGATCGGCCATGGCCTATTTTAGGTCAATATAGGACAGAGCTTCGTGCAGAAGACGCAAGAAGCAATCCTATAATACATATTACTATGTTATGTAAAAAATTGTAAATATTGAATAAAAAATTTTGAAATGAAAATGAAATGAAAACGCGAAATTTACATTCGCGAAAGCTGCTTCGATGGAAGGTGCAAAGACCGCTCTGCCTGTGGGATAGAGTAAATAACTATAGACTATACAAACGTACACACAAGGACAACCCTGTTTTTTCTAGCTTTTTCAGGGGACAAAAACCAGAACTAAAACACGACATATCCTTACCTATTTCCCATTACCGATACCAAAATAAACCCGAATTCCTCAATAATACCGTAACGGTAAGGAGTGAGGGCTGTAAACATTGCAAACTAGAAACAAAAATGTGTCTGTGTGTCGCATAACTCATGAACTGATACACAGAAAAACACCAAATTTTAAACTTAAGCTTTGTTAGTCCAATAAACTGATTAGATTTTGAGCAGAGTCGGAACATCTGGGGGTACTTTATAGGTGGTCATTTTTATATTTTATGGAATATATCTGTTATTTACGTTTGGGGAAGAAAATTCTTCAAATAAAAGTTCTAATATTATTATCTATAATTTTTGCTTTATGTCAAAACTTCCTGAAATGGTCCGTATTCGAGAAATTTGACAAAATGTTCAAAATTCTGATTTTTATGAAAATTGTTGAACTAAAAAGTTGTTTGCGATATCGATCTCTATAATTTTTGTTTATACATGATTTTTCTAAAATGGACCGTAATGGAAAAATTGTAGGAAAAGTGCTAAATTTAAATTTTTCAGTATTTTCGTTTTCAATGAATAACTATAGAAAAATGTTTCGAGGTAGATGTATGTGGAAACTGTATATATTTAGTTTATCCTCTAAACATTTACAGAGGTGCTGCAATAGGTTGTACAAAATAACCGGAAAAAACCTGTAATAACTAGATAGGAAAGTCATGTATTGGGCACATCAGATTTTTAAGATAAAGAAACTATTCATAGGTAAAATATAAAAACGCTTTTTACGTAAAAAGCAAAAGTGATAGGTATAGGGAACCCTAATATAGTTTTAAAGGAAATTTAATTCTGCATCAAAATAGTCCACTAAATACGGGATGTCCAATTTTACTTTAAGAAGTTGTTTAATAAAATGTGTGTCTAAACATGGAGGTAATTTTTTTCACCACTCTGTATAATATTGAAGTAAAACTTTATTGTAGTAGTTAACTTTAACCTTTCAGCTAAGCAGTAAATTTAATTACGAGCAATTTGTTACATGTTGCAATTTTTAAATTATGTACTGTATTTTTAAATTTCTCAAAATTTCTCAGAAACGGTCAGTTTTAGGTATAGGAAATATAACAGTAACTTTTCTTTATTTGGCCTATAGTATCTAAAAATATAGGGTGTTGCATAAGAAAATATATAACTTTGATATGTATCTTTTTTGGGTCACTTTGTTTATTTTAAAATAATTTTGGAATATGCTACTCATGGACCCACCCATGACTGTGTTAAAAGTTTTTAACCAACGCTTTTCATTTCTCGTAGAAAAATCGATGCGAATGTGGTGGGCCATCCTGTATATACCTTTTTATAGAGTTCACGAAGGTGAAGCGGGGCACGTTTTGTAAAAAAATTGTAATTTTCACCCAGCTCAATTACGGTGCATATTTATAAAAAAATTTAGAAACATGTCAATGTTAATTATAAAATGACATCCTGCAACGTGAAAATGTCACTCCTACCTTCAACCCCCTTTGAGTGACGGTTGCAAGCCCCAAATTTGTAAATAGGAAGTAGGACTTGTGATATCTTCATTCTCTATTTAAAAATATTTTCAAATTTTAGTTAAAAAATTGACAAAAAAAGAATTATTTAATTATTAATAGAGTTTCGTTCTTGATAATGTAAAAAAAATAACAAAAAACATATGAATGTAGGAGATGTTCAAAAGACATGCCTCGGACGTCCTGGCAGCATCCTAATCATAAATGAAATTGTCTTCTAATGTTAATTAACATCTGAGGCGTGACCAACGTAATCGCAAACGTTATTCTTCTTCCTCTTCTTTAGTTGATCTTGTAAGTCGTTTTCTTTGACAGATTTTAAAAGTTATATTTATATACCTTGTGTTGGAAAATAAATATATTTTTATGTCTAGTAACCGAGTTTTTTAATTACGAATATTTCCTTTTTGTGGTTGAAAAACACCCTAGTTGATCTTGCAAGTCAGTCTCTTTAACATATATTGAAAGATGTATTTGTTTTATGTCTAGAAACCGAGATGTTTGATGGCGACTTTTTTTTCCTTTTGTATCCTATCAAGTTTAAAATAATGGTATATTGTTTAACAGGTTGACTGCCATGAGTACCAAGTGTGGCACACTGTTAACTTGCCATTTATGCTGCAGCTCTCCTGAAGCGTGTTGACCTATGAGGGCTTAATGATTTTTATTTATTATTTTAATGTTAGCTTTTGGGGGTTAATTAATATCTTTTTAAGTATTTCACACCATTTTTAACTTGAGTACCTATGTTGGCACTCATGGCCCCCCAAGGGGTTTTTTCCTCAGGGGGTCATAAGCGCCATCTCTGGTACACTCAATAAAATACTCTAATTCTGATATTTATCTACCTGCAGATTTCCGTAAACTAAATTTAAGAATTATGTGTTGCTGACGGTAGAGGTCCGTCCTATTAGTTAGTATTGGCCAATAAGAAACCTTTTTGCCAGCACTCCTTTTAGCAGTTAGGGTGAGATTTCAGAACGTCTGCAACTTTGCAGATCCGCAAATATGGCGGCAACTTTGAAAATCTGCAAATATGACTGACTTACACATGCAAATATCAAGTTTTCGTATTCCAAATTTGGGTTTAGTGTTGTTGGGGGTAATAAACCACAATAAATATTGTGAATTTGCAGATATTTTTTGGAATACTTGAATTTGTAAGTCCGCCATATTTACAGATCTGCAAAGTTGCAGACGTTCTGTAATCTCACCCTTAGTTTAGTTGTTGTTTGTTGTTGGTTTCCGTTACAGTCGCGAGTGTAAATTGTAATAATGGATTCCAAAGAAGAGATTGATGCATTTGTTTGAGACTGTAAAACCAAAAAGCGGATCATCGTCTGATTCAGAGTTTCTTGACAGTGATGCGGATCCAGAGTATGAACCAGACAGTGAAGATACGCACAATGAGAATGAAATTAATAAAAATAAAGTTTTGAGAAATGAAGAGTTAAATAATGAGCAGGAACCAACACCTGAGAATGTTGCCATATCTGACGATTGGCAAATACCTGATCAGCAAAGGCTTAAACATATAAATTATAATACGAATTCCGAAGAAGTAGGCGCAAACCCCGATCTAATAGAAACAATGCAAGATTCCAGCCCTTTTAATTTCTTCTGTTTATTTTTTGATGAAGAAGTGGTATCCCTGTTGGTAAATCAAACAAACATTTACGCATTACCATATATGGTACTCAAATGACTCTTTGGTAATACAGCGAAAGAGAGGCTGGCAGTCAATCTATTAATCATTAATTTTATTATTTTAGTTATAAATATATGCAGTTTGTTGAATGGTTCCTACACTAATTGGAATATGTTCCGTAAATAATTACGACGCCATTGACAGTTCGGCAATTTTCGGAAACTTATTCGCTAAAAATTGGTCGCTAAGTTCACCGGTAAAGAAGGGTCAAAAATTGAGACGTGCTTTTTTATGGCATGGATTTTGATGAGTACATTCTAAAAATGTGTTTATTTTTCATCTATCTTTACAGGAATTGTTATTAATCAACTGAAGATTATAATATATGATTTTCATTTTATCTTATAGAATTCGTCGCGTATACAGGGTGTATCAACGATGCGTGGGTGAACGATATCTGCTTCCCTAGATGAGATAGGAAAAACTGCTTCAAATAAAAGTTGTAGAGGGCATTGAAAGCTACGTTCCAAAAATAACTACCAATATACAGGGTGTCCGATAAATGTATGAGTTATCGAAGTAGTTTTTTTAAAGGAAACACCCTATATATTTTTACTCGATTAAATTTCTTTGGAAGAGTGTTTCTCAAAAATATAGGGTTGTATGGGTTTATACTGGGTGGTTAGGAATTTATGGTGGGATTTAGGTAACAAAATGGGTTTATTCAACATCAAATATCTCTAAATCAATAATTTGGAATACATTTTTTTTTCTGCCGAATATTCTCGAAAATAGTGTATTTTCATTTCCTATTCATAATTTTACCGAATGGCGCTTTTCCCATACAGGGGCAACCAAAACTCGGGACCACTTTTTTCTCAGTTTTTTCAAATGGAACACCCTGTAAATGAGGCCATACCAGGATAGCCCATACCATGAGCTTTCAGAAAATAGGGTTTGCCTACTTGATTTTTATCGGAAATGTATCTAATTCTTAAGGAAAGTATAAAAAGTTATAAAAGCAATAACTATTTATTTATTTCATTCGAAAAAGCATAAATTCACATCAAATGTTCGAATAATCTCCCATTTTGAGCTATGTACAAATTAAGTCTATCTACATTTGTTCTTCTAACTTCAATTAAAGTTGATTTTGTAATAGAGTGAAAAACTTCTCTAATTCTATTCTTCATGTCTTCTGGTGTCGTTGGTTTTTCGCGGTAGACCTCTCCTTTAACATATCCCCAGATATAGAAATCTAGAGGCGTGAGGTCTGGAGACCTTGCTGGCCACTGAATGGGTCCGTTTCTTCCTATCCATTTATTACTGCGCCATCTGTTTAAAAACCATCTTACCTGATTTTGATTGTGGGGAGGCGCGCCATCATGTTGGTAATATAACCTGAGTCTGGTGTCAATAGGTACATCCTCCAATAAAATTGGTAAATGATCTCGGAAAAAATCTCTGTAAATTTCCCCATTCAGTGGACCATCAAAGAAATGTGGTCCTATGACCTGATCCCCAATTATGCCCCCCCAAACATTTATCGACCATCTATTTTGGTAATCAATTTCTCTGACCCAATGTAGATTCTCTGTTGAGTAGTAGTGGCAATTGTGTCTATTTACTATTCCATTACTTTTAAATGTTGACTCGTCACTAAACAAAATGTATTTTAGAAAATTTGGTTCCTCGCGAATGAAATTCAATATATTTTCGCAATAACGTACTCTGGTGTCATAATCCCTTTCATAAAGTTAGTGATGTAATTCAATTTGGTATGGATGAAGTTTATTTTTTATCAATATTCTGTTCACGGAAGTGTGACTTATATCCAGCTACTACTAACATGAGGATTCTCTACTGTTGAAAGGATCACCGCTAATTCATTTTCTTCATTTGTTGCAATTTTGTTTACTACTTGCCTTTTCTCGTGCTTGACACTGCCTGTTTCGTCAAATCTTTCTTTAACCCTCCGAAAAGTCTCTGGTCGTATAGACCTTGAATCAGGGTATCGAACTGCATACATTCTACTGGCTAATAAACAATTTCTATCACACTCACCCAAAATGTAGATCATATTTATCATTTCTTCGGTGGATAATTTCATTTTGAAGCGAAAAATTATTAAATTTCAACTATAAATTATTCTCCCCCTCGATAATTAAATGTCAAATTCCTATAACGTTCAAATGTTTCAAGGGTGATTTGATTTTTCGCTGTATTACAAGATCAACTTTAATGAAAGTTCGAAGAGCAATTGTAGATATGATTAATTCGGGCATAGCTTAAAATGTGAGATTGATTAAACATTTGCTGTGAATATACGCTTTTTTAAATAAATGTTCGTTTATAATAAATAAATAGTTATTGCTTTTATAACTTTTTTATACTTTCCTTAAGAATTAGATACATTTCCGATAAAAATCAAGTAGGCAAACCCTACATTTTCTAAAAGCTCATGGTATGGGCTATCCTGGTATGGCTTCATTTACAGGGTGTTCCATTTGAAAAAACTGAGAAAAAAGTGGTCCCGAGTTTTGGTTGCCCCTGTATGGGAAAGGCGCCATTCGGTAAAATTATGAATAGGAAATGAAAATACACTATTTTCGAGAATATTCGGCAGAAAAAAAAATTATTCCAAATTATTGATTTAGAGATATTTGATGTTGAATAAACCCATTTTGTTACCTAAATCCCACCATAAATTCCTAACCACCCAGTATAAACCCATACAACCCTATATTTTTGAGAAACACTCTTCCAAAGAAATTTAATCGAGTAAAAATATATAGGGTGTTTCCTTTAAAAAAACATTACTTCGATAACTCATACATTTATCGGACACCCTGTATATTGGTAGTTATTTTTGGAACGTAGCTTTCAATGCTCTCTACAACTTTTATTTGAAGCATTTTTTCCTATCTCATATAGGGAAGCAGCTATCGTTCACCCACGCATCGTTGATACACCCTGTATTCCGATAATGTATATAATTTTGAATATTTTTTTTGTTTTCACTATTTTAAGGGACACCTCGTAAAATATTCAACATTCAACAAGTTACTTTCCATTTCCTTTTTTTTTTTCTCCACAATCTGGCAACATTGTCCCTACGTCGCTTTCTTCATTATTCCTGGCACGTTTCCTGGCTTGGCCATTTTTATGCACCCTATTTTGAGTGGGCTGATGTGCCGGATTTTAGACAGCACGTGCTCGCTTGTCTCGACTGGCCAACTTGATGAAATGATTAATGCTTGAATACCAATTAGCGTTGACAATTGAATCTATTACGAAATTCTGCTTTGTCATCAATACTATAATACGAATAAGACCCAAGCGATAACAATTATAAAATGAGATTCTTAATGTACGGCGTTTTTTTTTTTTTATAAATATTCTTGTTTCGTCAGAGAAAATGATGTCTCTTATAATCTATAGTCCAGTTTTTATTCGAGTGGTGCGATAATTTTGAAAATAGAATATTTAAAAACCACACCTTCACTCTAGTCCAATCTATATAATAAATTCTTTTTCGAAATCCACCTCTGTTTTTCCGATAAAGTACAATCAAAAACCAATTGAAAATTCACCCTTAACGCATTCCTCCGGTGTTATTTTAACGCAAATAAACGTTCCAATCGACAAAACACTTGATTATGTAGCTCAAAACCCTTACCAGTAACAAACCCCTCTTTACCTCTTCGACCCCTTGCACCCCGATCCAAATTGCAGCAAACCTATAACAACAATGGACCCCATCGAGCAATTTGTACTTGTAAATACGGAGTTTGAAAACGACTCTTCATTTTGAACGGTGCTCCGTCATTGAGACCGCGCTCATTAAAATGTCATTTGGACGCGGAAGAATTGCTTCGAGAAATGGAATTACGATTTTTGGAGAGGGGAGGAGGGTGAGGCTCGATCGGAGTTTACCCGTCTCTTTTTAGAATTAACTTTTTCAACTTCTTTCGTGCTTGATGTAGAATAGATAAGAAATCAAAAATGTATGTAAGTTTGAGTCATATAATATTATTTTTAATTGAATTTAAATTTATTATTTCAAAGAAACTTTTCCTTTTCGAGATTACCTCGTATAAAAATATCGGGTACGAGCAATTGACGCACTAGGTTTCAAATTTTTTTCATTAGCCCCTTCCTGTCACAAGTAAGCTACAGCTATACTCGAACAAAATTCCGACAGAGTTAGCATAAACGGCGTATCAAATACCAAATAATTATTTATAATTATTTATTAGGTATTTGTTAGTAAACTTTATTAAATTTGTTTGTCATCATCTTTATTTAAACAAAGATGATGCGTTAAATATACGTTTTTGATAGTTTTCAAAAATGAATATATTTACTCCCTAATGACTTCGATATCTGTGTTTAATGGTTTTAAAATGTGTTTCAAGTAAATAAACGACAGACGGGTTACATATTCAATATTGTCAGCACAGGCACAAAGACAGTTGAAAACTAAATTTCGACGAAGTTAGATTTGTATCGCTTTAACTATTTACGATAATTATTTTATATTTTATACACTTTTTTGTATAAGTGCTCTTTTCTGATATACGAGTAGGTGTTCATGTTTGTGCCTTATAATTTGGTAGTGGTAGTGCATATTCGAGGAGTTATATTTATTGTGTAGTATATTAGGTAGGTACTTTAAAAGTTTATTAAATAGTAAAATATTGGTGTCTTTATAAATTTAATAAAAACAATTTAATAGTAGAATTATATTGTTATAATAATAATAATCGATTTAGAGGCGGGTCCAAGTGAAACCCAATTACGTCGTGGAAAGTGTATGATGGGCTGAAACAGACACTTCCTACAAATGAAGCTGGAAACCGCAGTTCTTTTTTAACTGGAGTATCTGTTTCAACAATTGAACCTATTGTACGCGAAAAGACAAAAAAAGGCTCCTAAGAAGTCCCTAAAACGCATACCCGTGGTCGAAAATTGTTGAAATTGGACGATAACCAAAAACAAATCATTCGAAGAACTGTACATTCTTTTTTTTTTTTTTCGAAAACAAAGCCCCAACACTTTAAGTTGTTCTTATGAAATTAAGAGAAGACGAAGAAATTCCATTAATGAGCCGTGAAACTTTACGAAAAATTTTATGGGGCCTAAAATTTCGTTTTGTCAAACGGTAAATTTTAGTTGAGAGGTCAGATATAGTGTCCTGGCGACGGCGTTGTTTACGAAATATTAAAGAGTTTAGAGCCGCTAAAAAAAAGATATACTATCTCGATGAAACGGGGGTGAAAGCTGGACACACGGTATCTAAGATATGGCAAGATACTTCTGTAACTAGTTATCGCCAAGCTTTTATAAAGGGATTATCCTCGAAACCGGTCGTAATAAAATACTCTTGTGAGATCTTAAGGACCACCCTCGTTTGATTTACCTTTTTGAACTTATAACTCACACATGGCTACCACCTTCAACTTTAATTATCTACAGGTTTGAAAGCACCATCAGGTAAAGGCCAGCGCCTAATTGTTACCCATAGTGACAGTGGATTTTTGGAAAATAGCGCTTTTGTGTTCATATCGAAAAAACAGGAGACTACCACGAGGAAATGCATGCGAAATGCTTTGAAAAATGGTTTACTGAAGTATTACAGCGTGTAGAACGAAATTCAGTTATTGTACTAGATAACGCTTCTTATCACAGTCGAGAAGTTGAACGCATTCCGATAATGTCCAGTAGGAAAGCGGATATACAAACCTGGCTGCGGGATAAAGCAATAACATTTACTGAGGAGATGCTTAAAGTGGAATTAATTAATAAAGGAACACCGCCATAAATATATTCAATATGTTGTCGACACAATGGCTCGTGATCGTGGTATTACGGTACTAAGACTTCCCCCTTATCACTGCGAATTCAATCCTATTGAACTAATTTGGGCGCAAGTGAAAGGGTTTGTAGCTCGAGAAAATAAAACTTCGCTAAATCAGAAATGTAACCCTTTGTGTTATTGCAATAGTCTATTGTCACGTTGGGCTCCAATTTGCAATATTATATTGACACGTTGGGCTCCAATTTGCAATATTGATTGTTACCTTTTTGATAAATGTTAATTTCAAAACACTTATAGAGATTTTTACTATCTCAGTGAAATTTTTTTTCAAACGTTACTTACCTTTAAAAATTAAAAAAAAAATAAATGAGCACATCCTTTTCTCTGTCGTGAATTCGGCTTTTCAAATAGATAATTTTAAGGGTAGTAATCTTTCTAGGAAATGTTGGGCACCAATAATTCTCTTTTTTATTTTTAAAAGCTAGTGAGAATTATAAATTCTACCTTTATCAATAAAAAGAAGTTAATAAAAATTATACAGGATTTAGTTAATGAAAGAGACTTTTTAGTGACCTTTAAAAAATAAGATTCAACATATATAATTAATTAATGATTTTATTTAGAAAAAGAAACCTTCTCGAAAACAAATTATTCACAGTTATCAGGTATCAAATTGTGATTCGTACATAAATAATTCTAGTCACTAGTAATTGCCACGTTTTACTTTGTTAGCTAACCACTTCTAGATAGCCATAGGTAGTTGAGATTTCTGCCCCTCGGAAACCAACGCCTTTGTCGGTTAATCTTTCTTCTTATGAAGCTTCGAATTGTAGCTGTCGCTTTTCCAATCAACTAACTTTTCACAAGATATTTCTGCTCCTCGGGAACCAACGTTCAGATTACAGCGGTTGAATTATGGTATGACGTTATGGCTATGGATTTGTGGCTTATGACGTTATGGTTTATGACGTTAGGGCTTATGACGTTATGGCTTATGGCTGATTTCATTCGTTTGCTAGACAAAAATAGATTTTGTTTTTCACGTGGTTCTGTACGATATATAAATTTGAAACATCTACTTTTTTTAAAAAAATGAACCAATCAGATAATAAAAACTAGTTACTATACATATTGTGCCGTTCTAGCAACCAGAATGAATCATAAAAATATATTTAACTTTACTATCAAAAAACTAATAATTAACAGAAGGTTTGAATAATATTTCTACTGAGATATTTAATTATATACTTTTTATGCTTACCACTTTAACAGCAAATGCACCACCGATACAATCGAAAGGTAATAATAAAATAAAATTTACAAATCTAATTTGAGATCGTTTGGTTAGTGGTACTCCCACTTCAAGAAATTTCCCTTTCTTTAGAATATTGTGTGTTGGCGATAATTAAATTATACCGGATGGCACACATTTAAAATAACATTTTATAATTAGACTTTTAAAATGTTACATTATGTACTAAAAAAACCGAAAGAGAACTTAAATGAATATGAATATGATGAATATATCAAATAACTACATATCTTGTTCCCAACCTTAATCGAATATTTTGTTTGAATACTGTAAATTTGGCACTAAATGGACCACGACTTCTCCACTCCGAGCGAAACCGGCTATGATTGTACCTTAGACATTCGAAATTGAACGTAGCAAATAAATGTAATGACATGAAAAGTGTGCTTTTATGATCGTAGGTTCAAGTAAATGAAAAAAAACGTACTTTCAACTGTCTAGATTTTTGTGTATTATATCATAGTTAAAGGGCGATATCAAATCGTAGTTAGAGACTGTATCCGGTGTCATGGGCGTTATCTAAAATTGCAAACTTCTAGCAACTTTAATTTTAACGTCGTCGCATTTTAACGTATATGCATCTCGTGGGAAATAAATCACTGGCGAAGAGGTAAAAGACATTTTTATTGGAACCCGATACTATATCGGCGACAGCTCCAGATTAGGGCAATTTATTCTCTACGATCGATACCCGGTGGGATTATCGGCGATTATGTTTAGTTTAGAGGCTTATTTTAGATACAAAACAGCAGCCGTTGGTTTAGTCGAAAGCGCCATTAGCAAAAAACATATAAGTGTTTAGAAAATTGAAGTATTCCATCAAGCCAAATTAAAATCTATTTCCAACGTTTTTATTTGAAGTAAACGAACGAAACTTGATAGAGTAGTTTGCGAAAAAGTGAAGTATCTATCGACCTGATTTTTTTGAGATAATCCTTACTGAATTTGACCTCTCTTGAGATGCCTTATTGGAGATTAAGATGACATTTATCAAGGCTGGAATATATTTGAAATTGTGTAATATTATAATAATCTCTAGAAAACTGGCCATTTTTTTTTAAAGAGGAATAAAAAACTGCAATTGTTTGAGTATTTCTATTTTATTTAGAATATAAGAAAGCGACATAGATATAAAAACAAAAAAACTGAAAAACTCTAATAAGTAAACATCGTTAAAAAAAATGTGTTGTTTTTTACATCTACTTAGTTTAGACTTCTTAAAAATAAAATTAATGGCCAAATAGGAACTATGGAGATAACATCCCTTCCTATACCCTTCAGTTGACCCTCTGAAACTAAAAGAATTGTATTTTAATTTTACATGTCAAAACTGACAGGTATGTTATAACTTACAATAAAAAAATAACATTTCTGGCCAAACAGGATCTGTAGCGATAACATCATTTTGTCTAATCTTCAGTCGGACCTCTACAACAAAAAAAAAGTGCATTTCAATTTTACATGTCAAAACTGAGAGGTATGTTATACCTTACAATAAATCATTGTTATTGCAGGATGTACATTCTATCGTATTTGTATAGTGTTGTTCGCATACAAAACTTTGACATTTAGAACACCTTGTTGAATGTTTTACATCTTTTGATCTTGGACACATAGTACATCTTTTCATTTTTGAGTTTGGATTAACTCCTTTGAAAATAACGTACGAATTAACCCTAGCTATATTAAGAATTGCTTAAAAACAGTGAGCGGCTATCTACGAGTTCTCCGGTCACATGAGTAGCTTGCATATTTCTGGTCTAAGCTGTCTACACCAGCTTTTATAGTGTTATAGAACTCAATTATTTCAGGTTTTTGAGTGACTGGATCGATTTTTGTTTGACAAAAATTGAACTGGTATCTCCCTTTTGTTTTTTCTAAATTTTCCAATATAAGGGAGCTTTTGAGCTTTTATTTCATTTATTAACTCAATGGATGTAAACCAGTTAACTCCAGTTACGTTTCTGTTAGTATTTTCAATTGGTAATACCAATTTTAGTACATCAAGGGTGGGTATGCTGAATTTTTTTGTATTGCCTTTTTGCCTTGCGACATTTTTTCCAGAGTTGGAGTTCGAACATTTTTCTTTGGTGCCTTTTTAAACTATTTGTAACGATTATTTCCGTAATAATAACTGGGTGTATCTTGACTTGTACTTGCCTCGTTTCCACCTGCAACACCATTATCATCTTCACTCTCGGAATATTCGACTTCAGACGCAGAGTCATGATCACTTTGTTCAGTTGGCGCATCACTAATATCTTCGTTGGATTCACCACAAAAATTGTCAATAGGTTCCGTAGGTTCTTCTATATCACTTAGGTTTGCGGCTAAGTCCTCTAATTATTGCTCTGTTAAACATTTATTCGCCATTGCTAAACTAAAAAAAAAACACGTAACTGGTATACTGGGGTCAGCGGCGACCCCAAACCTAAATATCTCAAAAACGTGAGATGAGACCGGTGCTGTTCTTAAGGATCAACTAAAGCAAGTTACTGAGCGCAGCTCTACTGAAACGCGCAAGGCGATGTTGCCAAACAGTGAAAAATTATTAACAATTCTAAATGCTTGTGGTCACGCGAGACCCCAGCATACCAGTTAAGGGTTAAATCGTCGTTTTTTCCGCCACAGAAAAAAATAGTGTAGCTCGAGGTTGTGTTGTCTCCCTCCACTTTGCGTACCTATATTTAAAAAGGAGATAAACTTTAGTTACCATCTATCGTCTAATCTCACTTGATACTAACTTCTCTAAAATCTTTGATAAAACTATTACAAAAAAAGAATGGTATTGTTCTTCACTAAATGTGGATTCCTATTACTAGCTATCACCAAGACAGCATTTAAAGGAAAAATTTTAACATAAGATGCTTCTTTTTTTAATAAATAAAATCCTTATACCCATGGAGAAAGCAAAGCCTTGTCTTTGGATATTTATTGGCTTTGGATACAGTTTGTCGAAGCCTACATTTAGAAACTCTCGAAGAGAATACGTCAAGGCACAGTAATGGGCCCAATACTTTTTAAACTATATGTCAATAAAATATTCTTTCTAAAAGAATGCAGGTGAGATAGTGAGCTACGCCGACGATACGGCTGTAAAAATTATTCTGAAATCCCATATCCAACTAGGTCTTGCGATTAAAACATATGCGGTTTTTTCAACGCCAATTCGTGATCTGGAAGAACTAAGAAATCGCATAAGAGAAAAGTGTGAAGAGATCAACACTGCAAATGTTGCATAACGTTTTTACTGAATTTCGGAGAAAAGTTGGTTTGTGTTTAGACATAAATGGACAATATTTTTAACAGTTTCTGTAGTTTTATGTAAATTTTGATTATGATTTAGATAATAAATTAATTGTTTTTCTTTTTTTTTTTTTGTTGTTTTCTGTGGAAATGGATAAAAGTACCAATCCAAAACATTTAAATTTGACAGTTAACTCCAATTATGATTTTTCTAGACGCTTATTAGTATCTGACATATTAGTGGCCTTACGGGCGTGCGCGTTTACCTGATTTATTACTTTAATAAAACTTCAAAATATGATTCCCCCAGATTACTGTGGAAATGAGAAGTCTTTTATTAAAAATGTGATCTGATTTGAAGACGGACCATGCTACCCCAAACACTTAATATAATAAGTTTCCGAGATATACAATCGATAACACTGATTAGTTCACAACTATTTTATTGCAGAATTTAATAACAATATTGTCAATTATTAGCAGCAAGCGTCACTTCAGTATACACCGAACTATTATAATTATAGTTCGTTTTTGGCAACGCTGTACATCGAAAACTTTCTCCCTTCTGTTTTTGGTGTGAAAGTTTCTTTGCTGGTTATATCTACTACCCCTATCAAAGGGATCATCTTCTAATGTCGTTAAGACACGAAGAACACGACAAAGTTTTGAAGGAACATGTTCGCAAGGGTTTTAATCAGAAATAAATTTCTGACCAGATATAATGTTTAGTTTGATCTCGGTAAATACGAGTATCCTCCGAATTTCGTTGATAATTATTTTTTCGTTACTCTGTTATTAGATGTAAATAATATAAAAGTGTTTTTCCAGATATAAAAAAGGCTTCTCTAGAATCATTGTCATTTGATCATCAGAATTGAGAGTAAATTTTGGGACTGAAGATTTTAAGTCTTCTTACAGTCGGTTGCAAGAACGATCATTAAATATTTATAGACTCATTGAACCCTAACAATTCTTTAAAATTCATTCAGGTTTAAATGCATAGTTAAATATGTATTATTATTGTTATTTATTTTGTTCTAATACTATTTATGTGAATTATTAATAAACCATATTTTCTAAATGTACTAATTTATTATTTATTGATATCTTATATTTATTCCTTATTAGGTAAATATTTTTTTTGTATACTAAATTTTAGAAATTTTAAAATACAACCAATTTTCTAATAGGGTTAACACAAAATTTTTCTTATAGCAAATTAATTTCTCAAATAGAGGAATGGGCAGTTTTGCCCTACTTCCCAATAGGACTAAGATATATGCCAAATGAAAGATATTGGTAGAGAGAACATTTGTTTTTTTATGATTTTTCTCAATTGTCTGTCCGTTCCGAGTTATACAGTGTGTCTACTGAAGTTGAAACCATATGGAAAACTTTTTTTAAAATTGGTTTTGCAAAAAAATGTATTCGTGATAAAAAGTTCTGCATGGTTTAAAATGCAACAATCAGATATTAATTTTTTTAAGCCGTATACGAGATTTGTCAAAAAATATGAATTTTACTCCAGAGTAAAGTACCTAGTTTTTACAATACAGAAGAATGTTTTAAAGTAAAGTAATTTTGAATTAAAAATTATATTCAAATATGCAATTACAGTCATTTAGCATAAAAATTCAGGTATGTTTTACATTATAAATTATTTGTAGTTATAAATTAAATAATCACCAAACCTGAATTTTAATGCTAAATGGATAATTGCATACCTCGTATACGGATTAAAAAATTTGATATATGATGGTTGAATTTTAAGTTTTGGATCATGCAGAACTTTTTATCAAAAATAAATGTTTTCCCAAAAACCAATAATAAAAAAGTTTTTTACCCGTAGTTGTCAAGTTATAGATGATTTAATTTATAAAATAAGTTACGGAAAAACTGTTGTTATATAAACAGTTGTCATAGTAACGACTAAACAAAAAACCTAAATTCAGTGGTAAGGAAATGCGTAGTTGCCATTTAATTGAGCTGTACAACGGTACAACTGTTGCCATTGGGACACTTGTCATTGTAACAACTAAACAAAAACTCAAATCTCGTATTGAAAAATGCATAGTTGCCAAATTATAGATGGTATAATTTAACTTTCGTTTAGCCGAAAGGCATTTTTCATTAGACTGGGCCAAAAAAATTGACTATTTTTTTTTTTTAAATATATTGAGAGTGTCATTCAGGATGACAAAAAAAAAATTCGTAAAAATTTGAGCGCTTTAATATTAACTTTAAGTGGTCTATCATCGCTATTTTTGATTTTTAGTCATAATTTGATGTTTTACGTTAGAACTGTCAAAACATTAAACTGAAAAAAATTCCTTTTCACTTTTTTTATATAAAATTAAATTCTCTACAAAATATTTCAATTTTTTCTTCGATTTTAATCGTGAATAACTTTTGAAGAATTAAATTTAGGCAGACTTTTTTGTAGAACATTAAATTTCTGACGTGAGCTTATTTAAATATTCATTAATTCTTTAGTTACAAAATTTCAAAGTAAAAAGGACAAATCGAAAAAACACATCGATCTATTGAGCACAATTACTCAAAATTTTTAATAAGACCTTTTTTGTAGAGAATTTAATTTAATATAAAAATAAGTGAAAATGAATTTTTTTCACTTTAATGTTTTGACAGTTTTAACGTAAAACATCAAATTATAACCAAAAATCAAAAATAGCGATGATAGACCTCTTAAAATTAATATTAAGGCCTTAAATATTCAAGAATTTTTTTTTGTCATCCTGAACGACATTCTTGATATATTAAAAAAAAAAAAATCTGATGTGTCCAACACATGACTTTCCTACCTAGTTATAGGCTTTTTCTGGTTATTTTGTACAACCTATAAATGTTTAGAGGATAAACTAAATATATACATGTTCCTCATACATCTACCTCGAAACATTTTTCTATAGATATTCATTGAAAACGAAAATACTGAAAAATTTAAATTTAGCAATTTTCCTAGAATTTTTCCATTACGGTCCATTTTAGAAAAATTATGTATAAACAAAAATTATAGAGATTGATATCGCAAACAACTTTTAGTTCAACAATTTTCATAAAAATCAGAATTTTGCACATTTTGTCAAATTTCTCGAATACGGACCATTTCAGGAAATTTTGACATAAGGCAAAAATTATAGATAATAATATTGGAAGTAACTTTTATTTGAACAATTTTCTTCTCCAAACATAAATAATAGATATATTCCATAAAATATAAAAACGGCCTCCCATAAAGTACCCCCTCAGATGTTCCGACTTTGTTCAAAATCCAATCATTTCACGTCAGGCCGAAATAAACCTTAAGTTTAAAATTTAATGTTTTTTTCTTTATCCGTTTTTGAAAAAATAATTTATCTTCTTCGATTTTCATCCGTTCTGTAACGTTCATTTTTGGCCCCACGAATTAATAAAATTGTTTTGGCTTACCTGGTTAATCATACGAAAAAAAAAAGGGTAAAATCGTATTGATGATATCACTATTATTTTTGTCATTAACTAATTTCACCTGTATTCTAACTTTTGGACATCATTATTACAATTTATTTCATCTCACCACTAGTATAATACTTTGTACATTGGTCATATTTGTGGTGTAGTGTTCCCTGTTTTAATTTGCCAGACTCTCCTAAAAATAGACCAAGTTTCGTTGTAGATTTATATATATTATGTATTATAGTCTCACCTTTGGGTAATTAATTATTTACGATACCATTCTTTAAGATTTTCTTTGTTTATTTTGTTTATAGCTGTCAGAATTGGGTAAATGTTTTTTTAATTATGACAGTGAATGACATAAACGTCATTTGACGACAGAACACCGACAAGTGTCATGTTTTTAGTACGTTCCTATATCGGGCTCAGAACCCGAGGTAAGGTAGTTTCACAATGAGCGATTTTAAGTCGTGAGGGATTTTTTTGCGATCGCTGTTGTATTAATTTTTGTCGGGAACAGTTTCCCAAATGTAGTTATACTGTATATAAATAAAGTTTTTAGGGTACCTTTCGTAAATGGTCTGTTAAGTTATATAGTGGGGAATTCTTGAGGATGAATTTCTGAACCCACTTGACATTTATCGGAAAGGGATTTCGGCCATTTTGGACGGCTGACGTATTGTTTCTGTCAGTGGGTGTTGAGTCACGAGAGACGATTTTTGCGTCGAAGTAGAATTTTCTTAATATTTAGCCCCATCGGCTTACCCTAGTTAAAGGGGATTTTAGATTCTACTTCATGGTTAATTGTGGGTAAATGGACATTTCGTATTTTGAGAGGAATTTTAGTGTATTGGTAAATTCCTATGGTCATTGGTCCAGCCCATATCTATTATAGGATTTTAACGCAATAATTGGGAGTTCACAGCATTTGGAGTGTGGAATATTGTTGTGCTGTGGATCATCTCACGTGTTTCTCATCCTTGGAAGGCTACCAAGTCAACCCTTTACGAAAAAGGTATGTTTTGTATATATTTGGTTATGTTACCAACCATGTGGCTGGCAATTTCTTTTATGTTATGGCATTGTGTAACAGAATTTTAATTATTTGAGCTCATAATACTGTTTATGACTCACTGTTGAGCCAATGTAATTTTTCTTTATCCTAGATGCTGAATATTTTCTAGTTTATGTACATTTTTGGGTAATCCTATAGTTCGGGATACTTGAGTCAACGTGTATTGACAATTTTCTTTGTAATATTTTAAGGGTTTCACCCAGGGGCTTGTTAGCCCAGGATTAGACGACAGTTTCACCCAGGGGCTTGTTAGCCCAAGATTCGTCAACAGTTTCACCTAGGGGTTGTTGACCCAGGATTTCAACAGTTGTACACAGAGGGTTATATCGTCCGGAGTTCAACGGTTTCATCGAGGGAACACAGAACATTGGTATACTAGTCGCCTAGCTTACTTGTAGCTAGATTTACAATGATGATTCTCGTTCTGGATAGGAAGATGGGAATGCTGTGAAAGAAGACACCCTACTATCAGGTTTTTCTTATACATTATATTGAAGGTTTCATGTGTGCATTGTTAAACTAAACATTCACTTTCAACCGAATGTTGTCAAGGTATTCTCAACATTATTTATACTTTTGATCACAGAATGTTCTAGGGTTCTTTCACTCATAACTTAAGTATTATCAAATGTTACATCGTTTAATTGATTAATATTTTAAATGTTTACTTAATTTAAGCACTTAATGCTGATGTAGTAATCCTTCGGGTCGCAGAACACTTGGACTGCTTCCACGTTTAAGTTGTAATTCTTCAGTTATTAAGGGCTACTGCCATAATTTTACTTTATTCAATTTATTCATTATTAAATGGACCAGACTTAACTATAAGTTAAGCAATCTCAGAAGACCCGTGTGGGGGCAGAGATTAAGTAACCTCTTCCAACCTGGGAGTTTAAGTAAATAACCTCTGTGTCTAAAGTCCTTTATGTGTTTATTTTATTTTTATTTAGTTGTATGAATTGTATTTAATTATAAAATTTCATGGTTTAATAATTTTCTTTTTGGTAGTTTGGTCTTAACCAAAAGTTAAGCAGATATCACCTTCCAATTTGGAGAGGGTTATAAGCTTATAAGGATTATAAGTTTATTGTTTAGTTTATAATATATGATGTACTATAGGTGCGGTTATGCGCAAGATTTAAGTTAACTATTATTTTATATTTTATTTTTTTTATGTAAGGTGGGAATTAATATTTTGCGCAAGCGTCATGCCTGGTACCAAGCTAACGACGAACCGTGCCATATTTTGATTTAATAATTTATTTTGGGTTATGCATATACATATACAGTGTAAATTTTCTCTTTAATTTCCTCCAATTTTTTTTTGAATACCTAAGCCATTTGGTAATTAGTCTGTATATTTAGTAAATATTTTTTTCTTTATAAAGGAACATAAGTTGAGGTTTGTCTTTTATTTCTTTCCTCATTTACTGGGTTTTTGGGGAAATAGGATCATAGTTTGGCCACTATATAGACCCAGTTGGCGCCTATTTATTTGTCTACTATTTCCGGAATTTTTGTAAGCTATCCACCCCCTAGCTGCCGTCTGAGCGACGTCGAAGGCCCGAAGGTTGACACCGGAACAACCGAAACTTGTGTAACCGTAGTAGGCAACATTTTTAATTGTGGTTAATACTTTAATAATTTTTTTTTAAGTTTAAAATTTTGGTGGAATCACCGAGTTCATTTCTGTAGGTTACAGTTCCAAAGCATCAGCGTGTGCTATATTGAATAAATTATCTAAATTGTTATGAAAGTCCATCTCACGGCGCTTGTAACATCTTGTATTTTTTTGTATTTTTTTTGCAACCCCCTCCAAGTACGGTGAAGATCCACAAGTTTTATTACACAGTTAGGTATAGCTCTGGTAGGAATTCTAGCCTTTTCCCAAAAAATAATATACTCTCGATTAACGAGATTTGCGCTTTCACCAACAGTCAGTTTAACTTCGCGAATGTTAAAAAAAAGTACTGCAAGAACTTGACGGTTTGACGGTAACTTTGCGCCACCAACTAGAAAATACTTTTTTATTGCTTCTTAATTCCACTGCCATTTTCTAAATGCAAAACAATACGTCTTAATCACGAGAATAACTGAGAACAAATGACAAATACCGCGAGTACCCGCCTCTATTTCCCCGCAACTTGTAATAACATGATTCTATGCAAGTCGGCAAGGGTTATCGTACTCCAAATTAGGTAAAAATTTATTTCCGTGTGTTTTAAGAGCAAATGAACAAAAGTAAGACCTATGCGTTAGAAAATAAAAATATGGGTCACCCTAACCTATGTTTTGTAAAGGTCGGACCTAAAAATTTAATTTTGTTCTAAAAGTATGCCGGAGAGTGTACGGATAAGATTTTATGATAGAAGCACGCTTTTCTACGATTTTTTATGTTTTAGCCGTTTAGCTCGTTTTAAGGTGTGGGAAATTCGATAAAATTCACGGCTGTCGTAATTTTACAATTTTCCTTGTTTCTACACAATTAAGTCAGGGACCATAAACATATTCGCAAATAATAATTTATTTGCAATATTACAAATACAGTAGCATTAAATACATACATTTTATTTAATTTTATACCACAAAAAGGAATAGCAGACAGCAGAGCTGATATTAATTACTATCCCTGATAGTGTAGACAAATTATTAAAAAAAAACAATCGAACCAAAAGTATAAATATAAATTGTTATGCACGTAAATTTACATTTTATTATTATATAGAAAGATTATCTTGACTAGATATTTTCTGACATCAAGAGACATTTGTACTTTTTCTTAAATATAATAATTGTCGAGAGATGTTTTAGTTTAGGAGGAACCAGGTTATATAGTTTAAATATCATATAAGAGAATGAACCTTGAAATTTGGAGGTACGATAGTGAGGTGGAGATATATGCCCTATAAACCTTGTATGCACATTATGCACATCACTTCGAAATGTAATTTTGTTATAGAGATAAGAAGGTGACTTTAATAAAATCATCTTGTGATACAACGTTACCATGTGTAGTTTCCTTCTAGATTCCATATTTATTAAGTTAGTTTTAAATAGTTTGTAACTAATTCTTTCGTATTTTTTTATACCATAATGTACCGAAGACAAGAATTTTGGACTTTGAATACGATTAATATCCACACAGTTAATACAAGGCCCGTACATGACATCGCAGTAATTAAAATAACTGAGAACCATTGTATTACAAAGTAGTATTTTTGTACTTTGATCTAAAACATGGGTAAAGCATTTTCAAATTTATGTAAGCTCTTTTTGTAAAATTATTTACATGGCATCTAAATTTTAAGTCAGTGTCAAGTTGAAGTCCCAGATTTTTGGCAACATCTACACAAGCCATCAAAACACCATCAATATTCACAGATAATTGCTCTGTTGGTTCTTTTTTATTTTTAACAAATACCAGTATTTGTGTTTTTGTGGGATTAATAGTTAGCTGATGTCTGTTATGATTTTTATTAATTTGCAGGTGATAATGCTATAGAATCGCAAGAGTTCCTTTTTTAAAATTTGAATTTAAGACCTGACACTAAATTATAAGCATAAATGTTGTAGGCCCTAAAGAGCCTAAAATAGATTATTACGCCACTACACGCATTACGGGACCAACATATGTTCTGTTTCCATTAATTACTACTCTTTGGCACCTTCCTGTTAAATAATTTCTAAAAAATGTATGGTTGTTTTCTTAAATCAAATAAAATTTAAAATTATTAATAATAATTCATGATTAATCATGTTTAATGACTTGTAATCTAATAAAACTAAGATTCTTTGTTTTAAGATGTCATTTGTGATAATAGATAAGGCTGTACCGCAACTATATCCTCCCTAAATCCTGATTGTGCAAGGAACAATTTCATATTTGTTTAAATGTTTGTTGTTGGACAACTCTTTCTAAAACTATTTTATATTTAAAATAATTTTTGAAATCTGAAATTCAGTTATTTTATGGAATGAAAGATGTAAAATGCCATTTAGTTATTATAAACTGTAGCTGATTAAAAGTGAACAAAAAGTATTTTCCAACCAGCTTCATTGCTCTAGCGTGTACGATCTCGCTACTGATAAATTTTAAACTCTAATAAAAAGATTCATGTATCCCGTTATCGAAACTGTAACTCACCACTCTCTCAGTAAAAACTTTTTATTAAAATCTCGTTATTTAGTCTGGCTAAACTTTGCGCAACAACAACAACATCAACAACTTTTAACTAGTAGTATCGCATAGCAGGCGGTATCTTTTAGGAATCCTTTCAAATAAACATGATGCAAGTTTCACCTTAGATTATCCCCTGGATAACGGAGGGTAGAGCTGAAAGCAGGATATGTTTTAACAGGGAGGAAGTTTCCTCTAACGAGAAATTTATAAAACGAAATAGTAAAAATAAAACGAAATGTTGCGTGTTGCGGAGGTTTTTATGACCAGAAAACGTCAGATTTGTTGCTACCAGTTCTTTTTTAATTTTTTTGACTAATTAATGAAAGACGACAGTCGCAGAATTCTCAATTTTGACTTGTTTATCTGTGAGTTTGTGTAGAATATTTGAATTTTTTTGCTAATTTAAGACGTAAGTTTGTTTATAAGTTAGTGTGGCATTTTATATAAAGTGCCAATGTCTGTCTGCCGTGCCGCGATCTCGGGATAGAGAAAGTAAAAACTTATCGGAATCAGATATAAGCTAGGGACACTTAGAAAAGCAAAATAACACCAAAATCATGGTATCTACTTTTGTCGTTCCCGAGATATTGAGTTCGGTCAAAAATTTAAATGAATGAAATCGCCTAGATGTCAAAGATTACAAATTACGGCCAAGTGACAATGTCTGTCTGTCAAATTACCGTTATTTATCGGTCCCCCGGTTCTAGTATAAAAACATGCATACTAAAATACGTTTTGGCGTTAAAGAATTCTAGTTTTAACTTGTTCTTCAATAATTTTTACCAATGTACAAATCAAAGTTATAGGCAAAGATTATCAATATGAGACACTACATTCATTACGTAAAAACTATCGCTGCAACCTCGTATATAATTATTGTATTTAATTGAACAGACATTGTAATGTGATCTTGTTATTTGATCTATTTTTATAGTGTTTTAAGCTCTTATGATTTTGGGGAGTGGGTCAAGTTATTAAACAACTCGTATTACTTTGATAAAGAATGTTGAGAGCCACTATATTTAAAACTTACTAAACTTGACTATCGATTAATGATAAAAATATAGAAAATCACTAACCATTAGGATATTATAATTAAATAAGGTTTCAGATAAGTTAGCGACAAATTATAATTCACAGATACTTACTTATTCAAATTTAAATGATTTATTCAAAAATGACTTATCTGTTGAATAAGAGGTAATATTTAAGGAGTGACTTGTAGATGTCTTCTTCAAGGGGATTCGTATGATACACGTAAGTATAAATCTTCATAGGTAAACTTAAATCTCGTAAACTTCTTTAGATGGCTCGAAATAAACCTGTTGATATACTTGAAATAAACTTCTGTAGCTGGAACTAAACTTCTAAGTTTCTATACTTCTAAACATCTAAACATGCAGCTTGAACTTTCTTATAAACTTCTAAACAATCTCTTTAGATATAACTCCTACATAACCATCTAGATACAGCCAGGCTACAAGGAAAAAGGTAAAAATATTAAGAAAGGAACTAGGAAGTTTACATAGGAAACAGATAAAATGCTTTTAACTAATAATTGAACAATTTAAATTATTAAGTGAATAGTTTCACAGAGTCCAAAATTAATAGGAAAAGAAAAAGTCTTATTTAACACATTTAAAAGTAGTAAAGCAACAAAATAATAGATAAAATTATATAAAACATGTGATTCTTGTGTTTTCATGTTGAGGTTATGTTTCAAATTTGACATTTTAATTAGAAATTCTTGTACGAAATATATATTTTCAACAATATATCGGTATAAAAGCTTACCTTATAAAATCAGACGGTCATTAAGAATATTAATAGACAATTAGTACATCGGATGTCCAAGATAAAAGATAATTAAAAATTCAAATCAACTTCCTCCTTGACAGATATAAATCGAAATGAATTATCAACTTTTGACAGAAGGCATAAACGACAAATGACATTAGGGTAGAGATGTTCGTCCTCGCCTGGAGTACTGTGGTCCTGTTTGGTGTCCCGTATTAATCTCGGATCAAAATAGGCTGGAAAATGTGCAGCGACTTGCAACAAGGCTTCCGTATGGTATAAGAAGGCCACCGTATGAACAGCGTCTGTCTACTGCTAATCAGACTCTTTTTAGTGAGCGTCGAGTGCGTGGTGATTTAATCGTTTGTTTTCGCGCAATTAGGCACATGTTCGGTGTCGATCTTTCGGAATTATTTGTATTAAATAATGACCTTCGCCTACGTGGGCACATGTTCAAATTAAAAAAGGAAAATTTTAACTCTAGAGTTAGGCAAAATTTTCTTTCAAACCGAGTTTTCTCTGTATGGAACAATTTACCTGATAACGTTGTATGCGCACCTTTAGTTGACTCGTTTAAAAACCAATTTGATTCATTAGGCTAAGTATGTATATATCTGTATAGACACAATAAATTAAAATCACAACAAATTGTAATGTAACTTAATCTAATTTATTGTCTTTATACTTTTATTTTAATTTTTTTTTATTATCAATTTATAGTTATAGTTTATAAAAAAAAATTGGTTTATTTTTAAGTAAAATTTTTTTGAATAATATGAGCTTTATAGGATTTCGGTTCTCAGCTCATGTCAGTAAATAATAATAATAATAATAAAAAAATAACGAAAACGGTTTCAACCGTTACAATGTTTGGGTCTAAATAACGAAAATGGTTTCAACCGTTACACCCCACTACCTCCGGGTAAAACAAAAATTTAAATTTTAATTTGAAATTTTTTTTTTATTTTTCTTTACTACTTCCATATTCTCTCCTTTTATTGCAACTAGCTAGAATGATACAAGAGGTGAAACGATCAATGGATTACTTGTCAAGAGTGTTGCCCGCCGATATCCACAGTAATCAAAGGTCACTGCAAGAAAAGGTCCTTCAAAAATCATTCCACTCCAAATACCACTTCTAAACCAATTACCGTAGAAGAAAATTAACGAAAACGGTTTCAACCGTTACAACATATAAAACTGTAAAAATAAATTAAATAATTAAATATTAAATTATTTTACTTTGAGATATTCATTTTATTCCGATATCTTTGCCAATATTTTGTTCACATAAAGCACAACCTCGTTCTTGCGAAAAATTTGGTCTTTGTCATAATTCTCTCAAGCAAGTGAAACAATACTATTGTGCACGAATTAATGTTTACTATAAATGTGTATGCTTTCCTGTGAAAGAGTTTAATAACAGTTATTGGCCTTCTACATTTTCATCAGAATTAAAAAAAAAAAATCTAATTTATAAAATGCAAACTGGAATAAGAAAACAAATAATGATATAAGTAATGAAGAGTTTAACCCATTCCATTGTTCTATTGCCTTTAACAAATATTGACATCAAAAACATAATAAAGTCCCTAGCAAACAAAAAATCACCCGGAATAGATAATACACAAACAGAATTATTAAAAGAGAATTTAAAAGTATTTACCCTACTCTTAACTCATTTAGTTAATAAAATATTACTGCAAGGAAAATTTCCCATTAAACTAAAAAGGTCGTTAGTGATACCAATATTTAAAAAGGGCAATAAGACAATGGTAACAAACTATAGACCAATATCTTTAATCATCATTTTTGCAAAAGTTGTAGAGAAAGCACTAAATTTAAGATTACTAGAATACCTTAATAAATATAAAATAATTTCTACAAAACAATTTGGACGTCGAGAGGCATTTTCTACAACTGATGCAATTCTAGAGTTAACCAAAAGGGTTTATCAGTCGGTGGACAGTAATAAACCAAACCTAACTATTTTCCTGGATTTAGCCAAGGCCTTCGATACTGTACATCACGACGAACAATTATTGCTGGCCTTGGAAGATGCAGGAATACGGGGAACGGGATTAAAGTTTTTTGAAGACTACCTTAATAACCGATATCAACAAGTTAAAGTAAAAGATGAGTTTAGCGAAAGCAAATTGATTAAAACTGGTGTACCACAAGGGACAGTCCTTGGTCCTATACTATTTTCAATATATGTAAATTACTTGTATATTCAAAAGACTACAGGCCAAATTGTCAGCTTTGCTGATGACACGGCTATTTTTTACGAAGCAGATACCTGGGAAGAATTAAAATATAAAACAGAAAATGACTTTAAAAAAATTATAGATTGGTGCACTCATAAAAAGCTTACAATAAACTACAATAAATCATTTTTTTTGCCTTTTACAAGCTATAGTAACAGCTTACCAGATTATAATAAAATTAGTATCAATTATAACAATCAGGAAATTACCTTACAAATAAAAACGAAATTAAATATTTAGGTGTTACTCTAGACTGCCACTTACGATGGGATAAACATGTAAATAATCTAACCAATACCTTAAGAATGTTGCTCTTCAAATTTAAAATTCCTTAAAAATATATTAAGCGTTACTCAACTTAAAATTGTTTACTACGCACTTGTTCAAAGCGGACTTCAATACTCCGTTATCTGTTGGGGGTCTACCACAAAAAATCATCTGAATAAACTGGAAATACTTCAAAAAAGAGTACTTAAAATCATATACAGTAAAAAAATTAGGTATCCAACAAATTTACTATATATGATGAAGTTCAAATTATGGATATCAGACAGTTATATATTTATGCAATTTTAATGTACACTTACAAACATAAAGATATGTTACAAAAAAAGACCTTTAACTATCAAACAAGAGGTAAAAATACAGGAACGGTGTATACTCACCTTGTTAATAAGGCAACTTCACAAAGATTTTTTTTTTATATTTAAGTGGAAAAATATTTAATTTCCTTCCCGAAATGTACAAAATTTATGAATGAATGTCTTTTCTCGACATTAAAACAGTAATATTATAATAAATTTAAAAAATTTTTTTTTTATAGCACCACTGACTTTTTGTTTTTGTAAACTTTAAAAAATTATTATAAACAAAGTATTAACATTTTTTAAACTTTTATGAAGCTATTTTGTTTTATATGTATATAAAAAGAGCTCCACGAAGCAAAAAAAATTACGGTAATTATTTAATATTTTTATCAATTTGTAATGATGAGAGAAATTCTAAAAATTTTGTTAATTAACAATAACCTACTTTGTTGGAAAATAAATTTTTATGAAAAATTCCAACGGGAATGAATTCTTGTAAGTGTTTAGAATACACCGTAATTTTTTTAAATTTTTGAATTTAATTTTATTAACTTAAAAAAATTATTTTATGTAATGTACTCGGTTTCGACGCCGTGCGCGCAACCTAAAAATGGCGCGCGGAAGGCTACTTTGAGCGTTAAATTAAAATTATAAATAATGGAGGTACAGTTCCGGGAGTCGGAACTTATTTATAGCAAATTTCCTCCTCTTTAAGGATCTTTTTTGAAAAATCCAAAAACATTTATAGTTTACAAACTATAGGCGAAAAACCAAACACCATGTTTTTGAGGTGTTTAATTGTTTATAACTTTTGCAATTTTTTATGCACTGAAAAATGTTTCTTCACACATTGATCTAGACATTATTCCGAATCGAATGAGTTATTGAACATAATTTTCGTAATAGTATGTTCCAAAAACACGCTTTTGAACTTGTTGATTATTTTTCAATCAAGCATGCTGTTTGACGTTTGTCCTAGGTTCCTATGTAATTGTTTTAGTTGTCAAAACGTATTACATTTTCGTAGATAGCTTAACTTCGATAATTATAATATTAAAATGTCTGATATCAGCGATATAGAAGACTCCTCCACACATATCGGAGAAAGCAGAAAATACAGTACAAAATATTTTGCCGCAAAAATCTAGGGAAATAACAATACCTGAATTTATACCATTAATTACAATTTTGTAGAATTTTTTATAGAAATACGAGTAATTACTGTTATTGTGTTCAATACCAATGTTATAATATTTATAGGTCTTGATTATTTATCGGGTGTAGAAAAAATAGCGTATGCAACTCGCATGTAATGGTTATTAAAACACTCGCATATACCATACGAAACTCGCCTTTGGCTCGTTTCGTATCCCGGTTAATGCTCATGTATTAATAACTATCATTACATGATCGTTGCATAATATACTATTATAAATCTTGCAAAAAAAAATTAATATCTTATATTTACGCCAGTCGGGAACATTTGTGATACCAATTTATTAGAAGCCAGAGAAAGCTCTTCTAGTTCTTGTATTGCATAAAAGTTCCAGTCCGCAGACGTATATTTAACTCCGCTTCATACTAATACGAATAGGGTCGGATAAAACCTTCCACGGCTTTCAAAACGCCGCACCGCTGTGCCGGTCGGAATTAGGAGTGTTAGGTTTATTTTCTTTACGGAATTACGAAATTTCTTGATTCAGTCGCCACGCTCAAAGCCCGCAATAAAAGCTATGCAATAGCTTAAAAAATTGTTATTTTTATACATGAAGAGTCATATAAAAGAACCTTATTAGTTCATATTAATTTTTGTAATTATTTAAGTCACATTATACAGGGTGTTTCATAATATATACGCAGGACTTTAGGACGTGATAGCTCGTCCAAAAATATGAAAAAACGTTTCCATTAACTTACCCTCTAAAATGCACCATTTTCGAGATACAGGGTGTCTACGCCACTGGAAAAAGTACGATTTTGAGACGCCCATTTGAACCACCAATGTTTTTTACACAAAAAAGGTACTCTTTGGTCATACGCTCTAAAGTCGAGAAAAATCAAATTTTGTTTCATCAAGTATGTATGACCATGTATTTCAACATTAAAATTTGATTTTTCTCGAAAATGGTCGACTTTAGAGCGTATGACCAAAAGTACCTTTTTTGTGTAGAAAACATTGGCGGTTCAAAACCGTACTTTTTCCAATGGCGTAGAATTTTTTTTTTTTCAATTTTAACACGCTATATCTCGAAAATGGTGCATTTTGGAGAGTAAGTTAATAAAAACGTTTTTTCATATTTTTGGACGAGCTATCACATCCTGAAGTCCTGCGCATATATTATGAAACACCCTGTATATTATATATATTTTAAAATAATATTTTTATTCTATACATTAACATTAATGCACTATACAGTGAGCATCTTAAGTCTTACCCCCCCCCCCCCTAACTAACTCGTTACTGGGGTCTTGTTAGGAAAATCTCCAAGACAGGTCGATTTTTAATTTCTACAATGTACATTTTTGCATGATTAGTTAACCCTTAATTTCATCCCTTACTGGAGGGTAAAAACCCTTTCGAAAAATTTAAATGGCATGGGGTGGTGAGTGATAGCTCATTTGAAAGGGGGTTTTATTCTCTATTCAACCGTGCAAAAAAATTTTTGAAATTTGCATCATTACATGTTGATTTATTAATGTTTAAAAATAACAAAACCTCACAAAATAGGAAAGCAACTAGACTAACAGTGACCTTCTAATGGCAAAAAGTCTTACTTCACGTCTGAACCAAAACCGAAGTCATGCAGGGCCGAATTTTAATTCTAAGGATGAGTGCGCTACGTTAATTTCCGTTATTCTGAAACAACAATTAGTCGAGAATTAATGAAGCAAATTTCAAATTTTTTTACACGGTTGAATAGAGAATAAAACCCTCTTTCAAATGAGCTATCACTCACCACCCCATGCCATTTAAATTTTTCGAAAGGGTTGCTCCCCTTTAGTAAGGGATGAAATTAAGGGTAAACTATTCATACAAAAATGTACATTTTAGAAATCAAAAATCGACCTGTCTCCAGTAACGAGTTAGATAGGGGTGGTAAGACTTATGGTGCTCACTGTATATTTAAATCATATATAGTATAAGTAAATAATTCGGCAGCCTATGCGCAACCGTTAGGTCATAAATAGGCTACCAGGTTATCTACATATAACAATGCCTTGTATAAATAATTATTGTACTAATAAAAGTGTAGTTATAATGTATATGTATGTACACCATAATGCTGAATAAAGACTATTATTATTTCTGTAATATAATAATTAATTCAAGAAATAAATCTAAAACTAATTGTCATCTAGTCAACACTTAATAAGGAAAAGATAAAAAAAGTTTCAATCCCAGAAAAACTTGAACAAGGCGAAAAACTTTAGCAAGACAAAAAAAGTGAGTAACGGTTTTGCTACATTTCTTGTCGATTCGGTTTTGATGAAATCGATTCTGTTGTAGGCCAGTATTCTATATTGAAATTGTAGATGTAATAAAGAGTTATAAAAATATAATATCCACAAGTTTTGACGATATACATGTATTTCTATTGAAAGAATGACCCATTCTTTCCTAATATAATAAATTAATTAGTGACCTCAGATGAATTTCCTGATCTGTATCTGTAACGTGTGGAGGGTGAGTTACCGCCACGGCACTTAGCCCTCATTAGGCTCATTGTGCATCCTCCTAAAATGATAGGCACCTCCTAGCTCGAGCAATCGTAAAGGATATGCTCGATGGTCTCATCTTCTTGTTCGCATCCTCTGCAGAGTGCGGATTCTGACAGCCCCATGATATGGAGATGCTTCCATACTTTGTAATTACCAGTCAGAATGCCTGTAACTAGGCGCAGATTCGGTCTGGTCATAGTCAAGTATTTGGTTGCTGCAGTGTTGTCAGGATAACTTAGTAGCTCCCTGGCAACTCTGCAGTTTCTTTTTTCGTCCCATCTTTTCTTGAATTTCACAAAGGAATGTTCTTTAATTAGGTCTGTCACCAGTGGCGACTCGTGGTAATTTGAAATGGGTGTTCACTTTTTCCAATAATTTTATCATTTGTAAGTTCGGATCAAAACAAAACAAGAGTCAATATCACTTTTTTTTTATTATTTGAGTTTGTATTAAGTGTAATTATTATTATCAACATCATACTGTTTTCAAGCATTACAACTATTAATAAATGAATATTTTAGTTAGTGTAATATTTGTTTTTTTTTAATACGTTGAAAACAATCTAAACATTATTAGTTAGTAAACTGACTTTTCCTCATAATTTGAGATTATTTTTAAATATATATCAGGTAATGTAGAAACTTTACATTGATTTTTGTGTAAAAAATTTTATATGAAACTTTACCTACCATTTTTTAGTTTTTATTGTAAGTTTAATCATTTTCACAATTTGTCACAGATGTCAAATAAAAAATATATTTTTTAAATACCTTTTATTGGCAAATAAAATAAGAACTAAAATGTTTTAAATGTTTATTTTATAAGATCAGTCCCATCACAATACATATTACACAGACACAAACTAGAATAAAGATATATAATGCCTGGCATTCTAGAGGATACTCTTCGTAGTTTAACAGACCGCCTTAACCCCCATTTTCAACCAGATTGTTTTCACAATCAATAGGCCTCATCAGCTTTTAGAGATTGATGTTTGCTAAACATTTCAAGTTTATATCATTTTTCAGTTAGGATTTTTTTTTATATTTTAACCCCCCTTAATTCCCCCATATATTCATATTTTTTTCAGTATCAATAGGCTTTATCTTCTTATAAAGCCTAATTTTAACTAAAAATTTCATGTTGATATCGCTTTTCGTTTTTAATTTAGGATTTTTTTAATTTCAACCCATCTTAACCCCTATTTTTAATCAGATTTGTTAAAAATCAATAAGCTTTGTCCTCTTATAGAGCTTGATTTTTGCTTAAAATTTTCAAGTTGATTTCATTTCTCGTTTTTGACTTATCGTGTAGACAAAAAACCTGACATCGGACAGACAGACAAAATAAACCTATAATACTCTTCACAGAATACTGTATGAAGAGTAGAAAAAAAATGTATGAGGTAAAATAAACAATTTAAAAAGGTCAACAATAATATTCAACTTCTTTTATCAAAGGATACTAAAAGTTTGAAATAGCAGCACATAATTGAACACAGAACACATAAATCTGTGAACTAAACTAGTGAGATGCATATCGTAAAATGTTATCACACTTAATTCTCCATATGACACTTTCTAAGTGTATTTCACAGAACATTCCAAAGTATTCTTGCTTTCACTAATGTCCTACCCTCATGGCTGCTTTTGTATGTCCAAGTTTACTAAAAAATAATGTGTTTTAATAAATAATAGAATAATAACAATTTTGTTTAAATAGGTAAATCGGCTTCATCTGTATTTTTAAATTATTGTTTAATTATAGATAGTATATTAATGTTTTGATATGTACTTATAGGATTGATTAGCCAGAGCATGTAGATGTGGGATGTGACTTGTTAAATGCCTAATCAAAATCACAATTTACGTTTGATACTTATTTCGAGACTTTTTTTAGTACCAACTGTAAACTACTTTACCAATACCCTTATTTTTATTTAATACCTGTAGTGATTCTAATTACCATAACATTTAATATTTTTGAAAATACTAAATTATACAAACAAGGCAATAAAAAAATATCATTAAAATAAAATATTTCTTGTTTGTATGTAACAAACGACCGTGGTTAGAGGGTAACACGATTGATAATTGTAAACATAACTTTATATAGGTAAACTATTTAAATATACATACCATTTCTTAGGTAAAATTTCTCATCGAGTATATTAAATTAATTGGCTGATCCATTCTTCTGATTTAGACTTTTAAAGTGAAAACCATTTGTCTCTTTATCTTAATCAAATTTTTATTGTACATTTCCATAATGATGTCAAATAGTAACCTCATCAGAATAATTAAATTTTTCCTTTTAGCAGATTTTGTGGGAAAAAATTTACAGATTTTTTGTTTACTTCTTACTTCATTGTGTACAAAATAGACCATTTTGAAGTTGTCTTTGGATGGTCTAGATACTGAAACAAAATATAAAACAAATTATAGTCGTAAAACTTTATTACTGCTTTATTATAAAGTAAATAAACAAAATTTAACCTTAAAATATTTTATTTATCTACCTTGCCTTAAAAGTTTTTCTTGAACAATAATTACATTGACACACATCCTTCCAATTTATTAAAGTTGCAGTTCTCAATTAAACACATTTTTTTAAACAATCACAAATAAAATAATCATTTTATTAAAATCGATGGAATGACAGTATTGACATTGACAGTTTGTACTTTGATTTGGTACATAGTTGCCAGAATGTTTTTGTTATGTACCAGATTTGTCTAAAAAATGTACCAGATTCCTTAAATGTACCAGATTTTTCGAATTCTATTTGCAGTGACATCTAAATTTATTGAAAAGGAAAAAAGGGGATCTTTATTGATAACGAACCCAAACAAGGAACACAATATATACATATATTTTACACGTGAACACTGAATTGTACTAGACTGGCAACACTGGTTTGGCAAACTTGTTTGTGAGCGGCGCGCCAATTAATTTGTTCTTTGACAGTTTGAAGGATCTGTTGGCGTGTTTTCATCTCTTTTTAGCTATATGTAGTCGTCAAATCGTCTCACTCGTGTTAGGCTCACTCATCATAATGCGCCACAGACAAGGTTTACTTAGGTATATTGTGCCACAGAGACGCGATCAGCCAGAAAGCAATGATGTACCAAAAAATATAGATTAACACGTATGAAAATAAAAATATTAAAATTAAATTTGTATTTTTATATTATTTATGTAATTTTAAAAAAATGTGTCTTTATGAAATTGAACTGGGTGTTCACTGCACAAATGAACCAATGGAGAAACCGCCCCTGTCTGTCACTACCGATTTTGTCAGGCCAATAGAAGGGCCAGGTCCAAAAAGTATTTGGTTGGCTGCTTTCTTGGCTAGTGAATCAGCAAGAGGTTTCCTTTCGATGTGGCGTGACCTTTGATCCATCTTAAGGTGACCACATTGTTGATGGATATTTCAGTCAAAGCTTCGTGACATTCTAGTATGTTCGCTTGAAGTAGTGAGAGCGTACGGACCGCCATCTGCCAAAAGCGACGTCTCGGCTCACCAGTTCCTACATCAGATTCTATTCCAACCGTGTGGAGGCGTGTCATTGACGTCAGAGCAACTTCCTTGATGTAAATATCAAGGGGAGTGAGACTAAGAATGACTTCCATGGCTCTGGTCGGTGTTGTTTTCATGGCTCCTGTTATGTTGAGACATGCTGTTCTTTGAATTTGTGCTAGTTTATAGATAGCTGTTAATTTTTGAGTTTTCGGTACCAAGACAACTGAATTTCCTGATATACTAAAAGTATCAAAGGTTGTATCTATCTATGAAAAGGGACAAAAAACATTCTTTCAAATTCTGTCCTTAGTGTCGTCGCAAATACTCTTGAAAAGGCTTTTTTAATTAATTTATTTCATGTCTGGATGATAATAATAACATTATATCAAGTAAACAGCATGGATTCAAAAAATATATATGACGAAAATTCTGTATAGGTATAGTCAAGTATTTGTGTATTGTAGTGTTGTCGGGATAACCTAAAAGTTCCATGGCAACTCTGCAACTTCTTGTTTCCTCCCATTCTTCTTTAATTAGGTTTGTCATTTCAATAACAACTAGCAAAATAATACGCTTGATTATCTATCCTATTTTAGACATAGCATAGTATCTGTGTATTATTTTCGATTGGCGATTTGATTACAGTGCCAAGTGCCATAATGTTTCTATTTAAAAGTCCATTACAGTTGACAGCGTTGCTTTGGTTACACCCCCAGCATCTATTATTTCGTTAATACGGAATTGCAAATTGACCATCCCTGCCGGTCCATTTGCAGAGCTTCGGACCTTAATAAAATAATTAACCTAGACAGTTCCATTAGGTCTGCCCTACGGATTATATTCACGGAATCGTCGAAGTTCTCAACCCCCTTCCCTTATTTCCCTCCCAGACCGCAATGTCTTTTGATAGACAAGTCCGAAGGGACCTCGAACTAGAACCGGAACTCGCGCTACTCCGTGCTCCATTCTTGGCAGGCGTTGAAATCCTGTCCGAAGGATTTCGAACCGCCAGGGATTCGACGATGAAATCTTAGATCGACAATGCGATTTTAAAGGGTTAAAATTGTCACTGGTAATGCGACGTTTGAGAGTTAAATGATTTAGGTTGCACGGGATCTCGGGATAAATTGAGTTATGATGTGTATGGGGTGGCTCACAACCGTTTAATGAGATTAATAATGAGAGTGGTTGATAAGTTAAAGGTTATGGAAAAATTATTAATTTTCTTCCGTGAATAGGTAAACCGTATCTCTGACTATTGGTCCTTACACAAAAAGAGGCCACAACTCACAACAAGGGATCAAGTTCACAATACCTTCTCTAAAGCTTTTAATAAACATAAACCAGACGATGAACTTTAAATCGCTATTAAATCTATATCTGATTTTTTTTTCAGCAGGAGCTCAATTTGTTTAGTGGGATTCTATATTGGGACCACTTTGAGTTAATTTATAACTTCATGTCTATAAATGCCATAAATTAACTAAATTGAGTTGAAAACAGTGATATTGAGGGAGCTGTAACACCTTGATCCGTATTGCCATGCTAGGTCATCTAGCATATATTTTAGTGGTGTTTTTTTTTTAATTAATTTCTTTCTTCTATATACTGAACAACAAGGCAATTGAAAATTTTTAATTTTGGTTGACTAATTACTGCGAAAGAAAATCAAAGCACTGATCACAGTAGCAGTCGTTATGACCCGGCCACGGTCTGAATGGTGACCGAACTCGCAAAAGCTCGGGACTCATTTAAACAATGAAATGTATGGGTAGAATACATTAGTTCAGTCATACTCAACCTTTTTCTCCCTCGGGCCACAGTCGTATGTTTGCTGTATTACACGGGCACAATACTCGTATTATAGATAATGGCCTTTTTTAGGCCATCTATCTAAAAATTAGTTAGTGGGAACCTCTAATAAATAAAACACACTTTTTGTATTTTCAAAACTTTGTTTCATCCTTTCATGCATCCGTCTGAATAAATACTGTACGAGTTTGGCATATAAATCCGAACGCCACACTAACCCATTGATAAATTAAATCTATTGTTCTGATGGCATGTATTTTGGATAGCTGAATCTTTCGATACAAATTGTCTATTAGAAAGTATCCTTAAAATTCAAATTCACTTGTTACCACTAATACTTATTTTTACGAATTTTCACAAAAAGATTCACTCGTTACATCTTGACCAATCACTCGTTCACCACAGAGATTCGGACATCACGTGTTATTATCTAGTGGTTGTTGAAGGTTAGCTATATAACGGAAAGAAAGGGTGACGTAAACATCTCGTTGATTTCGGAACAATCGAGAAAGGCCAGTGACCACTTTAGTAATAACAAAACAAATGGCTTGGGCACAATATTGCAGTATTTCAACAAACCCATTTAACAAAAGTAAGTAGCGGTAAACCACTTCCGAAATACTGTAACCTACCGCACCCAGGTACCTTAATAATTTATTAATTCCATTTATTAAATACAATATTACATTCTTATTATATTCAAAATTCTTCATTTAACGAAAAATCTCTCAGATAATTAAATATTATTTATGACACCTAATAAATAATAGCTATAACCACGTTCGTAAAGATCCAAAATTAGTGCACGTGGCTGAGAACCAGCCCAAAGAAAACACCATAAAGCGTATTTCTGTTTACGAAGGAATTATGATTAAAACACTTAACTCGGTTATATTTCTAGTTTCGATTTCTAGACCGATTTCGACAATATTTCAATACGCAAAGATTTCAAAACAAGTAATAAATAACCCACCCCCTTTTGCACCTACATTCGTATTTTCTATGAGAAACAAAACGATAGAGACGTCACAAAAACGATTAAACTGTGTATAAAAAGTCTGACGAAAAGGAACTCATATTCATTCAATTTTTATTATTTGATGTGCAAGCATACATTTTATTATTTTACATTCAAGCAATCACTTTATTGTCTGTACCCAGTTATATAGTCTGTACCCTTCCTAAACGCCTTTCCTAAACGACGTCTATCCCACAATACCTCCTATTTCCCAAAGGTGTCAACGTCTCGACGCCCAACGTCCTGCCGTCCTATTCCCTACGTCTCGAACGCTGTCACATTCCTCACCATCTAAGTATTTCCTACCGTACACTCATTTCGACGCTCAACGTCCCACGTGTTATTTCCGACGCTTGCCGTCCATAAATATTTCCCTCATATCACGTCCCGCACCACCTACATAATTCTACCGTATATCTATCCCAATACAGTACCGTATTAAATTCTTTCCTTTCCACCACGACGCTAGGCGTCTCGACGCGAGGCGGCGCCCAACGCCGCGACGTACCTAAATCGACGCCTTCCACGACGCTAGATGAAATTAGTACATAATCTAATGTCTGTATTTTCAGTGGTGAGTCAAAAGATTTACGTATCTTTCTTTGAGATACCACCCCGGTTTCGTTTAAGGACACCCTTGACATTTGCTGTAAAATATTATCAATAAACCACATGGCCTTCAGGTCATACACCCCGAAAGACAGGATAGACATTTGTGTTCGAAGGGTGAAATTTTGAGTATTTTAATAGAAATTATAAAAATCAATATTAAGAAATATACAGGATTATATTAAGTTATTTCAATAGAAATTATAATAATCAATATTAAAGCATATACAGGGTTGTATTAAGTTAACTCAATAGAAATTATAAAAATCAATATTTTAGAAATATACAGGGATGTGCTATCTTGGATAAATTGTACAAACCAAGATAGTAAAATTTAATAGTAAGTTAACCAACTGGCGAATACGCTGTTCGTTAGCTCAAGGGGGGACACCTATACGCTAAGCAACCCGTTCTACAAGGTTTGAAACAAAGTATATGTGAAATCAACATAGTAAGGTAATCAACTGGCGAATTGGCGCTGTTTGTTACTTCCGTTGGTCATCACCTCTATACTCATCGTAATATTTACCTAAGAGGGTGCAACCTGTATGTAAAACTTGTGAGGTAAATAATAACATTCAAAGAATAAAACACAAGAACAAGTCAAAAAGAAATGGGGGCCTGGGGGGTGGCCGTCACAATACTATTACGTTTTCACTAGAAAACACTACAAATTTTCTCGAAAATTCCAAAATTATCATCGAAAATCATGGTCGAAATCATCGTCGAAATCAATTTGTTGCTCAAAACCGTAAATGCCGAGAAAAAAGATCATCGTATAAAATTAAGGTGGATTTTCAGTGAAATCACCGAAATCACATAAAAAGTTTTTGTGATTCCCGAAATACAAGTACGTTTTGACCTTAGTGGTTTCCCCTCGGTTCTGGCCTTTATCTTGTTTTGGCAGAAATACTATTAGGAATCGAACTAAATATATTTAGCAAAAATAAGTTATATGTCTATTATCTGGTTTTGGTATAAATGCCACTCTATCTTGTTTGTGTATATGGTTAATGTATTAATATGGAGTTAGTTTTTATTGGCTATCTATTTATCATGAATATAGACCTCGTTCACACTTGAAGAAAGTTTACTAAACTCCAAAAATCGAGCTATCTTGTTTTTGCAGTAACCTCACAAAATTCCAAGATTAAAAAACAGAAACCTATAGTTTTAATGATAGTGTTTCGGGCCACAAAAAATGCTTGGAGGGCCGCAGGTTGAGTATGGATGCATTATTTAAATGAATGGGAATGAGTAGGGCATCCAAATGGTAGTGTAATAAGCCATTATGGGTTTTAGTGCCGTCATGCGGACTCCAGAGGAGAGAAAGGCAGACTGGAACCCAAGCCTGATTGAGGGGCGCCAGTTGCTGGACACAAGCTTGATTGGAGGGAGCAGTGAGATGCCTAAAACGGTGAAAAAAAAATTACTCTGTGGAAACGATTTAAAAATTTCGTTGTTTTCAACAACGTGAAATTGTGTCTAAATAACAACTTGTGTAGCGATACTAAAGCTTTCAATTAGGTAATTACGTAAAAACTGATGATGTGCATCGAAATTCATTTTCCGTTACAGCCAAGAGCCAATAAAATACATTCGTTTACTGGAAGGGCTTTGGCTGTGGCTAACTTTCGCAGATTATCTCCGGTATTGTGCGGATCCGAGGTATTAACTAATTGTTTTTCGCACATGATGCTCTCGATACGATGATAAACGCGAACGTTATGACCGCGCTAAAAGATTTATGGTGTTTCATAATAAAAGATCTACGAGAATCGACTGGTTCTGGATGCAGGATAGGAAAGGGGATTAATTTAGAAAATGGAATCGTTTACTGATGTCGAAGAATACGAAATAAAGCGAATGTGTATTTAAATAAAAGACTGAACTAGACATTAAGTAAATTAAATAAAAGTTCTTCGGTGAGTACATTTACTTTAATTTGACAGATCGGATTCGACATGGTATTTTATTAAAAAAAATTGGCTTTGGACTCTCGGACAGTCTTATGAATCACATGTGTGTAATCGTACATAAGACGTTTAGCTCAATGGATTCAAGTCTATGCCACATGCCACATCGGGTGTCCTTATCCTTCAATGATTAAATCTTGACCCGCTCTTGTTTAATATGTTCATAGATGACATTGGTGATGTAATTGTTAATTAATATATACTCTTTGCTAATGGCCTCAACATTTATGCTTCCATAAATGGTATGGTTGACTGTTGAGCGACTTTCTGAAAATATGAAAGAAGTGTCGTAGAAATAATTAAAAATTGAATTTAGCCAAGTGCAATATCATGCCGTATTCTTTAAAATCGGATTCAATTTAGTAGTATATTTTTGACGAAACTCCCTTAAACAGTCCAAATAATTTTGCAGATTTAAGAGTCATATTTGATTCGGCAATTGTTGCTAGTATTGCATCTTCATCTTATTGTACATATGGATTCATAATATAGAAACAGTGATTTTAAGGAAGTAGATAAAATGTCTGTATTATGCTTTTGTCTGATCCAAGCTTAAATACGTGTCAGTTATATGAAACTCCACTGTATCAAGTGCACATTAGTCGATTGAAAGCCATTCCGAAAATTGTTCTATAGTTGCTCTGTATAAGGTCATAAGCAATCAAATAAAACTGTGTATGTCTACTACATATGCTTAATTTAAAAGCTCCACGTCAAACCTCAAGATGCACTGAATCAATATTTAACACCTCGTAATAATGTTCTAAATAACAACTCACCATTAGTACTAGTTGCTCCTTTGAATTAGTTAGTCAATATTTAACAAATCTTGAATAATATCCTTATCGCAGTAGATCTGGTAAAACAGTCAATTTAATTCTTAGTGACTTTTATGAAATCTTTCGTATCATTTCTATTAAATAGATCAGTGACATTATTTTAGGATTAGGGGAGATCGGTAGCTGGTTATATATATATATATATATGGGGTCTTAAAGTTGCATCAATTACTTTTCAAACCATAAGCACAGTTCAGAAGTTCTAACGTGTTTTCAGTAAAATTAAGTATTTTTTATTTATTGTCACAGGTGTTACTTTTGTCCCCGTTATCGGGGGAAAAAGTAACACTATAAGGGGTTATAAGTAACACTTAAAAAAGGCAGCTATATATCAAAAATAAACAAATTTATTTACAGCCAGAGAAAAAGTGCCAAACAAAAAAATTGTAATTCTTATTTTAAACATCTTCATTACAAACAAGATACACACTGACACAAAACTAAAACGGTACATCAAAAAGAATGCAGAAAATAAGCACGAACTATTATTATTCAGAGTCTGATGCACAATTTATACAAACATAAATTAATGTGTTTCCTCCAGCGCATCGAATATGGGACCATTTTTTGCAGTTTCTGCACTGAATCCACTGTTCTCCACGACGACTTTCATTGTATGATTCGTAAAATATTAAACAAAATTCTTCATTTTCATCGGAGGAACCGTCTTCAATCACTACCTTTCTTGTGACACGCTTCATTTTTTCAGAGATTTTTAATTTTTCAAATGTTCCTCTTCTTAGGCATGTTGTTTTTCTGGTGTATCGGTTAACACTGCAGATTTTCCTGACGCCTTCGTTAACTTATCGCATGCGATAACGTATGTGACTTGATGAAAGTGTATTCCTGAACTGGCGGCATTGGTCAAATTTATTAACGCATGCGCTAAGAAATGGTGATTTTCAAAGAGCGCTCATAACCGTTCGACAACCACTTTGTCGCATTCGTTTAGGTGAAAGTAAGGTTATAATTGTCAAATAATCCTGCTTTATCATATGTGATTCGTGTTTCTATCTATTGGTTTTGTTTTGTGATTTATTGGGAAATATTTATTTTTAATTTGACTTTTTAACATTTTATTAGTTATTAGAATATAAAAATTAAACTTTTTGTACCGTGAACTCTTTTATTGGACGCTTAAGTGCCAGTTTATTTTGGTATATTTTATTTAGTATGGATGATATAAAAGAAATAGGAGTTTTACAGGTATTAAACAATGTTATAAATTCTACTAAAGTTTCACGCTGTTTTTCCGTTATTTGTGAACCACACTGTTCCATTTTTAATTTTCTAAATCTGTACCACTCCAATTCTCAAGTCCAAAATACAAATAATCACAGTTAAAACATCCAAAAACCAAAAATTATTAGACATCTGCAATCCATTAAATTTTATAATTTTTGCATTTTTGGCAATTATGACATATGTTAATGCAATTATCTCATATTCAGTGATACCATCTTTGGTATTCTCAATCCTCATTGGTTAAGACTATGCAATAATCAAAGACTCTTCGTTAACACGTTCGACTTGATTCGCAATTATTGCGTGGTGTTCAGGAATACCAAATTGCTGTCGTATGCGTTAACGACCATACGTTACTTAGCGCATGCGGCAGTAACGCATGTTTCGAAAATTGGGCCCCTGGAACTGCTTCGTCATGTTCAGAGACAGAAAGCTGAACATTTACGTTTGCATTTGACGGACCTGGAACTGCTTCGTCATGTTCAGAGACAGAAAACTGAACATTTACGTCTGCTTGTGATGAACCTGGAACTGCTTCGTCATGCTCAGAGACAAAAGTCACATTATTATCAGGTTTTGAAGTAGGAAGAATGCCAGGATCAACATTGTCATTATTAATTAAGGTCTGTCAGTAAAAAAAAGTTAAATAGTCGGAACCCTGAAAGATATCTTTATTAAAAGGCATAACCCTGGTCTTCTTGGACCCATTGACAATATTATTAGGATTTAAAGCTAGTGGTAGTGCAATTTTGGCTATTGATGGGATATTTATGAAGTGGGTAATAAAAATTTCAAATTTAATATTGGTCTCAGCCATTTTTGTACCTATACAATCTGGGGGACCATCTCGTACAAAAAAATCCCTGTATTTAATTCGAGGGAAAACAAACATGAAGGGAATGGAATTTCCTGCAGCGTTCACTGCCACACATATTGTTAAGAGAGGGTATCCCTTTCTGCGGAAGTCACGGAACCAACCTGCTTCGCACCTTTTGAAGCTACTATTTTTCTGGTTTTCTGAACTGTAGTTAAACCAGTTTCATCGCAGTTCCAAATATGTGACGGGCTGAACTTATATTTGTCAAGAAGTGAAGACAGTTTGGAGAAGAAATGAGAAACATTCGATTTGTTGAATGCAGTAGCCCCACTTAAAATCGTAGCTTCTGGAGCTCTTATAGAAATATTTTCATTCCTTTTGATGAACTCTCCAAACCAATCAGCCCCCGCTTCTGTATTCTTGTATCATGATTCTGGCACAGAAATCTGATATTTAGACGCACAATCATAAGCAGGCTTTTTTACGTCTTTGGGAATTACACCGTAATATATGTTGCTACATTTAATCAGTCATTCAACTAGAATGGCCTCCTGTTCCTAGCTGGGTTCCCGTTTTCTCTTGTTGCTTTTTCTTTTTTAACTCCCTGAACAGTGTGACATGACATAATCCTAAGTTTCTGGCCACTCCTCGAATTGTTTGCTTCTCGTCTTCTTCCATAATAGCGACAGCTCTCTTAAACCTGTCTTTTGACAAATTACCACGTTCCGTCTTTCGTCTATAGTTTCTCATTCTACAAAAAAAATCAAAACTTTAGTGCTGAATTTATCAAGGCTACGTTGTAACATTTATGGCATAGGTTGTAACACGTTACAAGGTGCTCCCTGAAACTGTTATTTCTTACCCCTTCAGAATTCTAACCTCAATAGAAAAAAAGATTAATATAAAGCAAAAAAAATAATAAAACATAACAGAGTGTAAATATCAATCATCCTGTAGCTATTAAATTTTTTATTCTAGCTCGAATACCAACAAAGCTATCCCAAAAATACGACGAAACCAAAATGTTACTAACTGTAATTTTGATGACCACGTGCACACAACACTCTTGTCAATTCTCTCTTCTTCTTGCACATACCTGTGTCTGTCTTTGTCCCATCTGTGGAGCCGTTACTTATTGCCCCTATTACAACCAACCCCGTTCTCCCCTACTATTAAAGTTATTATTATAACTTTTGAGATAGTAGAGTTGTCAAAGAAAAAGCGGCAAAAACTATGAACATGCTTTTTAAAAAATGGAAATAATTCGCTTGATAGAGAAATATATTAAAGGTAATAATGTTAAGAATATGAAATAAAATCAATAAACGATGTTATAGCAGTAATCGTTTTTTTTTTAGCCATACCTCGTATACAAAAATGTAATAAAGTTAAAAAGACATTGACCGACTTTCAACTACGTCACAATTCAATTTTAACGCTCTTGTAATCTGTAGAAAATCCGATGTTCCAGAGTACTTCCGTTACGTCGACCACTACGTGTCGTTAGCCACTACCCAATTCGATCTAGTATCCTCTTAGGCGCATCCAGTTAGAAACAACAGGAGCCGTTTTCAAAGGGCGAAAGGCACTAAACGGCACCCCCATGACTAGTTAAATGCAACAACCAAAAAGGAAATAACACCTAATGTGCTAGAAACTGCTGGCCCCGTGGTAGTAGAAGAAGAGCCAGTTTCACGCAGAAATTGTTATTTTACGGGCACTTACGGCCCTTTTGTTTCGACGACGTTGCCATATCTCGGTTAAATGGCTACTAAAATTTCTCAGAAAATTCACATGGATTGAATTTACGTAGTACCAATATGCTTTGTAGAGAAATTAAAATTAATTATTTTAAATAGTAAAAAACATTTTTAAAAACAAACTTTTATTAAAATGCTTTAAAAGGAAAAACATAGACTTTTAATTAAAACAAGCCCAACAATTTATTAGATTATACAATTTGTAAGATATAAGAGCTTGTCGCGAGATTTACCTTTGTAAATTTATTTTCTGAAATATATAAATTTTTTCTTAGAATTACTTGTGTCAAGATTAAGTTACAAATGTATTCTTGTTTATTTACACAGGTAAATCTCGCTACAAGCTTTTATATCATATACATTGATGAGCTTGATTTATTTTAAAGTTTATGTTTGTTCCTTTTAGAAGCTCGTTTTTAAAAATGTTTTTTTACTATAAATTTATTTTTTCTTTTTTAGTTTTATGTGGGTCCACCATATTGAATTTAAAGTGACGTTATTTTATTTTTCCATTTTTCTCAGCAAACCCTTTCATTTAATACTCATATCATGATGGTGGATTAGAAAATTTTGTCCGCCCTCTTGGGGTGTCCGCCATATTGAATTTAGTGTGACGTCATTTTATTTATTTTTTCGTATTCTTCTCGAAAAACCTTTTTAATTGATACCCATATCATGGGGGCACATAAAAATTTACTAGTGGGAGTTTGCCATATTGGATTTAGAAGGACGTCACTTAGCTAATCATGCATTGTCATCCAAATTAAACGTGTATGCAAAATTGAGATAGATGTAGTAAATAAAGAATATTTTTATTACAGTGAGTCATGAATAAAAGGAAGCTAATGCTCATACTCAGTGGTCGCCAACCTGTCGATCGCGAGCTACCGGTAGCTCGCGGAGGCAATTCTGGTAGCTCTCACAACGATTTTAATTTAAAAAATACAAACTGCAAAAATCAGAGAAGCTTCTGAAAATTCCACAAAAAAATCTAATTGTCATAATATTAAACAGAAACAGCGGCAACGTTGCGGTGAGCGATCTGCCGCTGACGCCATCAAGCTAGAATCGGCTAGAACCGACCAGCCGGACCAGCGCGTTAGTGTTCGAGAACGATCAGGATTGCTTCGAACGGGATAAATACGCACGGCGCGGCGACATTGCGCTTAGTTTAAAACTGAACGCGTAACCAACGTCCAGCGGTTGGGTTAGTAGAAAACAACAAAAAATAATATTATGGCATGCAGTTGTAAGAAGGTAAAGACATACCACTTTCATTCGGAATGGGAAGAACAATACTTTTTTTACAGAAGTTAAAGATAAAAATGTGTGTTTGTTATGTAATACTTCGGTCTCCGTTGCTAAAAAAGGAAATATTGAGAGACATCATAAAACTGTACATTCTAATTTTGAAAAATCATTCCCACTAGATTCTGCCGCCAGAAAGGAGAAACTGAAACAGTTAAAAAAGCAGTTAATTGGACAACAATCAATATTTTTAAGAACAGTCGACAAAAATAAGGCAACTGAAGCATCGTACCGTTTGTCCCAGATAATTGCACAAAAAAAGAAACCTTATGAAGACGGGGAAATTATAAAATAGGCGTTTTTAGAAGCTGCTGATTCGTTATTTGCCAACTTTAGAAATAAAGACGAGATAGTTTCAGCTATAAAATCTATGCAACTTTCTGCTAATACAGTGATGAGACGTATAAAAGTAATGAGCAATGATATTTTTTTACAGTTAAGAACTGACTTAGATAACTGTGTTTATTTTTCACTTCAACTGAATGAATCAACAGATGTCGTTGACACTGCCCAGATGGTCGTGTTCGTCAGGAAGGTTTTTAGTGATTTTACGATTAAAGAAGATCTTTTGAAGTTTATTCCACTGAAAGGACACACTACTGGACAGGAGTTGTTTTCTCATTTAAAAAATATTATTTCTTCCGAGAAAATTCCAATATCGAAAATGGTAGGCTTGACAACCGATGGCGCTCCAGCTATGGTGGGTTGTGATAAGGGTCTGGTGGCGTTATGTCGTAAAGATGAAACTTTTCCGCAATTTCTCTGTTACCACTGCATTATCCATCAGCAAGCATTATGTGGAAATTTCCTGAAACTAAACAACGTTATGAAACTGGTGGTAAAAATTGTGAACAAGATTAGAGCTCAAGCGTTACAAAGAATATTATTCAAAACCTTGGCCGATGAAGTTGACTGTCAATACGGGGACCTACTCCTTCACTCTGAAGTCCGATGGTTAAGTAGAGGACGGGTGCTGAAACGTTTTAATGGTGTCCTATCTGGCATAGTTCATTTTTTCAAACAACGCGATGAACCGACTCCAGAACTAGAAAATTCAATCTGGCTTAGAGATTTTGGTTTTCTCGTGGACATTACAGAGAAATTAAACGAACTTAATTTGCAGCTTCAGGGGGACAAAGAACTAGCGGAAATGATTTCTGATATAAAAGCATTTATCAAAAAGCTGGAGTTTTGGGAACAAAACCTAATTAACAGCGATGCCAAGCATTTTCCTATTCTTTCAGAAGAAATATCTCAAAATCCATTAGAACCCTATGACAGCAAATATCATGTAGAAATAGTTTCTACCCTGAAGAATAACTTCAAAAATCGTTTTAAGGATTTCAAAGAAATGGCTTTAGTAGCGCTGTTTGTTGTTTCACCCTTTATGGAAATTGATATCCAACAGTTTGCAACTTGTGTTGTGCAGAACTTTGGCGAAGACATCGCTGCAACAGAAATGGAAGTAATTGAGTTTCAAAATGATTTAGCCTTAAAATCGTTAGTCTCAAGTACCAAATGTATCTGGCCTATTGTAAGTAAAGACAAATATTCAGTTCTATGCCGTGTTGCCTTGAAAGTGAAAGCATTATTCAGTTCAACCTATTTGTGTGAATCTTCTTTTTCCAATATGAAGTTTATTAAGAACAAATATCGCAATCGACTTACAGATGAACATTTGGATAATTGTATTCGAATGGCTGTATCAAATTATACTGCAAACATTAAAAAAATTATCGATGAGTCTGAGTGTCAGCCTTCTCATTGAACGTGCTTTTTTATTTTTCAATGTTTATGTTCATGATAGTGCGTTACTTTTTTGTTGTTATTATTAACTATTTTTAAATCTTACGTAACATGCCGTTGTGGCTGGATAAAAGTTTGTGTTTATTTTTTAAACACCTTCGTTTGGTAGGTAGGAATGTAGCTATGAACAAGTACGTACTAGTAATATTAGTTATTTTGTTATTAGTTTATTATTACCACCTATGTATTATGTATTATCAGTTAAATAGTAAAATAAATACATATAATGATAAATTAACCGTGGATTATTTCATTTACGTTGCGTTACGTGGCTTCCGTGTGGGTAGCTCGCTGTTTATTCCAAAATTAACAAAGTAGCTCAACACATTGAGAGGTTGGCGACCACTGGCTCATATTTTAGTAGCGTTCTGTTTTCTTTTTTATTTCTGCATAAGTCCATTTCAACAATTTTAAGTAAAAGCATTTGCTTTTCGTTTATTTATTTGACCTAATGTTTGTATGTTTGTTATTTCGGTTGGAGATTGTTTAAAATATAATATATGAATTTTAAACGAAAGTTTCACGGGATAACGGAGATTGCGATTGAAATTTACGAAATAGAGAACATCTTGTGAAATACCTGTTTGAGGATAAGGTTGGTCTTCCATTAACCATAAGGTTTTTAGAAATCGCGTATGAACCTTCTCTAGAATATTAGTGCATGACTCACACCGTCTATTTAATTTACTTAGGTTACTCCAATTTGCCTCACAGTCATTAAAATAGTCTACTCTTGAATATAGTTTAGGATCATCCGCATACAGATGCACGTTGCACTTCAGACATAATTTATAAATATGATAAATAATAGTGGACCAAGGCCGGATCCTTAGGATACACCAAATCTATCAAGTATTTCGATAGACCTAAACTTTTGATACTGTACTAATAATTCACAATGAGGCAATGAATGGAAAAGGAATCCAAATCGGATGTAAGGCCTTAGTTTGTCAGTTTTTGTAATTATAATCCATGGTCAAGTCTATCGAAAGCTTTTGAAAAATCAATGTACATTATCCACCTTACTTGAATCTGCAAGATATATTGAGTAACACTAACCAGATTAGTAATAGCAGACCTTCCTGTGATAAATCATTCTGATATTGTATAATTTGATTAGATAAGATTTGAGCAATAGACGTTTCAAATGGTTTACCAAAGTTGCATAGTATAACAAAACGACGATAATTTTCTGTTACATTTATTATGTTCATTAAAAATCGATATTTCTTCATTAGATAGTAAATTTTGTTCCATGGAAACTAAAGTTTATTCGACATTACATCCTCGGAAAATAAAGTTTCTTCAGATGTTTCTTCTTTAAAAGATGAAATTTCTTCCGACTTGGAAAACAACATATCTTCTATAAGAAATGAAATTTCTTCTGTTGAGGAGAAAATAATGTCTTCCGTTGATGAGAAAACAAAAGACAGAAAAGAAGATAGAAGAACTGGAACATACAGGACAGGCAAATGACGGTGAAATAAAGTGCCATGAGGTGGAGTCAAAGTTGAAATTGGAAGGAGCTATAAACTCTGCTCGTGTTAAAGTCCCAACTTTCGACGGGAAGTTGTCGTGGACCAATTACCTTAAACAATTCGAAACAGTTGCCAGAGCAAACAAATGGTCTGAAAGAGAAAAGGCAGTAAATTTGACCATTGCCCTTCAAGGAGATGCTTTAGATGTCCTTCAGGCTATACCTGTGGAAGAGACCGACGACTTTGAACAACCTAAAAAGAGACTTAACATGCGATATAGCTACGAACATTTGGAGCATCTATACCAATCACAGTTAAAGAATCGCAAACAGAAAGGAGACGAGGCTCTTCAAGAATATGAAGTAGATATTGCCAGGTTGGTACGGTTTGCCTACTCATCAACTCCAGAAAACATGATGGAATGTTTGGCAGTCCAATTCATTTGTTGATGAACTCCGTGAGCACGACAAGCAGAAAACACTCCGCTTAGTCCGCCACAAAACACTTCGCTTAGCCCGCCACGAAACACCGCTACTTTAAAGTATGAGGCAGCTATACATGCTTCTGGTATATACAGTAAAGTAAGGAATGTAAAAGAGGAAGAAATAAAAGATAAACTCCACCAATTGGTTAACATGATGAAGAGTCTTACTGATAAAAAGATGAAGACAAAAACCATCTGGTGCTGGAATTGCGGTCAATTGGGACATGTACGCAGTTCGTAGGTCGGCCTAGATGGGACAGCTTCTACCCGAAACCGTTCCAAAGACCCTCTCATACTGATAGCCTCTTAGAAATGTCGCGATGATAGTGTATACGTAGACGGCGAAGTAAATGGTAAAAAGTATACTCTGTTGGTGGATACTGTAGCAACTAGGACCATTATACTATCAACAACCATAAATAACTGTAAGGGACTTCTACCAACAAGATTGCGACTTCGGACTGCCATAGGTGAAAGTACCAACATCCATGTATTCCTACATTCATATGGAAACAATACCGTGCTAGTAGCTGTACAGAAAAACACGGTGATACCTGGTAGAAGTGAAACCATTATAGAAGCAAGGCTTCAAGAAACTATGGAAGAACGAACACCTGTTATGATGGAATCTTGGAACCACGATGAGAAGGTTGGACGAGGTATTCTGATCCGAAAGGGATGGTCACGACTGCTAAAGAAATTCCAGTCCATCTCATAAACGTTAATGATCACCCAATTACTATCAAGAAAGAGACAAGAATCGGAACTTGTGTACCAGTAACTTCTATAATTCGTCAAGACAACAACCTCTGATAATTCGAGCAAATAGTTGCAGCTGCTGGTCAGTCTCTGAATCAGAAAAAGAAAGTAAAGGAATTTCTTAGACGATATTTTGACATTTTTGTACCATAAGGAGGAAAAACCGCATGAATTTCTATTGTGAAACATAAAATTGACACTGGTGACGCCACGCCGATTCGTCAATCAGTTCGAAGATTACCAAAGGCCAAGAGAGAGGAAGCTGAAAGGATTGTTCGGGAAATGGAGGAAGACGGGGTGATAGAACCTTCTACCAGCTCATGGGTCTTTCCGGTAGTCATGGTACAGAAAAAGGATGGAACCACGAAGTTCTGAGTGGATTACCGTCATTTGAAAAATGTTACCAAAAAAGACCTCTGCCTCGAATCGACGATACCTTGGACACATTGGCCGGAAGTAAACTATTTTCTACCTTAAACTTACAGTCTGAATATTGGCAGGTGGAAATGGACCCAGTAGACAAAGAGGGTTATCCTGGAAAACATGTCTGGTGTATTTAGACGACATCATAATCTTAGGGAAGTCCTTTGATGAACATCTAAACAACTTAAAAGAAGTTTTTAAAAGATTCCCAATTGATGCCAAACCCCAGCTATTTCAAAATAAAGTTAATTACCTGGGTCATATAGTTAGCAAGGATGGCGTGGCTGTAGATAAGGAAAAACTTGCTTCTATCAAAGAGTAGCCATAACCAAATGATCAAATAAGAAGTTTTCTTGGGGTCTGTACGTTCTACCGAAGTTTCAATTTTAATGTTGGACAGAAAAGACAAATTGTTATAAATAAATTAGAATTGTGAGTTATAATAGTAGTATTATATAAATTAATTAGTACGTTATAAATAAATTGTGAATAAGGTGTTTTAAATAAATAAACTATTAATAAATTAAACAAACGTTACACTATTTAATAACTTTCCGGAGATATTTAAATTGATCCAGGTGACATACATTTAAGAAAAACTCAAGGCTGAATTATTGGAGCGTTTACGGCATTCCTGTTTTTCATTATTATTCGGTGCGTTATCCGACCAAAATTCATTTCCTTTTACTTACTTACCTTAGAATCAATTATAGTTTTTATTTTTTTTTTCTCGAAAACAAAACTTTTTTTTGATACTCCAGAACTTTCTGTTACAGCAAGTAATCAGTATATTGTCGTCCATTTAATGTTTTACCCTTTTCAAGGTAATAAATAAACATAATGCCTCCTAGTATATTTATAGTGTTATAAAATATCATATTCGTCTAATTCATGTACATATCGGACTGGAAACTTTTGGACTATAGAGCATTTTTTGCTATTTAATGTTTGTTGTTGGCAACTTTACCTTCACACACAAAACAAATTTCCGGCTAGACTGCAGCCTAGGTATATTGGAAATACGAGCGTAGATTGTTGGTAACTTGAATTGGCCACTCCTATGTGAAAATCTCAATGGCCCTCTGTTAATTAAACCCGCACTCATTTCTCTCACGAAAAAACAAAGAGAGGGACCGTAAATCGGTAGGATGCGATGTTTTTATCTGTTAGTAGAGCAGATACAAGTAAAAGGCCAACATCGGTTTTGGAATCAAACTACGTTACAACCGCGAACATGATTTGGGGGTTAAAAAGCTACAATGAAAGGAGTTTTCAGATTTTACATTCTCTAATTTGAATGTCTAACCGATGCTACATACGAGTATTTTGAATCATGCCCCAATACAAAAAGAGAGCAAATATGCTTGTGCTTGCTCTATAAAGCTGTGGGAACATTTTTAGTCGTTTCAATTTTTAACTACTTGAATTGTAAACAATTAAGTAAGGTTATGTTATGTTGCATACTTAAATAGTATGTGAAACAACTATAACGAACAGATTTGTTTTCAAAATGTGATAATATAGAGAGAGAATATATGCTTATTGTTAAAGTTAAAATACTTATTGACAAATACAATATTGTTAAACTAAATACAAATAGTATATAAAATAAAATAGAACAAATATCAGTGTCTCGTCATTATAAAATTCTGTAATATCATAAATAAGGCCTAGTTAACAGAAATCTTAAGCTTTCTTAAACAATTTTGTGACTTAACATCTGTCAAAGTATGTGATAGCATCTTGATGCCATTATATATAAAAAGAGTCTTATGAGTTCAGTTTGGGGAAAAAGCAACTTCAAGTTACCCATTTGGTGAGTTACACGGAATATATTCGATTTATATTTCGACTTGTTCTTATGGATCATGCAACAAGTTTCTAAGATAAATAATGAAGTTAATCTTAATATTTTTGTTTTAAGAACAGCGGTCTACATGAAACTAATCTGTGTGCTCCACATAAGAACCTTATTTCGTTTCTGCATTATAAAGACTCTACCAAATAACTCCGCAGAACAGACTCCCCAAAACTGAACTTCATGACGTAAATGGGAGTCAACTAACTCCTAATTCATGAGAAGTAGTTCTAGTTCTGTGGCTTCTATAGTATCCATATCTATTAAAATATCAAGAATATTACATTTAAAGGTAAGTATTTTTATTCTTTTTTTTTTAAATTTAATAATAGTGCACAATGTTTTAAAAGATTTGAGGTCATTACTTATATTTCCATAAAGAATATTGACGTCTTTATTATGCCACAAGATAGTAGTACCGTCAGCAAATAGAGTGAAACTTCCTGAGATATTTAACTTACCTAAATCATTTATATAAATTAAAAACAGGGTGGGCCCAGGAACAGAACCTTGAGGGACTCCCCATTTTATGCCACTTGTTTTCGAGTCTAAAACAGTTCGGACTGTTTGCGACCTGAAAGGTAGGATTTCTTCCAACTCAAGGCCACATCTCTTATACTTTAAGGTGAGTCATAGTTACGACCGCCGATGAGTTAGACTTGCTTACTAGTAGTCTTGGTAACCTTCCGGTCTTGTGTCCGACACCTCAAATGACGACTTTCAGTCCCACCGGGTAATTCAAAGTTAGGGACCTACTAGTTCGTCTCGGTTCTAGTGTCCAACGCCTTTCAGAAACTTCGACCCCGACACCTCGAGCGGCTACTAACATTCCCCGTGGGGCCGGGCGATCGTACTCAGAGATTCAGGTTCAATACACACTTATTCGCACCGCCTGGTTCCCAGGTTACAGCCGTTCACTCAGATGGGTTCACTTCGATTGGCCCCTCCTTGCGGAGGGCTACCAAAACGAGCAATGTGCTGTCCAGCTAGGACGAAATCCTGCCACTACGAGTCCCAATGAGAAGGGCAGTGCCGCCAAAAGCACTGGGGCTCCCAACCGTAGTACCATATTTTGTCCGAGGACACCTGAATCGTTGCGGCTCGTGGGTACCAGTTAGTCTCGGCAAAGTAGTTTTAAAATCCAACAATCGTTCAGCAAAGGAATTTGGACCCCTCGAACGGTACACTCGCCTTCATCCGCTACGAGCTACTTCAACGGCTTCAGTTACTGGAAACCTGAACTTTCAGAATGTTGGCTCCGATGCATCGAACGACTACCAGCGCCACACTAGGTTGTCGACCACGGCCTGAAGACCACGGTCCAATCCTATCGAACACCCCTTGATAAAACTATGGGTAGTCCAGTATAGCCCAACAACCGAAGGTCGAGGACCTAAGCCAAGATCCGACATGGCCGTTCGTGATGGCTCGAACACGGACTACCTTCTTTTATTAGCAAGCAGAGCCGGTTTTCCCGCACACTCAGTATGGGAGTACTTGCTTAGGTGTCAATACCTGTTGAGTTATTAGCCAAAGGAGTAGTTGTTTTATGAAGAGAAACGGTCACTCGTAATTTATGTGATATTGGCATTATTTATATTTTTATTTTACATTCTAGTAACTTTAATTACATTATAAACAAATAAAAACACATTAAGATGTTGAAAATAAATGTAGTATTTTAACATTATTTAGTTTCATTGAAATTGTGCAATTTACGTTTTTAATGCGTTTCTGATTATCACCAAATATGTTAAGTGTATTTTTTTTATGCGTCCTTTACTCTTTTCCCAACTTATCCATGTCGGACATCTCAGGTAGAGGATTAACAAGAGTGCCCAATTTGGGCGAAATGGAGGACAGTGCCCAAATCAAACATATTACTTTCAGCACAGTTACAAAAGTGCCCAGATCATGACCGCCGGTTGGTAGATATTGAGATATTACCTCAAAATTTTAAATTTATAAAACATTTTTTTGATTAAGTGTAAATGAACTAATAGTTCTGCAATACTGCACACATTTTACTGCTGACAGAATGTTTCGGAATTGTTCTTTGCTAATATTTTGTTTTATAAATATTATTCTAGTTTTTATAAAATATAAAATTGTTGCTTGGGATAGATATCGTAGTTAAACGGTACATATCACTATATTATGAAAGCATATTAATTGTATTGTGCTTTAACAAAGTTATTGTCACCTTGACGTACCTTCCACCAATCTCAAACCACAGTTCTCACATATAAGTAAGTTCTCAGCAATATACCCCTCTGCCTATAAGGGAGAGAGATGGCTATAAAGTGAATAGCAATAAAGCTAAATTTGAGCGTGTATGCCGGAAACAAAAGTGTTTGAACACGGAAGGTGGTGAATAATGTGAAAGCGACCGCATCCCCCCCAAACGTTCCATGACGGGGGCGTCAGAAATTACCTCTGACGTTTGTGCATACGCTGTTTGGTTTGATTTCGAATTAATTGAGATTGATATTGATGACTTTATTGAGCAAAAGTACGCCATTGGAGCAAAATTTGATGATAATTTTATTTGGATAATTTATTATTAATCAGTACAGGAATCTTGATTTTTTCGACCGCGAGTTTTCAATGGATTTTTATCTGTATTTTCCATAACTTGTTACGGTTTTATTTTGCCATATTATGAAAATATTAGGAATGAGATTTTATCAGTCAAATAACAAACCTTATAAATTTTCAAAACTGTTTGAACTAAGGCATTTTATTAATTTATATAAAGGGGTCCTGTTTTCTTACCAGAAGGGTTATGTTTACTTTCCGTCTTCTTCTCTTCGAATATATCAATCTCTGTCTAATTTCCCTGTCACAATTCTTCTTTTATGGTTTCACTTTACAGAAGTTTGTTGATTCTGGTCACTTTCAGCAACACCAAAAATCTGCTTACCAGTACCTGCAATATTTGTAAATTCAAAATCACTTGATTTTGGTGAGAATTTTAATAAATAAAAAAAAGATAGATCTTTTATCTTTGGACATTTTGATGTGAATGGTCACATTGTCGCAATTTTGCGGATATTTCTTTAAATATTTAAAGTTTTGAATATATTTTTCTTCGGTTTGTTATACAAACGAAGAATATCTTTAGAGGATATTTGTTTAAAAGTTTTAAAGATAATAATTTTATTATTTCTCACCGTTTTAAGGTCATCCACCATCCAAGACCTTTTATCCTTTACTTGCTAACATCTGCTGGACTGTAAGGCTCTGGTATAAGGTATTTTGGGTTCCTGCATGTGCACCTGCTTTTATTCGCCCATCCAGCAGTGTTAACACCTAACTAAGAATTTTGAAGAAAACTCAAAAACCGATAAAGAGAAACGTTAAATTTTAAACTTAAGCATTATTCCGGCCTAAGCTGAACTGATTAAATTTTGGTCAGAGTCAGAACATCTGGGGGAGTACTTTATAGAGGGTCGTTTTTATAATTTATGGAATATATCCGTTTTTTACGTTTGGAGAAGAAAATTATTTAAATAGAACTTATTTCTTATATAATAATACTCTCCCTAATATACCCCCTTACGAGTGAATTTTAACCCCAAGAGCTGAGCTTGTGCGGGGAAAGGTACGGCTATTATTATTATTATTATTATTATTTGCCGTGGCGCTCCGGGGCGACTTAAAGATGATTGATGGTGCCATTTGACAGAGTTGGGTAGTATCCGGATACTTCTGTAACCGGATACAGTATCCGGATACTTTATGTGTATCCGAAAGCTGTATCCGGATACTTTTAAAATTTTGTATCCGGTATCCGTATCCGTGACCAAATTTGTAAGTATCCGGATACCGGATACTTTTTTCGGCATTCGCATACTTTTAAATTATTTACCACAATCGTAACTGATCCAATCCATATTATCACTATTAGAATATATAATCATTATACTTTGAGCTATCCTGTATAATTAGAAATAAAATACGTATTTTTCACAGAATCAACACTGCCGATCGACTCTGTCTATCGACATAGTGGATCAACAAGTCTACAAAACTGCATCTGTCCACACCAGAGTTGACAGAAATGTTTGTCGATCAGTCGAAATTAACATGTCTGACGAAGATGACATTATAGTTGCTTGTGCCGCATATATTATTATCGCGACTAAAAAAAGAAAACTTGCACGAAAAAGAAGATTTTGGGTTCGACGAAGTCTTCAAACTAGAACTAGATTCAACGCTAGTAATTTGATAGAAGATTTAAAAAAAGATGACGTCAACATATTGAGCCTTGAATACAGGTGTAATGGTGGTTTTAGATTTTTTTTTTTTTTTCGAATGGCGGAAAGTGAATTTGAATATTTATTACAAGAAATCAGGCCAAAAATTTGTAAAGAAGACACCAATTATAGACCTGCCATTCCCATACCGGAGCAAGACATTACTGAGTACTTAGAACTCAGTACTAACAGTTTGTCGAATGTCTAACGTCGAAAACAGGTCCACACATTAAAGTCGATAGACTGCTCTTTCATGTTTACCGACAGGCGATGGAAAACAAATCGACATGTCGATCGATTTATTTTGTCGATCGACACCGTCGATTGCCGCGTACACACAAAGTCGACAACGTCGATAGACAGAGTCGATCGACAGTGTTGATTCGGTGAGGACGCACTTTTAGAATTTCGCATAAAATGTGTAAACAAAATACATTTATATAGCTTGAGAAATAAAAATCAAGTAAATAATAGGAGAATAAATTCCTCTTAATAGAAAAAGAGTAGACATTTGGAATTTAAAGATAGTTAAGGTAATTTCAGTATCTATTTTGTTTAAAATACAGTTTTTAAAAAAATGGTACAATTAAAAAAAATATCTCTGAAAATCAGCTTAGATAAAAAAAAATGTAAAAATAAAAGAGAATATAAAATTTGGTGTAAAATGTCTCTCCAAAATTTCATTTAAATCGATTGACAAATAAATATAAATAAAATCAGCGGGGTATTACTTCCATTTAATAAAAATATTATAAGTATAAGGATATGCTGAATGATTATATGTGTTATAATGTACTCATACATGTATGACGTTGTTGCTCATAATGTTACTGATCATGTGTTATTTATGTCGTCATCAACATCAATAAAGTATACAGATCTGACAAGATCAAATATACGAGCCTGCTTTGCCTATATCAGAACGAAACATTCAGCAATCTCTCACTCCTCTTTCTTTCGACTCTACCAAGTACCGCTCGTCAGAGGATCCACAAAAAAATGGATTGTTGAATACATCTGACACTGACGAGAATATCGAAAGGTTGTATAAACATGGCAAGTCGCGCCAACAACGAGCTTATTTCTATAGATTTATATGGACACGACACTGGCTGGTTTTTGGCGCGCTTCAGGCGCGACTCGTTTTATTTATACGCACCTTTATGTTTTATTGTTCATTTTGTTTTAATGTTTTATATTCACAGAATAAAAATAATAAACAATTTATTGAGTAGTTTTTTTCCTGTTTCTGTTATATTATTTTCCATTTTCGATAATTTATTTATGCCTAGTATTGTTTATTGTTACTCATAATCAATCTTATTGCATAATAGCACAATACAAGTGTTCACTCACTTAGGCGCTTGCTGTTTTATATTCCAAAAATTACATTATTAATAATAAACTTGTAAACCTCTCTAAAATAAATTAATATTCTGAGCTCATATAAATTATAACTATTGGTATGAGAACATTATTTTAACTCACTTTAAAAGTATCCGTAAAAGTATCCTTTAAAGTATCCGAAAAAAGTATCCGGATACTTGTATCCGAGTACTTTTTAGGTAAAAGTATCCTAAAAAGTATCCGGATACATCGTAAGTATCCGTATCCGGTACTCGAATACTTTTTTTCTTTATCCAACTTGTATGGGGAGGGGCGGTTATCATTATTTGTCGTGGCGCTCCAGGGCGACTTATATATAAAATTGATGGTGCCATTTGACTTACAGGTGAGGAAAACCCGGAAAACCTCACCCACCATCATCGATTCGGTAATGCATGGCGATTTTTATAATCTGCAAGTCATATCAACAGAAATTGAATTTTTATTAATACGGCACACATCAGATCCTATACCGAACCATGCAATTTAATTAAAAATCCACATGGTCTGGGATAGGATTCGAAGCCCGGCAGTCTCTAACCATAAACTTGCCTATAAATGAAAATAAGCGCGTTAGACTGCTACACCACCGACCTGATATTCTCTATAATTTTTTCCTATAGAAAATTTTCCTAAAATGGTCCGTATTCGAGAAATTTTACAAAATGTAAAAAATTTTAATTTTTAAAAAAATTGTGTTATTTTCTATAATTCTTGTTCCATATATAATTTTTGTAAAATTGACCGTATTCGAGATATTTAAGAAAATGTGTAAATTTTGAAGAAATCTCAAAAATGGATAAAGAGGAAAAACAGCAAATTTTAAACCTAAACTTTATTCTGGCATGCGGTGAATTAATCAGATTTTTGGCAGATTCGGAACATTTGGGAAGGGGAACTTTATAGGGGGTCGTTTTTATATTTTATGGAATATATGTTATTTTGTTTGGAGAAGAAAATTCTTCAAATAAAAGTTACTTCTAATATTATTCTCTATAATTTTTGCCTTATATAAAATTTTCCTAAAATGGTTCGTATTCGAGAAATTTGACAAAATGTGCAAAATTCTGATTTTTAAGAAAATCGTTAAACTAAAAGTTGTTTGCGATATCGATGTTTATAATTTTTGTTTTATACATGATTTCTCTAAAATGGACCGTAATGCAAAAATTGTAAGAAAAGTATAAAATTTTAATTATTCAGTATTTTCGTTGGCAATGAATATATCTCTGTTCCAGAAGAACAATGACGTAACTACAAAATTTGGGTAATTTCAGAAGAACATCGCTACATTCGTTCTGTGTCTGACGTTATCGAGGGTTTGTTAGTGTTCAGTGAAACAACGACGCAATTGTAAAATTCCAGTGCGACAACGACGTAAGTGTACTTTGAGTCATTCTTTATCTAGGGTTTCATTTCAATTTTGTATCCTAATTATACTTTTCGCTGTTATTGAGTATGATAATGGGCTTTATTAACGTCATAACTGTTCTTAATGTCATTGTTTAGGCAAATTAGATAGCGAAGATATGTACTATGTCTTTTTAGCCGGCCATATGTATAGAAAGCTATTGGAATCGTCATTTTTTTCTATTTTCACTCAAAACGAGTTACTTGGGTCAAAAATGTTCTAACTACAAACTTTTGTGATGGTGTCTGTCTGTCTGGGGGTTAATTTTTGAATCATTCGTCACCCTGACGTATGCGAAAACGTATACTTTTACCTAAACTGTATTTTTGACTTACTCGATTCGTTTTCGCATGCGAAATTGACGTCACTTGCGAATAGGCATTTAATAGGTTTTGCAATGACATGACGTTTATTCATCTCGGTAAAGCAGTTTCATACTAGGTTTCTATTGGTAGATCATCGAATTTTGCTGAAATAATCTACAACTCTTCGTTAGGTTGATCTGTTCGCAAAATATTTATCGAAGAGCATTCAAAAATATGCCTTCCTTGTCGCATGCGATAAATGTCATGCGTCAATTGACGCATACTACTTTTAGCGAATGGTTTCAAAAATTAACCCCCTGTCTGTCTGTCTGTCTGCCTACCTGCCTGTCGGTCTGTCTGCCTGAAACACGATATTATCTCAAAAACCGCTAAACCATTTTTAACCAAATTTGGTACAACAATTCTGTGGCACCCAGAGATATGGCCATTATTTTTTGGAGGTGACGGGGGTTTGTTAAAGGGGTGAAAGGGGGGTTGTATTTTAAAAAAATCATAACTCGAGAAGCTAGATTGGCAATTAAATTCCAACAAAATTTGTCATTGGCTCAAAATTTGTCAAACCTGTAGCTTTTGAGATATATACAGTGACGACGCGTGGGTTTGAATAAATTCATTAAACATTCAAGGGTTCGTTTTTTGACAAAATGATATGTCGATTTTTATTTTTGACTGTGATTTTCTTAATCATAAATTCATGAATACAGGATGACCCAAAAAGAAGTCACGATCATCAACTCATCAACTTCATTTTTCAAACGGAAACAATGTATGGGCGGCTATACGTGCTTTTAGGTGCCCATTTTTTTCTTCTTTTTAGCAATAGATTCTTCGTTTTTAGCTGAAAATGAGTAGAAAAGAATTCAGACGAGTTTGATAGTGTGAATTCTATTATGTATTTTTCAAAACATCAGTACCTATCAAAAACATTGTTTTAATTACAGTTTTCACTAACCTAAAATTTTTAATTTTTTAACTTGTGAAAAGACACTAGAATAAACATTTTTAATAAGAAAATGACAAACTTTAGGTTAATAGAAACCGCAACTAAAACAACGTTGTTGATAATGGTATGTTTCAGTTTCCTACTTACAATGTTTAGTTTGGTATAATGTAATCTACAATCTGGTTTAGCTTAGTCTAGTCCCTAGAAATTATCTAATAAAATGATAACTACCTAAGAAAGCAATTTTTTTCGGTTTCCTTTTTGTCCGAATTTGTTACTTTGATTCATAATTTTAGTGGAACAATGACGCATTTGCTAAAGAAAGTGATGGTGGGGGTACGGCGTAAATTTTAACAAACAAATATTTTGAACTTCATCGTGAGCCATATTGTAACCATTTGATGAACAATTATCATTTTGGTAGTTACGTCATTGTTATTCTGGAACAGCGATATGTATATAAAAAATGTTTCGACTTAGAAGTATGTGGAAAATGTATATATTTAGTTTATCCTCTTAAACATTTACAGAGGTGCTACAATAGGTTGTACAGAATAACCCGAAAAAGCCTGTAATAACTAGATAAGAAAGTGGAGATATATACAATGCTTTAATTATAGCAATTATCAATAGAGATGCTATTCGTAGATATCAAGGAAACTTTCTTTTAGTCATAAACATTTATTAAAAAGTTTGAAAAGAAAAACAATTAGCAACATCTTTCATGATTATATTGAACAAAAGAGGGCCCAAGTGCGAACATTATGGTACCCTTTAAATTATAAGTTGTAAGATATCGATGGGAAGAATTTGTGTCAAAACAGAAGTTAATATTGGAGAATCTTCAGTGGATAAACGATTGAGAATCATTTGACGTTATATTCTAAATTACGGCTTTTGAATCAACTGTAGGTATAGGACCCCTTTCAAATATAAATATCAAAGGAAGGCAAATATTTGTCGACGTCACCGTAAAAATGTACCCATTCATTGATTGCTCGTTTTAATTAAATCGGGGGTGTTTACATTACTCACCCCTACCTCAGGAATCGCTCGCTGATTCCATTAAATATCCGTTTGACCCGAGTAAAAATTTATTAATTAACTATGGTAAATAACTAACTACTTCGCCTATTTATATGGTAATAAATCTACAATATATTATAATGGTACATAATCCGAGAAAAACTAAATTCATGGCCTGTGTAACCTACGATAGCCTACGATAACCTACGATATGAGCAAATTAAAAATCTCACATAACCTTAAAAAACCCATGTAAAATGTAAGGATATAAAAGGCTTTTAAGGTATAAAATTAGATTAAATAGATATTTCCAAATAAGATTATTCAATGCTTAATGAAATTAATACGGAAAAAGTAAATTAAATGACAATAAATAATAATTCACCAAATTGGAGTGAGAAAATGATTAATATAAGACCGATCAACATAAAATTTGTATTAAAATGATCAGAAAAAGAAGGTTCATAATCTTATAAACTCAAATCAGTCCGATATAATATAAAATAATTTGATGAATTGGGTAATAAATTTAAAATTAATCGAAAATTGCATCTAATTAGCCATGAAATTGCGTTTTTATAAAACCAATTTTGCCGGTAAAACGAGACTTGGGAGTGTAATCGCTTGCCAATGAAACAAGTAGTCTAAAAATTTAAAAACAAATGAAGAGAGACCCAAAAAGTTAACTTGATGAAGAGTATTTACCTGAAGTCCTGAGATAAAATGAGTAGGTGAAAAGTCAGATGCAAGTTTGGAATTTATCCTGAGCCCAATCCAGCTAATCCATGAATTCCAGTATCCACAAACTATATGTGTTCCACACCCCACATCCCAACAAAGACTGGATTGAAGTGAATCCTGATTGTATGCTCCACAGTGATAACAGGTACCAAACACTACATAAATAAATATGAACTAATAAACACGAAACTCGATACTGAATGTTAAGTTCCATGATAATAGTGATTTATATAGAATAGGACACTTAAACCAGAATTCACAAAATCCAAGACCGCTACTCGTTGAATTTGTACATTATAAACTATTGCAAAGTATCCTAGAAAACCAGGCGTATCTAAATTCTTCAGGAATTTCCATATCGAGAGACTACATCCCAGAAGATTATTAAGCTCGTAAATTATTACATAAATATCTAAAACTAGGAGGCACACATAAAGAAGAACCAACTGTTTGTAAACAACAAACAATTCACGGCAAAAGGACTAGGAAATCTTACCGAGGATGTATTTATTACAGTACTAATTTCACATTTTCTAATTATATTATCTTTTCAATGTTCAAGTTTTCTTTTTTTGTGATTATCTTTTAAAAATATTGTGCAGTTTGTCTATACCTTACTCATTTCTAAAATTATATTAGGTACCTATCAAATAATCCGTAGTTCTTAGTTTTAATATTTTAAGGTACAGTGACAAATTTATATGGATCCATACATTCGAGATTTTAGCATTAAAAAATTGGAAACATTTCATTTTAATAACGGAAAAGAATGTAGAGAAGTTTTACAAATAAATGATCCATATAAAAATTTTAAAATAATTCATAACAACATCTGTAGCATAAAGCATAAATGTTTCTTTCGACTGTATCGTCTTTTCGGAAACGTGGTTAATTCCTGATATTACTATTTTTAATATTCCAGGATATATTACTATTTACAATGAGGGTAACCTAAATCAGAATGATGGTGTTGTCCTATTTGTCAAATCTAATGTGTATCATTCTCACAAAACAATAAGATTTAACAATAGCTTCCTTTTGCAAGTGAAACTTAATTTTGAGAATACCGTTATTATTATTGATGCTGTTTACAAATCACCAATTATTGTTGTAAATAATTTTATAGAAGAGTTAAACATTTTTCTTAACCAAGAAAATAATACTTATGATTATAATTTATTTATAGGTGATATGAACATAGACAAATTAAGTAATACAGAAGACACACAAAGCTATCTTGACACAATGAGTGAATTTGGTTATTTATCTACAATTAATATACCAACAAGGGTTCAAAGGAATTCAAAAACATGTCTGGATCATATTTTTATTAAATCTAATAAACAAAATTATGAAAACATATTACCATTAATTATAGAAACAAATATTATAGATCATTTTAGAACTGTAGCACAGATTATACTTCCAAACCGTAGTTTCAAACAAAATAACACTTCCACTAATTTAATAAAAATAATCAATGAAAAAAAAAACTAAAAAATGAAATACAGAACATCGATTGGAATTCCTTATTCGACTGTAATGACGTAGAATCTGAAACAAACAAATTTATTGACACACTGAAAAAATGTGTTCAAATATCTACAACATATAAAAAAATTAAAAGCAAAAATAAGATGCGCAAACCTTGGATATCGAATACTCTAATCAATTCCATTAATAAAAAAAATAAATTGTTTATCCAACTCAAAAAAAAATCCATCCGATGAAATTTTGAAACAAAATTACCAACAACACAAAAAAACATTAAATAAATTAATAAAAAAATCAAAAATTGATTATTACCGTAATCAAATCAAAAACGACAGAAATTCAAAAACATTGTGGAACACTATAAATGAATTTTTAACAGAACCTGAACGTACACCAATAAATATAATAAGCAATGATAAACATGAATTAATTGCTAATCCTATTAAAATAGCAGAATTGTTTAATGAATATTTTATAACAGTAGGTAAGAAATTGGCAGACAAAGTAAATAGAAATCCAAACTACATTGAGACGAAGAAATCATGCACACATTCAATATTTATATATCCCACCGATGAAAAAGAAGTTAAGCAGATCATAATGCAATTAAAAAATAATAAATCTCCGGGCTGGGATGGTATAAAAGCGGAAGTATTGAAGGGAATTAGTGATCACATTACAAAACCAATAACATATTTAATTAATTTATCACTAGAGAAAGGCCATTTTCCATCAGCCTTTAAACTTGCCACAGTAACCCCAATTTTTAAACAAGGAGAAAGAACAGTTACGGCTAATTACAGACCGATTTCAATAATTTCCTGCCTGGCCAAAGTATTCGAAAAAATTATAGAGAAGAGGTTAAACAAATTCTTGGAAAAAAACCAGTTGTTATCTGACTCGCTATACGGTTTTAGACAAAATAGATCTACACAAGATGCTATAAAGGTACTTACTAGAAAAATCTATAATAGTCTTGATAAGTCCATGCCATCAATTGGCGTCTTTATAGATTTGGCAAAGACATTCGATACTATAGATCATTCAATTTTACTAAATATTCTAGAAAACATGGGTATAAGAGGTACTGCACATAAACTTTTTAAAAGTTATCTGACTGATCGAAGTCAAAAAGTAAAAATAGGAAATAGTTTAAGTGGCGCAAAAATCATTACTTGTGGGGTGCCCCAAGGGACGGTGTTGGGACCTATACTTTTTAATATTTATTTAAATAACCTTTTCCTTCTCAACATAAACTGTGATATTATGAGTTTTGCGGATGATACGGTGTTGTTTTGTGAAGATAACAAGAAAAAAATTAAAATGTGGTTTGATTTCAGACTTCTCTCAGTTAATTTAAAAAAACGACCTATTTGCCATTTAGTTCCTACAGCAACGCCCTACCTAGTTACAACCTCGAAATTGGAAATAAAATTGTAGTTTCACCTGCAAGTAAAATTAAATATCTTGGCATAATAATAGACAATAATTTAAGATGGGACCAACATATAGAATACCTTCATAAAAAACTACGCTGTATACTATTTAAATTTAAACAAATATGCGGCATATTAGATTTTAAACAAAAAATAGTTATATATAAAAATTTAGTTGAATCTCACCTTAGTTATGGAATAATAGCTTGGGGTGGCGTATCTAAAACTTACCTATCAGCTCTCGAAGTTTAACGAAAGCGATTTCTAAGAACAATCCTTAACGCTGGTTACGACTGCCCTAGCAACGTCTTATACCGTAATAGTAGCATATTTGACATTAGACAATTATATTTTATAAACACTGCAATGATTACATATAAATATAAAACAGAATTGCAAACTCTATGTCATAAATATGCTACTCGAAATAAAGGCGCGTACATTACCCCTTACATGCAAAAGGCAATCGGACAAAGACATTATTTATATTTAGGTCCAAAAATTTATAACTTGTTACCTCCCGATAATAAGGTGGAAACCAGGCTATTTGTATTTAAACAAAAAATAAAATATTATGTTCTTAATATGCCACGGGATGTTGTTCATGATATTATTGAACAATAAAAATGTAAAAAAAATATATATATATATTATGTCTAAATAATTTTTTTTGTCTTAAAAATATTTTTGTACAATTTATTTTACTATATTTATTTGTGAATGACCACTCACAAGTAGGCTTGACCTGCTTCGTGGTTTTTGTTTCTTGTTTATTTGTGCTTTGTATTTTTTAATATGTATCTTTTATATTTTCAAATAAACATTATTATTATTATTATTATTATTATTATTATTATTATTATTATTATTATTATTATTATTATTATTATTATTATTATTATTACCTATATACTTGTAAAATTTCTTTATTTTATTATCTTTAATAAGTAAACCTGACAGCTGCAAATTCGAGATGTCAATTACACTCCTGTAAGTACAATAGATATTAATGATGTGGATTAATTAAATGCAATTATGAGCTAACATGAAAATAAAAAAAAGTTTAATTTTAGTTTATTTCATCAAAACATTAGAAGTATTAGTAAAAATTTAGACGAATTATTATACATTTATACCAAATTTCCTTCAACATAGATTGAGGTATATAAAGTTAGCACAACGATCTTAGCACAATCAATCAGAACCTTATCTATAATTATTTGCGAATTATGTGCAATTTTTGTGCGCTATTCACGATTTTTGTGCATTTATATTTTTTTGTAATTAAATATTGTGCTAGCTTAACGTTAAGTAAGCACAACTTTTTATTATTTATCAAGTAATTTTAATTTGAAAAACACCATAATTTTGTGCGTTTTTTGTGCAAATTATGTGCGGAATCAAAAATAAATTTGGTCAAATATAGGAATTTTCATGTTCTTTGTAATTGTTAGGATCATAAGATGGTATTTATAATGTTGCATATAAAATAACACATTATAATATCATTATAAATACTAAATATCATTATAATATACTTGAAAACCAGTTTTAAACGTCACTTGCACAGATTGCGATAAAAGTATATTTGACGAACCAGAAGTTTTTTGAGAGTTAGTTTTGGAGAACACTTTTAAAATGGGGGTGATATATTTTTTTAATTTTTTGGATGCAATTGAAAGTATAGATTAAATTAAATGTTACAATATGTTAAACATTAGATACATAAGATCATAAATATCAAACTACCATTTGCAGTATATCAAGTAACACATTGCAGCTTAGAAATAAAAAAAGAAGTTGATATAAAAATATCCATTATGTTTTTTTGAGCTCGTAATACGCTGTGAACACAATGTAACCGAATATAATGCCGCTTCCTTTGTCTAATTGCAATTTCGATTGTTTCTTTTATCAGAAGGTAAAAAAAAAAACAATATAAAAGTTCACCATTTACATATGGATAATCATTTTTCAAACGTTGCTACAGTTAAATTGAAAAAAGCGAGCTCTATTCAGAGATAGTCGGTAGAAATTGTAAAGACAGAGCCATCCATCATTTGTCTAATATTCCAACACACAGAAGATTGAATGTATCACATATTGAATATGCGGGCATAAGCTGTACATGTACAGGACCGTCTTTAACAGGATCGTATTTAAATAGTTTACGTCCGATCAGAATTTAAACGTGTTACTTATTTTAGTTGATAAATTCTTTATTATTTAATCTTATCTAAATAATAAAATTTCCTATAAAGAAAACAAATCTAGGACTGATGGTATTTAGTAGAGTATTCTCTCTCTTTCTCTCCCAAATGGTTTGGGTTATCTACAATACTGAAATATTAAAATAAAATTTACCTTCTAAACTCCTGTATTTGTATTGTTACTCGTCTTTGTGTCATTGTCATTCAATCCACTGGATTTACAAGATGTGGTTCTAAGTGCAGAAGACTTCAATTAGAACATGTTAGACAAATAAAAGTATTTGAGTAATTTTTTTTCAATAACCATTTTTTGAAGAGAGCATAGACTTCTATTTTTAACTTTTCATTTCTTGGGAAAGGATTTAGCAAGTTATTAAGAAATAAAATATATTTAATTACTGTTTGAAACCTGGTAATTAAGACAGAAATGGTCCTTTTCACAAGGAAAAGGATGAAAATGGAATTAAAACCTCCAGAACTCCTAAATACAAAACTAAACTTTGCGACAGAGGTGAAGTACCTAGGTCTCACCTTTGACAGCTAGTTAACATGGAACTCGCATTTAGAAAACAGAGTTAAAAGAGCATACATCGCTTATGAACAATGCCGCCGTACTGTGGGACGCATCTGGGGTTTCTCCCCCAGAGTCGTCGCAGGGACTTACACGGCTATCATAAGACCTATGCTAACATGCGGTGCAGTTGTTTGCGTACCGAAAACCCAAAAATTTACAGCTATCCGTAAACTAGAACAAATTCAAAGAACAGCATGTCTCAACATAACAGGAGCCATGAAAACAATACCGACTAGAGCGATGGAAGTTATTCTTAGTCTCACTCCCCTTGATATTTACATCACAGGCATTCTGACTGGTCATTGCCAAGTACGGAATCATCTCCATATCATGGGGCTGTCAGAATCCGCACTCTGCAAAGATTGCTAACAAGAAAATGAGAGCATATCCTTTACGATTGCCCGACGCTCTCATTTATTAGATTTGTGTTCAGCGAGTATCAGCTAACACCGGCCGATATAAGAGAAGCACCTCTTGGCGACGTTGTCAACTACATTAAATCTGTGGGCTGGCTGACGAGCTAGGAGGTGCCTCTCTACTTAGGAGGATGCACAATGCGCCTAATGTTAAGTGCCGTGGTAAATATAAATAACGGCACCCAATATAACAGAAAAGTAGAAGAAAGAAAAAATTTTGGCTTCATAGTTGATACAATACATATGACAGTTGGCGCCTTCCAACAAGTCTATCAATCAGAATTATCGTGATATAACAATCTTTATCATAAAGGATTTACGGGTACATTTCCACCAAAACCAACTCAATTTTTAAGTAGCTATAAATCTTAAAAAAAAATATCACAATCCTTTTGACATAAAAATAATTTAATTCGACATGCCATGCCATGTGTATTTTTTAAACTCTGCATGCAAATATTCTAAACATCCGGTAAATAATATCCAGTGGTAAGTGGAGCAAAAGAAATTGGAATAAAAACAGCATAACAGCCACCCACATAAAGTTGATTAAGCTGGACAAAATTCAAAGAACTCACGAATTAGATATTCAATCCAGGTGACCTTTTGTGTTACCTTAATTTATTTAATTTAAAAATGAGACCTGTTCGGGTAGTTTGTATTCTTTTAGTGCCGAATTTATGGTAGGGGAAGCAAAATCGATACTAGCACTGGCTGCGGATAATTTGTGCATTTTAGGGCGATATTTTGTAATTTTGACATATCAAATACACGTATACATTTTACTTTTATTTTGAAAAAGTAGATAAAAACAATACAATAAGCAACCGGAGTAGCTGTGTTGAAAATTGTAAAAATACAACCAAAAAAACCGTGTTAATTATAAAAAATTTCAGTAGCAAAGTGGAAATTAAATCAAAAAAATAAATGGATAGGTGTACAATAAGAAGAAAAATAACCTTTATTTTTGTAATAATAACAGGAATACTGGAAATAGTAGACATCAGAAACTTGAAAGGTTTTAAATAAACAATAAGTTATCATTTTACGATGTTTAGCAAGAACTAGATTTCTGCCTATGATTATTGTATGTGGCTTAAATGCAATTTTATGACTTACTGATAGGAAACCAGTTTTAATAATTTATTCTACGTTTTCTTTCGAACAAAAATGAAAATATAAATAACAATCCTTCTGTTTATACATTTTAACTTCACGCTATTATTTAATGGTATTTTATTATTTTGACAGAATAGGTTAATTCTTCAAAGACAACTTATTAGGCTTAGGCAACTTCTCATACATTTTTCCGTAAATACTGTTGCCTGCCTATATTTTATTATTGATTTTTATTAATTATACCTAATTTTTGTTAGTTTTAGCGATACAAATATATAATAATAAAAAATGTTTTACTTGTTTTACAAATCCATATACATTTATTAAAACTAACATATACTTTTTAATTACGAATTCTTTTAAAAATTGTATTGTCAGTATACGCAAAAATAGTCCATTAGTACATAAATGAATTGGTGCTGCTGTCACGCACGAAGTGAATACTTATAATAGAGAATTAAAATTATCTACATTGTCTTCTTTATCTCCAAATAGCCAATCCAGTAACACAATATAAAAGTATAATTTTTTGACATTGGTCATTCTTATTGAACTCACAGAATTTTAATGGGCATACATTCAATGGGTATACATTATGCATACAAGCTTGCCAAAATAACACAACTTCACTTTACAAGTAAAAAAAATGCTTGCAAAACTTTCATTTTTGGTTTTGCTGTCAGTCGTATCATCTAGTTTAAGTACATACAGAATAATCCACATAAAATGTTTCTAAAGTAGGCCATCACAAACAAAGGCAAATACGAGTCATGTCTGGGATAACTACGCACCGTTCTAAATTAAATCCAAACAAAAAAATTCACACATTTTGCAACACGCGCATTTATCCTAGGCGTATTAAAAATATCGGACACAACCCTAATGACTTTTGATGTGATTACTCCTACATAGACATAATCAATCAGTAATTTGATTTTATAAAGATTACACACCAGTCACCAGTGGAAAATTTACAAATTTACATTGGGGAGAGGCTCAAATAAGTAAAGCGGTACGCTGGCGAACATTTTTTTGAGTATTAAGTAATTTTATTATTAATTTCACATATTTTGTCATTTTTACAAATAATATTAACAAAGTGACTGTTCTGAGGATATTCGTATTCGTAGGCGAATCATTTTTGGGGTAATATACGTGTTACGGTTCAAAATCCATATGAGTGTACTGGGATGCTTTTGCCACAAAAATAATATATACTATTGACATTTAACTTTTAATTTACTTTAATTTATTATTTAAGTATAATAGGAATAAAATCTATTAAAAGATCACTCCGTATACTCCGTTTTGGGTAGAAGTTTAATAGGAGATCCATTTCTCATGTTCTGTGAGTTAACTAGAAGGAAAAGATACCTTTTATAAGTCCATTATCAAATTGGAAATTGTAGAAGTTTAACCTTTTATCAAGTATTTCTTTCTTGTTTTGAAGATTTGTTCTGGTCCTCTGTAGATATATTTTCCATTGTTTTCTTAATTAGTTTGTAGTTAAGTTCTAGGAGCCTAAAAGGGACAAAGAAACATTTTGAATTCTATAAATGGTTTCAGGGTTCATTTTCTTTGTTTATTTACATTAATTATGACATTATGTCATTCATATTTATTCAGGTAATTGTCTAATTCATTACAAATAATTAAACCCCCAAATAATCTGGGTAATTTTGGAATTAGGTAGGTGATTGTGAGAAATTGGCTAATGCTATTTTAAATTACCTGTCATATTTTATTATCATTTCCTGTAGAAGTCATTAATTTTGTTGGTGCATATCCTGCCTCCATTTTTCATTCTTCTAGTATCCCTTCATGGAACATGTGTTTTTGAAGATCTTTTCATAAGGTACTAGAAATGAAAAGACATGGAAAATTTATTTAGTATTGCTATTTGTTGGTGTACTTAATCTCGCAAGAGGATTTTATTTTCAATTAAACAAAAAACTTACTTCCAAAAAAAGGCCACATTTCAACTCAGGTACAGTAATTTCTCAATTATCACTTATTTGTCCTTCCTTTATATAAGATTGTATATATAAAGTAGTATTTTGTATTTTAGGCCTTTTTCTTTTCTGGCTATCGTAGTCATAGATAGTTTCATTTCATTTTTCTTGTTCGATTAATTTACATTGGAACAGTTACGTGTAATTCCGGACATCACATTAATTTGAGGTAGTCTCAAGGACAGCTGTATTTGAGAACCTTACTGCTGAATAATAGTAAACTATTGAGACACCATTTTCATCCCTTACTCACTGGAGTTACCTACAAACGAAGAAAAGGACGATATTTTAATTGGAGGTTAAGTGGACCTATTCATACCTTTGAATCCAATAGGCTATTTTGTCAAGAGGTCTTCGAATTCAACCCTCGCCTATGTAAGATAGTGTCAATCTCCAAGGTAGGAATTTTACTGATTATACTAGCTCAAGTCTATCAGATAGAAGGTGTTATCACACAAAATATCTCCACCCTAATTGTTTGGGAATATTCTGAAAATTGTATGTATTAATAACCTGTTTAACCTTTTAGTTTTTATATATATATATATATATATATATATATATATATATATATATATATATATATATTAAAATCATTTATTTTGTAAGCCACCCAGAATATATATCTATTTTAAACGGTACGTAAGCTGTATATTAAATTCACTTACCTATACAACCCAAATTATAGCTAGATATTGAATAAAACCTCAAGATTGTCCTTTAATATCTAATAAACACGTTTTAATTATATACCATAACCCTTAAAATTCTTCTTTTCCATTTGCGGTATCCATCACATAAATTTACCCAGGTAAATAATCAATTGTATCTCGGTATAATCGCCAAACGGCCTAAACTCTAAACCAAATCAGTCATTCAGCCAATTTTGAGAAGAAAAGGAAAAATTACCTACGACCCTCTCTTTAACTGAGCAGTAAGAATTAATTCCCCATAATATATTGTTTTGCTCTGTAGGTCATAGCATACGTTTTAGAAAGGTGACCCAGCAGACTGTGGAATCTATTGAGGTATAGCTTTGCTGGACGTTACATATAAGGTACTACATTAATAAAAAGAAGAATAGAAGTAGAAAGAGAATACCAGTGTGGATTTAGAAAAGGCAGGTCAACGGCTGACCAAATCTTTATTTTAAAACAGTTACTCACTTGTTGCTATGAATACGAAATACCGACCCATATTATGTTTATTGACTTTAAAAGCGCATATGATACAGTAAATCGACGAAAATTTGTATATGCTTTAAAAGAACCTAAAAATACCTTTTAAACTTGTAAAACTGACGAACATAATCCTGGAAAGTACAAGGCGTGCAATAAGAGTAGGAGGTGAGGAAACCGAAGAATTTGAAGTCCAAAACAGTCTTAGGCAGTGAAACCCATTATCCACCCTTCTTTTTAACTTAATCCTTAAACTAGTCATCAGAAAAAGCGGAATAAACAGATATGAAACACTGATCAACAGATCCCACCAAGCATTAGCATACGCAGATGATGTACTGTTAGCGAGAAGCCAAAAAGAACTTAAAAACATAACAGAACAGTTATTAGACACGGCAGGAAAAATGAAGCTAAGAATAAATGAAAAGCAACTCAAAAAAACATTTAATAAAAAATCCTTAAAAGCTAAAATTACAAACTAAAGCCAAAGGAAAAATAACAATAGACGAAACATACAGTCATATGTACCTCGGTGTTCTCATTATAAATAGATGTGAAGAACAAGCAAAGAGCAATAGATGCGCAGGAGCTTTACAATGCTATACGGCAGTGAGACATGGACACTAAATAAGAAAGAACAGACCAAGATTGAAATATGGGAACGAAAGATACTAAAAAGAATATATGGGGGCAAACAGACAGAAGAAGGATGGGAAAGACGAACAAACAAAGAAATCTACGAAATATTTAACGAACCCAACATATACGAAATAATACAGTCAAAAAGGTTACAGTGGTTGGGGGCACTTAGAAAGGATGAAGGACTCAAGGACAGTAAAAAGAGTAGCTTAGACAACACCGGAAGGGGAAAAAAGAGAGGAAGGTCTAGAAGGAAATGGAGGTAATCGATCATAGAAGATAAGTCATCAACTGGAAAGAAAATGCCAAGAACAGGAAGGAATGGAAGAAACTAACCAGGCCATAGACTTAAACGGTCTGTTTAGAGCCTTATAGATAAATAAAAATACGTTTCAGTGTGTCATATCTGCAAGTAAAATAACTGAAAAGAATTTTGGCTAGGCTTTCACGAGCGCCCAGCCCCTTGAGTCCTGGAGCCCCCCCCCCCCCCACCACCTCTCCGTAAGTACACTGGCCAGTAACGGCAATCTTTATAAAATACCTAATATTATTTCCTTCCACATTTCTATTTCTTATCGTCATCTCTGACTAGTTTGCTAATGAACTTTTACTATTTTTTTTTCTGAACTATTTGAGTTTGATAAGCTTTTCATACTCTTCTTGCGACTTTTATAAGCACGAAAACGTTTGGCGTTTAAAATGCGCATTTCGGGTATTTTTTCATCTTCTAATTCAGAAGATTATTTTTTTTAAACGAGGCATTTGCGGTTAATATAGGACGGACTGTTTAGTTTTCTTTTCTAAAATAGTAACATTTCGTTTTTAAACGGTAAAACTATTTTTCTTTAATGTTCTCTTATATAGTAATAAACAGCCTTTGCTTTCAAAGTTCATTCTCATCATAATTGCGTGAAATATTAAATTTTCTTTTCTCTATTATAATTAGTTGCCTATTTTGAATATTTTCCATAACTCTAAAATTAAGACAATATAACTAAATAGTTACCTAAAATATAATAATTTATAATCCTACTTCTTACCTGTTTTATACATACATTGAAAATAAAATCCTCTTTCAAGATTAGGTATACCAACAAATGGCAATACTAAATAAATTTTCAATCAGTCCTTTTCGTTTCTAGCACCTTATATCCTTATTAAAGATCTTCAAAACACAGGTTCCATGAAGGGGTACAATCAAATGGCTAAGGCATCGTGGCATTCTGCGGATACGGTTATTAATAAAATGATCAAACATATTGTCCCACTCTTCTTGTACAGCTACAAAGTCCTGGAGGGTTAAAAGGGGGTTTTCTTGAGTGAATATTGCTCTGCCAAGATAATACCATATATGTTCAATGAGGTTCATGTCTAGTGAGTTTGGCGACCAGTTAATTATTTGGATATTTTCTTCCTGCTGCATGTTTTGTACCCTTAGCGTGCGACGCGGTCTTGAAAAATAAAATTCGTTTCGCAAAGGCTGAATGATTAATTGAATAATCTTTTCAACGTATATGATACCTGTCATAGTTCTCTCAAAATAAGTGGAGTGCAGTGACCAAACATTACACCCTCCAAAACAGCACTGACCCGCCTTGATAGGGAATAACACCTCTTGCCAAAGTTCATCGTCCCTGTCTGCCTGGACCCCTCCAGGCCCTTTCCAGCCGAAAAAGGACGTATCGCCATTGTGGTAAAAGACCAGTTCCTGATATGCACTTGAGCCTACTGGCGACGTGCAGCTCTATATGGGGTAAGAGCCTAGACATTCTTGATCATTGAGCCTTTAGATTTGAGAAATGCAATCTTTTTCTTATGGTACTTCTTGAAGCTACCCTCCGGTACTTTCGCAAAAAAGGACTTCGAAGGGCTGCTACCATTATACTTCGGTTCCTTCAGGTAAAATTGGCCATATACTGATCTTTCCTCTCTGATGTCACTCTGGTTCGGCCAGTCACCGTCCTTCTCACAACACTGCCCGTTTCATGGAAAAAGGCCACTATGCGCCTTACCGAAGTCCGTAAAATATTCAGATGACCCGCAATCTGGTAATTCGACAAATCCTCTTGATGTAAGGCCACTATTGCCCGGACAAACTGAGAAATCGGATGACCTGGCTTTTTATGACAAATTTACTTGATACTTAATACTCGATGCCAACTTAGAACTGATTTCTTTTCAAATGGTGCATATTTTTGGACGAAAACAATTTTTTGCTTTTAACCTGTTGTGATTATGTATGATAAGATAATGAAGAATGTGTACACAAAATATAGTTACCTTACATTGACCGCGGGAAAAGTTACCAGGAGGGCCAAGACTTTTGGAGATGTGTGTAATAAACTTTTATCGTCATTTTGTTTATATTACGATTTCTTCACCGCCTAGATCGACCTCGCGCCGACGACGTCTCAATACCATGTCGCTCAAAATCTGTCTTTCTTAATCTTTTAAAATTCGTCTGCCATATAAATGCACCCAGTAGTATTTTTAATATTTCTGTGCTTATGGACGGTTATATTAAATTTGTTTGACAATAAATTATTTTGATACAAATCCTCAAAAGACATTTTGCAGAAAACTCATTTCGTCCGCGTGAGTGCTAGTTTATGCTCACCGTGTACCACAGAAAAGCGCATTCCTATTAAATGAATGAAACACATTTCCTTACAAATGTGTCTCATATTTTAAAGCTTCGGACTAAGAATGTGTCCCAGGGTTATTGGAACCGGGAATGTACGGTTATACAGACAGACACAATTCGGGTTTTGTGGCCTTAAGGCCTTATTTAAAAAATGAAGGTGTCAGAACAATATTGAGACTCCATTTTGACTTGACAAAATGATTCACCCATCATACACATTCCCCGGTATTCATAATGTGGTGGAGAAAGTAATTTGTTCGACATATTGGTAGAATTCTTTCTTATTTTAGATGAATGATTTGGTTTAGGTTATTTTTTTTATGGTTACTAGAAATTTCCTACAAAGTTTTACTTTGAAATGTAGTACTTAAAAAGTTATGACTATTGAAAAGTGTTGTTCTATATTAATACCATCTCAAATATAGAACTGAAAAGAACTAAAATGGAAACATAAATTATTAGATGTATAATTGAAACATTTCAGAAATGGAATATTCCACAGAGATTAAAATACAGGGTGTTAAAAAAGTTTGAATAAAAATTAGTTAGTCATGCATGATGCTTTTACCGGTGGGATCTCGAAAAAAATTGTGGGTAGGATGTATGTTAATTTCCGATAAAGAATACATTTTCAACTATTTCCTTATAGAGTATTGTGATTGAAATTTGTTTGCCTAATTTTTGTTATCATTACGTAAGTACCTGTTAATTTTAATTGTATTCTCATTTAAATCGATTTTAGCAAATACTATTCAACTGACCATAACACTAAAAACGAAAAATCAGCTAGATAAAGAACTGGAAAGGTTTCTAGTTGAAATCCAGCGAGCTGCATGGAGGAACACACCAAAAGTAAGATTAACAGCTTGAAAAAACTATTTTGTCAAGATAAGAGAACTAGTAGCAGAAAATGGAAAACTAAGAAAGAAATGGCAGATGACAAGATCACCAGAAAATAAAAGTATAATAAATAGGGCAACCCAAAAACTGAGAAGAAAGTCCTAGTAGGGCTAACAGATGATAAAGAAACTGTCCTCCTATCAGAATAGCAGATAACAAATGGGCAAGAGACAATCAATAGAAAACTGATATTTTTGCTGAACACCTACAAAAGACGTTCTAATAAGATGAAAATCAAGACACTCCTAACGAGAAGATCAATATTATGATGGAACAACTCCAAAATAAACAAAAGCGACTTAATCAAGTCCTTAGGCAGCGACGCTAGTTCTGCCTCCACAAGAGGTCAGGAACACGACGCAACTAGGGACAAGAAAAGGCCGCGGTCTCACATCTCTTCCGAGGTAACGCCCCGGAAAGGGAAAAAACCCAGACAGGACCACAAAGTTCTGTCTGGGATAAGCTATAAGGATGCAGCTACGAACCACCTGAAAGTAGCTATAATAGACAAGGATAACCCTTATGGTAAGGTACCTTCAGGTCTTGGACGCAGTGTGGTGAAATCATCAGAGTAACGTGCGACGATGACCTGACGTTGGAACGGCTAAAAACCAAGGTACCAACCTTAAAAACATGGGAAGTAGCAACACTCGCTGTTGTAAGGATGGACGAGCTCCCCAAGCTCACCAAAGCCTCTCTCTGGATCCCAGGGGAAGCGCAAGCTGACCTTGACGAGAAGGAGGTTGTACTCAGGCGACTTGAGGGTCAAAACCCAAACTTACATGTGTCGAAATGGTGCTAGTGTAAAACAGCCCATTGGGGACTTCTTAAATAAGTAATTAGTTCATACAATTTTTAGATTAAAATTGTAGGTTAGTCAATAATCACTAGATACTCTAACAAAAAAAAAATTAAATCGATTTTATTAAAATAAATTTGCTATTTGGTAAATTTAATTGACAAATGCATGGTAAACTAAAGTTTAAAGTGATTTTTGTATTTTCTCTTTTTTCTCGAGAAACATTAAGTTTTTAAATGAAATTACTCATAAAATGATGTTAAAATTTAAAAAGGGTGAGTTACCTCAAACCATCCCTGAATTTTCAAATTAAAGTTAAACGGCCCCCGTAACTCTTTAGGGCTACAACTTGGTATAGAGGTAAATTGCGTTAAATCATCATATTTTGGGGTGCTCAACACGTACCGGTTCTGTGTCGTTATTTACGCGTATGCGTATAATTCTAATCTTAATCTTTCTAAGACGTTCGACATTGTAAATCCGACTAAAAACGTATGAACAAATTGTGTAAATATATATTAATGTAAAACTAATACGCAGTTATCTTAGAACAACATTTGTAGAACCACAAGGCAGTGGCTGCTCATGCTTTAGCACAATGGTACCAGGCTAGTGTATCACGCAGGTGCCCCGCCGGAGACGAAAAATATTTGTTTTCTAAAACCTTCGAGTCTAGTTTATCAATAATTGTGTCCATTTCATCACGATTTTTTTGCAACGCATTTTGTAAGTTTTGTATATCTTGTTTAGCTTTTATAGGGTCGGTGTCAATCGCCTGCAGTTGTAATAATTATTGAACTCAAATAAAAACGGAATATTTGTCGACATATTTTGCGATAGTGGAACGGCCCCCGCTGCCACAAGGCTCCATTTGTTTTTGAAAAATATATCGAGAATGTCATCAGGATGACAAAAAAAAATTCGTGAAAATTTGAGCCCTTAATATTAATTTTAAGAGGTCTATCATCGCTATTTTTGATTTTTAGTCATAATTTGATGTTTTACGTTAGAACTGTCAAAACATTAAAGCAAAAAAATTCCTTTTCACATATTTTTATATAAAATTAAATTCTCTACAAAAAATTTTATGTTTTTCTTCGATTTTAATCGTGAATAACTTTTGAAGAATTAAATTTAAGCAAAAACCTTTTTTGTAGAATATTAAATTTCCTTCAAGAATCCAACGTGTGTTTTTTTAAATATTCATTGATTTATTAGTTACAAAATTTCAAAGTAAAAAAGACAAATCGAAAAAACACATCGATCTATTAAGCTCAATTACTCGGAAACGGCTCGTCTGACGAAAATTTTCAATCAGACATTTTTTGTAGAGAATTCAATTTTATACATATAAAAATAAAAAGGAATTTTTTTACTTTAATTTTTTGACAGCTCTAACGTAAAACATCAAATTAAAAATAGCGATGATAGACCTCTTAAAATTAATATTAAGGGCTCAAATTTTCACGAAATTTTTTTTTGTCATCCTGAATGACATTCTCGATAAAAAAAAATAGTCAATTTTTTTGGCCCAGTCTATTTTTCAGTCTAAATACCATTGCTAAATATTATTAATAAAAAGTAACAGATAAGTAACGAGGTATTGTTATACATTTTTTTGGTCACCCTATATATTTTACTTTTCCGACATTTTCTCCGAAAATAAAATAACGCTTAAACGTTTTTCTTTCGGAAAATTATTGTTTTTCCATTATTTTTTATCTGTTTTTCTAACAGAAATTATCGTATACAAAATAAAAAAAATTGCTTTCTTCCAGAATGTTTCAATTAGTTTCTAGTTTATAATTAAATCAGTTTCGTATTGTTTTGTTTAAGTTTTCTTTTATCGTTTGGCGACGGAGGAAAAAGTTTTAATTTCGAATTAAGTTAAGAAACATTTCTTTTGAACTAAAGAACTTTCGACAGTCTGATAGAATTTTAATTTCGATTCAATTGAATTTTTTTCTCGATCGATCCGTTTGATTTTCCCCTGTAATTATGTGAGTTCCAATCAATTAGTTTTCGTTAATGAACTCGAATTAATTATTTGGACTGATTTGTACTGGCGTTTATTTGTGTTATAATTATTATAGTATTTTCGCTGCAATTTACTAATAGGCATAATCATTATATTGTTTTTTGTCGTAATTTGAATAACATCATTAATGCACCTATATAAAATGTCTGTTAATGCTTGTTGTGATGTTTTTCTAGAAATAATGAAAGACGATAGTCAGAGCGAGAAACTAAAATCGAGAAATACATTCCTATTTAAACGGATTTAAAGGGATTATTCAAGTAGTATGTTGTCCTCTAGGGTTATTGATTAAGTCTGTTTGATTTTGTTTAGTGCTAATTACGAGTTTTAACTTTCAAACTCACTTTTTAAAAACTAATTTTATTTTTGAAAATACTTTTAATAATTTTATAATATAAATACAAAGTAAAATATATATATCAGACTAAAAAATAATATTAATTGGCAATCTATTTATACTAAAAATAAATGCTGACATCGGTGGACATTGACCTGCCGTGGTTGCGTCGCTAAACCTTTGACCATGTGGAATGTGATGAGTCGGCAGGTCAATGTTCTGTAACTTCTCCATCCCCTAGAGAAGTATTGTAAGGGACGAACAGGACTTTCCAGTTTCTTCATCATCGGTTGATATCTGTTGTCTGCGAGAACTTGTTGTTATTGAATTTTCTCTTGGCTCTTGTATATTCCTTAGAGTGGTAGCTGGATTGGGAATGTTCCTTTTAGAAACATCATTTCTGTGGTGGAGCAGTAGGTGTTTAGCTTCGTTGGCTGTGGGATTTTACTTTAGTTTTTTGATACTTGATATTCTTCTTATGCACTGAAGTTGTAGGTGTCTCAACTGTCACAAAGCTGTCGTTCTGGACAATTTTAGGGGCAAATCTAGGAAGGAGTTTGTTTCGTAAGGATCCTCCTTGAGTAGATTTTGGAGTTTGGCTTGTAAGTAAAGGTGTGTGTCTTGTTTCGTTTCTTTTATCTATGTTGGCTTTCTTGTTGTCGTATATATGTTCATTAATTTCTTTGTAAATTTCTTTGGTTTTCCCTCGGTGTTGTTCTACGTAATTGTTTAATAACATTTTGTTGATATCCATGTCGAAAGGGTCTCTCGTGTCTAAATGTCCATTTAATACTTCGATAGGTTTCAACTTCGTTGTCGAATGTATAGAATTATTGTAACCCAGGATGGCGTAGAGCATTTGCTCTTTGATGGGAATGGCCGTTTGAGTACTTCTCTATTCTTAAGTGTTCTACTATTGTGGAATGAAATCGCTCAATGATTCCGTTGGACTGAGGGTTGTCAGGTGTTGTGTAGTGGATTGAAATTTTATGAACATCTACGAAATCTTGCATAACGCCATTTTTGAACTCTGTACCACTATCAGCAACAATCATCTTTGGCAATCCATGGTGTGTGTGACGAAGATTAAAAGTGCACCTACTATGTTGACTGCAGTTGCTCCTTCTAAAAAATAGGCTTAACCATATTTTGAAAATACATCCACAGTTGTTAGGAATTTCTGTCCACTAGCTTGAAAGACGTCAATGTGAACTATCTCCAGACGTTTTATAGGAGTTGGTGTGAGCATGAACTTCGGCTTCGGTGGAGTTCTGTCATATTTATTTTCTTGTACATATATCACAGAAATTGATGATATCTTCTATGTCTTTATTCAGATTTGTCCAAAAATATCGTTTTCTAATTTGTAGTTCGGTCTCGTTTACACCTCTGTGATTTGTTTCTCCCTTGTGGTAATGTTCTATAATGTCTTTTTGTCTTTCTGGATTGTTCACGTCTTCTAATAGTTTGTTACATTTTACTAGATCATAGGAGTTGTGTTTGAACATCTTCCTGATGGTTTCGCTTATATAGATGTATAATTCATCGCTTTCGAATAGGCACGCATATTTTCTTTTTGGCTGTAGAAAATCTTTAAAAAATTTGACTATTTCCACTTGAAGATCGTTCTTTCCCAATTGGACGTGGACTCTTAGTTTATTTGGAAAAATTTATAATATTGCTGGAGGTCTTGCTTCATAATTCACTGTTTTGAAGATAATTTGCTGATTGTAGTAGTTTAAGGGTTTTTCTGAAATTGGGATCCCTAATTCGGGATTTTCTATTGCAGTATGTCTCGTGTTATCATCGTCTTCTTCGGGACCTACGTTTTGTTCTTCCTTTTCTAAGTGAGTATCTGGTGCTTCTTGTAGGATCTCGTCAATAATTTCGTCAATTTTTTGGTTTTCATCGAGATTATTGCACATTGATCATGCATCGTCATCGAGATTTTTAAGGATTTTTTTTTATACTGTGATCTGTGTGTTGGATATCTTTATTGTGTACTTCTATTCTTGACAGAGCGTCTGCGTTAGTGTTTGTTTTTCCTTTTTCATAGACTACCTCGTAATCGTATGCTTCTAGTCGAAGCCTCCATCTGACTAACTTCGAATTTGGCTCTTTCGGTGAAAATAGATATTGGAGAGGTCGATGATCTGACAAGATTTTGAACTTTCTCCCAAATAGGTAAGGTCTGAAGTATTTAGTGGCCCATACTATTGCAAGCATTTCTTTCTCGATCGTGGAATATTTGATTTATGTCTCGTTTAGTGTCCTAGAGGCGTAGGCGATTGGTTTGTCACTTCCAACAAGGCCTTGAGATAGAATGGCTCCAATAGCAAAGTTGCTTGCATCTGTTGTGAGGTTAAAATGCTTTGTGAAATTGTGACTTTTGCAGGTGTTAAAACATTTGAGAAACTCTTGAGTATGTTCGATCTTGGAGTCCTTTTTTAAACATTTGGTCAACGGTTTTGTAATCCTAGCAAAGTCCTTGATAAATTTCCGATGGTATCCAAGGAGGCCTAGGAATAGACGAATCTCTTTGGTTGTTTTTGGAATTGAGTAGTTGACGATAGCCTGAATTTTTGCAGGATTGGGTTTTATCCCGCTTGGAGTGACGACATGTCCTAGGAAATTTAGTTCTTTCTTTAGGAACTCGCATTTGTCTATTTGAATTTTCAGTTTGGTGTCTCGAAGTCGTTGAAATATTTTTGCTAGATTTATCATGTGTTCTTGCAAGGACGTTGAAAATACAATTATGTCATCCATATACACCAGGCATATTTCTCCTTGCAGTCCTCTTAAAACGTTGTCCATGACTCGCTGGAATGTTGCAGGGGCATTTTTGAGACCAAATGGCATTCTTACAAACTCGTAGTGCCCATTTTCTACGTTGAAAGCCGTCTTTGGGATATCCTCCTCTGTCATTTCTATTTGATGGAATCCACTTCTAAGTCCAATGTGGTAAAATATTGGCACCGTCCAAGTTTATCCAGGATATCTGAGATGTTGGGTATAGGGTACCGGTCGTAGATAGTTTTGTCATTCACCTTTCTGTAGTCAACCACGATACGCAATTTTATTTTACCTGAGGCATCGGGTTTTTTGGAGACGATCCATATTGGAGAGGACCATGGGGATTGACTTGGTCTTACAATCCCTTCTTCTAACATGGAGGAAATTTGGTTTCTGACTTCTTCTTTGTGGATGTATGGATATCTGTAGGACTTCGTATAGACTGGTAATTCATCTTTTGTCTTGATATGGTGTTTGAAGTTATTTGCAAATGTAAGGGGAGAGTCTGGTCGGTGAAATATCTCTGAATATATGAATGTGTTCTTCCTCTTCCACGTTTAAGTGATCTGTTCTTATTAGATCGTCGATAATTTGTTTTGAGTTTTGTTGTAGAGATGTTTCCATAGAATATAGGTGGTATTCTTCGACGTTGAATTTACGACAGTTTACGGGTTCCAAAAGGGCTAATTGGATTGGATCAGGTGTGGGATTTAAAATTTCTGACCAGGCTAGTTGGTCATTGGCGGTAGTGAGTGTCTCTTTAATTTCAGGGTTATCGATGTACTGCTTGGGAATAAGGATGTTTCCTTAATCTTCTTCGACAGGTAGTCGACTCGGGTAATTGAATTTGGTTCTAACTGGATTGAGAAAAATTGAGATTTATTTGTTTCGTAATATTGGATGGGTATGATCGAATTTTCGGTGATTAATTTGGATTCTGGAAAATTGAGTCGAGCTTGAAGAAGTTTTAGGTTGTCGAGGCCTATAAGACCATCAAATGTCTTGTGGAATTTAAAAAGGTAAAATTTTAAACTGTTATTTGAAGAGAACTCGGGGAAAGAAGGTATTTCGGCACTGTAATTTTGTGCATAATTTTGGAAAATGGAACTGACGACAAATGGTTCATATTTGATGTAGCTTTGGAAGCATTGGGAGGCTATTTCGGGATTTAGGAAGGATTTGGTTGATACGGTGTCTATAAGGAGTTTAAGAGGGGGTTCAGAAATTACAATGAAAGGGAGTTCTTTTTTATCGGAGAGAGAGTGGAGTTCGATTATGTTTCGGGGTTTACTCTTCGGTCTTCTTGAAAATTTTCCTGTTCTTCAAAGTGGTATCCTTGTTCGCATGCAGGTTGTTCTTCTGTGGAAAAATCTGAGTTGTTGCTAGCATCTTCTTTCAAAGGATTTTCGTCTTATTGTTTGATGTTATAAAGTTCTTCGAACGTAAATTTTGGTTGGGATTGTTGGGGCCTTGGGTTCATTGGTTGACTTTTATTGGTTGCTGTTGTTGATATACTCATAGGTGTTGGTTTGGGTTGTCCCGATGGGCCAGGTCTTGATGACCAAGCGTTTTGTTGCTGCGGTAGTCTAAATGTTGGAGGTCTCAAATCCGTTCTTGGCTGATTAAAAAATGGTTTTTGATAGTTTTGGAATGATGGTCCAAAAGTAGGTTGAGGGTTTGTATATCTCATCATTGGTGTCGCCATAGATTGTGGTTGTTTGAAAACTTGCTGCTGCCATGGTAGTGGTGCTGCTGGGGCAGGTTGAAATTGTGGTGGTTGTGTATAGGCTGGCTGTTGTTGTTGAATATGTTGCCTTGGAGTTTGGACGTTGTGGGTTGGTCTTCCATTGAGGTGTTGTATTGTGATGGTAGCTTTTCTGGACATACCTATTATTTTCTTCTTAAATGTATTGAATGGCTGCAGTTAGGTTGGTTGGCCTAATTGCTCTTATTATAGACCCCATAGGTTCTCGAAGTCCTGCCAAAAAGGTAGTTAAGACTTGTTGGCGAAAGAATTCCTGTTTGCTTCTTTTTATTTCTGGACTCTGGGTATGTACTTCAATGTAGTTTGATATGCAGTTTAGAATACCCATGATTTTCTCGTAAAACTGATTTGGCGATTCATTTGGACCTTGTCGCATGTTTACTAGATCTCTTGTTAGGGTGTTTTGAACATACCTAGCTCAATGGCAGTTTCATGTTAGTATTTTCCACGAAAACTAAATTGTTTCACATATAACTGACGATTTTCTTCAACAAAGCCTTGGAGTTGATCACTGAAGAAAATTTCAATTATTATTTTATCAATAACTGGTAGTAGTTTTATAGGTAAGCAGAAGCAGTCTTCGGAACAAGTTCGAGTTACCACTTAAATATATTTGCAAACAACCTTTTGTAATGAAATTTACCCAAATTAATAATTGCAATACTTCCTTTAACTGCTCTATTAATAGAGATGATACAATTGCCTACTTTAGTTTTATACATCACTCTTCTTCCTTAATCTTACAGACAGAATGGCTTAAATGTTGAGTAACATTAAGAATCGCATAGAAAGTGTAAATAAAACTGGTTCTAAATTGCACCCCTTTCAAATTACTTTCTGCCTTATCTGGAGAAACTCAACACGAATCTCCCCTGGACACATTTAACGGTCTTGGAAATCAATGTTTTAATTCCAAATTAAAATAAATGAACGACTTTTATATCCCCAAGAAAAAAATACTCAGGAACTTTGGGTGCTTCCTGTTTTTCCTAATTTCTTTTTGGCAGTCTTTATTTAATTAAGCTAGTCTGTAATTTAAGCTAATTAAATTTTTATCGGTATTTATTGAAAACATAAGTAACTGGAAATTTAATTTTGGAAAATTAAATATTTGAACACGAATTTTAATAAAAATAAATTTTATAGAATGAAATTAATTACAATAGTTAGTTTTACATTTTTTAATAAAATATTTTTGTGGTCATAGGAATAATATTATACATTCATTTATGTGAAAATAGTATATTACATTACGGGTGTGGAAAGTGACATTTTTCACACGAGTGGGAAATATAGTCGCACGAGGCACAAGCCGAGTGTGACTATCACACGATTGTGAAAAATCACTTTTCACACAAGTGATGTACAATATTTTTTCTATGAACACAAAAAAATTTCATCAAAAAATGTAAAACCAAGTTATTATTATAATAATTAAAATGTATTTAAAAAAATAATCAACAATAATCGTATTTATTCAATTTTCATATTTTCTAAACAAAAAAAAAAAATAAATAAAAAAAACAAAAAAATTTTGGCCCCGTCAGGATTTGAACGCGTTCGATCACCAGGTCTCAAATGGCAAAGTTGATAAGTTTGACACTGTAACCATCTGAGCTAATAGACCTTACGTCAATTAAATGATCTAATCGGTTATGTATTCAACCAGAATAAAAAGCAAACATATCTTAGTTATTTTAAAATTATTTTAATAATAATTGTTAAAGATAAATATCTAAGATCTACAACAATTTCAATAATTTAACAATCATATCGATTTTAGTATTAATATGGACATTACATAGATCAAAATAGAAATGATGTGTTTGACATTTTGTGACAGCTGCTGCAGAAAGTAGCATATTCGTACGTGGGTGGAAAGTAAATTCTTATTCATACGCGTGTGATATAGGGCACTTTTCATAGGACTATATAGTGTGATATATGTCACTTTCCTAAGTGGTCAATAACTAAGATTAATTCCACATTTAATCTAAAACATTTTTAAAACCCAAAAGTAACTTGTCTAAAAATTCAAATAAATGCTATTCTTTTTATGCTATAACATCGAAAATGTCGTATAAAAAATATTTACTTTCCCGCATTAGAAAATGGAAGACATCTTTTTCACACTAGGGTAGGAAAATTCATCTTTATAAAAAAGTGTGTGTGGAAACGCTATCAAAACAACTTATACAATCGTCTAAAAAGATATTTGCAATATAGAAATTAAAATATCTTAATTTTTACTGTCTGATATCCAGTATATTCGGAATATCTAGAAATTTACAGCTTGTTAGTTTCACTTTTGCGATAATTTCCATTAATATCAACCAACTAACTCAAACATCTAAATGAAAGTGCTTTATTGACTCTGAGAAACGTCAATCAATAGTCAATTTCTATGGACCATGGATCTAGCGAACCGTACAAATACAGATACCGACGGCCAGCGTTAAACTTCTACAATCAGATCAAATGTTAGCCCTAATTCGATTTCACTTGTGTACTCTTTGGGGCCCTTTCCCTTTCTAGACAGCGCCATTTTGCCAAATCTTCTTTTAACAACTAAGAGAGTCTCGGCTTTGAGAAAATTGTCATACTTGATTGCAGTTTTCCCTTTCTTGTAACAATATGACATTTTCAAATATCCGGGAATACTTATGTATTTTGTATGAAGCAATTTTCACCTCTTCCGGCGTGTGTATTTTCTGATTTAAGAATGAGTCATCACTGGAACTGGGAAGAATATTTTAAAAATCCAAATCAGGTTTCTTTACACAAAAAATGTTATAAATACAATCTTATAAGATAAAACTATAGTTTAAATTAAATTGGGGCTCATCAAGCTGTTATTAAAGCACTTTAGATATCTGCGTTCAAAATTTTTAAAACTGTAAGACGCCGTATTAAAAGAAAGTGGGACTCTTATGAGTATGTAATGCACAGGTTTTTGGGGAATTTTAAAGACTGTTACCTCCTAATTTCCTGCAGAATGCAGTTCACATTCAGATGCAAATGTTGCCACTAAATTCAACTAACAAATGCTTTTATTAACGTATGAAAATCTACAGGAAATACAAATAGCCTCGACTGTTTGATAAACAGCCCTGACTTCGGTTTCGCTCTGAATGGAGAAAGGCCTTATCCATTTAGTACCAAGATTCAAAATATTCAAATTAAAAATATGGGGCTTCAGATCGATTTGAATGCCAGATCTACATGTTTCCTTGTTCCCAACCTAAAACGCTAAAAAATAAAAACGAAACGACACGAAAACTCTGACTTATACCATTTAATAAATTGTTAAATGCTAGACTCTCCAATATGTATTAAACCCTATTACTATAAACACAGTCACAGTAATCAACCTCAATTAAAAATAAATACAGTAAATTCAGCTATATGTTATTACAGCGTTAAATAAATTATGAACAATGTAATATATAGGTGGTTATGGCATAACAAAATATATAACTACAATCAATAAGATGAATGTCCCTAGGACAAAGTCAAACCAATAAAAAGTATCTTTAATGGGACAGATAATCCCCTACCGCATATTAAGAAAAACTCAATGTAACAGGATCATGAGTAATGGTACCAAGGCGTAAGACGTCATGAGCTATCTGGACAGAGTAACATAAAGAAGTATAAATTAGTATCGTCACGTAATTTCAGTCGTACAATTACCATTACCTAAATATTAAATAAATAAAATCCCATTTACTAAGAAATATATTAACTCGTATAACATACATGACAATTCCCATCCCAAAATATTACTTGTGAAGAAAGAACTTAAATATATACCATAATTATTAAGCCATGAATAGGTATGAACAAAAAATAAATAAAACCTCGTTCGTAGGTATCCTTGGTTAATCGTCCATCGATGGACGTGGCAGCTGTATCGTTGCAGCTCCCAATGTTGAAAAAAAGTTTTCAACTAGAGGTAAATAAATGAGACCTTAGATCACACTCTTCGTGACTGCGGAGGTGGCAGTAGAACCCTCGAAGATGGAATATCAAAATCAGACGGTGAGACCGTTTCACTTGTTAGTGCCAGTCGATGTAACCGGTCACTAAATACCCTAAAAATACAAATTATAACGAGCAAAGTTCAGAATATCGATTCCTTTCCACACTTATAACTATAAAATAAAATTTTTAATATTTAAAACAAACTGGCTTTTTTTTTTGACTTTCCTTCATTAAAAAAAATGAGTAACAGAAAGCTGAACTTAGTGCTTTTTTTGCTCGACCTCGCTGACAAATAAAAACTATAGGAAAAAAACTCACAGCAAATAAATGTAGAGGAAAAGACATACCTCTTGTTTAAATGGGGTTTTCCAAAGAAGGGAAGAACCTGGTTGATCACGTCCTTCGTCTTGGCTGCAGCAACCGACAAACGATGTAAAAAAGTCTTCTAATGCTAAAACATGGCAGCAGATGAAAAATAAATTAAAAATCCAATAGATAGATTTAAGATATTATATATCCCTACACTCGTCGGTAGGATGGAATAAGATAAATTTCCAGGTATCCTTATTAACAATTAATTTTATTTGGAACGTCAAAATCCTAATCTCTGACCAACACGAGACCACGGTTCGTAGACAACACAGTGACCTTATCACGGTTGCTAAGGAAGCAGTGACGTCACGGAATGAAAAAGTGAATTGATAAAAAATAGTCTACTTGGGGTTGTACATTAGTTTTTTTAAAAAAGGTAATATTTTATTAATATTTAGTGGTGTTTATATTTTTATTGTTGGACTATATACCTGTGTTGGAGTTTTTATAAAACCGGTAATTTGATTTTTTGGAAGACAAGCTACAAAACGGCATGGAAAAATCATGTAATGCTTTCTATCAAATTTCAAATGAATTACTTTTTATTTGAATTATAAAGAGAAATATTATTGTGTGAATGGTTTATTTTAAACATGTTGGATTAGGGCACGGCCTCCGAGCTGAACTCGGATCACACTTTGTTTACATCCCAAAATATTTTTAAATTTTGGCAAGCCTGGAGCGAGCACCGAGCCGTAGTGTTGCTGGTTGCTGTTGCGAAGCAATTTTTACTTTTTACATAAAAAAATCTGACAAATATCATAGAAGAAATAAAGGGACTGAGCCTTAACTGAAATTAAAAGCTAATGGTAAAATTTAAGATCAATATTCTGCAAATAACCTTCACTATTATTAAATTAACTGCAGCGTTGTCCACCTTACATTTAAAAGCATTAAACGTACAACAAAGAGAAAGAAACATCAACGGGCTTTACTAAAAGAACCTACATTATTGAAAAAAGGGTTTGTTACAGGACGTTTTTAGTAAAAAGTGGTTACAAATTATTTTATAGAAGAAAACAAGGACCTGTTAAAACATACAATATCCGAAATAACAAATATATTTTTTCAGTTTCTAGTTATTTGATTTATGAACGTATAATTAAAAAAAAAACATAATAAAAACAGAAAATAATATAAATAGAACTGACTATATTCATAATCTATAAATTACAAATTTTAGAACAAACAATTTATTGAACCAAAATAACCATGAAATTTAACATTAAATTGAATTTAACTAGAAATAGGTTACAAATACCAACTAAATACGAGGTCTCATCAAAGTATGTGACGAGGTCTATGCAGCAAATAATCAAAGTATAATACTAGTCACAGAAACTATTGCTAAAATATATCAGTACTAGGAGAAATATCATTTCATGTTGACATAAAAACACTGACAATAATACACGGTATTAATACAATTAATATCTAAACATCATAATAGTCACAAAAAATAGCTCTAAAATATACAAAGTGTGTCGAATAACAAAATTGGTTGCTAAAATTGTTAGGTCAAAATAAAATCGTAACAAGACTCTACAAAACCATTGTACAACGCACATTGGCTGCGTATGAAGCTCAAGGATACAAGATGAGCTTAAAAGTTCGTTTCCTACACTATATATTGACTATTTTTCTGAAAACTGTTGTTACGGTTTAGATTTGCAAAGCCCTGAATTAGCAGTATTTGGCATTGTTCAAAAGACATTCGAAGGGAAAATATAATATTTTATACAATAATTATAGTATTAGTCATCGGCTTTAGTAATAATATTGTTACACAGAACCCTGCAGTAGCCTGCGGCTAAGAAACCTACGAATAGGAGAAGAAGTGGAATGTCACTCATCGCCCTACAGTATGGTGCGGTAGTCATAAGTAAAAGTACGAGTAAAAGAAGATAGAATAGTCCAGAAATGTCTGGAAATGTCATTACTTGTCAAGAAAATTCGACAGTTCGAGAAGGTTAGAGAAGGGTCAAGCAAGCTATATAAGTCAATGATCCTGACGTATTTTTTCAGTTTGATAATAGACGTTATATGTTAATGTTATCAGTTGTATAGTTCTTGTAAAAGTTGAGTTGAAATAAATTGTGATACCAAAAATATTAATAAATATTGAATCAATATACTCACTTAGTTTTTTTTAAATAAGTCCAGCAACTAAATCAGGACCAACTATGTTTTTAGTATTACTCACTAATAGAAATTGGCTAGAAATTTCTAAAAACTTCCTTGTTTATACCTTTTTTATTCATTATCAGCACAATATTAGCTTCTACAATATTTTTTAAAATTTTTTATTTGCCCCATTCTGTTTTGTTTTTCTTTTCCAACTGGTTCTTCTTCTGTCAAACTTGGGTCCCTATTCTACCTCCACCTAGACAGTGAATTATTCAATTCTTGAGTCATCAGCAGAGTTTTACATGTCCTATAATAAGAAATCAATTTTTGATGTACAAAGTTTTGGACTCAACTTGGATTTTGTTAGTAGAGCTCTTGAAGAACACTTGGAAAGTGCTCTCACGAAACTGTTTTCGGATTTAGCCTAACAAAACTGTGTATTAGGAAACATACTTAGTGATTAAGAAAGGAGCTTATAGTGGATACTTTTCCTAGCACAACCAATTATATATGTACTCACTTTTTGGCCACATTTTATCAACGGTAAATGTAACTAATTCTGCATGATGACCATTGCCTTTTATATTCTTTTCATATTTCAGGCCTTTTACTTTACCAGTAAACTCCTACTTTACTTTTACTTCATCATTAAATTTCCCCCTTCGTTAACTTCAACTTTACCCTCAAGTCACCTTCTATTTTCTACATCGTCTGTCTTCAACTATCACTGGATTTCAGTTTCATGCTTCTGCATTACTTTTTCTACCTGGCTTTCACACACCTCAAGAATATTGTGCAAGATACACACAGTAACTACCCGCATAGCCCAATTAACTAGGATTTCCATGCTTGTGGTACGACTACCATAATATCGTGGATAGAATTTACAAGTATACCAAGATTAGTCCATATTTTACTTTTGAGAGCACCTACCTGCACATAGTTGCTTCGCCAGTTTGCTACAAGTCTTGCATGAAGCTTGTATTTTTAGTTAAGCCTTAGGTGCATAAACATTCGTATTTATTCTAGCAAAACTTATTTCGCGTCACCTGTCTGCGTCACCTGTTTATTAATAAAGTTAATATTACCTGTCATTAGTGACACTGCACTTTGCTTTCTCGCTAGAAGAAGCAGTCGACTATTGCGCTCTGGTGCAAACGTAACTTTCAGTAGACATGATTCAAATTAATTGCCCTCGTTTTGTACCAGTGTAAAATAGCTACATGTTCAAGTGCCGCTTATTTCTATAAAAATTGTTTATATATCTTTAGAAACATCTTTGTTGTAAACCAAAAGTATACCTTGGACCCGTTAATATTTATTTTTGTAAATACTTTTTAAGCATATTAAATGTAATACCAATCACCAGCAACTTGGGTTGTATTAAAAACCAATAAATTTTATTTAAGTGTTTTATTTCTTCTGTCATCTTTACTCAGCCACTCTTGGCTGAAAACCAGGTATATTCTAGCTGAAATTAACCCCTTCTTGTGTAACCTATACCCTTCTTTATTACTTTAAATGTGAAAAATCAAAGTGTTATTTAAATTAATTAAAGAATTATGCGAACGGCAACTACATGGGTTCGGAGAGCTGTGGGTCGTAGGTATTCTGACAATTTAGGCACACTTACCATATAAGGTCTTTAAATCCTAACACTATTATTGATCCATATGTTCCAGAATGTAATTGACTCAATCTTGATCTTATGAAAATAGAGAAAATCCTGTAAAGGAATATAGGAAACACTAAATAAAACAACAGGATTTAATTTACTTAATATATTCTTCACTGGCAAATATTGAGCATAACGAAAAATTGTTTTTCTACACCCGTATTATAATAATGCACTTATATGCCCATAATCCGTTTCATAATGATACCCATTATGATACAGATTTTTCATTATGATACAGATTTTTCATCAATAGAAACCTACAATTTTTCAATCAAGCATGATGTTTGACGTTTGTCCTAAATTCCTATGTAATTGTTTTAGTTGTCAAAACGTATTAAATTTTCGTAGATAGCTAAACTTCGATAATTATAATATTAAAATGTCTGATATCAGCGATATAGAAGCCACACATATCGGAGAAAGGAGAAAATGCAGTACAAAATATTTTGCCCCAAAAATCTGTGGTAATACCAATACCCAAGGTAATACCATTAATTACAATTTTGTAGAATTTTTTATAGAAATACGAGTAATTACTGTTATTGTGTTCAATGCCAATATAAATAGAATATTTATAGGTCTTGATTATTTATCGGGTGTAGAAAAAATAGCGTATGCAACTCTCATGTAATGGTTATTAAAACACTCGCATAAACCATACGAAACTCGCCTTTGGCTCGTTTCGTATCCCGGTTAATGCTCGTGTATTAATAACCATCATTACATGATCGTTGCATAATATACTATTTTACGATTATAGTTTATATCGAGTACTTAGTACCTAAGCACATTAAGTTATATACTTTTCTTATATATATATATATAGTGGAGATTAATATAAAGGGCCTAAATATTACCTTTCATAGCTAAGTCCGGCTCACAGAGCAAGAGTTATTTTTAAATAACTGCATAAATGTAAAATTGAAATTTTGACTAAAAGTTTATACCAAAAGAAAAATGTTTAAATTTTGAAAAGGCCTAATAGCCCAAGATCCCACTGCAAAATTTTACCGTCATCTGATAACGAAATGAAACATACCCCAAAAGGATGGATAAATATTGTACTTTACCAAATGGCACCTGTGCCAATCCAAATCCTGAGCAAAGTGGCTTAAAAAAATTATTTTATATTCAAAAATTACATAAGGCATAACAGCGCTAATTTTGTTTGCCGTTAAAGTTTTCCAGCAAATAACATTCAAATATAATCTTGATATATATCGTTAAAGGGAAACATTTTCTTCCTCTTAACATCGACGATTAGTAGGTAAAAATCATTAAAAATATGAATCAATGTTTGCTGATTTAAAAATTTATTTGTATGCCTATTGTTGTGATTCATTTTTACAGGTTGCCATAGAAACGACAAAAAAACTACTATGATTATGGTTTAAAATAATTGTCTAACAAGAGTTTATAATTATTATTGACTATCTCTGCAAATGGTTTATACAATGCCATCCTTTTTCTTTTTATACATAAACATGGTTTAAAAGGTAGGTAAAAATATTGATAATTCAGGTTTAAAAGCTAGGTTCACAATGAATTAGGATTGTAATTTTCAGAGAAAACACAATTGTCGCTGTCATGTCTTGTGATTTTTTGAATATAAGATAATTTTTTTAACAATTTTGCTCAGGATAGGGATTGGCACAGGTGCAATTTGGTAAAGTACAATGTTACATGCCTTTGGAGTATATTTCATTTCGTTATCACATGACGGTCGAAATTTGCAGTGGGCTCTCATACTATAAATTATATATATATCACTTAAAATCACATGGATCGGTATCAATAAAACTCGGTTAAATAAATCACCTTACTACTAATTTGGCTTTACTTTACTTGGCTATATTGTCCTAGTATAATCTTCAGGGACTCCTAACAGGAACAGGATGAGATGTCTACCCTTACCGGTAGTGGATTCAAACCTTGTGGTCGAGGTTACGGTTCTGGGACCCCTTTACTGCAATATTTCTAGGATGACCTCCTGAACTGAAGATATGAATACTCAATGTGACGAAAACGGGAACGATCACAATATGACGGCTTCACATGGACGGTGGACGATCATGAACGGGAATTTTTAACAAGGGCTCCACAAATCTATAAAGATGTAACCCCTTTTAGAAGTTTGTGGGACCAGAGATGGATTTATCAAGAAAATGAATGAAAAAAGAACTTACCAACTACAATTTGGCCCTTGCTAATTGAACACTTCACGAAACAGGACAGTTAACAACTATGTGTATAGGACAAATCACATCAAAAATGTGAAGCTCGAAAATTCGGGTATTTATATTTTAAATAAACGAAAGAAACGACAAGTGTCAATGTCCAGTCAGTAAGTGACAATGACAATGTAATTTGACGTCAGGATAGCCAACTCTGGGAAATAAGTGTCACCACTACTCGTAAACAGATTGTTTCATTATCATGATGCACTAGTTGAACAAGGACGGAAGTATAACTAGAACGTCTTTGGTCGGAATGTTTTATGGACTATGGACCTGAACTGAACAATAAATCGTGATCGTTCTGTACTGAATGGGCCTGTTACTTACATCAGGAATGGGGAATGGGCCTGTCCTCTCGACTAGTTTTATTTGACTATTTAATTAAGAATATTCATCTGTTTTACATGACGTTTCATTATTTTGAGGAATCTATACTTTTAAACTTGTGAGTTTTATTCTCTAAAATAAAAGTGAGATGTAGGTTATTTTAACCGTTACAAACCCGCCAACACCTTGAGTCAAGGCGTAAGTTACACTATAGTGAAAGATTTCACCAGGCATGTCCATGATTTCGAGTGACTATATGAAGATAAGACGTCAACATGCTAGCTGATTACTATTGCATGCTAAGAAATGTTAACAAACATTCTATATAAGGGAAATATTTTAATGCGTTATAATTCCAATGCTGTATACATTTTTTTCAACCCTCGTATAAATAATAGTCTGTTTATCGAATGTAAATCATCGTAACTCCATTTATCACTCAACGTATAAACTAATTGTCCATAAAATGGAATTTAACGGTAATCCGTCATGCATTGAAAAATCTATATTTGTTTACTTTTTAACGCTTTTCAATAGGGTTTTATTATGAATTTTATTGTTGCAGGTACGTGTACGATTCAATGCTTCCCGTGGGACTCAACCTAATCGAACTTTCCCAATAAAGGTACGTTACTGAAACGAATTAAAGAACGTAATAATATAAATTTTAAGCTATATACATTTATTAGATGTTTATTGGCGATGCAGTTTGTAGTTCTTTCTGAACTAGATTCATTTTTATTTCAACGAATTTAAGGTAGGCACAATAGAAAGAAAATTTGGATTTTTTATACATGCCCTTTATATTAAATGAGTTTCAAATAACAATTTGTTATTAGTTAAGTACTTATATAGTAAAAAATAATTATTTAAACATGAATTAACAAGTTTAAAAAAACGAAATAGATCATAAAATATACTTAATAAAGACCATGACCCACTAAAATAAAAAGATACCAAGAAGGCATAAAACAGAGGCTGAAAGCTTTACAAATCATAATCAAAACTGTAGTTTTATTTAAAATAAAAAAATACCTATTAATTTTAGACAAGCAAAAATTTTAAACACAATTAAAAAACCTTATGAACTATTGGGCTGAAAAAAAAAAACAAAAACAAACAGAAAACAAAAAAAAACAAAAACAAAGAAAGAAAAATTAAAAAATAAGAATAAAAAAAAATTTAAAAAATAGAAAAAAAAAATAAATAAGAAAAACAAGAAAACAAAATAAAATTAATACAAAAAGAGAATATTAGAATAAAAAAATAAAAAAAAAATAAAAAAAATAAAAAATAAAAAAAAATAAAAAAAAAAAAAAATAAAAAAAAAATAAAAAAAAATTAAAAAAAATAATAGAAGTGACTAACAAATTCTTACCATGGATTGTGGATTTGTAATGCCAAGGTCATAAATTTGAAAAATTTTAAATAAAAACTATATATCATTTTTTTTCTCCTGGGCTCGTCTGACTATGTGTTTCCGAATACCACTGAAACCTATTGGCTTATTGTGTTTTACCCCATGTTAGTTCACAGCACCCACTCTGTCACCTTTGTACCTTGTACAAGTTTGTACAGATCCTTGGGTGAGCAGGTTCTATACGTTGTTGGATCAACCTTTGGTTGTCCAAAAAGAGCCTGTCTTTTGCGATCTAGAGCTTCGCATTCGCACAATATGTGTTTGGCCGTTTCTAGTTTCTTGTGACATAGTCGGCACATGAGTTCCCCATTGGTACATGCCAATTTTGTTCAAGTGTCCCTTTACTGGGGCGTGCCCAGTCATGAACTTTGTTATCACTTTCAACTGGTTCCTATTCATTGAGAGTAGTTCTCCAGTTCTGTTTTGGGGTGTTTCCCCAATAGTTGATATGTTGTTCCCGAATCCAGTCGATTAGGAAACCACGGACTGTACTTTTTGGTACTCCTGGGTTTGTGTCTGATTCCGGTGTTTCTTCGTCAGCCTTTCGTTGCCTTCGATCCCTTGGTGACCTGGCACCCAAAATAGTTTTACTCTATTTCGGTCTGCCAGTGTTCTTAGTTCTTCGATGCATTCCCATACCAGCTTCGATATGGCCTTAAGTGCCGCTTGGCTGTGTGACATTATTTGAATATGCTGATTTTCGACAGCTCTTTCATTGTTCGTTTTAGCACATTGCAAAATTGCGTATACCTCGGCCTGAAATACCGAGGAATGTATTCCTATAGCATAGCTATGGTTAGTATCAGGGTTTTGGGAGAATACTCCTGCCCCAGTGCCTTCCGCAGTCTTAGACCCATCTGTATACCAGGTTTGTTCCTGTCGTTGGGCATTGGGCTCCCTTATGGTGATCTCCGCTCTTTTCTGTATTAAAACCTCAAATGGAGTATTAAAAGAGTACCTCTTGGTTATGTGGTCTGATCTCATGTCTAGCACGTCTCCTGTCACTATCCTTGAGATACTCATGTGACCTGGTATAATGTCAAGATTTCCCAGTGTATTCCCTAATCTGTAAGCACACAATCTTGCCTCCCCTTGTATCACATAGTGAAGAGGTGGGAGTCCTATTAGTGCTTCCATTGCAGCAGTGGGGGTTGTTTTCATTGAACCCGTTATATATCATTCTAGAAGTCCAATTTAAGTTAATAAAATTAATTGCCTAAGAAACCAGACAATATCGCCCAGCGAAGTCTCAAACTGTTGATTAGAAAACCGAAACCCCAAAAAATAATATACAAAAAACAATCGTTTCAGATTTCAGCCCGTGGATACTATATAGATTGTCAATACTCAATCACAGTTAAATTATCCAATTTTCATATTCCTTTCAAATTGTTTTAATATTAGATTTTGTATAGACAGGCGAGTGCAACGTTGCCAAGTCGATAAATATGAAATATGAAGAAATTTAGTACATTTTCGTGATTGACGTATAGGGTCATCTTAAAGTAAGAGATATACTTTAATACATATTTATGCAATCAGTTACGAAATGCCTTATTTCGTTATGTGTTTGTTAAGGGTCAGTTGTAAATATTTGATTAATTTAAATTTTATTATTTTTTCTGAGCATAATTTATAACAAATATCAAATTTACCTGATTTTCCACTAAGTTAAATAAATAAAGGCAAAGTAAAACTAAGAACTTTATTCTGAATATCGTTTCAGTACAATATGTCAATTTATTTGAAATGTTCTACTCCCATGATAAGTCTTCCTAGTTCATTGAAAAAGTCTTCATCAATTTCTTCTAGTCGATTTTCTAGAAAATAAAAATAAATATTAATTTAAACCTCTTAATTCAAAAATAAAAACATAACCTTTATAGGATTAAAGTTCAAAGGTCAGTGATTCTTCTTTTTCTTCTTAAACATAAAATTTGTCATTTAGCAAGTTATGCCTTCAACCAAATATTTTCTAGAATCTTACCAGTCGGACAAAAGTGGGGCAAAAGCGGGACAAAATCGGGACAAAATCGGGACACATGTTAAATGGAGACTAGTGGTTTAAAATCGGGGCCGTCCCGCCTAAAACGAAACGGATGGTCACTTTACGACAGAGTCATTTCATTAAATGGTTCAATATCTTAGCCTCCTAGATCTCCTGACCTATCGCCTTTATATTTCTACCTCTGGGGTCACACAGAGAATGAGGTCTATGAATTTGATCCTTCCGCGACCATAGAAATATTAAGACAAAGAGTTTTGGAAAAACAGTATCTAATTGTCAAAAATGTTTTGATACAAATGGACGTCATTATGAAAATCTGTAAATTAATATCCAGTTACAAACAGTTAAGAACGTAATTAGATTTTCCATTACATCTTGTGAAATGTTTCTGTTGCGATTTTCATTTTCAATTTGCAGGTTTAAGTGTTAGGTACTTAAATTAACAACCAGTTATCTGACTTCCTTTTTTTTAACACACAGTTGGGAATTTGCCCCAAAGTATCTGATTTATTTTCTAACAAATAAAACATGGCCTCAAATATTTTAGGTACTTGTGAGACATCGCAAGACTGGAAATTTTTCGGTCTTTCCAAAAATCGAAAAATACAATATGGCCGCTATAAGAAAAATGAAAGTTGAGACGGATTGCGAGATAACGAAAGACGATTGAGACATGTCATATTCGTCTTAAAAAAGTGTCCACATAATGTCACATTTTGACAGCTGTCAAATTATATGTTTCGGATTTACAGGCGAAAAACGAATGTGCCATTTTCGGTTTTTCGCCAATATTTCCATAACTAACTGACCGATCATAAATCTGAAGCCGGTTATCAAATGTATTAAGTTTCCTTTCAAACTTTTCCCATTTAACCTTTGCTATAGGTATAATAGGAGCCAAGATACCTGTGTAAAGAAGCGAATCTGGGACACACTGTATCGTCTATTGTGTTTTAATTATTTTGTGCGGATTTAGAATGTAAAATAAGGATCAAAATAACATTATTACTAGTTTAACCAAACTCTATTTTTATAAATCAAACCTGCTCTTTTTTGATATAAACTTTCAATAATAATTGATTTTAAAATCAAAACAGATTTACTTTTTTTTATTTTTTTTTTCGCATCTGGTGACATAATGATTTTTTCATAACCAGTTTCATAATGTAAAGTATGTAAGGGGTTTTCTCGCCACATAGAAAACGGTTCCTTACGAATGACGCTGGTTACGGGCGGTTCTCGAGGGCCAGATTTTTGATGATGGTTTACTCCAAAAACTTTCGAAACGGCGTCGAAAGTACTCGGGTAGCTACAGATGGAGATGAAAAATTCCAGGGGTCAAAGGTCACTTAGACACAGGTAATAGTAGGCCACAAGTAACGGGCTTTAATAGTTGCTTGGGCTCGTACAGAATTTATCACTAGCTGAAATATAAGGGGGAAATAAACTAGGGAATTATTAACCAGTAATACGGCAGGTTAACATTGACACATATATTGTAGTTAACTATTTACAATAAAAAGAAAGAAATTAAATATTTCAACGCCCACCCCAGTTGTGGAGATAGTCAATATAACCCTGAATATAAAAAAAAAGAAACAAAACGGACGGTATTAATCCGCGACTAGTCTCAATCAGACGTCAAAATTAAATCAAAATAAAGTATATGTTTCGGTCGCAGAAAAAAAAAATATTAACTTGGCTATTTACTCGATAAATAACTGTTTAACCGCGGTATCGGGAATTAAACTAAAATGTAGTTATTTTGCTCTTCAGGTGAGGAAAAATTAATTAAACGGTCGAAGAGAGTGCGAGGAGACAGGGACGCGAAAGAATTTACTTAGAGAAAATACACGGAAAGAAAATAAAAATAAATTTATACCCGGGGTAACCTATTATCCCAGAATGAGCTGATCGTCATCACGAGCCCGCTCAGACAGGGTAATGAAGCTATTTTTAAATTCTGCAAGTTGCAGTTTGCACAAAAAAAAAGAAAAATATAAAGGGGGGAAAAGAAATCTAACGCGGATAGCACCTAGTCCAAGAATGAACTGATCGTCATCACGAGCCCATTCAGACAAGGCAAGACACTATTTAAAGTTATTTAAATTGTCGGAAAAAAGAGAAAAACAAATTATTATCGGAGGGAAGAAAATTTACTAACGCGGATAGTACCTACTCCAAGAGTGAACTGATCGTCATCACGAGCCCGTTCAAACAGGACAAGATACTATTTAAAATTATTTAAAAATGGCGGTTTACAGATTAACTAAAAAAAATTATAACGCGGATAGCACCTACTACAAGGGTGAACTGATCGTCATCACGAGCCCGTTCAGACAAGGACAGGATGCTATTTATGATTATTCAAATATACGGTAAAATAATTAAACAAATTATTAAAAGAGGGAAAACGTCTCCTCGAAAACTCCGTTTATAAATATTCTCAACTTAATTACAACGCGATACTTACTAAACAAAAGTATTTATCAATTAAATCAAATGTAAATCCCGATTCAACCTATCAAAAGAAAATGAATAATTTCTTAATACCGACTAACAATCAAAAGTCTAAAATCTCCGGTTTTACTATATTACAGAATTAAATCCTATCATTTAATATTTAATTCAAATTATATCCCTTTTTAAAGAAACGGTATATTTGTCAAAAAAATTAATTCAAATGTTTATTAAGGAAATCAAACTAAATCTTTTATCTAAACACTAGCTATAAAAAAAACGGTAATATTTTTACCAAAAAACAATTTCTAATATTTATTAGTTAAATCAAATTAAATATTTTAAGTAAACCCTATTTATAAAACAAAAGAAACGGTATCATTTGCTAAGAAACAAATTCTATTATTTATTATTTAGATCAAATTAATTCTTTTAACTAAAACACTATCTATAAAACAAAAGAAACGGTATCATTTTCTAAGAATCAAATTCTGTTATTTATTATTTAAATCAAATTAATTATTTTAACTAAACACCATCTATAAAATAAAAATAAAGAAACGGTATCATTTGCCACGAAACAAATTCTATTATTTAATTCAATTTTCAAACGTAACGGATTTGTAAATACAAGAAAACGGAAAAAATATCGGCGATGATTTGATATCTAAAGCGGTGTATAGAGTCAACTGCTCGGAATCAAAAATTATATCGGACTCATGATTTTCCGATGCCGACTAGGTATACGACCGACGTCATGTATACGATAACGTACGGTTCGTACTTGGTATTTTAAATACTTGGAGTATCTATACTAATATACTTGGATAGACCCGTTACATATTTTTGGTAGAAATTAGGAATGGGTTATTATGGCGGTTTATGCCGGTTTAAAATTAAGTTTGATTAAAATACTTATATTGGATTGAGATTTTATTTATTTTCATTAACTAAAATGAAAGAGGCGCTAAAGTACAGAAAGTACTAAAATATAATATAATATACAGGGTGTTCCGCATAAATACCGACACAGAACAGGTGCGTGTTGGGCACTTCAAAATATGATTTAAAGCTATTTACTTCTATACCAAGTTGTACCCCTAAGGAATTACGGAAGCCTGTAGGTCTTCAGGCCATAAATTTCGAAAAAATTTAACATCTCTGCAACCGTTTGAGTTAAAAAATCTATATTTAAGTAAGTCTTATTTTGGGGGTGTTACAATTAATTGAAATATTTTAAGGGGTGGTTTTAGAGTACAAAACTTTTTGTCCATCCATTTTTACTTCATTTTATGCAAAAATTTTAAAACTTTTTACCTATTTTATTTTTTAATAAACGAGAAAAATTAAATCAATGCATTATGACAATGATAATACAAAAATCAGTTGAAGCTTGGCCATGCATTTATTAAATTAAATTTAACGAATAGCAAATTACTTTTAATAAAATCGATTTAAATGAGAACACAATTAAAACTAATAATAATATATCTACATATTTATAATAACAAAAATTAAGAAATATCGTTTGTTTATTTTTATGGAAAAAATGCCTTTGTAATTTTCCGCGCAGTTCCTGCACCTGCAGATTATCGCAAATAAAAACATGTAATTCAGCATTCGACTGCTAACCTCTCTTCCAAAATAAATCATAAATCTCGCCAACACCCATTTTTTAGTTGCGAGATTAGCATATTTTTTATTTTGTACTTGGCTAGTCCGTGTAAACTTGAAATCGGAATAAAAAGTACGGTACGGTATCACGGTAGGCGAAAAGTACGAATACGTGACGTAAAAATACTAGGTAAAAAGTAACTAGTATTTGGAACAGGTACGAACTTGGAACCGGAACGTAACATACCTGTTACTGGAAAATACTGATTTGTATCATCTCTAAACAATTGATTTCCTCTCCTATCAGAAATCCCACTTAAAGACAGAAACCTACCGCGCACGAGACTTGGAGTGGCGTTCGCGCAGGTAATTCAACTGGATCGACAGTACATCTCGCGTTAAATATTTATTAAAAATGAAAATAAATTGATTGAGAAAAATTGACTTCATTACAAGTAGATGATTTTTACACTTGCTGCAAATACAAAAAATGTCACTTTATATTATGTCAAAATTAGAAAGAGTCCTTTATAATTTTAAGAAATCAAGCTAGTAGCAAATTAAATTAAATCTAGTTGCTACAATAATTTGATTTTACTGTATTTATGAAAATAAAATGAGTTGTCATATCAACTACTGACACAAATGTCAAATATAATCATCGCGATTCAGAGATATAAGAAGACATTTTGTAAATTCATTGATTCCAAGGTCGCTTGATCTTAACCCAACTGATTACTAAAGGGAGCAAATACAGGTGGTAGATGAGTAAAAAATGTCAATAGTGTCCCGAAGATTATAAAATATTGTTAGGCCAAATAAAATAATTAGAAATGAATTGCTGTACTTACAGCTGCGTTTGAATATCCTCTTCCAATGCATTTTTGCTTCTGGAGCGTTTGTTTATTCAAGATGTAGATCTCCAGATTAGATACATTTTGTACATCTTCATTTGAAATGTACAAGTGGGAATTGTCAAACTTGTCGTTTATTTTTTGTTTTCTATTTATCTATTTATCCTTTGTGAATATAAAAGTGATTGTTTAATTTTTAAGATTTTAAATTTAGATTTTTTCTTTAATATATTATATCACCGTTATATCACGTCAAAAAAATTGAAAACATCTCAGATGCATCCGATGTGGATAAACTCAGCTTATTTGACAATAAATAATAGGCTAGTGAACTTTATGTGAAACAACGTGAGGATAACATCTTCAGGATTTAAAAAGGTCGACATTCTATGAAATATTTTAATTAAAAAAAAAAAAAATTGTGTCGTTATTTTTTATTTGCACAAGTAAAGGAACTTATTAAATTAAATGTGATTTGTTTTTTAAAAAGTTTCACATATCTTTAAAAAGCACATTCAAATTATCAATTATTATTAAAAAATTAATCGACTTACCTTAAGGAAGATTAATTGTAATTTTCCGAGCTTGTCCGTAGATATAATTACATTGTAATTTCCTTGAAACCTACTCATCAGCACGTATTTTTTCTTGAGTAAACAAAATGCCCCATATTCACTGCTCCTATCGTATACCAAACCTGCATATCATTCCGTTCAAGTGCGTGTTACGAAAATCACCTTATATCTGGGAACTAAATATGCATCCACATATATTAGGGTGGGATGGGAAATAATTATATCTACGGACAAGCTCGGAAAATTACAATTAATCTTCCTTAAGGTAAGTCGATTAATTTTTTAATTTTCCTTCGCTTGTCCTTGATATAATTACATTGTAGATGTTCAGAGTAAGGAAAAGGCGATTTTCTGAATAATTGTTTATGTAAACATTATAAACGTAATTAATTAAACGAATATTTACATTTATAGCTAATTTTATAACTACTTACTAGCTAAAAAATGAATGAGAATAATTGACAGACTTATGCATAAATTTTGTGATAAATCGGTCGTGTTCCTGCGCTGGTTTTGGCAAGCAGGCTTGAATTTCGTTCTAAAGTTTTACCGTTAGCCGGAATTTTGTAATTATTAAAAAGTTCTTTTGCTGATCCACTGGTCATACCATTTGACAAATTAATTCTAACAAACAACGATTTCTTCATAAAGAGTAACGTTGCAATCTGGTTGTATTTTCTATTTTTATAATAATTTACATTGGAACCCAAAAAAACAGAAAAATAATATTTTTTCGTCTTAATAAAATCGCAAATTGCTCGATTGCTTTTAAGTACCGCTCAGAACTTTAAGAGGAAAGATCCCACTGCATATAATTTTTATAAAACACCAAAAAATCGCATGTTTTTTTTAAATTATTTTAAAAACATTTATTAGTCAAAGAAAACTAATAATTTTTTATTCAGAAAGGATAACACACATCCATCCCTGTATAAATCCATAGAAACAGAAAAATTATCAAGAATCGCTTGACTTCCTAATGATCTATATTTATGTAAGAATAGTAAACGTCTATTCTGCGTAATTCATAAAGTAGGAACATAAAAGATAAAGTTAAATGAGTGTTTCGTCTCAAGTGAAATCGCTCGATTTTTTCTTAGAAAATACCACCCGGTATTTTAAAATACATTATTTATGTATAGAATTACTGAAAAAATCGCATGATTTTTTCAGTATTTAGAAGGGATAACACACGTTCTTCCCTGTATAAATGAAAATAAAAAACTAATATCATCAAGAAATGTCCGACTTCCTAATGATATATATTTATCCAAGAATAATGAAGGTCTAATCTGCTTAATTCAAACAGTAGGGTTAAGACAAAGTTAAATAAGTATTTCGTCTCAATGAAATCGCTTGATTTCCTCTTAGAAAATACCGCCCGGTATTTTAAAAGATATTATTTTTACATAGAATTAGTACAAAAATATTTAGAAGAGATAACACACATTCTTATCTGAATGAGTCCATAAACACAGAAAAATCATCAAGAATCTCTCGACTGCCTAATGATCTATATTTATACAAGTATAGCGAACGTCTATTCTGTTAATTCAAACAGTAGGGTTATGACAAGGTTAAATGAGTATTTCGCCTCAATGAAATCGCTCGATTTCCTCTTAGAAATACCGCCCGGTATTTTAAAAGATACTATTTTTACATAGAATTAGTATAAAAGTATTTAGAAGGGATAACACACATTCTTATCTGAATAAGTACATAAAAAGAGAAAAATCATCAAGAATCGCTCGACTTCCTAATGATCTATATTTATGCAAGAATAACGAACGTCTATTCTGTTAATTCAAAACGTAGGGTCATAAATACAAGATTAAATGAATATTTCGTTTTAATGAAAACGCTTGAGTGCCTCTTAGAAAATACTGCCGGTATTTTAAAAGGTACTATTTTACATAGAATTACTGCAAAAGTATTCAGAAGGGGTAACACACGTTCTTCCCTGTATAAGTCAAAACAGAAAAATCATCAAGAATCGCTCGACTTCCTAATGATCTATATTTATGCAAGAATGAGGAACGTCTATTTTGTTAATTCAGACAATAGGATGATGAAAGACAAGATTAAATGAATATTTCGTCTCAATGAAATTGCTGGATTTTCTCTTAGAAAACACCGCTTGGTATTTTAAAAGATATTATTTTATTTTTATCACGATTTTTTCAAATGCAAGAAATATGATGACAGCGATGTTGTATAATATGATATCCAAACAAACTTTATTTATGGGATATTTCGAGGGAACACAACACATTAATGCTTTGTTGATGTTAACGAATATAAAATAGAATGTAAAATATTGATTGGTAAACGAACCAAAACGAATTATTATAATTATAATAATTATAATTACTTTAAAATATAATTGCATTGTTTTATTTTCGATATTCAGAAGGGATAACGTACGTTTCCCCTGTATAAACAATATTTTTTGTTAATGATGATATATAATAACAGCCTACCTGTTGATTCTTCGTCAGAGCTATACTCTTTTTATTTGTTCCTGTAAGTATTTCACCTAACTGCCTTAGCAACTTTGTTTTGCATTATTTTTATCCCGATCTTAAGAAAAATGAGCGCGTTTTAGCATTTTTAATTTTTAAATTTACTTTTAAATATAATTTATTCCGTTGCTGATAAAAAAGGAATGATATGCAGGTTTGGTATACGATAGGAACAGTGAATATGGAACATTTTGTTTACTCTAGAAAAAATACGTGCTGATCAGTAGGTTTCAAGAAAACTACAATGTAATTATATCAAGGACAAGCGAAGGAAAATTATTATCATTAATTGAAAATACTATGCTCTATTTTTCTCTTTTCTTGTGTAATATTAATTTTTAAATATGTTTATTAATGTTTCTTAAGGTTATTTGTTATGATACACAAGCTTAATTTGTTACATATTTAACCTAAATAAAGCCTCAATAAAAAAAATACTGTATAACCAGCACTAATTTGATGTGTAAGTTTTAAATATTGAATAACACCCTATATAAAGAAATTTATGCGAGAAGGATATTCCCAAACGAGCTCTACAATACAAACGCAAATTTTAATCGCTCGCTGTGCTCTCTGTTTGGCGAAACATTTAACATTATGCCAACACGATGATTTCGTTGCTAAAATACGGCGGAATATCTTCTGACATATTTTGAAATCAGCAATAATTCTATCAAAATGAAAGAGTCCCCGCTACGAACGTGCTGATATCAACGTTCAGTAATTTCACGCGTGATTACGCGGGTGGGGATTTTGTGTAGAATCAGCAATGATTTTTGTCGGAATCGAAAAAGCGTTTAAAAGGTAAATATGGAAATTTTTACCGTGCCAATGCGAAAAAAAGAGAAGTTATATGAACTTGGTAACTGAATGAATAGATGAATTTATTTGAACAGAATACTCATAATATACAGGGTGTTAAAAAAAAAGTGTCACAAAATGAAATGGTGAATAGTATGACCCAAAATAAGCAGAAAAGTCTTAATAAATATATGACCGCAAATTAACGGTTTCGGAGATACGGACCATTTTGTGTTTATAACAATTTTTTATTATTATAAAAAAACAATGATATTTATAAACAATCAATAACAACATAGAGTTAAATGAGATGTTCAAATACTGACGTAGCGCTTCCCTCGCATTGCCATTTGCACGACCATAAAATGCATGTCAGCTAATTCAATATTAGTGTAAACAGGCATAACGAAAATTTATAAAATTATTCACCCACAACAAAATAATAACTGCAAATAGTATCTATGAAAAAACATCGGTAGACTCCGATAAGAAAAGCAAGTTTTTGAGAATGAAAAAAGATAATCAAAAAATGATACAAAACACTCCGTATCTCTGAAACCATTCATTTGCGGACATATGTTTATTAAGACTTTTCTGCATATTTTGGCCCATACTACCCCCCGTTTTATTTTGTGACACTTTTTTTTTAACGCCCTGTATATGCAATATACAATATACAGTAATAAACAATACAATATGCAATAATCAAAAATACAATATATAACAATAGAAAAGGCAATATATAACAATAAATATAATAAATTATATTATATAAACGCAATGTACAATACTAAATACAATAATATGGAAAACTGAATGCAATATACAATAATAAATCAAATATCAAAGGCAATATACAATACTTAATACAATTTAATATACTAAATGCAATAAACAATAAGTACAATAATATAGCAAAGAGAACTAAGAATAAGCTATTCGCTCCGTGCGCGACAGCAGTGCCAATTAATTTATATACTAATGGACGACTTTTGCGTATAATGAGAATATAATTTTTAATAGAATTCGAAATTAAAAAGTATATTATGTTAGTTTTAATAAAAGTTTATAGATTTGTAAAACAAGTGAAAACATTAATTTATTATTATTATATGTTTATCGCTTAAAATAAAAAAAAGGAAGTATAATCAATAAAACTCAATTATAAAACATAGGCTTTAATTGACACGATTTTATTGACTTACGTTAAATATTGTTTAACCTAATTTGTTTGAAATGTCTGAAAAAGTTGACAAGAAATGGGAATTTTTTATTATTAATTTTACAAAAAAAAAATATTTATAAAAAGTTCTGCCATAACAAATCAACAATGAAGAATAAAATTTGTAAAATATTTAGTGGTATACAGGGAAAATAAAAAGTTCATTTAAATTTAAATACAGAACAAAATGTAATTTAAAATATTGATAGGAATTAAAAAAGTATGGCTTAAATACTTAAATTTTTTTTTGAAATACATCGTCTAATTTTACGAAATACATTTTTTTTAATTTAATTTTTTAGATGACACCTAAGCGTGAACGCTTGTGTTGTGTCAAAATTATATGATATAAAAGAATATGTTTTTAGAGTTTTGGGCTAACTTAGACTCTAGAAAATAAAGAAAAACAAAAAAAAAATAAAAAAAAATGAAATAATTATTATTACTAAATATAGCTACGCAAAGACAAAATACATATACAATTAATATAAAATAAAAATATTTAAACAATAACACTCTGGAAACACTAAGAAACATTATTAAAGTATTAATCATTATACAGCATTACAATAATAGTTCTAATTTACTGTGATTTTCAGATATGTAGTTTTTTATTTTCCTCCTTAATAATTTAAAGGGTAATGTTTTATATGAGTCAGGAATGGTGTTGTATATTTTTATCCTGTTGTAAAGTATACTTTTTTGACATACTTATTTATTTACGCGTTTATAAGAATAGAGCCATTATTTATTTTGTCTAGTTTTATGAGTATGACTCACTTTATCTAAATTGTTATCTTGATGAATAATTTTGAACAGTGTATATATACAGAGTGACCCAAAAGTCTGGAAACGACCAATTAACTCCTAAATTACTAGTCCTAATTGTACTAAATTTGGGGTACACCTATTTTGGGATACGGTGATTCCAGATTTGATATTTGCAATGTTGCCAGATTTGCTGTTTTTTTTAAATTATTAGTCACTTTGGTTTTTAAAATTCAGCAACCTGTATATTCAGTCATTATTGGAATCTCCTATTCAATACGAGTTCAACCATATGTAACACTTATGATTTTTTGTAGTCTGCAAGGTCTTAAATAAATAAAATAAGTCTGGCAACGCCTAATTATCTCAATAAATTTTTTAATACAAACTATTTTCAACTACATTAAAACGTAACAATTGAAAGATTATAACATTTTTAACATAATGGTTACTTTATCAAATGTTCAAAATGTGCTCCATTTGTGAGTTAACAGTACTCTAATCGATGGTAGAATGCGTCTACCACATTTCTCCATGATTGTTTTATTTATTTAAGACTTTCCAGACTACATAAAATCATCAGTGTTACATATGGTTGAATTCGTATTGAATAGGAGATTCCAATAATGACTGAATATACAGGGCGATGAATTTGAAAAACCAAAGTGACTAATAATCTAAGAGAAACGAAAAATCTGGCAACATTGCAAATATCAAATCTGGAATCTCCGTATTCAAAAATAGACGTACCCCAAATTTTGTTCAATTAGGATTAGCTATTTACGAGATAATTGGCCGTTTCCAGACTTTTGGGCCACTCCGTATACCTTTAATATCTAGCAAAGATTTGGAAATAAAATAAATAAAGTTTTAAAACATTACCGCCAAAACTTATGTTATCTAATTTTCCAAGTAAGTTTTTGGTGTGAAACTGTATCAAATGCTTTCTGAAGATCAAGAAAAACCGCAATATTCTTTTTGTTTTCATTAAAGTTGGCTAGTATATTTGAAGTATTTGTAAAGGTAGTTCTGTTCCAAAATTCCAAAATAATTCAGTAATTGTTAGATTATTTATTACATAAGATAATTCAAAAATTAAATTAAAAATAAATATACTTATACGCATCACATATAAATCAGTTATCAGAAATAAAATAAAAAATATTCATTTATGTTGAAGAGTCCTCATAACTGGAATCCTCTGAGACATTGAATCTCACCACCTTTTCGATAACATTGTCCACCATCCCGTCCAATCTCCACATTTTGTCTTCTTCCTTAATTACGACATTTGTTCAATATTCTTTGCGTATTCATGCCATTCCGAGTTCCAGTAAACGTTGGACGTCACTAATTTTCAATGTCACGTTTTCACGAGTTACGTAACCCTTTACTTGAGCCAAAATAAGTTATATCGGATTAAATTCGCAATGCTACGAAGGAAGTCTTAATACGGTTATACCTCGAGCAAGAGCTAATGTATCTACAACATGCTGACGATATCTGTCTCAATGCTGTTTAATTATGGTTATAAGCTCGCTTTTAACCATGTCCTCAGAAAAAGGAATTACCTTTTGTCGCAACCAACCTTGCATCACAGCTTTTTTAGAGGTCATAGTGAGTAGACGTTCCACTAAGCGGCTGTAATAAGAAGCGTTATCAAGCACTATCACTGAATTTGGCTCGATCCGTGAAGGAAGGGTTTCAAACCAACCTTCAAAGCGCTGAGCATCCATGTCTTTGTGATAGTCCCCCATTTTTTAGATATGAAAACTAAGGCACTGTCGTTTAAAAAAACACTTTCACTGCCTATATGGGCGACAATTAGTCATTGTCCTTTTCCAGTTGATCCTCGTAATCCTGTTGACAGACCTTTCATAAATGCTTGTCGATAACTTGTTACCGTAGTATCTTGTCAGATCTTAGATACTGTATGACCAGCATTCACCCATGTTTCATCCAGATAATATATTGTTTTGTTTGCCGAACGGTTTTCCTTATAGAGCGAATATATTTCCGTCGCATTGAAACTATCTCTTCTCTTTCTATTAAAACAGAGTTACGAGATCGTCTTGTATATCGAAACTTTAACTTGTGTATTATTTTTTTTAAGGTCTCTCGGCTCATTTGTAGAACGAGATCATTCTCCAATCATTGTCTTCTAACGGATTCTATGGTTGGCGATTTGTTTCAAAAAAAGAATGAATAATTGTGCAAACCATATTTTTCTGGTGCTCGTCCAATTTAATTTTTTTTAAACCCTGACAATTTACTTTTGGAGCTTGCACAGTCCCAGTTACCTTCTTTTTACGTACAATGCGTTCAATTGTCGCCACGGATACTCTCATTAAAAATGAACAGCGGTACAAGGCTTGTATTGTCGGAAGTGTATTTATTAAACCTTTATATACGCTACAGACCATCTGTTTTTCATCGTTTGAAAGAATTTTTCGCTTTTGTTGTGAATTACTTGGACCCGCTACTGCATCCATCTTAATGCTGTTAAGATAAACACCATCAATCATATACTTGCTACCATTAGTCCATTCAAATTAAACTTAGAGATAAAAAAAATTGTTAACAGCACTAAAAAAATGTATTTGTCTGAATGTTAATCATTCTACTTAAATGTTTAGCAATATTATATATGTTGTAGCCAAATTGTAAAACTCTGTAACGGCCAGATCGTCAAATTCTCGTTAAACTTTGATTGTTTTCCTATCTGGCTAGTTGGATTGTAAAGTGTCTAGATGTTTTATAAAACTACGGTCATCACACGGCCAGATTGTCAAATGTTTATCTGCTTGACATTAGGTCTTTTCCTTTGCATCGAAAGTGTAGCCCCATTGAGGAAGCATTGTTGCACTGAGCTACGCCACTTCTGAAAATATCGTTCCATTTATACAAATTGTATGGATGGAACGATATTTTCAGAAGTGGCGAAGCTCAGTGCTACATTTTCGATGCAAAGGAAAAGACCTATTCTGGCGGGTGAAATGTTTTAAAAGTTAGGGCAATCAAAATAATATTATAAAGAATATTTTACATATTTTTTTAATAAACAACAAATGAACATAAGTTTTTTAAAAAAACTTAAATAAAATAACCTTGCTAAACTTAAAAGAACCAATAAGCATATTTTATTTATTAGAACATGGACCACTGAAATAACACCTACTGTGGCATTTTTCCCGTGCCTCGAAACACTAGGTTTTCACTGGCATTTTTTAAACCTATTTTCATGTTTAACGTACCAACTGAGTTATGTTCGTCTCTAGAAAACCACCGATTTAGGAGCCCATAAATATCTTATTCAGTTCTTAGTTGGTATAGGTACCTACTTTATTTCGTGCATCAAGAATAGTTTTTAATACAGCTTTAGGATGAAGCGGATCCCTGTTAAATTTTGGAACTGCTATTAAAACATGCTCCCCCACCTGGAAATCTTTTAATTATTTAAATTTTTTGATTTGGACCATTTGGTCAGCTACATTTTTTTGGCCTATTATGCACTGTTTTTATTACTTTTCCTTTACAGCAAAGATTACATTTTCAGTTTTATCACTTTCTGCGGAATAACACAGGGTACATGTAGTTTGTCCTTTATCAGTTGATTATTTTTTTTTATTTTTGTATTTGAAAAATTTTCATTCATAGTTGTTACCCATCAAAATTAAATTGTTAATGTAGAAAATCGGCAGCTTTTCACAAGACAACTAAAACTCTTTACCCGCCGGAATATCAAACAGAGAAAAATCTTAAACATTTGCCAATCTGATTTCGTGTTGACCGCCATTTTGTAAAACGTCTAGGCATTTTATAATTCGACTAGCCAGATAGCAAAATAATAAAAGGTAAACTAAAATTTGACAATTTGGCCGCTATTTATAAAACGCCTAGGCAATTTATAAAACGACGGGTTTTGTAATCTGGCTACGATATATACAGGGTGTCCCGAAATTAGACGGTCATATTTTAACAGCGTAATCTACAGCCTAAAATAGGAATAAAAGTTCATATAAACATAGGTCCGAAAACGTTTCGTTTTCCAGATACAGGGTGTTACAAGTGAAGTCCTGATGGCTTATTTTTGTAAATATTTTTTAAAATTTCTTTAGTCACCGGTTTTTCCAAAGTAAAAAAAAATAAAATTTCTGATTTCACAGGCCTACTAATTATTGTTTACATTTTCGAGTAACTTATCATGAAATTTTCAAATGCATTTTTCTTGAAAATGGTGTGTCCTAGCTAGATGCAACAATAGTAGCTTTATTGTCAAGAATACATTGGTTTTCCAAATTTTATAGTCAAAAATGGTAAAAACTGTCAACAAAAAACTTAGGGCAATTTTACCCTAAGCCCCACCTAATTTACCCACCTATGCAGATGATCAAAAACTGGGGTTTAGTCCATTGATAGAGCATAAAAAGGTTAGCATTTGTACCAAATTTCACTTAGTTATCTTTAAACGTTTTGAAAATATTTACAAAAGAGTCTCATCAGAACTTCACTTTTATCACCCTGTATCTCGGAAAAGAAATATTTTCGGACCTATATTTATGTGAACTTTTACTCCTATTTTAGGATGTAGATTATGTTGTTAAAATATGACCGTCTAATTTCGGGACACCCTTATACATTTTTTCCATACAATTCTATGGTGCTATCAGTTTGTATTTTTGTTTTAAATTGAAACGAATTATAATAATAATAATTTAGGAAAAAATCATTGTTGCTTTTGTAATTTTTTGTTTTTCTCCAGTTTTGAGCATGTTTTTTAATAGTGACTATATATTTTTTATTTTATCAAAACGAAAAAAATGAGTACCTGAAGAACTTTATACGATAATTTTTCACCGTAGAATTTCTTAAAACAAAAGTGTTTTGAATAGAAAAAAAATTTATATCTCGAAATATTTAAAGTTTTATTTGACAAGTGACTAATGTGAGTATGAAAGTATATGAATTTACTTTTTGTAATAAATTCTTAATTCTATTTTTTTTTTTTTTTATTTTAACAGGCAATAAATAGTAATAGTTATAACGTGAAATATATAGTTAAAAAATAGTAAATATTGTCCATCTTAAAAACTAGATCTGGCAGACGAAGTCTGATGGCTATTTTGAATTCTGCACCCAAAAATTACCCAGGAACAGTTAAAAAATCGCAGGCACCAAAATGTCTGTTGGATTGTGTTATTAACTTGTGCCAAAGAAACAGTTACATTCTGTACCTGACGTAATGTATGAAGCAGATAAGGACAACATTGGTCACAACTTACATTTTTTTGTTTAATTAAAATATACAGTCCCTAAAGTTGTTTATGCGCTCTTAAATTTACCCGCAACCAGACAGTATGATAAAAACTACTACGTATACATATATTTTATTTGAGTCAGTGTAAACATTAATTTAAAACTTTTCTGAAAATATGTAAATGCGCCCGTACAAACAAAATTTAAAATGGAATTCCTAATGAGGATCTTGACGTGCATTAAGCGTATACTCGTAGCGAAAATTTCGCTAGTTTTTCCCTTATTTTCCGAATGTTTGCTTACTATAAATTACGTTTCCCGCTTTGGCATTAAACTTTTACCTGGAACGCGATAAAATGTCTTGGAAGTTGTCATGGAAAATATTACTTCTATCACTAGTTGTTACCGGAGCATACTCTTTACTTTTTAGTTATGAAAGCAAAACATTATGTGTTTTCCGACAAAAATATGAGTGAATTGTAAGAAAACCGAGGTGTTTTTAGTTTTAGAACATGTAAAAAAAAGTATCTAAGAATTTAACAACAATGAAACTTAACTAAATTAATTCCTATATGTTTTGCCTTATATTTATATGTTATTTTGGGGATGGGGTGGTAATAGACTGCGACCTAAAATATATATTCCCTCTTCTATCGCTAATGCAGCAAATAAATGTCTTAATACCTATAACGACCCTTCTAATCCTATCTTCTCAAGGAAGAGTTGGATTTGGCGTGGCTTCAAGTTAGGTAATTCTCTCTCTTCTATTTGATATGCTCCTAGGTATAGTGCCCTTAGATTCTGGAGTGCTACACTATCTTCTACTACTCTCAGTTTACTAAGGTGTCATTTGAGTCGGCAATGTCTAGTAACGACCCCTGTTACAATAGATAGCCTGTTCTTGCTCCGGCAGATACATGCTTCCGATCTTTTCTAGTTTTATTCATCCCAGAAATATCGGTTCTTCTATTGCCTAATTATTTTTTTATCTCTTCTAATATCGTGTTACTGCTGATACCGTAGAACGGCTCAGGTTCCGTAAAGGGTGTTTGAGTCCCTTTCCTTGGAAAATTATCATCTGCCTTCTCGTTAATAGGATGTTATTTCGGTTATTTTTATTTGTGAAATTTAGAGCCAGTCTTTTCACCTCAGAGTAAAGTTGAAAGTAACTACTTGCTGATTAAACTATGGGGTTATTGTTTGTTAATCTGTCAAGTAAACCTACATGTAACTTTACTCAGAGGTGAAAAGATGGACCCTTATATTTAGAAATTTTATTCTCCACTGCTTAAACGTAGGTAAATAGTAGATATAGTACAGTACCAAGGACGCTCCCTTGTGGTACTTTTGCTTTAACATGTTTTAACTGAAAGTATTCATCGTCTGCATGTCGAGGAATAATGCAGAGCAGACCTCCTTCTACTCATAGACTTTCTCTATTAGATTTGTAATCCTAACTATTGTGTTCTGAATCCGAATTGATGGTTCTTTATTAGGTTTTTCTCTGATCTCTTTGAGCCTCTTCTCAAAACTTGATATCTCTGGCATAGAAAAAGAGGCTTGTGTGATTTAGATCCACTTGGTGGTTTCTCATCAGCAGGATCATAATGACTTCTGCGATTTTATATAATGAAAGATGCATTTATCAAATTTGTTACTTTGAGAATGCCTTTTCTTGGGAGTTTCTTCAGGTACTTCTTCTGTAAAGAGATCGTTACCAGTTTACTTGGGTTGATGTTTTCTTTGTTTCTCTAGTATCTTCTTCTGGAATGACAAGTTTTTTATTATCATCCTCTCCATTCTTATTTCGTTTAGGTCATTTTCTACATCTGATTTATTAGATTGGAATATTTTTCCATTTGTTCTGTTTCTTTGCTGTCTTTAGCCCACCTTCTTGTTCGTATGCCCGTTAATTGGATGATTGGTCTCTTCAACTTATTTTACAAAACTAGTAGTTCGTTAAAAACTTTTTGAAAGTTATTTATCAGACTATGTTACCAATGATGTAGAAGCTGTTAATCCAGTTGCTGAAAACACACATTGTGTCTTCTGTGATTGGATGGCGTGCTTCAAGAATAGAAAGTTATTGCAGAATGAGTTAATTTCATTTTCTCATTTTAAAATATTCGCGCTTTTGTCTCAAATCGCTTATTTTGAACATTGACCACACCAGCGCTTCATGAACGTAAAACCAGTGAAGCGACCTTGGATCAGAACAAATCAATTAATTTGCTTTTATACATTTTGATGTGCCGTGTGTGTCGCCATACTTGCTGACGCGAATAATACCGCTACGACTGTGTTACATAATTACAATCATCATAATCGGGCCCGATCCTAAATGTGCTTATACCACTGCTACTAGAAATTTGAAACATCCTCCGGTTGAATATACAATATTAAGGTAAGCGAATTTGAGAAACGTTTCCTTTTTTTTGCTGTTTCATAACCAGCCTCTTTGGGCAGTATTAACTCATTCATTCTAATACAAAACTATTTAATATATATTGTTATAATTAAAAAAAAAATAATAGAAATTCTTATAAGAATCGTAATCTTTATTACCTTTTTTTTATTATTATTATTATTGATAGTTTACTATCGTATAAATATCCAAAGAAAACAATTTCCTGAAAGGTATGTAAAATATATCCAAAGAAAACAAGTTATGAAAGGTACCTAAAAGATATATCAGAACTGCGAAATGAGACGAATTCCAATTTAAGTTTATTATTTAAGTTCATACAGGAGTTCCCCGAGTTGGACAAAGGAGCCATGCTTAGCCCAGTACTGGGGAATCTAATTTCGGTGTACCTATATTGGCCCATGCTTGGATCAGGACTGGGTACTCAACCGTGGCCATGCCTGTGGTTTTTCGTCCTTGAGCCAAGACTGGGAGACCCAGCTTTGGCCATGTCTGTGTTTGACCATCCTTGGCCCAGGACTGGATAACCGAGCCTCGGCCTTACCTGTGGTTTCTCAGCTTTGGGCCAAGGGATTCTCAGCTGTGGTAATTTAGCGTTATAGTGTATATAGTTTAGTTAACAAGTTTAATTTAGTATATTTTGTTTAGTACATCATTATCACTGAGCGAGGCGTGCGAGTAGTGAGTATTAATAGAAGAAGGAACACGAGGTGTCCACATTAACGTTGACACTCACAAAAGCAGTCGAACTATTTTCATGTGTATATTTGTAGTTGAATTTCTTTATTGTTAGCCTCTAAATCATACTTTTTGTTGCTACTTGATAGGTATCGTTGTGTCTGATTCATACCTTAGAATTAAAAGGTGGTGTGAGTTAAATAAAATTAAAACTTTAAGGTGTAGGAACAATTGGTCGATTTCGTAATTGTTGTGATACATTGTTCCAGACATGCTCTATTGTATTTAAATCAGGACTTCGAGCTGGCCAATCCAATGTGGGAATACCAACTTCGTTAAGGTACTGACGAGCAATTAAAGCTGTTTGCGGGCGAGCGTTGTCTTGCATAAAAACAAAATTGTCACCAATGAATGAACCGTAAGGTAGAACATAGGGTTCAAGAATATCCATTACATATCTTGCAGCTGTTAAATTTCCTCCCACAACTGGTACTAACTCTATACGATCCGCAAAAGAAATTCCTCCCCACATCATAACAGAGCCACCACCAAAAGGTCCCGTTTCTCTGATGTTACACTGAAAGTATCGTTCGCCATCACGCCGTAGACTGGAATTCGTCGATCAGATGAAAACAGGCTGAATTCACATAATTTCTGGCAAACTCCAACCGTGCAACACGATGCTCCCTGGTAAGGCGTGGACACAAGTCGGCCACCCTGGCTCTAATTCCTCCTTCCCGAAGGCCATTTTTTTCCAGCTTTTTAAAAATTAAAACTTTTAGTACTAAAATTTCATATGGCATTTGAGTTTCAATTTTTCAATGGTTTTGGTCAGTGATATAGCCCAGTAATTTGAGTAAACAATTTAACAAAGATGTTTTTCAAGCATTTATAAATTAAAATAAACAGTTTTATAAGTTCCTGTTTTGTGTTTTTTTATTACCTAAATGCTATTCTTAGGATTTGAAGTAAGGGATAAGTTGACAAATTGCATTTTTTGTTTTTAATTTGAACAGTTCTTGCATCAAAACAGGTGACAATTGATCAAAACCATTTCCATAATATTTATATTTATTTAAGCATTAAATTTAAAATCGCTAAGCTACTGATTTGAAGTCTAAGATCAAATTTACAATATGGCGCTGATTATGACTAGAGGGACAATGATATAATTTTAAATTTCCAACCTTCTTTTTATAAAGTTTTCCAAATTGACTGTAGTTGGTGGGTCGAACGTTAGTGACGTTAATTTTCTATGTAAGCCAATGTGAAATAAAAGATTTTTTAAAAATGGTGAAAGTAATCCAAATAGTGTTACGCAGATTTTTGGTATCTCAATTTATTTCAACTCAACTTTAACAATAACAATGCAACTGATTACATTAACGTGGAAGGTCTCTCATAAAAAGTGCCAACTGACGTCAGGATCATCCTTATATAGCTTGCTTGACCCTTCTCTAACCTTCTCGAACTGTCATCTAGAATATTCTTGACGGGTAATGACATTTCCATACATTTCTGGACTATTCTATCTTCTTTTACTTGTACTTTTACTTATGACGACCGCAGCACACTGTAGGGCGATTAGTAGCCTTCCACTTCCTTTTCTATTCGTCCGTTTCCTATAACAGCCGCAGGTTACTGCAGGGTGCTGCGTAACATTGCTCCCTCCTCTCTAGTTATTCGCCCCGAATAACTTAATTACTGGGACCTAGTTGGAACTAAATGGGGAGGATCTGGACCATTACCCTATCTTTCCAATGTGAACTACGTTGGATTTACTTCCCGCTGACAGTTGAATGCGGCAGATCAGGTCGTTGATTTTCCTTAAGGACGGAGTAGGGGCCTTCCCAGTTCCGTTGCGATTTCTGACAAAGTCCTCCTCGCTGCTTGGGATTGCACAGCCATACCTTGTCGCGCCTCTCAAAATGTGTATCTGTGACACGCCTGTCGATTCTATCTTCTGCTTTATCAATGTGGGCTTTCAGTCGTTCCCGAGCGAATCCATAGACCTTTGTTCTGCCATTGTATACATCACATTTTTTACACCAATCCGCTACATCCCGTCGGCAATTGACCCAATAAAATCTTTCCCGAACTCGTGCCAGTGTCCTTTTAGTATCAAAGTGTCCTCCTGAACGGCTGCTATGAAGCTCCTCCAATACATTTCTCACCTCTGACATCGGCAGTATCACTTGGCGGACTACATATACCTCATCGGGGCTCTCCCACTTCCGGTGCAATAGGCCATCGTGAAGATACAGAGAATTCCATTGGGCCCAGAAGCCTTTTATAGTTCTACTGTATTTGGCTATCTCTTGCCAAGTAGGTGTGACTTTATTTTTGAGCCATTCTCGGACAACCTTTAAGTCATTGTCTTTATTCTGTGTCTGTCTCAGACTTTCAAGGGTGATTTCTTCTTCGTCGCCCTCTGGCTTGATACTGGTTGCCCGAAGAGTAACTTTATCAAACGGTTTTTCTCGTTCTTCGAGCCTTTTACCATTCCAGCATTGTTCCTGTAAACGGGGTTGCCTGAAGAGAATGTCTGCGTTGCTAAATTAGTTTTTAAATGAGAAATGAATGGAACGTAGTTTTATTAATATTAATAAAACTCAGTAAAATTAGTCTTAGCGCTTTCAGCCGGTTATGCCATCATCAGAGACTCTACAAAGATAAAAAACGGAGCTATAACAATAGTCAAATCGAGATATTCCTAAACATTGAATAAAAAATAAAAAAACATTAAAACTTACTTGTCAGTAAATATAGAAGGTGCATGAAAATTAATTATTTAAAATTTTATTTATTAGATTAAAAGGGCTGCCACAATACGGTCCCTGTTCTCAACCATAACTTGAGGCTTGAAACGAAGCAAAACCAATCCTAACAGGTGGTTGAAAATTGAGAAAAAACGTGGGGTTTCATCCCAACACGTGTAAATAAACTGTCTCAACCTTTCCAAGGAAGAGAGATGGAAAAAACTGAACTTCAGCTTGAAGCCAGCTGCCCCTTCAAAGTAGCTACCGTGAGGCGGAGGCAAGTTGGGGCACAGGTAATCGTAAAACGTTGAATACAAAATAGACGAAAAAGTAACCATCTTGACTTAACAGTGCCAAAAAAAGAACTGAGTGACAATTGACAGTTGACAATGAAGTTCTCAAAACAATTGCCAACTTGAGGCAATTCTGTTGTTCTAGTCAGGCACCTTTTTAATTTCAATAATTTTATATTAAAAATGTTTTTTACCTTCACTTAATGTATATTTTATAATTCTATTTAATTATTGTAACGTTTGGTTGTTTTTTAAAAATAATTTAAAATTTAAAATTCCCTCCATAACTTGTGCTTGCTACTTCAGTGGTTCCAACCCACTTTTACCTTTTTAAATATTAACTTTTGATCAATTTTCATGAAATTTATTTGTATTTCTCAAGTTGGCAATTGTTTTGACAACTTCATTGTCAACTGTCAATTGTCACTCAGTTCTTTTTTTGGCACTGTTAAGTCAAGATGGTTACTTTTTCGTCTATTTTGTATTCAACGTTTTACGATTACCTGTGCCCCAACTTGCCTCCGCCTCACGGTAGCTACTTTGAAGGGGCAGCTGGCTTCAAGCTGAAGTTCAGTTTTTTTTATCTCTCTTCCTTGGAAAGGTTGAGACAGTTTATTTACACGTGTTGGGATGAGCCCCCACGTTTTTTCTCAATTTTCAACCACCTGTTAGGATTGGTTTTGCTTTGTTTCAAGCCTCAAATTATGGTTGAGAACAGGGACCGTATTGTGGCAGCCCTTTTAATCTAATAAATAAAATTTTAAATAATTAATTTTCATGCACCTTCTATATTTACTGACAAGTAAGTTTTAATGTTTTTTTATTTTTTATTCAATGTTTAGGAATATCTCGATTTGACTATTGTTATAGCTCCGTTTTTTTATCTTTGTAGAGTCTCTGATGATGGCCTAACCGGCTGAAAGCGCTAAGACTAATTTTACTGAGTTTTATTAATATTAATAAAACTACCTACACACTTTAAATACGTTCCATTCATTTCTTATTACCCAGTGTGTACACACCACTCAACCTCTTCTAGTTTTTAAATGTTCTTGATGCTGTTCTAAATTAGCTTTTAGATGCTCTTGTTGATCTAACAGATCTACTCTAATTTTAAGCTGATTAACCTCTTGCTTGAAGGTTTCCTGGATTTGTAGCAAACCGTTTATAATTTCAACCGCTTCTTTTCTACGCCTCTCTTCCTTCTCGTTTTCTTCGTCCTTTCTGTGCCTTTCCTTTTCCTCTTCTCGCCTTACTCTCTCCTCCTCTTCTTCCTTCCTACGCCTTTCCTTTTCCTCTTCTCGCCTTACTCTCTTCTCTTCCTTTTTCAAAAACCATGCTGGAGGGCCTGAAGCATCTATGCTTGCTTCGTACTCAGTGGATCTAGTATTTACCATGAACTTCTACTTTGTATCCCACCGCTGTCACCAATGTTACGCAGGTTTTTGGTATCTCAATTTATTTCAACTCAACTTTAACAATAACAATGGAACTGATTACATTAACGTGTAACGTCTATCATAAAAACTGCCAACTGACGTCAGGATCGTCCTTATATAGCTTGCTTGACCCTTCTCTAACCTTCTCGAACTGTCATCTAGAATATTCTTGACGGGTAATGACATTTCCATACATTTCTGGACTATTCTATCTTCTTTTACTTGTACTTTTACTTATGACGACCGCAGCACACTATAGGGCGATGAGTAGCAGTCCATTTCCTTTTCTATTGTCCGTTTCGTATAACAGCCGCAGGCTACTGCAGGGTGCTGCGTAACAATAGTGTGAAAAAAAAGTACCTTACTACAAGTAACATGAGTGACAAAACAAACATCAAAGCAGGATTTACTTCGTTCCAGGTTATAAAACGGGATATAAATCAGATGTAAAACTACAGAAAACAAAAGTATAAAACAATTCAAAGTCTTTTTAAAGCTCGTAGAGTAAGTAAATTAATATAATTATTTATAAATATAATATTTATTATAAACAAGTCAAAACACGTATTTTACAGAGCGTAGTTTATTTTATTACAAATTTCTGTTGTATAAAATTTTACAGTCATAAACAACAATAATTACACATTACTTTTAACTTACTAGAAAATATATTTTTTTCAGAGTTTTAAGTTAGATGAAGAGTAACTACTATTATTGTTTTGTTGAACACCAATTTTGTCATTGTAAATGTTTTTATAAGATCCTAAACCTTAAGGACAGTGGCAGCATATTACTCCCAGGACTGATAAAGCACTTTCGGGAGATGTTGCTCTTTGCGAGCTACACTTTTTAGAAGATATTTCCAAATATTATTTTTACTGATGGTAGTTCTATTAGCAAAATAAAAAGTGGAAGGCCAAAATTAAAGGATGGGACAATACCAATAAAAAATCTTTTAACTTTGTTTTATTTTGTTATTGAAATCATATTAAGGTATATTTAAAAAAAATTGCAACCAAATTTCACCATTTAACAGACCTTTTTGAATTTGGTCATACCTAATTTACATTATATGTATAGAGATAAAATTAAATAATTTATCACTTAAAACATGCAAGATTATTTAGAAGTAAACACAACATTATTTCATGTGCTTTATTTTGCAATAAACAAGTTAATTTTTATTATTTTTATAAAATTCCCATAAAGAGCCATGTATTTTTAGCAACACCAGCGCCCCTACGGTGAATTGTAAAAGCTTAATTAGCGTTCGTTTTTTGGGACCGTATTTCAGGTATGCCGATTGGCCTCCTTTTCACTAGTCTTCATAGTTCTTATTCTCGGCACTTCTGATTTGCTGCCACCTATTACTGGCTTTTCTTTTTTTCTACAATTAACTCCCGAATTTCTTTTGGATATTTATTTCCAACAGTTATTTTAATTTCTACCGTCTGGTTTCAAGAGGCCTGTTGAACATCGACAACAAATGTCTGTTTCTTATTGTTCTATTTGCAACGTTAAGTTTTATTCTATCACTTAATTTGCTGTGGAAATGCTCCAAATTTGTTAACTTGATGGTTAAGATTGGGTTTACATTGTTTTTCATTTATATTGTCATTCAATGTCATTATTACTGGAGAGTTATCAGATGTAACATCAAATGGTTTCTCATTATTTACATAATTAGCTCTTGTATTCGTAGTAATCTGATATTTTATTAGGCCTAAACATGGGTTTTACGGTAGAGTGATATTCACAACCTAACTCAGTAGCTGTTTCGTGTAAATATTTACCTTTAGTTGTGGTTAGTCTAGAGTTCCGTCTTATATTTTTTAGATATACTGAATACTTTATTTTGATTAGTCAACGTTGTGATACTTTTTGGCCATGCTGAGACTAATCAAAACGGTCAGCCAATTAAAAATAAATTAAATTCATCTATTTATCCTTACAGCATGGCTGTTTATATTTTTTATCAAAATTACCTCATTTCCAGCTAGAATTTAAAGTCCTTTTTACCGTGTGACATGGCGATGGTGGCGTTGAAAACATGGGGGACGGTTCCGGCCTTTGGCGACTTCCAATTTCCTCGCAGAATTTTTTCAAAGAGAGCGCCTCATAATGAAATTGCACTTCGACGCCAGGCGATCAAATATTGAAAAATCCCCTAAACATATCCCGACCAGGCCAGGCCATGCCGTGTCTGCCGCCTTTTGAAAACATAAGAGAATGAGGTGACACTATGGAATGAAGTCAGCCCTAGCGAAACATCCAGTGAAGTAGATAAGTAAAAGGCATTATTAATTATTTTGCCATATTTTTTTACAATGAATAAATATCGCACGGAGTACTTTTCTATATTAGATCTCATATTTTAATCCATATGAGGTAAAGAAGAATGCGAAAATAGCAAAGACAAATTGTAAAGAAAATAGCGAAACAATTTTCATGAAAATATATTGCATATTATTGGTGAAAGTACATTACAAAAAAAAACTACTTGAGAGAAGAAAAAGATGTACTTACATGCATAATTCCATTATAAAATTAAATTAAAACTTAAAAATCTCCATTTTGATACTGGTCAGACTATCAAAGAAAATATCCAGTGATTTATTGGAAAAAATACCAAAAAAGTTGATAAGTTTTGAGGATGTCGATAGATTTAAAATTTGGGTATTTTTGAGTTGAATAAGAAATATTTTACCTTCTTCTAGTTAAGGTTCATATTTGACAAAATAATATTTAATGTATTTTAAGACACCTTCCATAAATATTTATTTTTTTCTCCACTATAGTAATGTGAATGAATGTGCTTACTTCCAGTAAAGACTTTTAAATATTGTTGGACCTGACAGTAAAACACAATGAATTTTGTTGTGGTCAGATTTGAACGAGGAAAACGACAATATATCGAGAACTCGGTATAAATTAACGTTGATTAGAAAAATTCTGCGTTGAAATCCTTAAAACGATTTTTGAAGTTATTCTTCAGGGTAGAAACTATTTCTACATGATATTTGCTGTCATAGGGTTCTAATGTATTTTGAGATATTTTTTCTGAAAGAATAGGAAAATGCTTGGCATCGCTGTTAATTAGGTTTTGTTCCCAAAACTCCAGCTTTTTGATAAATGTTTTTATATCAGAAATCATTTCCGCTAGTTCTTTGTCTCTCCCCTGAAGCTGCAAATTAAGTTCGTTTAATTTCTCTGTAATGTCCACGAGAAAACCAAAATCTCTAAGCCAGATTGAATTTTCTAGTTCCGGAGTCGGTTCATCGCGTTGTTTGAAAAATATGCCAGATAGGACATCATTAAAACGTTTCAGCACCCGTCCTCTACTTAACCATCGGATTCAGAGTGAAGGAGTAGGTCCCCGTATTGACAGTCAACTTCATAGGCCAAGGTTTTGAATAATCTTCTTTGTAAAGCTTGAGCTCTAATCTTGTTCACAATTTTTACCACCAGTTTCATAACGTTGTTTAGTTTCAGGAAATTTCCACATAATGCTTCTTGCTGATGGATAATGCAGTGCTAACAGAGAAATTGCGGAAAAGTTTCATCTTTACGACAACGCTACCAGACCCTTATCACAACCCACCATAGCTGGAGCGCCATCGGTTGTCAAGCCTACCATTTTCGATATTGGAATTTTCTCGGAAGAAATAATATTTTTTAAATGAGAAAACATCTCCTGTCCAGTAGTGTGTCCTTTCAGTGTAATAAACTTCAAAAGATCTTCTTTAATCGTAAAATCACTAAAAACCATCCTGACGAACACGTCCATCTGGGCAGTATCAACGACATCTGTTGATTCATCCAGTTGAAATGAAAAATAAACACATCTAAGTCAGTTCTTAACTGTAAAAAAATATCATTGCTCATTACTTCTACACGTCTCATCACTGTATGAGCAGAAAGTTGCATAGATTTTATAGCTGAAACTATCTCGTCTTTATTTCTAAAGTTGGCAAATAACAGAATGTACAGTTTTATGATGTCTCTCAATATTTCCTTTTTTAGCAACGGAGACCGAAATATTACATAACAAACACACATTTTTATCTTTAACTTCTGTAAAAAAGTATTGTTCTTCCCATTCCGAATGAAAGTGGTATGTCTTTACCTTCTTACAACTGCTTGCCATAATATTATTTTTTGTTGTTCTCTACTAACCCAACCACTGGACGTTGGTTACGCGTTTAGTTTTAAACTAAGCGCAATGTCGCACCGCCGTGCGTATTTATCCCGTTCAAAGCAATCCTGATCGTTCTCGAACACTAACGCGCTGGTCCGGCTGGTCGGTTCTAGCCGATTCTAGCTTGATGGCGTCAGCTTCTCTGTTTGTATTTTTTAAATTAAAATCGTTGTAAGAGCTGCCAGAATTGCCTCCGCGAGCTACCGGTAGCTCGCGATCGACAGGTTGGCGACCACTGGTATAGATGAACGTTGAAGAGAAAAATCGACGTTTCGTTTGACGTTTGACGTTTTCGTTTAACATTTCGTTTGACGTTTCATTTGACGTTTCGTTTGACGTTTTCGTTTGTCGCTTGACGTCCCGTTTGACGTTTCGTTTCTACCAAAGGGGCAGTATCGAAGGTATCGAAAACGTTTACATACAGATTTGCAAAATAATCGAATAATATTTATTCGACGATTATTTATTGCTATAGATTAACTTTAAAAATGGAATATACATTAAGTGTTTTATTAAAATGTATACATACAGCTCGGCATCATGTCACCAGGAGTTAGATATTAATAAAGACAAAGTGAGACAGACTGAAAGACAGACAAATTCATTCTATATAGCGGTGAATATTTTAATAGATACATTGGTTTTGTGAGTTTAAAAATAGAATATCGTGATAAATCGAGGAGAAAAATTAGGAATGTAAAATGTAGAAGATTTAGTAACTACAGACAATCAATTTTGTTAGTCACGATTTACGATTCTATGTAACTAAAGATGTATACAAACGACGAATGGCCAAATCATCAAGTTTAAATCAATAAAATAGAATATCTTGGGGTATTTACTCCACAAGGTGGACAAGTATTGACAGATTTAATATTCTATGAATATTTTCTAATTTATCAATATATCATAGCTGTGATGCATATTTTAATTTAGGTAGCCCAAAAGAGTTAAAAAGTATAGATATCGTTCTTATTTCTGAAAATTGTCTAAAGCTTTTAAAAACAAATACTACGTTTCTTAAAGCTTGCCTTTTGATATGTTTAATGTGCTTACCGAAATTTAATTTACAGTCAAAAGTTACCCCGAAATCTTTGAAAGTTGTACATTTCTTCAATAATACGAGGAGTGTTTCCTAGTAAAATAAAATACAGTTTATTTACAAAAAAATATTTATTTATAATTTGTCAAAGTATTCTTCTTTACAGTAAATGCATTTGCATCTGGCTGCAGTTTATTGCATTTTTAAAGGTATCAACCAATTTTTCGGCCTGCGTAAAACGCAAATCCCGTAATTTATCCATTACTCGTGAAAATAAGATGTTAGGTCTGAACGAATAACCCATTATTTCTATGTTTTGGAAATTCTAATACTTATTTGTTTAAACATTAATGTGAGCTCGAGCGTTATCTTGATTCAAGGTGATCCTTTCCTCTTGGACGTTTTTCGCGAACCTTTTGGATAACATGAGGCAAACAAACTGTAGTATACCATTATGAATTTACAGTAAGTATATCTTCTAGTTCTACAATGGAAAAATGCCCAGTTATTCCAAAAAAATAGCTCTTTTCATGAACCACTTTTGTTGAATCCAACTCATTTTCATAGACTTAAAATTAATTTTCTTTTTTCGAGATTATCAGTAAACCCATGTTTCACCACCTGTGATGATGTACACCGAATTTAACGATACGCGGTCAAAGCGATCTAGTGTGTAGATTTACACCATCTACCACGGTCTTCTTTTTTAGTTAAAGTCAAGTTGTGGGGAATCCACCAAGAACCAAGCTCACGGACTTTCATATGTTTGTGTAAAATACAATTAGTTGCTTTCACACCAATCTTTAAAGTTGCCTGAATTTTTGTGACAGTAATGTGATTATCCTCTTATACATTTTTTCTGTATTAACCTTTTTTTACTCAAGCCACCATTTGAATTGGAAAAAATAACCGCCGATAAAATGCTCCTTTTTCATTTCCATCAATTATTGGCGAAAGGATTTATAACGGGATTTTTGATTAACTCACTATACGGTATCCGCTGATAACCTCCAAAATATGGTAGTATGATTTGGAACAGAAAACTGTTACAAAAAAAAGGTTAAAGTGTTCTCCTAGAGCTTAGAGAAGAAGACCACTTCGGCTAGCTGTCGGGACAAAAGGTGTGGGTCAATAAGCAGTTAGTAATACTTGATATCGTTAAAGTTTAATTAAATAAAACGCAAGAGTTAGTATTATGGCATTTACTATTTTTCTAAAAAAAGATAGGTACACATTTACCTACAGCACTTTTAAAACTAACCTATATATCAGAGACTCCCAACAATAGTTTTTACTACCGATACTACACAAAATAATGATTAAAATACTTAAATTAAAGAGAAATTCTCTGAATACGAAATTATTAAAATAAAAGAAAGAATTAATATTACCCAGTGATCACTAAGGCTTACAGCAGGTTAAGCTTAAGCACAACTACAACAGTTACACAATTATTCTTATAAATAAAAGTTAAATGATAAATCCGAACATCCTTAAATTACTAGTACCACTGAAGTTATTAGACTAAAGGTCTTTAATACCTTGGATTGCATATATTCAGATACCTGATTTCTGGTAGAAATCCATCAAGCGGTGGCACGCTTCACCACTGGTGTTGGCTACGATTACCTCGGACAGGAAATTGGGTTGTAACTTGCAGGACATCAATTCAAAAAAAAGAGGAGCATAAACAGGCTTCATGGAAACTCACTGGACTTAATAATCAAGATACTCTATGTAACGGCGCATCACCTAGACGCGTCTGGAATGTCTTTAACAGCAGCAGCCGCAGGAATCAAATGAGGACGTTGACACAACCCTTTAACGTTGACTGATTCGGGCAGTCGGTGTCGGTGGTGCGGGTTCGTTAGTAAGCTTCGCTCACCGCGGTCGCAATCTTCATGCCAAAAATGGTATAGGGTATCAACCCCGCGCAAAACAGCAACGTGGTTAATCGGAACGCTCTCGGCGACAAACTTGGAGGACTTCCTCTTAAAAGCCAGAAGAACAGAAACACACATACCCCCGGTACCTTTTCCAAAAGAGAAACGAAAAATAGAAGCTCCCGAACCTCATGGCTACGGCGTATTTAACCCCTTTTCTAGAAGTCAAGATGGCTTCATCAAGGAGGATACGACAGTACATATTTTTTAAATCACACTTCCGGTGATCGCCACAACTTACCTTAAAACTTAAAACAGACCCATTGGTTAAATTCTACAATTTCACCAGTAAAAACATCAACAAATTAATATTTTACATCTACTAAATAAATAAACAATTCTCAAATAGTTCGACTGCTTTTTACCCTAATATAATGTGAAGTCATAAAACTATAAATAGCATTTTTCTCAGAATACCGAACGTCGAACACCTGTGTGCACAGCTGTGCAGTGGAACAAAATGAGTGTCCGGCGCATAGTTAACGAAACACAAATGACGTATTTCATTATGTCATGATGTTTTCATTGGTGAAACCGAATAGGTGCGTCAACTATGCCCCGGACACTCATTTCATCCCAACAGTATATATTAGGGTGAGCTCGACGCGGAGCTCAGTTGTCTTATTGCCACCAACGATCAACGATTCAGTTGTCCTTTTGCCATCATCGCGTTCAGGTGCTTTCTGCCGACGGCACGTTACTTTCTACATTTATAAAAGTTTAATGCAGTTTATTTTCTGGTGCAAGTTCTATCTTCTACAATTATTATGGCATAAGAAATTCTACAAACAAATGTTTTCAAGTTGGTAACTAAAAAATCAACTGTATTAGTTAATCAAATTGTGATGAACTAAAATTGTAAATATTTAAAACTGTTTAGTGAAGATAAGAAAATTATTATATCTAAATGGAATCAACCACTATGTATTTACTTCAGTGAAAATAGTAAATTAAAAACACTTCTTTTTCTACTACCTATGACTCGTGTTATTTCTACAAAAGAACCCAATTCTTCTAACACCAGTGACATATGCTACAGAACATTTTTACCAAAGAAATATTCGGAAGTAACGCCGGTATTTTTTCACCCATAAAGTCATCAGGATCTTTTAAGGTAGTTCACTCGCTACAGTCGTACATAAAAATATCTCTTAATGGTGAATACCAATAGTTCGAGATTCTCAATGCTAATCAATTTTATTTTTGTAAGAGACTGTACAAAATACATGTAATCTTATACATATGGATTTTAATAAAATCCATCCGGCAACCTCATAAATATGGTTTGCTATAGAAATTTGTGACTTCCTCATATTAATTTTAAGGGTTTGTTTTGGTTCAAACAGAACCGCTGATTCCAGATCTCAAATACCGTGGACGAATTAATTTTTCAAGAAAACGTCGCGAGGTTATAACATCCTCTTAGCTGATCGAGTGTTATTTTGGTACAACGCGTTGATTGCGGCGTATACAACGTTGCCAAGTTGTAATAATTTTACGCAACTACTCGTCGATTGCTTTAAAAATATTTTTATTTTAAAAATCTATATCTTTTTACTAAGACGATCAAAAAATTCAGCGTTTCTTTAGAAAATTTTATAACTTCTTGATTTACATTACATTAGTTTTTAAAAAATATGGTAAGAAACGTTTTCAAGATATCTTGAAATAAATGCATTACTTGTGTACATGAGAGGCTTCACGAGTGTTAATTATGCACATTTTGATTGTTAATATTTCGTTTCATAGACGGTCAAAAAATTTAATTTTTTTTTAGTTACATAAAAGACACTTTCATTAACCTTAAATTTCAATTTTATTGAATTCTTAAAAAAAGCCGTTTTACGAGTGAACTACCTTTTAAAACAAGGTAAAGCAGCACAGAAAACTGCAACGAATTAAATCAGATTAAAAGTTTTATTCAAAACAAAGCAATGCCTTATTAAAATTTACATTCTTTTCTAAGAATATGTTGTAAATGCCATAACTATTTAATTAATTTAAAAGTAAAATCAACAAACTGACATTATTTATACTAAGAATATGTTTCAAATGCCATATTTTTTTTTTAATTATTTTAGAACCATCAGGAATATTTGACAACTGTCATTAACTAAACTTGTAAACAATTTAAGTTGTTGCAAAAATATTATCGCCTACTATATAGGCTTAAAAATTATGTGGCTACTTTTAAGAACATTACACTTAGACAAATTAAGTGTACAGCAATTGTAAACTTTATGTCAGACTGAAGTGCTAAACAATCTCCAGTACCGGACACAACGAAATAACTTTAAATTAAACTATTTAATTAATTTAAAAGTAAAAACAACAAACTTACATTATTTATACTAAGAATATGTTTTAAATGCCACATTTTTTTTAAATTATTTTAGAACCATCAGGAATATTTGACAACTGTCATTAACTAAACTTGTAAACAATTTAAGTTGTTGCAAAAATATTATCGCCTACTATATAGGCTTAAAAATTATGTGGCTACTTTTAAGAACATTACACTTAGACAAATTAAGTGTACAGCAATTGTAAACTTTATGTCAGACTGAAGTGCTAAACAATCTCCAGTACCGGACACAACGAAATAACTTTAAATTAAACTATTTAATTAATTTAAAAGTAAAAACAACAAACTTACATTATTTATACTAAGAATATGTTTTAAATGCCACATTTTTTTTAAATTATTTTAGAACCATCAGGAATATTTGACAACTGTCATTAACTAAACTTGTAAACAATTTAAGTTGTTGCAAAAATATTATCGCCTACTATATAGGCTTAAAAATTATGTGGCTACTTTTAAGAACATTACACTTAGACAAATTAAGTGTACAGCAATTGTAAACTTTATGTCAGACTGAAGTGCTAAACAATCTCCAGTACCGGACACAACGAAATAACTTTAAATTAAACTATTTAATTAATTTAAAAGTAAAAACAACAAACTTACATTATTTATACTAAGAATATGTTTTAAATGCCACATTTTTTTTAAATTATTTTAGAACCATCAGGAATATTTGACAACTGTCATTAACTAAACTTGTAAACAATTTAAGTTGTTGCAAAAATATTATCGCCTACTATATAGGCTTAAAAATTATGTGGCTACTTTTAAGAACATTACACTTAGACAAATTAAGTGTACAGCAATTGTAAACTTTATGTCAGACTGAAGTGCTAAACAATCTCCAGTACCGGACACAACGAAATAACTTTAAATTAAACTATTTAATTAATTTAAAAGTAAAAACAACAAACTTACATTATTTATACTAAGAATATGTTTTAAATGCCACATTTTTTTTAAATTATTTTAGAACCATCAGGAATATTTGACAACTGTCATTAACTAAACTTGTAAACAATTTAAGTTGTTGCAAAAATATTATCGCCTACTATATAGGCTTAAAAATTATGTGGCTACTTTTAAGAACATTACACTTAGACAAATTAAGTGTACAGCAATTGTAAACTTTATGTCAGACTGAAGTGCTAAACAATCTCCAGTACCGGACACTGAACGAAATAACTTTAAATCGTCTGCATACAGAAGACCGCAGCAATTAGTAGTCATTGATAAAGATAAGAAATAGCAATGGACCCAATACTGAGCCTTGCAGGATCCCAAAAGAAACGTCAAGTTCAAACAATTTGACACCACGGTATTCTAAAATCAATTTTCTTTAAGTCAGATATAGCCCAATCGGATTAGTATTTTAGATTCTGAAAAATTGGAAGCAGCAATTTTCCTTCGGAATTCGTTGGAGGGGGTCTCTGGTAGTCTAAATTCAAAAAGTTGGGATTCCAAAGTTGTCGCTACCTCCGCCATCTTGATTTAAAGGGTTATTTTTTGTATCTTGAATAACTCATTTATTTTCAATTTTACAAGGAAAATAGTTTTTACAAAAGTTATTTAAAATTAAATTTCCTACAATTCTGCTTTTTTTTGTACGATCGATTTTTTCGATTTAAACCCGAAAAGAGGGGGTGAATTTTTGGTTATAGAATAACTCGTTTATTTTCAATTTTACGAGAAAAATTGTTATAAACAAAGTTGTTTAAAATTAAATTTCCTACAATTCTGCTTTTTTTTGTACGATCGATTTTTTTCGATTTATACCCGAAAAGAGGGGGTGAATTTTTGGTTATAGAATAACTCGTTTATTTTCAATTTTACGAGAAAAATTGTTATAAACAAAGTTGTTTAAAATTAAATTTCCTACAATTCTGCTTTTTTTTGTACGATCGATTTTTTTTCGATTTATACCCTAAAAGAGGGGGTGAATTTTTGGTTATAGAATAACTCGTTTATTTTCAATTTTACGAGAAAAATTGTTATAAAGAAAGTTGTTTAAAATTAAATTTCCTACAATTCTGTTTTTTTTGTACGATCGATTTTTTTGTATTTATCCCTGAGAAGAGTGGGGGTGAACCTAAGTATTGTATTGTCACGTTTATTATTGATGTTGTACCGTTATTTTTTCTGTTTGTTTTTTTTTGCTGATACCTGGAATTAAAAAGAAACGTGATAATACAATGATAAGAGTTTACCCCCACTCTCCTCAGGGGTAAATACAAAAAATCGAGCGTACAGAAAAAAAACAGAATTGTAGGAAATTTAATTTTAAACAACTTTGTTTATAACAATTTTTCTCGTAAAATTGAAAATAAACGAGTTATTCTATAACCAAAAATTCACCCCCTCTTTTCGGGTATAAATCGAAAAAAATCGATCGTACAAAAAAAAGCAGAATTGTAGGAAATTTAATTTTAAACAACTTTGTTTATAACAATTTTTCTCGTAAAATTGAAAATAAACGAGTTATTCTATAACCAAAAATTCACCCCCTCTTTTCGGGTTTAAATCGAAAAAATCGATCGTACAAAAAAAAGCAGAATTGTAGGAAATTTAATTTTAAATAACTTTTGTAAAAACTATTTTCCTTGTAAAATTGAAAATAAATGAGTTATTCAAGATACAAAAAATAACCCTTTAAATCAAGATGGCGGAGGTAGCGACAACTTTGGAATCCCAACTTTTTGAATTTAGACTACCAGAGACCCCCTCCAACGAATTCCGAAGGAAAATTGCTGCTTCCAATTTTTCAGAATCTCAAGCCTGTTCTTCACCTAATTCGATTGGGCTAATATGTGGTAAAGAAATTAACAATCTGATTTAATTAATCCTAAATTGGAATGTTTTCACTTTTCCAGTTTTCCAGTCAAAATGTGACATCAACCTGACCATTGTCTAAATCTAAATGATCTGCGGCATGAGTTTGTTTGGAAGACAAGACTAAATTTACGATTTGTTAGAACAGTGCGCGACGCAAAATTCAGAGTCTGCTGAGCGCCGCGCAAGTCCGCTGAAATCAAACAATGTTAATATTATGGGAATGTTTAGGCAGTTAGGCAGACAGCAGTGTACTTCGACTGATTACGTCGAAATCAATTTGATATTGATTTCGACGCAATTGTTGTTCAGCTCAGCATACAGTAGACTGTCAAGTGTATAGTTAAAAATAATATTTTTTGATCAATACTACTTAAAAACAAACAATTCTTCTTCGTCTTCTTCCATTAAAATAATCTCTATTAACACTTATTTAATTTATGGTAACTCATTTTCACCTCCATGTAACAACAATATAAGTTGAATTGATTTATGTTCCAACAAACTACGCGACAGATTCTGCTGTACGCGTACGTCAAGCGTCTCGCACTGTCCTAACAAATCGTAGCTTAAAGAAATGCGAAGAAAACAGCCCATAACAGTAGAGAAGTGGATGATAGTGTGCTATCGTGTACAACATAAAATCGTCAAAATATTTTTTATGGAAATGATGGTTCACCCGTTTCCTGCACTAGGATCTGCGCCACTGGAATCCAACAAGGAATCAGACAAAAGGGATGTTGCGGTTTTTCCCCCAGACCGAGTGATATGATTTCGCTCGCCCGGCAACTTCTCCCGTCCGTCCCCCGTGTTTTCAGATGCCTTAACCATCGGGATTTTCAAACCCATCGGGAGGGCATGTCACCTTCGTTTGGCTTCGATTGTTCCCCCATCCGGTGGTGTGTGCATACAATCAAATTGGATTTTAAATAGATCGCGGCGATGCGATTGAGGCCTACCGCGAGTTTGAGCCTTCAAATAAATTAAGTGCCCGTTGGTTCACGAATGGCGGGGTCTTCGAGTGGTCGGCCCGTATCGGTCGGTTGTATTGCTCGCTAAATTCCAAAGAGCTTTTGAAAATTAATTTAAATTAGGAGATTCGATGTAAAATGTAATGAAATTAAAAAGTGCTAAGATTCGATTCAGGTTTTTTTTTAATTTGGATAAGGCGCAAGACAAACAGTGAGGTATAGGCGAAAAATAAGACTGAAGGCTTGCAAAAAATAATCAAAACTACAACTCCAACTTTTTGTTTGTTTTCACCACAAATACTTAAAAACTATTAAAAAAAATTCACAAACCTCGTGCGATCAGAATTAAAAAAGTTAGTTTTTTACCACAAATAACAAAAAGAAATCTCAAAACTTGTCACAAGACTATACTGAAATTATTTAGGTATATGGAAAAGAATCTTAAAAACACAAAAATTATAATTAGAACCTTGTGTGATCTTTATTAGTTGTTCATCACTAATCCTAGAAAAAGAAACTCTTAAAATATTTCACAAGACTCTAGGAAATTTTTTATATGTAAAAGTGTCTTAATTGTCTGAAAAAACAAGAAAAAATAATTAGAACATTGTGCGATCACTATTAAAAAAAGTTACGTTTGTTAACAAAACTTTCTCGCAAAGAGACTACGGATATTATGTATATAGAAAAATGTCTTAAAATTGTCTGAAAAACATGAAAATAGTAATCAGGATCTTGTGTGATCAAAAAAAATAGTTTAAAAAAAATACTTGTAAAAAAGTTAAAAAGCGTTATAAGACTGTATAAGTTTGTAAAAAACTGTATAAGAATATATAAGACTGTATAATACTGTATAAGACTGTATAAGACTGTATAAGACTGTATAAGACTGTATAAGACTGTATAAGACTGTATAAGACTGTATAAGACTGTATAAGACTGTATAAGACTGTATAAGACTGTATAAGACTGTATAAGACTGTATAAGACTGTATAAGACTGTATAAGACTGTATAAGACTGTATAAGACTGTATAAGACTGTATAAGACTGTATAAGACTGTATAAGACTGTATAAGACTGTATAAGACTGTATAAGACTGTATAAGACTGTATAAGACTGTATAAGACTGTATAAGACTGTATAAGACTGTATAAGACTGTATAAGACTGTATAAGACTGTATAAGACTGTATAAGACTGTATAAGACTGTATAAGACTGTATAAGACTGTATAAGACTGTATAAGACTGTATAAGACTGTATAAGACTGTATAAGACTGTATAAGACTGTATAAGACTGTATAAGACTGTATAAGACTGTATAAGACTGTATAAGACTGTGTAAGACTGTGTAAGACTGTATAAGACTGTATAAGGTTGTATTAGATTATATAAGACTATATAATTTGTCTGAAAAACACCAAAATAATAATTGGAACATTGTGCAAGCATAATTAAAAAAGTTAATTTTTCACTACAAATATTTGAAAAACAAAATTCTTAATTTTTATACAAGATCCTACGAACATGATTTGTATAAAAAAGTGTCTTAATATTGTCTGAAAAACACGAAAATGATAATTAGAAACCTGTGCGAACATTCTTAAAAAGTTAGTTTTTAAACACCAATACTTGAAAAAAATATCTAAAATCGTTTAAAAGACTACGAACATTATTTATATAAAAGAATCTCTTAAATATGTTTGAAAAACACGAAAATAATAATTAGAACATTGTGCAATTATAATTTAAAAAGTTAGTTTTTACAACAAATAGGGGAGAGTCTGAAACAGTGGCCACCTTTTTATAAAACAATAAATGCTTCTAAAAAACACAGGCAATAAGAACTATTTTTTCTACACCCACATGGATATTAGCTTATCTACGCACAGATTACAAAACAAAAAAGTATGCTAGTGCCTTCAACTGAACGAATATATTTCATATTCATTCTATGTAGTAAGAACACTGCAAAAAATGAAATCCACCAATCACAGTTCATATTTAGATCAACCGACTGCTATTAATTTTAAAATTTTAAATATGTGACAATTCTGTCAAACTAATTGTTAGTATATGTTTAGTTATTGAGATTAAACATATATTAAAATGGGTAATTTTTGTGTAGAATCGATAAATAATAGCATTTCTGTTTTTATTTCGTCTATAATTATAAATAATTTGTTAATTTAAATAATAGTCATAATAGTCAATTTAATTACGAATATTAAAGCAACAAAAATAAAAGAGTAGGTGGTCCTGTAGTCAGCGTTCTGGCCTTACACGCAGAAGACTGGAGTTCGATTCTCGGATGGGGAAAAATAAAATGAACTTTTTTTCTTTTTTTGTTCTTTTATTTTAAAAATTATTGAAAGTCATAAATTATTTTAAAAATAGTTATTTTGTCTTAATAACCTAAAATATTTTTATTATTTGAAAATTTTCGTTAGTGGGTCGTAGAAAAAATATACTGTACAACTCGAGTGGATTGTCTACATCGCACTCCGCCTACGGCGTCGTGCTCAAATTGTGTCTTCGTGCGGTATGACCATCATATCCACTCTTGTTGCACAAACTACTATTATGCAATTAAGAAACTAATATACCAGTAATAGTTTTGCATATTTAGTCACTACAACAAATTTCACGTACTGGCTTGGCTGTTTCTCACTTTTTACACCAAATTTTAGGTTAAGTTTATTTTTAAATAAATATGTTAACATTTAAACAGGAAACTAATTAGAAATTTGTGCGATCATTATTAAAAAAGTTAGTATTTCATGGCAAATACTTAAAAAAACTATTCAAATTTTTCACAAGATTATACTAATAGTTATTTATGCAACAAGTGCAAAAAGTAAGTGTTTATTGCACGCGACGTGAAATTGTCGAGTGCAATAAACACTTTTTGCACGAGTTGCATACAATATTTTTTCTACGTTCATGCAAAAACCAAAAAATGTCTTATAGAACTGCAGTTTTATTATCCAAATCATAGTAGCTGTGATCGTGTACCTTTGTTTAAGGCATTTAGTTACGTTTGTGTTCATAACTTGTAATGACATTTTTAATAAAATACATTTTTTTATTAATTTATTTATTAAATGATTGAAAATAATATAAAATATGCAATTGTTTTTAAAACGTAACACAGAAAATGAAAATGGACTAAATATTTGGCGTTGATTTGAATATTTATGTTTGTCATGATCATAAAACGCTGTAGTAAAATGACAGATGAGTGCCTTAAAATTGCCTGAAAAATTCAAACATTATCATTAGGACCCTGTGCGTTCATTATCAAAAAGTTAATTTTTTCACCACAATTAATTAAAAAAAAATAAGGCATACATTCATTAGATACTGTGACGTGTGTTTATTTTAAACAACAGTTTATTTGTTAGTAATTTATTTGAACACTTATTTATTTTTAAAACAATACTATTCTAATTTATATTTATTTCGAATTTCTTTGAATTGTCACTATTTATCTTCACAATTGTCTCTATACAACTGACTGACTCCCTGTTCCTCCACCAGTTAAAAATATGAAACTCTCTTTTTAAATTTTTGGTATTTAATTTAGTACCTTCAAATTTTATCTACTTTTTAATTTATCTATATTTCCTGAAAAACGTTTTAATACTGATAAAAAAGTACCTGGAAAAATTCCTTTCGTCATTATAATGAACCAAACTACGCGTTTCTGCAAAAGGCTTACCCTAACTGATATTGTAAGCTTAGGTATTCGGTGTACAGCAAAAATGTATCTGATTACACTCTAATCTACCGCGTTATTTGGATATTCGTGGTTTCCCGTACCCAATCAATTTAGTCCTTCAACCATAGCTCAAAGGATAAACATATTGCAGGATTCGCTTTTTTTTCAAACCGTATAGCTAAATTGAAGGTTTATACATGGTGTTCCTTAATGTCATGTCACTATTGAAGAAGGTTAATTGATTTGTTATGTAAATAATAAATATGATTTATTTTCCATAAGATAATTCAATTGTATGGGATTCGTCAAAATACAAATAAATAAAAATGATAAAAGCATAAAACTAGAAAATGGAATAAAATATGGGTAGGACTTATACATTAAATTCGTAAAATTTAGCGAGATCATAAAAACAATATTCTAGTAAAAAAACCTTTCAAATATTTTCTTTTAAAAATAAAAAATGAATCACTTTTCTTTATTACAAGAGGGAGTCTATTGGACAATTTGGGCCCCAAATAATTTGACGTATTAGATGTTACCTTGAGTCGTGCATAAGGTATATGTTCGTTAGCCTGTCTGGTTTCATACTTGTGTACATTTCTATTAGTTACAAATATTTATTTGTGATTGCAAGTGAATAGGCACATTTCGATAATAAAAATACAACAAAGGGGTAATATGCAATATTCCTTGAAGTATGGTCCATGAGAGTATCTTTGTGAGATCTTAGCAATGCTTCTCAGGACAAACATTTTTAGAATAGGTTGAATTTCCCTATAAGCATACAGCGTAATCTTACACGTGAGTCTACTTATGCAAATAACATCATAACTAATTGACGAACTTCAAGTATTGACCGTAAATTCATGAAAAGAAACTTTAGCGAGTTAATTTTTTTGACCAGTCCTCTACAATGGTCTTTCCAATTAAGGTGTTGATCTATTTGGATTCCTAGAAAGCGAATGCTATCATTCCCATTATTAAGAAGGACATTTTCAAAACTAAACTCTAGGGGCTCAACGTTATGTTGCCTGTTATGAAATCTAAGTACCTCAGTCTTATTAGCATTAGAAAATAAATCAAGACTATTAGACATTTTTTGAGCGATGTTGGAGCTCTATCTCTTTCTCTCTGTGTGTGTTTAGTAGATCCGTATTTTTAGCTGAAATTATAGCCGAGAAATCATCTGCATAGCTTACATAATATTATCACCTAATAATGAGTCAACATTGTTTACATACAGTATGAACAATATGGGTCGCATATAAATATCTAGTGTATCAGAATAATTAATAGTATTGATTTTATTGTCGTTTTGTACTTTTAAAGAAATATATTGCTTCCTAGCAATTTAAAACAGTGCCTCTGATTTCATATTTCTCCCATATATTTACTAGCACAATCGCATGCTTACTGAGATCACAAAAGATAGCAGCTGGGCATTCAGATTCCTTTAAATGGTGAATAATTTTATTGTAAAATGAAAGCATAGCAGTTGTTGTCGATTTTTCAGCATATAATCCATGCTGATAGACAGAAGACGATTAAGAAATGCATATTACAAACAATTAAAAAAATTTATTACAAACAATTAAAAAAATTTTACCACGGTGACTATCAGAAATGAAAAAAAAAAAGGTTATCTGAAATATTACGTTAATACATTTGGTAGAAACAGTCGTGTTATGTGGCAAAAACTTAAACATTTAAATATAAATACCAAACCTGCAAAATCCAAGTTACCTGAAAACCTAAATGTTCCTAATGACATTAACAATCACTTTTTATTGGCATCTGGCAACTATGCCGAAGCTGATAAAGATTTGCTACTTTTCTATGGTAATAATCTTAAAGACAACTTCCGTAACTTGCCTGAAAATATGAAAATGAAAATAAACCTTTTTTCATTTTTATTTTAAAATCAATAATATACATTATTATTGAAAATTTATATCAAAGAAGGGCAGGTTGACTTATAAAAATAGAATTTTTAAAACCTAGTAATAATGTTGTTTTGGTCCTTATTTTCCATTCTAAATCAATACAAAATAATTAAAACACAATACACGACAAAATAATATACTTTATTAAAATATAAATAGCTTTAACAAGCTCTGCTCGTTCCGCAAATATTCACCCGTTACATAAAATAAGACATTTCGTAAATTTCATAAATAGCTATTCAACTATACATATATTTTTCCTTTTTTTTTTTTAATTGTCAGAAAGAATATTGAATAGTGTAGGTCCTACATAACTAGGTGTCGGTAAAGAATATATTCAACTTTACTACAGATATATTGATATTCCCTTTGTGTTAAATGACAGTCATTATTAATAAAAAAATATATAATTCATTTTTAAGAATATAATTACGTATATACTACAAATACCCTTAACCTCAATTAACGTTTTCAATTATTTATATACCGTACCAATTGGAACGTAAGATCAATTAAAAGCAATAATACCAAAAATAAATTCTTATTAAAAAACGATAAGTAATATGTATTTATGAGCATGCCCTGTCCTAAACTGTATCGAACAAAACAGTACTTTTGCGAAAATGTTGAACCACAATTTATCAAGAAAGAATATATTTGTGAAGTCGAACTCCTAAATATCAAAAATATCTCCGCTTTTCACCAAACACGAATCGAAATTACGGAACCATACTTTGAACGATTGGAAGATACGAATCAATGGATTGGCATCCTTCCTTTTAAAGAAACAATCTCTCTCTTCTGTGAGAACCAACAAGAAATTATAGAAGTTATTGGCACCTACCTTATCAATAATTCAATCGATTGTTCAATAAATATAAAACAAAAGGAAATTGTCAACAGAAACAATAGCGAAATTATTGGTCAACCCATCTTCTTTCCTGAACTGCAATTCGACGCCCTAAGTATTCCAGAAACCAATGCTTAAATCAAACTACAATAAATTAACCTAGATGAACTGCAGGATATTAAATAAAAAAATTTTGAAAACGATCCTGATCCAATATTCCGAATAATTCGTTCCACGCTGAGTATCTGGACATTAGTTATTTATTGTCTCCTGATCCTACTTGGGGAAACTCTAGCTTTCAAAAAACTTCGTACCATCTACACAAAAAAGAAGGAAGAACAGCCAATAGACCTGGCCAATCTTCAACTTCCTCGTTAATCCTCGAAGTTGAATTTCCGAAGGGATGAATTATGTCAACTTTCCTTATGAGAATTAAAGAGTCAACGTTTAGTGGTCCCGGTCGGTGACCACTAAATCCTTTGGAGTAATGGCTACAACTAATTTAGAAAACATTTTAATCAGAAAAAACTATATAAAAATGGTATAATCGGAATTATAAAATTTGGATTTGTTCGTGATGTTTAGAAAATGCTTGTTTACTGTCTTTCTACTATCCCAGCATAGCAACGGCGGTCCTTTATATATGGCTAGCTCTCAATTTCTTGTCTACTTCGTTCTTCTATCCTGGTGGAAAATCCTGTAAAGATTTACAAAAGGAAAAGCATAGCTTCATAAATAACAGGTACGTTATTGAAAAAGAAGAGACCAGATGGTTGTCACTCTCAAGACATTCCATATAACCAAAAAAAAATAAAAATAATGACATAAAACGTCAAACATGAAAGAGCAACAAAAATGTCATAAAATGTTGGAAGTTCTTTGTGTGCTCGCCAAACGAGACGCGAGTACCACACAACGACTTTTTTCCTAGAAACTCTTATCGCGTTTATTATTTCATTATTCTGGTTTACAACATTTTTATGTGAATGATTTACTTGATAATTAGATCTCTTGTTAGTTAGATGTGTTATGATAGATGAAATAAAACGAATTTAGAGATCAGAAAATATTTGTCACGCCAAACAATTCGATGACAAATATTTAAAAATGCTGATTTTTTAAGATTGCTGTAGTACTATATTTATTTACAAAAACGAACAACTTTTAAACACAATAATTAATAAAAACTAAAACAACATTTAATAGAATCATTTCAAATAAAAAAAGACATACATTTTACTTTTATAAATATTTACACATGCTCTATTCAATAATTCAAAATATAAATTATAAAAAGGACTTCCAAATGTTGTTCTTTGGACCATCGTATTTGAGTTATTTATTAAATAGTCCTTCTACATACTCAAAAAGCGTAAAATAACATTTTCCCTCTACGTCTGGGATAAAATAAATACTCGTCCGACACCCACATTTGGAATTGGGACGGTGTTACGTGGCGGTTGATGGTTCCCCTCTGATTCTCCCAAAGGCATTCGCTTTAGTCCCTTGACACTTTTTACAAACAATACTCATCCCGGTTTTATTAATGGCTTGATAACCTCCGAAATGGATTCGGAACATGGGGCGCAATCAGTCAATCTCCAGTTGATTTGAATATTTTCACTTATCATCGATCATCACTGTATGACAGGCGACGATGTTAAAAAGGGTATCGGAATACTTGCCGCAGATATTTTGCATTATAAAAGAGATTGATTTTTGCTATAATAATTCTGCTTACGAGGAAAAAAAAAGATACCTTATAAAAGGACTGGTCAACTTCAACTTATTTGAAGGTGAGTGAAGTTGCCCCCCTCCCAATGATATTTTTGGTAAAAAAACTATTGCACTAGAATGCACTAGTGATACACCATTGTTTATTTTATTTTTTTGCACCACCTTCTTTGAGAAATTACAGCTATTTCTTTGTGAGGGGGGGGGGGGACAAATGAACGCTCCCCCCTAGTGAAATTTTTAAGATTTACTGTAATGCACCAGTTAGCCCTTTTATGCACCACCAATTAAACTTTTTGCACCCCCTCCCTGCTTAAGTAGTTATAGCTGTTTCTTTACCATGAAGTTGCACCCCCCCCCTCGCCACAAAGGAGGTTTTCGTACAAAAACTATTCCATCGGTACGCACTCCTGATTTTTATAGATGCACTTTGTGCATCCTATTCCTTCGGAACTTTGGTAGTTACAGCAATTTCTTTACCCTGATGTTAGCCCAACCAATGATATTTGAGCAAAAACAATATTACACCGATATGTATACATTATTTAGTAATTTTTAGCCCTAAATGAATTTTAGCCAATTCGCACGAGGATGCACATTTTAATACTCATAATGTTTCATAGTTAATCTCTGAATTTCAACCCAGTATTGTGGTTACTCTTTTGACGTCACACATACTGTAGTAATGTTAAATGTGTACCGTCATATATGTCAAATTTAATTTAAGTTGGGGATTTCTAAACCAAATTGGCATTATAAGAAATTTTAGGATATTTTGATTTTGTTATTTATTTAAAATACTGTCTCCTCCAACATAAGAATAAAGGTTTTATTTTGTGTTATGTTTGTGTTGAAATATGTTTATCTTTAATCTTTTAATATCTCTAGTTATTTAGTATCCTGTATTTAAAATTTAATTTCTTTCATACAAAAATGTTCAAACAAACCCTAATCACAAAAAACTTATATTTTCAAATTTCTTTTCACTTTGCGCATGCTCGATATGTTTAAATGTGTACATTACCACATAACCGAACTGATTAGAAGTAATAGTTATATGCTTTGATAACATATGACGTCATGGAAGAAACCAAACTGTATAATATAAATAAATGTTCTGGTCACTATAGTATGAACTAGTAAGTTATGATGGTAAGCTTTACGATAATCATAGGTGTAGGTACGTTTAATTTAAAAAATAGAGGCCGAAACCGAGACAAAATTTAGCCCAACCCACATGAGAGTAAATCGAGTGTTATTAAGGGTACTTTTTTGTAGTAAATGAGTACCCAATCCAAATTTCATACTCAAACCCCTTTTTTGCCATTGGCGTAGAATTTTTAAAGGTGCAATTATTTAAAAAATCAAGTTCTACGCCTATGTATTATTATCGGACAAAATTTTATACGATGAAAAACATAAAAATTTACTTTTTTCATATCTTCTTCAACACCTCTAATCGAGACTTTTAACAAAAATACTCGATTCTTGCCATGTACGATTTTTTGAGGAATATTAATTATTTGCCTGCAATACGTATACAAAAACATTTATTGTTGTTCCATAGTTTCATCTAAATAAAAATATTGTCAAGTTTTAACACCTAATCTCTTGTTAACGATTGAAAGTGTTCTATCTGACTCAATAATTAAAAAAACAAATGCGTGGTTTATTAATATGGCTGTACAATATACCAATGCAGAATATACCGATATGTTACTGACATTAGGATTTTGTGAAGGAAATGCTCGAGAGAGTGTCAGGGTGTACTCTGAAAGGTTTCCAAATCGTCGTGTACCTAGCCACCCAACTTTTGCTGCTATTGAGAGACGTCTTCGGGAGACCGGTTCCTTTGCTCCCTACACTGTTGATAATGGAAGAGAACGTTTTGTAAGGATTCCTGAAGTTGAAGAAGATATTTTAGAACGTGTTGAAGAAGATCCAGAATTAAGCACCAGACAAATTGGAAGGGAACTAGGAGTAAGTAAAGATGTCGTTCATAAAGTGCTTAGAGAACAATTGCTATATCCATACCATAAGAAGCCAGTACAATAATTATTAGTCCATGATCCTCAAATTCGTTTGGGTTTTTGTCGATTTGTTAATATGCAAAGAGAAAGAGATCCAAACTTTGTCAAGAAGGTTCTTTTTACCGATGAAGCGGGTTTTACAAGAAGATGTATAACTAATACCCATAATGAACATGTTTATGTCGTTGAAAATCCGCATGCAATAAAGGTAAACCATTTTCAGCACGAATTCAAAATTAATGTGTGGGCTGGAATAATTGGTAATTTCATTGTTGGTCCTGTCATACTTCCACGAAGATTAACTGGAGAAAATTATTTGGATTTTCTACAAAATACGTTGCCAGAATTGTTAGAAGATTTACCTCTCCAACTTCGGAGAGATATGTGGTTTATGCAAGATGGAGCTCCACCACATTTTTCTTTAAATGTTAGAAACCACTTGAATGAATAATATCCACACAAATGGGTAGGCAGAGGTAATGACGCATCTGTAAACTGGCCACCACGTTCCGCAGACCTAACACCGATGGATTACTTTTTATGGGGACATCTGAAATCCACAGTTTACAGGGAACCTGTAGAAAATGAGGAACAACTCTGACAACGTATTCAAGATGCAATAAACAATCTTAGAGGTGATGAAGAAGTTATGGAAAGGATACATTTTAATTTTCTTTGACGTATAAATCTTTTTATGCGTGAACATGGTGAACATTTTGAAAAATTTTTGTAAAATCTCTATTTTGATTTTGTTGTAAATAAATATTTTTGTGAAACCTATACATTCTAAATTATTAAAACAGAAATTTAGCGAAAACCATGAGAGTAATTGAGTCTTATCAAGAGTACCTTTTTTAAAGTAAATGAGTTGCGCAATCTAAATTTCATACTCAAACTCCTTTTCTTCCATTGGCGTAGAATTTTTAAATTTGCAATTATTTAAAAAATCAAGTTCTACGCCTATGTATTATTATCGGACAAAATTTTAATACCATTTTTTTTTCCACATAAAACTCTACCAATATACCAAATTTCAGCAAAATCGCATATGCCGTTTTAAATTTATATGGGAAAAACGATTTAAAAATTGTAACTTCAAGGCCCTCTGGAGCCCAAACGAAGCAAATTTGTACTAAGGTAATTTGACTTAAATCGACTTATTTTGGTCTAAGGAATATGTGGTATGTTTTTGTAAAGACCTTCTACAGACACCCTGTATATTTTTTTAATTAAAGCTTGTGCACGCCTATGTAGGTATAATTAGTTAAGATCTACATGTCCAACATTCTACAGTACTTTAACTTACTTTATTTTGAAAAAGCCTGAGAAATATATTATTAACATCGAATGCTCTCCTTTCAAAAATAAGCCAGTCAACCCATGCAGTTATGATATACGATCCTTCTTCTCTGCTTCTACAATAATCCCGAAAATTCCTATGCATATACGCCATCCTTTTATTTCCACCTAGCAGGTATCCAGATATTTATGCGTTTTCCTGGTCCTGTTTTAAAAGAGAAAAAGTCAAGATCTGCCGTTCGTAAATATTAAATGTGTCATCGTTGTCGGTAATATTTTTTGCCGGCGCTGAAATATGCCGACGGCTTAATTCGGTTTGCGGATCCCGCAGCACCAGGACGTGCTGCGAGACTCTCCTGCGGGAACATTTTTTCTTCCACCAGCCTCAGGAGCTGAACGCGAAAACACAAAAACGGATGCAAAGAGTAACATTCCGGCTAATAGTCGGGTCAAAGTTGAGGGATAATTTTTTTATACATTTATAACAGCTCTACAAAAAAAAAATTGTTGCCCTGGATATCTTTTTAAGTGCCCAAATTACGAAATATTCATGAAAGTACGGAATGTGCTCTTGTTTTTTATGATTTTTACATATCTTATATTTTGAACAATTATCGTAATAAAATTTATTTTCAGTCATGATTAGGCTTCTGCGCAACTTTTTCGCGCATACAAACATCACGTGATCCCCACTCTTAGACCCCTTGCTTCGCAGAACAAATGAGATCTCAGTTATTTTAAAATATTGAAGTACTTACACGTGAATCTGGATAAGTTGTTATGTCTTAATATTTTGTTTCAATTACTGAATGTCCACCCTTCTTGTCTTTTAAAACAGGAGTTCGTCACGACGAAAGTGTAAATATAGTAGTCATTCATTTTGTTATATTTACGGTGTTTATACAACAAAAAAAAAAACAAAAAAACAGACTTTGTCAAGGAAACTTATGTTGAACATTTCGGTTTTAAAATGAACAATCTAGATAAATCATGGGTTCTTCATAAAGTTTGTAAGTCCTGTGTTGAGTCTTTACGGTTGTGGAAAAAAAGAACGTTCTGGATTATACTTTGGTATTCATATGATCTGGATGGAGTCTTAAGAATCATTTCGATGATTGTTACTTTTGTTACTGTTGCCAAATTCACAGAAATCGGGATGGTCTACCATGGAAGTGAATGGGAAGGTGAAATGTCTACGCCAAAGTTATTTTCTCAAAATGAACTCAGTGATTTAATACGTGATCTCAATTTATCAAAACAAGGATCAGAAATGTTAGCCTCAAGATTAAAAAAAAAAAAAAAAAAATTACAACATACAGAACACGAGAAAGTGAGTTATTACAATTTTTTAGTGAAAATGAAGGACTGGTGTACTGTAATGATATTGCGAAGCAGCTTTTAGACATGGGTTAAAAAGAATACAAACCTTCTCAGTAGCGCCTTTTTATTGACAGTTATAAAAGAAGTTTAAAATGCGTCTTACTGCACAATGGAAATAAATTTGTATCAATTCCAATTGCCCATTCAACAAAACTCAAAGAAGAATATGAAAATGTAAAATTAGTTTTAGAAAAAATTAATTACTCGGAGCATCAATGGCAGATCTGTGTGGATTTGAAAATGGTTAATTTTTTACTTGGTCAGCAAAGTGGATACACGAAATACCCTTTCTTTATTTGTATGTGGGACAGTAGAGCAAAGCAACTTCATTGGGAACAAGATGTTTGGGCTGTAAGGAATTCCTAAACTATCGGTGAAGCTAATGTAATAAGGGAGCCGTTGCTGACAAAATCATATTTCCACCATTACACATTAAATTAGGAATTATAAAGCAATTTGTAAAAGCGTTGGACAAGGAAGGAGATTGTTTTAATTACATTTGTAGAAATTTTCTGAAGGTTAGTATGGAAAAGTTGAAAGGTGGAATATTTGATGGTCCTCAAATACGGCAATTGATAAAAGACACAGATTTTCCGGAAAGTAAGGCTTGGAAAAGTTTTGTGTTGGTAGTTGAAAATTTCCTAGGTAACCATAAAACACCAAATTATGAAGAAATTGTACAAAATATGCTGACAAACTTTCAGACTCTAGGAGCAAATATGATTATCAAATTACACTATCTCCGCAATCATCTGGAAATTTAACATATGGTTCTGACATTTTTCTCTCTATTTACTTCGATGTATTCTAATTTTTAAAAACATAACTGACATTATAAGCATATAAGCATATTTAATTTCGTTATCAGATGACAGTCGAAATTTGCAGTGGGCTCTCTACTTAGTTGCTTCATTGGTCAACAACAAATATTAATGTTGCTGGCATTGATACACTGGTTAGGGAAAAGCAACATCTTCAAATTTCCCACTACTTTTTTTATATATTTTTTTTTAATAAATATACAAACAAGTTTTTACCCACTATTTATTTACAGTATCCTCACTTCTGCCACCAATGTAACGTTTATTTATTAAAGCATATAATTTATTAACACTAATACTCTAATTTTGTTTAACCTTAATTTATGTCACATTTACTTATACACTAATTTATATTAACAATAAACTAAAACAGCTCATTTATGGCATTAATACATATAAGCTTCCAGTACATACCAGAATAATCTAGTACTTTGACTGGCAGTGTCCATAGGCATATCAAGGATGGTTTCGGTGATTTACTCACTTCATCGAATATTCTTTATAACGGGAAAATGCAGGCTGTAAAAGGCATCAATAAGGCAGAAAGGGACCCAATTGATTAGAGCAGAACATTGCCTTCCTTCTGGAACTTTTACGAAATTGGGACTGAATGATTGTATTTGCAACTCTTGTATAATTTCCAGTTGCATAGAAGTGACAAAGGACTGTCTTCACTGTAACCAATATCTGGACTTCGGTATCTTGGAAAATTACTTCCACCATGTTTCGAAAGATTCTCCATTTCAGCTGGTTGCACTCTTGATCTTCAGCATGTCTAGTTTCTGTACAATGGACTCTAATACGTGCTCCCTTAAACCAAGTAATGCTTCTCATACATCACGATAGTTGAATCAATCATGAAGATGTTCTTTGTTACCAGATGGAAAAGGTAACATGATCAATCTTGAAGTTTCAAAGCTTTTTCAGGGGGTGATAACTGATCTTGAAGTTCCAAAAAGTAGAGTAGCCGAAGGACTGCGTCTGTTAGACGATAATACATCTGGAGAATATCTCGGTGTTTAGAAACCTCTTCAGAGAGTTCCCGAAAGGTTTTATTGGATGAACAGTTCCGATGATGTATAGCACTGATATTAGAAATGTACTACCTGTGTTATGAGTAATAAACTTAGTTAGAAAAGGAAGATATCAAACGGAAAAACGAAGGTAGTGCATCAAAACCGGCTTCATTAATTTGAGGGTGACTATGACCAAGAAGACCAAGTAAATCAACGTCCTGACCTTCGAAGAGTTTTTAGGTGCATATGGAGCTACGAGAAAGTAAATATATGGAGTTAGAACCGAGCAACGCTTCCAAAAGACTACTCGCTCCATAGCCAATATAGACGACGCGCAATCTGTTTTCCGGAAGAAGTTTGATCGATTACCAGAACTTCAAGGACAGTTACCAGCCCCTAGAAAAGTTTTGAAACTTCAAGATGGATCGAGTTACCTTTTTCATTTGATAACAAAGAAGATCGAAGATCGATCCACTAATAATGATGTTTGGAAGCATTACTTAGTCTGGGGAGCAGGTACTGGAGTCCAATGTACAGAAGCTAGCCATGTTAACGATGGAGTGCAACAATCATTCAAAACAATGGAAGTAATATTCCAAGATACCCAAGTCCAAATAGTGATCCGCAGCCATTCGCCATTCGTCCAGGTTACAGTGAAGACAATCTTTTGTTACTTCTGTGCAACTAAAAATTATAAAAGAGGGTTCAGTTTCAGATACAACCATTCAGTTCCAGTTCAGTAAAAGCTAGAGGAGGAACTATCTATTAAGGAGGGATCAATATCGTGCCAACCAGTTTAGAATAGTCTGGTCCAACTTAGTCCCTCTCTGCCTTATTTTAGCATCTTGCGTTCTCCATTTTCTTGTTACCAAGAATATTCGATAAAATGTGTAAACTTCCGAAATCCCTCCTTGACCCTCGCATTAACACTGCCGGTCGAAGTTCTAGAGTATTCTGGAATGTAGTTTAAGGTGACGGAACATTCAGATATTATATATCAGTTTAAAAAAATGTCACATTCGAATCTAACACCAATCAGAGTTTGAGTGCGAAATCTGTATACGGAACGTAAAGCGGCGCAGTGTCGGATTGCGACCTTCGGGGCCTACCGGTCAGGAGGGAGAAAGACCCACCTTTTTATGGTCCGATTCATCTCTCCAAGTCACCTCTCTTTGAACAGCAAAAAAAGGTCCTTTCATGTATTATGGGGTTTCATGAAGGCCCACTTACTGACCAAGGGGAGCCACTGCCTGAACGAGGGCCCACTGCCTGGACGACGGCCTACCGGTCTTTTGATCGGTAGACCGATGGCCCAATCCGACACTGAAGCGGTGCCAAACTCGCGTGTGGATTAAGGAATGTCGTAACAGTTCGTTATTCGCCCTAAAATTCCAGCAAAAACGTGCGAAGTACGAAAAATAGAATATTTTTCAAGGTTAGGTACATTAAGCGCTCCTGGCTTAGGCAAATACCTATGTAAGAAAAGCAAAAGTGAAAATATATTTATTGACTAAAATAAAGGTAATAGAAAACAGAAAATATTAATATATCAATGGTATATTTAGTGCGATAATCCATTTGTATTTGGTTGAATGTTTTTTACATTTGATGATATATTATGCTTCTCTTTAAGTCTTTTCTTGGCAGGTTCTCCATTTAATGGACAGCTCAAGGGTATTTTCTTGCTCCCCTTGTTATGCCAACTTCTCTTCTGTTTGATGATAAACTTTTATCTATAGCGTTGGGAACATCTGTAACGTGTGGAGGAGGGTGGGTTACCCCCACGCCACTTAAGCCTCATTAGGCCCATTATGTACCCTTCCAAGATAATAGGCACCTCCTAGCACGTGAGCCAGCCTACAGATTTAATGTAGTTGACAACGTCGCCAAGGGGTGCTTCTCTTATCAGCAGGTGTTAGCCAATACTCACCGAACACAAATCTTCTGGCACTATTCACAGCTCATTTTATATTTAGGTTTAAGAATCCGGAGTATATTCTACATCCTGAGCCTTGTTTTGTTTTAGAATCATCGGTGTAGATATGAATCGTACCTGCCACTTCCGGCTCATATAGCAACTCCTGCCAAAAGCGACGTCTCGCCTCACCAGATTCTACATCAGGTTTTATTCCAACCGTGCAGAGGCGTCTCATTGTCGTCAAAGCAACCTCCTTGGACACATGAAGTTCTAGCGGTGCACAGAAAACTTTCTTGAGCTGTACTTGTCTTCACTTGCTTTAATCGTTGGTAATCACTTTGACGGCTGAAGTACTGGTACCAAATTCGCTATTTTTGTCGAACAGCTAAAAGTTTTTCCTACCTCTTTATTATTATTGGCATTTGTAGGGACTACATTATTTTGTTCAGATATAATTTCTTCGTGCTAGACGTGTTTGTGTTATTTCCAGTTCTTTTATAAAAATTTTATTAAGTAATTAAATTTAAACATAACTTTATTATAAACATAATATCTATTCGTAAAATTTATTTCAAAAACCAAGTAATAAATATGCCATTTTCTACTGGGACAAAAATATTCCAGTTGTATTTACAAGGGGGACGTATAAAACCCAGTGGTTTTTTGTTACAGTATGTTACAGAAAAAGAATTAAATTATTGGGCAAATGTTTCTGAAGATGAAGATATAAATGATGATAGAGATAAAGATTATGAAACCGAAACAGAATCTTCCAAATCAGTTGAGGATGGGGAAATAAGTGAAGATGACGAAGAATCTTAAGATAGTGAAAGATAATCTTCAGATAGTGAAAGAGAATGTAGAAACGGTGATCGCACAGAAAATGAAGACCAAAATCAAGAAATACAAGAAAACAATAAAAATCAAGATGAAGCCATTGTGTGGTCAAGCCTCTCTGATGACTTTCTACCAAGGTTCAGTATTCCTGCAAGTTAGACAAAGGATTTACAAGATCTTTGACACGATTTGAGGTGTTGAAAAAATTGTTTCCTCCAAGTTTATTCATTTTTATTTCTGAATGTACAAATAAAAGGTATTACTAAAACCGATGTAGGTGAAATTGCAATTATTTTAGGATCTTCCCTAGTAATGAGTTATAACAGATTGCCAGGTCTTAGAAATTATTGGTCTACACATCCTTCAGTAGGAAATATACTAATGTTTATTTATTTTAAAACAACAGTTTACTTATTAATAATTTATTTAAACACTTATTTATTTTATAACACTACTATTTCTAATTTATATATATTTCGAATGTCTTTGAATTGTTTACTATTTATATTCACAGTCCAATACTTTATTGTCAGCTGTCTATATATCACTGATTACTATTTATCTTCACTGTCCTTATAATAACTGATACAGCGTTCTTCTCCACCAATATTTATATACTAATTTAAAATGATGGTGAATGTTCCAGTACGTTCTCGCCAAAAATTAGAAACACTATCACGTTATATTTGGAATAGACTAGAAATAGTATCCCGTTGACTTTGGAATGTTCGAGAAAGTACCTCCACCATAGTCGTCACATAGTGGTTTTAAGGGGTTTAATTATGTATAATAATCGGACAAGTTGGGCCTCAAAGGCTAAATAAGACAGAGAGGGACTTGGAGGGTTAGAGCATGACTGAATAATGAAATGGCTCACATAACACTAATAAAAAATAGTATTTCCAGAAATAGATTGGACAAATAAATAACCATTTTATAACCAGTATTTTGGTATCTACGCCACTGTGTAAAATACACGAACATCGAGCCACCGGTGCGGATGTGGATTTGACGCCAAAAAGTAGAAAACGCAGTTTCATTATAAATTCACCGCACATGATATCAATTCCAGGTGTGGATTACCTGTATGCAATATGATTAGCTTATCCAATTTAACATCATTTTGGAGCAACGCATCATATTTTGTGCAGAAATATAAACTAACTGAAAATATTCATAGAGGAAAATACGCTTTAATTTAAAAAATAGATGTACCTATAGCACATGATAAATTTGGCCTATTTACGAGTACACAACATAAAATATTAATCGAAGAAGGGAATCCAGTCTCTCAAATATGGCCATCTTCAATGAACTAAATGAAACACAAAATCTACGAGGACAATTTAATTGCTAAAATAATGGGTGGTATTAATAAAACCTGAGTCTGAGCTCAAGCATATGCACCATACGGCATGGCGCCGCGCCGGCGTGTTTTAACTACAGCTAAAAAACATGTCTGAACCTGCAAGACGTAACCACAACAAATTATGAATTAGGAGTATTACAGGTCAGTGGTTTCTTAGCCGTCTTTGACTTGTGTGATTCTGTGATTTTAAATTGAAAACTAACAACGACGATATATCTTATGTGGCATTTGTTCAGTTACTGAAGAAACATAAACATATATTAAATAAATATCAAGTGCCAGCTGCGAAGCAAAAAAAGGAAAGTTCCTTAAGTCAACCGAAAAATGAATTGCAGCAAAACTAGCTATGACAGAGGGCCAAATAATGAAAAAAGTGAATAACATGAAAACCCATTTGAAGAAAAAGATTGATTTGAAGCAGACTGGAAACGTACCCATCATACTAAGCGAATGGCAGAAGCTTCTCAATGAAATACTTGAAGGAGATTCTAATCCAAGCATCAAACGATTAGACGGTAAGTTGAGTTACGTACCAACAAGTATTGATTAAATTCCAAATATTATCCATATCTCAAAGTGGTCCGAAGTAGATTAAAGGGAAGTAAAAAGCTCAAAGTCTGTCGACCACATAAATTTATTAGGTTGCAAGAGCTTTCGACTTAAAAGGTCATTATCAGGCAAAAAAAATTTTTGTAAGTGAGTAGGTACAATCTGCAATAATAATTTAAGGTATAACAATACGTTTTTTATAGAAATGCTCGGTGTCTTACCACTATGTGTCCACAGAAAAATAAGTATGTTGAATTAAGAATTTAAGTAAATTGTAAAAATTGTAAAAAATGGCACACGCTGCCTCCCTCATTCGAGGTTGGATCCTGTTCAATTTTGAATTTCGCCTGCCTCCATCTGATGAAGGTGGTTTCGAAAGAGATCAATTTTAAAGTTCCACATGTGTGCTTAAGGCACCATGTGGAAAGTGTTACTTTTGGGGAAGGTGAAATACCGCTACTCCCCCTATCCCCAGTACAAAAGGGGTAGACGGAGTCCCGCTCGTGTACACCCTTAAGCCTTAGCTTAAGGGGTATCATTAAATATTAACTTAACTTTTTTGGAAACATTCACTTGACACTTTCGTCATCCAACGGTGAAGTTAAATGAGAAAATGGTGGCGAATTTACGACATTTGACAACTGACATATGATGGAAGACACGTAGTTACAATGATGGTTGAGCTAATAATAATTAAATTTGACATTAGTTAAATTGAATATGTTAAATTAGTTTTGTGACAAATTTTTAATATAAATTTAAACAATTTGACAGGATGTCCAAGACTTTGGAGGCCACAAATAAGTTATGCTGTCATAGGGTTCTAATGGATTTTGAGATATTTTTTCTGAAAGAAAAGGAAAATGCTTGGCATCGCTGTTAATTAGGTTTTGTTCCCAAAACTCCAGCTTTTTGATAAATGCTTTTATATCAGAAATCATTTCTGCTAGTTCTTTGTCTCTCCCCTGAAGCTGCAAATTAAGTTCGTTTAATTTCTCTGTAATGTCCACGAGAAAACCAAAATCTCTAAGCCAGATTGAATTTTCTAGTTCCGGAGTCGGTTCATCGCGTTGTTTGAAAAATTGAACTATGTCAGATAGGACATCATTAAAACGTTTCAGCACCTGTCCTCTACTTAACCTTTGGACTTCAGAGTGAAGGAGTAGGTCCCCGTATTGACAGTCAACTTGATCGGCCAAGGTTTTGAATAATCTTCTTTGTAACGCTTGAGCTCTAATCTTGTTCACAATTTTTACCACCAGTTTCATAACGTTGTTTAGTTTCAGGAAATTTCCACATAATGCTTGCTGATGGATAATGCAGTGGTAACAGAGACATTGCGGAAAAGTTTCATCTTTACGACATAACGCCACCAGTCCCTTATCACAACCTACCATAGCTGGAGCGCCATCGGTTGTCAAGCCTACCGTTTTCGATATTGGAATTTTCTCGGAAAAAAGAATATTTTTTAAATGAGAAAACAACTCCTGTCCAGTAGTGTGTCCTTTCAGTGGAATAAACTTCAAAAGATCTTTAATCGTAAAATCACTAAAAACCATCCTGACGAACACGGCTAGATAGCCCAGATGGGCAGTGTCAACGACATCTGTTGATTCATCCAGTTGAAGTGAAAAATAAACACAGTTATCTAAGTCAGTTCTTAACTGTAAAAAATATCATTGCTCATTACTTCTACACGTCTCATCACTGTATTAGCAGAAAATTGCATAGATTTTATAGCTGAAACTATCTCATCTTTATTTCTAAAGTTGGCAAATAACGAATCAGCAGCTTCTAAAAACGCCTGTTTTATCATTTCCCCGTCTTCCTAAGGTTTCTTTTTTTGTGCAATTATTTTTCAAAATTAGAATGTACAGTTTTATGATGTCTCTCAATATTTCCTTTTTTAGCAACGGAGACCGAAGTATTACATAACAAACACACAACTTCTGTAAAAAAGTATTGTTCTTCCCATTCCGACTGAAAGTGGTATGTCTTTACCTTCTTACAACTGCTTGCCATAATATTATTTTTTTGTTGTTCTCTACTAACCCAACCGCTGGACGTTGGTTACGCGTTCAGTTTTAAACTAAGCGCAATGTCGCCGCGCCGTGCGTATTTATCCCGTTCAAAGCAATCCTGATCGTTCTCGAACACTAACGTGCTGGTCCGGCTGGTCGGTTCTAGCCGATTCTAGCTTGATGGCGTCAGCGGCAGATCGCTCACTGCAACGTTGCCGCTGTTTATGTTTAATATTATGACAATTAGATTTTTTTGTGGAATTTTGGGAAGCTTCTCTGATTTTTGCAGTTTGTATTTTTTAAATTAAAATCGTTGTGAGAGCTACCAGAATTGCCTCCGCGAGCTACCGGTAGCTCGCGATCGACAGGTTGGCGACCCACTGCCTTAGAACAATTTTTAAACGTTGCAGTGGCGTGAGAGCTCCTCCTCTTCTTTCCTCTGAATGACTCAGGAAGTGTTCACTCATCCATTTAACATTTTCCCTTTCAAAACGATATAACACTTTCCAGTCTCGATTGTCCACGTCTCTACGAACTGAATATACTTTACGACTGCGTAAATTATTTATAAACTCGGCCATAATGCCACTCTCTTTAAGTTGAGTTTACCACTGACCAGACTCAAATGAAATGGAACAAATGCTTCAGTCTTCAAGCAAATACTTTTTTTTATTAATACCACCTGGAGCAAATCCTCACAAACTAGAGTCAACCGAGTTTGAGCAAAAGTTTAAATTAATTTTTTAATACGATGTGGAGCAAATACTCCAAATGCTTTGAGATTGAGCTTATGCTTCATTTTATTAATATCACTCATTGAGTATTTTTGATTTATAATAAAAATTTTTACAAAAAAGTATTACCATAAGTCTAATACTACAACATTGTGGCAAAATTTTCTAGTCACATTTTTTTTTTCTCGTAAATTTTATGGTTCATACGTAACTGTATAATTTAGTATTGTTAATAGCATTTTATATAAAACATATTTGGTCTGTTTATTTACGTAATCAAATGCCATCATGATGATCCAACACCATCATCCAGCTGTTTAAAATAAATATAGCTGCCATATCGCATTTTTAAAAAACGTCCGTCTCTTTATAGCCGTATCGATTTCATTTATAGCTGATCATCGTCTTCCAAATCCTGCTTTAATGTTTCTTCGAAAACACATCGCTTCGAAAAGAAACAGATCCGTTTCCTTTTTATTATAACGTTATCTGTCGAGTTATCCGATACTATCGAATGAAAATGAACGGTGTTATATTCCTTTAAATGAAATGGTCTGATCACGTTTTGTTTTTTTTTTCTCGATTTGTCTAGCTTGGTGTTTGTTTTTTTTTACCCTATTTCGAATAAAGGAATGTTGGAAGTTCGTATTGAGTTTTGAAAGAGAGAGGACACTTAAATATGTTTAAAGACTATATTTTAGTGCTGCAATTGTTACCTATATAGTATATTGCGGGTGTTGGTAATTTGGGTCCCGACAGGTCATATATAAAATATTTAAATTTAAAACCCGTTTAGCGATAGGTAAATTCGATTCCAACAGCTGTGAGTAAAAGTACCAGCTGTAATAAATCGTTAAATTTAACGGTACACGTTTGATAAATTACGAATAATTATCAGCAAATTCAATAAAATTTATCAACGTTCTGAAATTTTTCTCATTTTATTTATAATTTTGTTTGTAAAGCAACCCGCGATAACTCTAGACCAGACAGGTTAGGTAATTTAATTAAGTTTTTTTTATAACTTTATGTATAATTGTTTTGCGATTCAACCCACGAATGGCTCTAGGCCGCACAGGTTAAGTAAATTATTTAAGTTTCTTTAATTCTTCCCTAAATAAATTCTAATTTAGAACTAAAGGGTTTTTATTTAACACTGAACTCCTTTATTTTTCATGGATTAAGAAGTATGGAATGTTTATCATTTCAATGTGGATTTAAAAATGAATAAAATCCTTTAATCACTGTTTTTACCTCTTTTAATTTGTTTACCCAAGAGGTCACCGGGGACGAATTTGCGCTATTAAGTGAGTCAGAAGTTGCAGGACCGAATTTACAGATTATTTTTTAACTTAATTACAAAAAGAATGTATAACTAGGAAATCTAACTAAGGAGGTTCAATTGGGGTAACTAGTTACGATCATAAACTACATTTTTTTGTTTACCTGTAAAAAAGTGATTATTAACACTCCTGTGACAATATTTTCCAACTGTGAAAAATATTACTTTGCGCACTTGTAATGTAATATAGGGTACATGTAAATTGGGTCCTGATCAAATGTACGATAAAAAATAACTTATAAATTCGGTCCTGCAACTTCTTTCTCATCTAATAGCGCATGTGGAAATTTGGCACCGGTGACCACTTGGGTAAACAAATTAAAACGTGTGGTAAATCCTGATTTTATAAAAAAGTCCGGTTTTTGGTGTACAAAATAATAGATATTTATTATACAAATGAAGAAGTAACAGATTTTAGCTTAAAGTGAGGAAAGTAATCTATGGTTAAGGGATTGGCCTACTTTTTTGGGACACCTTGTATTCCTTACCCGTTATATTATTAATAATTATCCATACTTTCTTGGTGTTTTTTTACCAGAATCATTTTATTTTTGTAATAATCATTTTTGTTTTCTTTTTTTTAATATAGTATTTGTTACATTTTTGTAATCTTATATTGTCTATTTAGATTATATCTCAAAGTGGAAAAAGGAATCTATTGTTAACGGCAGTGGCGGCTGGTTACATTTTAAAATAGGTGTTCACATTCTCCAATAATTTTATCAGATAATAATAATGACATCGGACAGACGGACAAAGTCTTAGATAAAAGAAACAACAGATGATGCATTTCATTCATAAAGTATATTTTGTTTGGTCCCAATCATCGGAAAAGAGAAAGAAGATATTTTATGCGGATTGAAAGAAGACAGACTGTAATCGAAAATCTCGTCTGGCAACGCTGCTGTTGTACGCAAATACCAGTGGCGTACCTTATTAAAGATAAAATCATAACTGATTTTAAAAAAATAATGAAATACTAACCAATATGGTGTGCAATAAACTTTATAATGGTTTAAACTTTAAAACCGATTGGATTTGGTATAAGGGTATGAAGTTCAGTGGAATATAGGTAAAAAGCTTAAAAACACTATTTTTTTCCAAGAATAATACATTTATTACATATAAAGATGTTAAAATAAAATAAATAAAATAAAAACAAGATAAATAAACCAAGATTTATTTTAAACAAATTTACGAATTCAATTTTGGGGTTCAATTTGAACGGTTTTACAAATTGGTAAATGAGAGATTTTTAAATCAAAATTTAGATTTTTAACACTACTAAATTTATAAAAGTTATTAAATCAATAAATTTACCATAATTATATACAAGGTGGGGATTTTAAATGGAACGCTTCTTATAGCGGATCTGGTAATAAGAATTTTGTAAAATCCTAAAACACGTAAAACTGTACAACAATAAACCTATCCATTGATAGTTTTTAACTTGTAAAACTAGGCAGTAAACTAACTCACTTATTATCATCCATAGATGTGTGCGGCATAGATAAATTATCTTCTGGTTTCTTACTAGAGCTGTTAAGAATACTGATACTGGAATCAGAGATGTAACAGAGTATTCAGAACTTTTAATGTAAAGTTAATTAATTAATAATAAGGTAGTTCATGAAAATAATCAAAGAAAAAGGCATGTAATATGAGTTTATAAAAAAATTTGTCCTTGTTAAGCACCTAAAAAATTTAAAGAACTTACAATATAAAAATTTCTTTGTAAGATAAACTACCAACTTTCATCTTAAAGGATAAACACTTAAATGAACATTTACGAAACATAATTAAGAAAGTTTTTAGTTACCTAAATGAGCTTTCTCGAAACAATGAACTTAGTTTTGACAGTGCTCCAGTCTTGATATATTTGCTTTCTGAAGAATATCATTAGGATCAAAATGCTCCGAGCATAACACTCTTTTTTTAGATACCTTCATTTTCTTCAAGTCCTACAAGTGATAGCCAAATATTTCTTGTATGCCTTTCAGTTGGGAATCTAAAAATCAACCATAAGCATATTTATTTTACCACTATAGTGCAGACTAAAGTGTTTCTATTAATTACAATTTTTTGCGAAATTATTAATGTTAAAAGATCAAAGAAAATAATAGTAATATAACAGTAGATAATACATGTGATATTTCGGCAAAAATCTTTAAATCTACACCACTGAACTATGCAATACATCATCACCTAACCTTACTTACTTATGAAAAGATACTTCAGCACCCACATTTTTCAGTTTTTTGATCAAAATGCACCCGCGAACCATGTTGTTAGCTATACACAAGTCGAAATTTTTCCAAAAAAGTCTAAAGATTAACAAAAACACCCAATATGCAACAATTTACTGGATCGCAACGTCGCAAACTATCGATGGATAAAATACTATACGTGACGTACGTGACGTATAGTATGAATGAAACAAAGTTATTTTAAATTGCGGTGGTGTCACGTTTAACGCTTTTAAAATCCTTCCATTTATTTTCAGGAATAATAATGGTGTCTGCCATAGTTTATCTTAGTATTTGCAAAGTTGTTATTTAGCAAGCGTATGTATGTAAAAACGATAGGTACAAAAAGGCCCTGCCTAATGGTGTAAAAATAGGTGCTGCTAAAATATCAAGGCTGCTGAAAGCAGTTAAACTAGATTAATCTACTTTGTACACATTTTATACGTTTTTTGTTTTGTTACAAGTCATTTTATTTAGAGATTTACTATTAGAAATGTTTCGGGAAATATTGCGACATCTCAGCCCACAATGCGTCGGAGTTGGAAACACTGAACCAGGTACAAAAATGAATTGGTGGGGCTGCTTGATGCTTTAAATATGTAAGGGATAAACTACACAGCCTGACAACAGCGAACAAGGAAACGCATGTCGGTTCATTTACGAAATAGCTACGCGCTACGTTTCTTTGCAATGTATGACCGGGTTTTAAATGTAAATAGAGGAGCTTTGGACAAAGTAAACCTATAATACTATTCACAGACTACTATGTGAAGAGTAGAAAAAAATGTATAAGGTAAAATAAACAGTTTAAAGAGTCAACAGTAATATTCAACTTTTTTTATCAAAGGATACTAAAAGTTTAAAATAGCAGCACATAATTGATAATTTGCAGAAATCTGCGAAATATAATAGTGAGATACACATTTTAAAATGTTATCCAAAGTATTCGTGCTCTGGCTATTGTCCTACTCTCATTGTTGACTTTTGCACATCTGAGTCCATGTTTACTAAAAAATTATGTGTTTCAATAAAAAACAAAATTGTATAATTTTGTCTTCAGCTTCAGCTGTATTTTCAAATTATTTTTTAATTGTAGATATTTAATTAATGTTTTAACATATACATATAGGATTAATTATCCAAAGTATGTGGGATGTGGCTTGTTAAGTGTCTGTCATAATCACAATGTGTGATACTTATTGCTGTTTTCGGGACATAATTTATTACCAACTGTAAACTAATTTACCTTATTTTATTTAATACCTGCAAGGATCCAAATTACCAATACACCTAATATTTTTGAAAATACTAAATTATGCAAACAAGGCAATAAAAAATTTTTATTATATTAGAATAAAAGATTTCAGGTTTGTAGGCAACACACAATCTACGCTAGGGGTAAACATGATGGATAATTACAGGCAGACATAACTTTGTATAAACTATTTAAATGTACATATCATTTCTTAGGTAATGCAATGCAAAGTTTATCATTATGAGTATATTAAATTCAAATGGTTGATCCATTTTTCCGATTCACACTTGTAAAAATTAACAAATTTTCTACTTTATAGCATTTACAGTTGAGTACAGAATACATGGCCATTGTGAAGTCTTAAAATAGTCCTAGACACTTAAACAAAATATAAAAATTAGATTCGTAAAACTAAATTATATGTAAATAAAACAACACAACCTTCAAAATACTTTTATTTACCTTGCTTTATAGAAGTTTTTTGGGAACAGTCGTTGAATTGACACACACACACTTCCAATTTAATAAAGTTGCAGTTCTTAATTAAACACATTTTTTTTAAATGAGCACAATTAAAATGGTCTTATACCGTTTTATTTATATTGTTTTATAGACGATAGTTTGTTTGGTTTGGAACAGTGTTGTCATATTATGTTTTTGTTATGTACCAGATTCCTTAAATGTACCAGATTTTTCGAATTCTATTTGCAATGACATTTAATTCATGAACAGCAAAAAAAGGGGTCTTTATAGATAAAGAACGCAAACAAGAAACACAATATATTTTAAATGTGAACATTGCTGCATACCAAGGAATTTTGCTTTAAATGTCCTAGACTAGAGTACCATATTCTTCGAGAATGTACTACATCTAGTACAATTGTAAATTTTACTAGACTGGCGTGTTGCCAGTGTTTGGTTTGGCAAGGTGCGTATGCCCTGCCCTGCTCATTTTGCGACGTTACAACTTGTTTGTGAGCGGCGTGCAAATTAATGTGTTTTTATGCAGTTTCATGGATCTGTTGGCGTGTTGACTTCTCTTTTTAGCTACATGCATTCGCAAAATCCTCTCGCTCGTCTGGGCCCCTATTCATAGTAGTGCGCCACAGACACAATATACTTAGGTATACTGTACCATGGTGCCATGTGCCATAGAGACGCGATCAGCCAGATCAGAAGGGTGTATCAAAAAAATAGAGATTAACACCTATGAAAATAAAAATGTTAAAATTAAATTTATATTTTTATGTTATTTTTGTAATAATTTTAAAATAATGTGTTTTTATTAAATTTAACTGGCTGTTCACTGCACAAATGAACCAATGGAGAAACCGCCCCTGGTTAATGGATTGGCCTACTTTTTTGGGGCACACTATATTCCTTACCTGTTATATTATTTATAATTCTCCACACTTTCTTGGTGTTTTTACCAGAATCATTCATTTTATTTTTGTAATAATCATTTTTAGTTTTTTTTTATTATAGTATTTCTTATATTTAAGTAAATCTTATATTCTCTATCTAGCGTGTGGCACAAAATTGATCGAATACGTCTGATCTAAAACATTTGAACTAAATCATTTGATTAAAATGGCAATTGATCGAAAAACCAAATAATCAATAAGAATTAACTGTTAGAGGAATTAAATATTAATAAAAATTATTTTAAATTTACCATTTAAGGTAGTTCACTCGCAAAAAGGCCTTTCTTAAGAATTCAATAATATTGAAATATGAGGTTAATGAAAGTGTCTTTTATGTACCTAAAAAAAATTAAAAAAATTGACCGTCTGTAAAACGAGATATTAACAATCAAAATGTGCATAATTAACACTCTTGAAGCCCTGTCATGTACACAATCATTGCATTTATTTCAAGATATCTCGAAAACGGTTCTTACCATATTTTTTAAAAACTAATGTAAAGTAAATCAAGAAGTTATAAAATTTTCTAAAAAAACTGTGAATTTTTTTACCGTTCTGATAAAGAAATATAGATTTTTAAAATAAAAATGTTCTTAAAGCAGTCGACGCATAGTGGCGTATTGTGATTACAACTTGGCAACGTTGTAATCGATACACTCAACGCCCACTAATTCAAATGTCTGTTAGATCAGTGCTTCCCAACCTTTTTATTGCCGCGGACAAGTCAAGTTGATTATTTTATCGAGGCCTTCTGGGAAGGGACGTTGTTTATATTTTAGGTTGATATGATTTAACAATTTAAATTTAATTGTATTTAAACATGTCTTCAAAATTAAATAAATATGCAAAAGATGAATATAATTTTATTTAAACATGCCTTCAAAATTAGTTACACAAAAAAAATGAATATAAAGTAATTTAAAATTTTAACTTACTAGCATGAGGAAGTCATAAAAAAAAATACAAATAAAAGTAATGATTTTCTGTAGTATTGATGATATCGTAGGAACGTTCATTACAGCAAGAAATTTATTTAAAGTAGTTTGACCAAACCCTGAATGGACAGCACCTTTAAATAAATAAAATTATATTAATTATAATAAAAAAATTATAAACATAATAAATACTAATGTATTTTTTTTTTAAATTTACCTAGAACTGCTTTAGTGTTGACATCTGAATGCATAACTTCACTTTTTGTTGCATAAACTTTATCCGTAGGTACTATAGTTTCAATATTACATTCATTACATTTAACATTTAAAATTAAATAAAGGCCCTTTCGTGAAAGAAAGAACTCTTTCACACCAGTAACATTTTAAATGTTTTCCCAACTCTAGTAATTCCACGACGCGACCACTGCACAGGTTATTTTTCAAGCTTGGGGTTTCCTTTCTCAATTTTTTTGGATTATTCATAGCCAAAATTGATTTTTTGCGTTTGTTGAGGACGTTCTGCTTAACAAATTTTCCTTTATCTCGCAATTAATTGATCCTGACAATGAAACATTTTGATATTTACATTTATTTTACTTTAGGAATACAGTTGACATTTCACAATATATTTGCGACGTTGCCGGATGGATTTTACGCGATATAATACCATATTTGTATATAGGATCACATGTGTTGTGTGTACAGTCTGTTACAAAAATAACCTTTCTTTAGATTTAAGAATCTCGAACGGTTGGTATTCACTATAGGGCGATATTTTTGTGTACGACTGTCGCGAGTGAACTACCTTAATATATTTTTTATTAAATAACAGCTATTTGTGTATTAAGAGCGAAAAGTTGAAACTTTGCTACTTGAGAAAGAAAGTTGACCGAACGAAGCGTATCGAAGGCATTCTGTCAAAAAATGCTACGAACTTTTCGCTCAAAATGCACAGAAGATTTTTTCTACGATCACATTATTTTAGGAAATAGATATAAAACTGAAAATTGGTCGTAAGTAGTTTTTTTGCCCATATCTACGTTAATCATGAAAAACGGAGTTGAAATTTAAAGTCAATGTTAACTTGAATAATCATTTATTTAAAAGAAATATTATTATAATATATCTAATTTAAATTAGACGAGCAACAAGCTGTCAAGTTTTCCACTCTGCGAGCGACAAAGCTGTCACTTAATGTCAGTTCGCGGAAAACATGAACTTTGCTGTTGTATTTCGAAGCGCCTACTTTGAATAGTGATCGTAAAAAAAAATGTATTTTCGATTAAATTTCCAAAATGATAAATGTTTTCGATCAATTTTGTGCCACCCCTATCTTGTTCTCCTGTGTAATGTTTTAATAGGTTTTTTTTTTCATTTCATCCCTTTTGCAGATTGAGTTAATAATACCGTGATGGTTTTACTTTCAATAGAGTTTTATTTTTGACAAATAAAGAATTCAGTTTGTTAATAAAAATTTCATAAGATATTTGAAGATCCCTTTCTGTACTTATTCATATTTACTTTCTTTGAAAACTTGTTTCGTAACAAGATAATTCATTATTTTAATTTTCTTTAGTGTGCAGTATATCCAGCTTTCCAATCATAGAACTTTATGGCAGCAAAATTAGAAATATAACGGTTCTAAAAAATGGAGTAAAGCAATTCGTCTATAGTTAATTGCTGATCGACTTTAGGAATTTCGTCTTGATTAGATGGGCTTTATGTATTTTACAAGCCGCTTTATGGGGAATTATGTATGGAGATTAATGGGGTGTAAAAAGGGCAGAACAGACTAAAACTATAAGCGGATGGATCTGGATAATGTAAACTGAGATTTTATTACTTGCAGGGTAAAAGAGATGGAGGATGGAATGCTCTGCATAATCACAATCGGTTATTCTTGAAACTGTTGAAGACATTGCTGTAAGAAGGTGGCAACTCTGTTTTTGGTAAAATTTTATGTACTCTATGTAGAAAATTAATAATAACAGGCAGTTGCTATAAAAATATTAAAAAAATTTAACCGACTTCGAAAAAAGGAGATGCTTCTTAATTCGTCGAAATATATTTTTTTATGTATATTATAAGTAATAATTATTTACCACGTTGTAACGGTTTTAATCGAACGTTATGCCTTATCGCCTATTTCTGTCTCAAAACTAGCAGAGAATTCACTTATAATCTAGAAATTACCTTGAATATGCTCCTGTCGTAAAACTTTATTATATTTTCGAGAAAACACAGCTTTTATTCAAATGGGATTTAGCGTAACTGGTGTAAATGTTCCTTCTTAGGGCTCACATAATTTTTACAAGGTTACACTGAATTTCACTATGATTTTCAATAGTAGTTATCACTCATAAAGATATTGTTTACAATAACCTCTGTATTTTGTTGATTTTATTCAAAAGGAATTTAGCGTAACTGGCGTAAATGTTCCTCCTTAGGGCTCACATAATTTTTACAAGGTTACACTGAATTTCACTATGATTTTCAATAATATTTTTCACTCATAGAAGTATTGTTTACAATGTTCTTGGTATTTTGTAGGTTAAAACTGATGTCGGATGTCATTGCTGAATGATGAGGTATGCGTGTCGCATTTCGAGATGTCTATCTTTGTTCGATAAGTGACTCTTAGGAAATGCCTATCTCTCTCTCTACTTGACGGAGGATCAAGGGACGACGTATGTCTGGCCACGATTCATACGCCAGCGATTCGTGAACTAAGGAGTGCTCGTTAAGCGATGTTTGCATTTCTTGGGCATGTTTTTGGGTTTTCTTATTGGTCGAGCAGTGCTAACAGAGCTGTCAGCCTGAATGCGAATGGTCGCATTCTAGCAGATGAAGGAGGTCATTGGTCGCACGTTGTAACCAACAATAATTTCTAGAGATCGGAGAGCGGCGATTGGTTTTAATGGGTTTTCTTTGAAGTGATTCTGCGCGGTCGAGTCGGCCAAGAACGGCGCAATTTGTAACACGTGGCAGATTCGTCTTCTAATCCAACAGGGAATGTTAATGGCGGTGTTGAACTGAAAATTCGCTGAGAGACTTTTTATTTTTTTATGTGATTTTGTATATCATCCCGCGTGGGGAGTCTAGTAAAAGTGTCTCTATTTTATGGGAAACATTGATGGTACGTTTTGAAGTTGGTTAACGCGTAGTTAGACCGTTATTTTTTTTATGTGATTGTGTGCCGGCTTTCTCATATCATTTTTGAGGAGCACTGAATATTGAAGTTCAACCCATTCGTCGTCCTGGAGCAGTTTGATGGTTGGAGACCGATCATAATTGGGTCATATATTGAAGGAAGAATTGGTTTTTAAGAAGTTCTAGCAGATTTCATTTCCTGTTTGATTCGAAGTTACACCCTCCGGAATAGACGGTGCTTGGTACCGGTGTTGTTTGGTACCGGTGTTGTTTGCTACTGTTGCTGGGTACGGGGCAGTTGTTTGGTAGTGAAGATACTGCCTAGTACTAGCGTTTTCCGGACTGGTATTGATGATACTACTCCTTAGTAACGTTGAAGATTATGTTCTTCCTCTTTAACGAAGAACAGCCATTTTGGGGTTCGAACACCTCATCTACTTTACTAGAACAGCAGAGATTTGGCATCATAGGACTACATGCCACAGGCGGCAATGCTAGCCTTAAATAGCATGAATCAGGAGATAAGTGGAAATTCTGTATTTATTTTTCTATCATTTCGGTTATAATTTGGGTTTTATTATTTAGTCTACCACTGATATGTATATGTATATGTATACAGTTTTCTTTATGAATTTATCTGAATAAATTACGTTGTGTTCATATGCTACTAAAGGCCCTCATTGCCTATGTTTTCATGGTTAGTTCATATATCATATTTCATAGAGTGTTTTATAATAAGATTATGTTTCACATTGTTTAATGATACAATAGTATATTATGCAACGATCATGTAATGATGGTTATTAATACACGAGCATTAACCGGGATACGAAACGAGCCAAAGGCGAGTTTCGTATGGTTTATGCGAGTGTTTTAATAACCATTACATGAGAGTTGCATACGCTATTTTTTCTACACCCGATAAATAATCAAGACCTATAAATATTATATTTATATTGGTATTGAACACAATAACAGTAATTACTCGTATTTCTATAAAAAATTCTACAAAATTGTAATTAATGGTATTACTTCAGGTATTGGTATTTCCCTAGATTTTTGCGGTAAAATATTTTGTACTGTATTTTCTGCTTTCTCCGATATGTGTGGAGGAGTCTTCTATATCGCTAATATCAGACATTTTAATATTATAATTATCGAAGTTTAGCTACCTACGAAAATTTAATACGTTTTGACAACTAAAATAATTACATAGGAACCTAGGACAAACGTCAAACAGCATGCTTGATTGAAAAATTGTAGGTTTCTATTGATTAAAAATCTGTATCGTAATGAAAAATCTGTATCATAATGGGTATCATTATTAAACGGATTATGGGCATATAAGTGCATTATTATAATACGGGTGTAGAAAAATACTAGTTTAGTTTATAAGTATTTTGAATATGAACTTCTGTAATATACACAAATTACAGGATTTTTAATATTAAATGAAGTTAACCTTTTCTATGAGTTGCGCTTAATATGTCTTTCGCCTTGGATCCAATGCTAATGACCGTGGGGTATTGACAAGTAATACTATTGATTTTATTGGGGATTTTAATGGGGTATTGACAAGTAATATTATTGATTTTATTGAGATTCAATGAACTAACCCTGTCTAATTTCTGTACACTGCGCTAAAATATTGTATATACTGGTATTAATTTGGGGTTACGATTAGCCCTTAGGTATGTAAGTAAAATCTAGTTCTTCTAGTATATGAATTGTGATTGAAGTCGCTAATAGCGCTCTAATTGTAAAGGGGTCATTAACTAAGGGGGAAGACAAACTATCTTCCAATTAGGAAATAAACAAGGTTTGAGTTAAGGTTGTCTTTTATTTTCCTATTTATTTGGTTGGTTTAAAAGTAGGACTCTTCTGATTTGTAGTGGCTTGGTATAGTAGATCTACCTGGCGTTCAATTCAACAGAACAGCTAACATAATATATTTTTCCCTGATTACGAAGTAATCACCCACTCCCTTCTCCAATTGAGTGAACCGGAGCTACAAGGTTGACATCAGGGACAACCGAACTTAAAGTAACGTTTTGGGGGTTACAACGTTGTCCGATTTCTATGAGGGTCAGATATAAATTTGATCAAGATCTGGTGATGAGATCCATGAGAAAATCATCATTATTTTTGGAAACGGTTTTTTAAAATTACTTTTATATACTTGAATGACTAGAAACTATTTTTATGAAATTACCAATAAAACCAACCAACCAACCAACCAACCAACCAACCAATAAAAAAATAACAAGTATAAGTGTTTAAAAATGTTTATGATTATTAAATTGTTTTAGTTTTTTAAAATAAATTTTTGATCAAATATTATCTATTTAACTTTTATTGACAAAATATTCCAATATTTCTTTTTTTTGTTAACTATAATTTCTATTTTATAATAAGTGCAAAGAGTACCTTCCTTTTTAACTTTGGGACAATTGTTTTTTTCCATTTTTCCAATCAAATAGATCTTTAAATCAAAATTGTGGAGGAAATACAGGAATTTTTGATATAAGTCACTTTAGAGTATTTGAAAACGATATCGAAGGTCACAGTGCAGGACCTCGTAAGTTTATATTTTGCATTTTATTTATTTACAGACAATATGAACAGATCAACATTTGCTATTAACCCAAAATAATTTAAACTATTTAATTTGGACAACAATATATTGATATTTAGGCTCTAAGTAATAATCCCTAAGTATAAAATAGAAAAATTTATGAAAAACGGTGTTTTTATAATTTTTCTTAAAATCATGTAAAAAAATATACGAGATATTGCACTCTGATCCTCGATATGTAAAAAAATTGTTCTTCGGGCACCGGCAAATGGCGAAAAACATGAAAATAAAGTGTTTTTTAAGGTTATTTAAAAACGGTAGATGCCTAAAAATTGTGAAGCATAAACTTTACATAAAAATGGCATTTAGCATTTTTTGCTCTTATCAAAACTAACAGAATTAGAGTGGTTAGAAGTTAGGAGGAGAATGACTTTAAAAAATCATAGCGAGCTGAAAATTCAATGATTTTTAGTTTTTTTCTATTATCTACTCAGAAAAATATAAACTTTCTTTTCAGAAAAATTATTTTTTTTGTTTTTTTATATATATAAATTTTCTATATATATAGAACAACTTTATATGGTAAAACAAATTTTGAAGTAAACTTATTATGGCTTGCCTGACATGAAAAATATCAGACATCGCGACCGTTTACTTTTCATTTGAAGTTCCATTAAATAAATAAAAATTAATAAAAACAAATAAAAAAATTAAATAAAAATATTTAAAAAAAATTAAACAAAAATAGAAATTAAAAAAAATAAAAATAAATAAAAATAAATAAAAATAAATAAATGAATAAAAATAAATAAAAAAATATAAACACGAAAAAATAAAAAAAATAAATACAATTAATAAAAAATATAAGGGTCATTCTCAGTTGAGACGTAAATCGCTTATTGATAAAACGCGGCACGACAAAATTTTTGAAATTGAAATCAAATTTTACAATGGTTCGATCAAAACAATCATTTCAAACGTGCCTGCAAGACGGTCAGTCAATTTATTGATTTTATCTCGTTTTATAAGATGCCAGGGGAGATACTCATCCAGGGGAGAGACTTAATGAACAGAGTAGAATACTTTGTGATTAGAGAAAGGATTTTATGAAAGAAAACAACATTTTATTGAAGTATTAGCTTTATTCAGTCATTTTATAATTTTATTTATCAATAATTAATTGATAATAATTAGTATTTAAAGTTTTCATATCTCCCCTGGATATCGTGTCTTTCCCCTGGCCCTTACAAGACAGGGGAGATATAAACAGGGGAGATACTTTTTAGTAACAAAAATAGAAATAATGACAAATGTATTTATTGTATGAAATTAACCAAGAAAAGTTAGAATCTATTAACAACGAGAAGTAAATATACGAATGAATTAAATTTTTTAGATGAATATTTTAAAAATAAAACTTACCAGGGGAGAGACTCCGTTCACTCGTTGTCAACTGTATGCACAGAGTGCCAGTAACGAAATAAATGACTAAATGACTGCGCACCTAGTTCGAGTGGCTCTGATTACAAACTATACACTCAACAGCGTTCGCTCAAGGTCTTCAATTCCCGCAAGTCAGTAAACAAATGCCGATTTTACACAAAAATAAGCGTGCCAGGGGACGAGACGCAAAATACGGGGGACAAACGTAAACGTAATTTTTTTTTAAGAAAAAAAAATATCACGCAATTTTACTTGCTTGATTACGATAATTTATTTAAATTATTTTGTTGAAATGTATAATTTAAATAAGTTATTTCATTTTCAAGTACTTAAAATTACAAATAAATAAACAGAATCGGCCCGGGGACAAGCCAGGGGAGAGATGTTTTCCGACTTTGAGGTGAAATTGTGACTAAATTAAATAAAATTAAGAAATGAATTTGAGTGACCAATTATATGAGCACGAGTTTTAAGAGAAAATAATATTCTTTTTAATAAAATTTTTTAAAAAAGGTGATTTTTTGTTATGGACGTCGAATTTACGGCTTAACTGAGAATGACCCATAAATAAGAGAAAATAAAAAAAAATAAATAAAAATATAAAATTAAAAAAAAATAATAAAAAGTAAATATATAAAAATAACTAAAATAAAAAAAATCACATGAGAAAAGATATAATTCAATAGTTCTGTTTAAAATAAATTCAAATATGTCTAAAAAATTCCGATATCTAGATTCTTTTTTGTTCAGCTGCTAAAAAAGTGCTTGATGATTGCCTAGAAAAATATATTTAAAAAATATATTATAAATTAACAAATTTTTTATTACAATTTTTGATTTTTTTTTCTTTTTTATATTTTTATTTATTTATTTTAATTAGTTTTATTTATTTTTATTAGTTTCATTTATTTTTATTAATTTTAATTTATTTTTATTTTTACTTTTTTTATTTTTGTATATAGGTATTTTTATTTATTTTTATTTATTTTTATTTATTTTTATTTATTTTTATTTATTTTTATTTATTTTTATTTATTTTTATTTATTTTTATTTATTTTGATTTATTTTGATTTATTTTTATTTATTTTTATTTATTTTTATTTATTTTTATTTATTTTTATTTATTTTTATTTATTTTTATTTATTTTTATTTATTTTTATTTATTTTTATTTATTTTTATTTATTTTTATTTATTTTTATTTATTTTTATTTTTTTTATTTATTTTTATTTATTTTTATTTATTTTTATTTATTTTTATTTATTTTTATTTATTTTTATTTATTTTTATTTATTTTTATTTATTTTTATTTATTTTTATTTATTTTTATTTTTTTTTATTTATTTTTATTTATTTTTATTTATTTTTATTTATTTTTATTTATTTTTATTTATTTTTATTTATTTTTATTTATTTTTATTTATTTTTATTTATTTTTATTTATTTTTATTTATTTTTATTTATTTTTATTTATTTTTATTTATTTTTATTTATTTTTATTTATTTTTATTTATTTTTATTTATTTTTATTTATTTTTATTTATTTTTATTTATTTTTATTTATTTTTATTTATTTTTATTTATTTTTATTTATTTTTATTTATTTTTATTTATTTTTATTTATTTTTATTTATTTTTATTTATTTTTATTTATTTTTATTTATTTTTATTTATTTTTATTTATTTTTATTTATTTTTATTTATTTTTATTTATTTTTATTTATTTTTATTTATTTTTATTTATTTTTATTTATTTTTATTTATTTTTATTTATTTTTATTTATTTTTATTTATTTTTATTTATTTTTATTTATTTTTATTTATTTTTATTTATTTTTATTTATTTTTATTTATTTTTATTTATTTTTATTTATTTTTATTTATTTTTATTTATTTTTATTTATTTTTATTTATTTTTATTTATTTTTATTTATTTTTATTTATTTTTATTTATTTTTATTTATTTTTATTTATTTTTATTTATTTTTATTTATTTTTATTTATTTTTATTTATTTTTATTTATTTTTATTTATTTTTATTTATTTTTATTTATTTTTATTTATTTTTATTTATTTTTATTTATTTTTATTTATTTTTATTTATTTTTATTTATTTTTATTTATTTTTATTTATTTTTATTTATTTTTATTTATTTTTATTTATTTTTATTTTTTTATTTTTTTTATTTATTTTTATTTATTTTGATTTATTTTTATTTATTTTTATTTATTTTTATTTATTTTTATTTATTTTTATTTATTTTTATTTATTTTTATTTATTTTTATTTATTTTTATTTATTTTTATTTATTTTTATTTATTTTTATTTATTTTTATTTATTTTTATTTATTTTTATTTATTTTTATTTATTTTTATTTATTTTTATTTATTTTTATTTATTTTTATTTATTTTTATTTATTTTTATTTTTTTTTATTTATTTTTATTTATTTTTATTTATTTTTATTTATTTTTATTTATTTTTATTTATTTTTATTTATTTTTATTTATTTTTATTTATTTTTATTTATTTTTATGTTTTTTTATTTTTTTTATTTATTTTTATTTATTTTTATGTTTTTTTATTTTTTTTATTTATTTTCTTTTACCTTTTTATTTATTTTTATTTTTATTGTCTCTATTTTTTTATTTGTTTTTATCAATTTTTATTTACTTCAAGTGTGGACTAAACTGTTGCAATGTCATTTTTATTAGTTCACTCCTCACATTTTTCATCTCAGGCAAGCCATAATAATACTTCAAAATTTATTTTACTATATAAAGTCGCATAATATATTGAAAATTTTTAAATTACAATTGTTATAACTTAAAAAAAATATATTTTCTGTAAAGAAAGTTTATATTTTTCTAAGTAAATAATGAAAAGAAACTAAAAAAGTATTGAATTTTCAGCTCGCCTATGATCTTCTCTTATATAACTTCTCTTAACTTTTAACTTCTAACCACCCTAACTCTGTTAGTTTAGTTACAGCAAAAAATGCTAAATATCATTTTTATGTAAAACTTTATGCTTTACAATTTTAAATAAATAAAATTTTTAAATAGCCTTAACCACTTGTCGGGGCCTGAAAACAAAATTTTTTAACATATCGTTTTCAAATACTCTAAAGTGACATATCAAAAATTTCTGTAGTTTCTCCAAAATTTTGATTTAAAGGTCTGTTTAATAATAAGTTACATGTAAATATGTTAAAACAAATTTTATAAAAAGTTTTTTTAATTTACCAAAAAGTTAACAAAACTGAAGATGCCGCCCTCTTCTTGCAGCAAGGACCTCAAATACTCTTACAGTTTCAGGCAGACATAACTTATTTTTCGTAAAGAAAACTTCAATATGAAAATGTCCATTTTCCGAAGACGTAGTTTCTTTGAGAAAATTAGCCAATACATCATTCTCGAATAATCTCATTCAGTTTTCAACAGTTCGAAAATTCCGTCTGCTAGAGGAATTGAATGGCGATGTCGATGTCAATAGACGACGATACCGTGAAATATTTCAAAGGCATTTTATATCTCTCAATCTCTGTATGATATTTTCTGATATAAAGATATTTTGTTCTTGGAATTTATAGTGGAAAATACGATACGGAAATAGAAAAAGCAGCTTATTTATTTTCTGCACCTTTTCCCTTTATGTGTATAGGTACGTTATTCTATAAATAATGGCTATGCTTTTATATCAGCCGTGTTTTGTATTTTTCTCGCATGAATCATTTATCGATGAATCGATGAGAAATGCTTTTGAAAGGCATTTTCCAAAGAAAATCGCCGTCTAGATTGTTATAATAATATAGCTAAAATATGCCTTGAATCTACATCTCGATCGTTCTGTTGATTTTTGCCGCATTGCTTCAACGTTCACATATTGCTGGAACAGTTGTTCATGATTCCTAAGGAATCTGGTGGTTGTTTGGTCAACAGTGTCCATCTGATGATCTCGATGGAGATCGGTGTTTCTAATGTACTAAGGCGAATTGATAATATTCCTCAATACTTCATTCTAGAATCTCTGGATTATTGGGATGTTACTAATGCTATCATAACCCCCCGAAGTGAATGCCATGAGTCTATGCTGATTTCAAATATTGTACCAAGTAGCCAGTAAAATTTTCTTTTTTAACGTTAGCAGTTTATTTAATATAATACCTACACATTTTGCTAGTTATCATAAAGATCTGAGCATTATGCAAATTTTTGTAAGTAAAGTTAATATGTATGAACAGATTTAATTTCGTTTAGTTAAATGCATTACTATAAATCAAGCCGGCGCCTTTTTTGTAATGCATGACATTATACCAACCATTAAGTCTAAAGACCACTGTTTGTCACCAAATGTAACAACCACGAAGCCTAAAGACCACTTGTAACTACTGATAGGTCTTTAGCTACTGTTGTTAATATACTATTAAGGGATTAAAGCAGCACTGTCACCAGCCAAAGGGTCCTGGAGTCCAGAAGGAACATCCATTCAGCAGTGGCAAATAAAAATAAAAAATTAGATTAAAAGAACAAAAATAACATAGTCGATCGGTTCTTGGCAACTAGTGTTAGACTCTAGTCCTAAGGGAATAGAAACGCGGAGGTTTCTCAAATGCTCTAAATATTTGACTGGTTTTGGAAATGGGAGAAAAGATTAATAATAATTATTAAAACATTAACAAATATATATTTAAAATAAGTACAAAATTGACTAATGGCCTCAAGAATACATGAATCAAGTTATATTTAGGGAATAAAGCACTAATTGATAATACATCCAAACTTTAATAAACATTTATAACAACTAGATAAACATTTTATTGAATTATATAGTTTGGACTTATTAACAACTAAAAATAGCACTGGAAACTCTAGCTATATAATAATAATATAAAATATATATATAATACTTGGGACGAAAATGTAAAATTGGCATTTATATGTAAATCAATGAATTATTCTTAAACACTTTAAAAATAAGTTAAAGATATTTACCTATAAGTTACAAATCGTTGCACAAAACTTTACACATTAGGGTCCCGAAACGAGATGAGCCTCGCCTTTCGGCAAGAGTTGTTGGACCTCAGTCCTCACTCGAGTCTTTTTTTTTTCTGTCTAGTCTAGTCTCTCTATTTAAATTTAAAATTTACGTCACAGTTGTATTTGTTAGAATGCTAACGTTCTACCTTAAATTATTTAGTTCAATGTAAGCCATTAACTAGATTAATAACCTGCAATACGTGTTTTATTTTGAATATTAATTTAAAACATTAAAAAATACTTTTTTTATAATTTTTGGTAAATTCTTTATATTTTCAAATAATAATGCCAATTATTACATCACTTGCAAAATAAAGGAAAATTGATAGATGGGGCACAGGAAAATTTGAACTTGCAGCCAACTTTGGAGTGTTCCTTTTCGATAGCTGTTTTTACAGCCAGATTAAACCCCGTACTAAGCCTTAACATGCTGTGAATCAGAATCATGAGTATTGCTAGAAGGATTTATCCTGACAAACCTCTTCTCGATGCTTTGAAACATTTCGGCACTATCATCTGCAACTATCGTGTCTTGTTTTAGTTGACATAAGTCACAGGTGTATAACAGGAACAAAATGGGACGAATGACGATTCTCTGTGGTACTCCTACTTTAATTTATTTCAATTCATCTGAAGAATCTGTCTGAAATATATGAATTCAATATCTTAGTATTCTAAAGTATTCTAATGTCACATGCTTGATTTTTTTGTAGGAATAGTGGGCAGGATCAGTAGAACCACTAAAATTTCCAATTGCATAAAGTTATGTGACAAACAAACGTAAAAATACGTCTTTCAGTTGTCTCAATTAAACCAACTTCCCAACCGCTAACCCATTTTCTCTACGTAAATATTTTTCTATTGATATAAAAGAGCGTTGCTCCCCACATGAATCAGACACTTTTCTAAGTTTTCCCAAAGAAAACTAATTTTATGGGATAGAAATGAATTCTCGCATCTGCCGCTGAAAAAGCATCGTCGCGACTTCAAGGCGCCAGACGGTTATCGCGTCATTTTTGTTGCGTCTGCAAAAGGTTTTCCTGTTTTCCCTTTCTGGATTTTCCTACGAAGCGGCGAGGATAAGAGAAAGAGAGAGAGAGGCGTGTCTGGGCAGAAATGCATCAAAAAAGTGTAAAATTCGATCTGTTGGATGTTGCTAAGGGGTCGGAGGACGCAAACTGTTAAAGATATCAAGATGGACTACAAATTATATACAGGATGCTACTAAATACAATATAAATTTAAACTTTATATAGGTTAAAGTTTGTAACAAATTACCTTATCCACCATCGCTGTTAATTAATTTTTCCAGATGTATCAACATTTCGCAATAATCTTATAAACAATGCCAGATCAGCAACACTTAATACAGGTTTAACATTAGGATTGGAGGTAATTAGAGTTGTCCAATTTTATTTAATATTATTTCGTTCATTACTTCGGTAGTTAGATTTATTTATATTTTTAAAGCAGTTAATTGGCCATTTGTCGGAGTAAATGCAACAGTGTCCACTCTATACTGAACCCTTTCCCACATTTCGGGCATAGTACAACTTGTTCACCTCCCCTCCCCTGCAGCCTACTACGAGAAGTGGGCAAAAAAGCGACAAGCCTGCCACATTTTAATGAGTGCTACCTGAAAAAATTGTTATTTTTGTATCTAGGGACGAAAACAAATGTTTTTTCTTTGTAGCATTTTCGGATTTTAATTCAACTAATTCAACTGTTTTCTCTTTATTTTTGTCCGTTTTAACATAATTTTTCTAGAATTTCGGTGAAATAAGGTTTTAATACCTAAAACAATTTTTTTGTATGTTTTAAGCAGAATTACATTAGTTGAATTACACTTAAGAGGAATATTTACATTACAAACTGAAAGACCTGCGGGGCAACAGTTTAGTAGATATAAAAATTACAACTTGAGGGTGGAGCCTAAATACTACAAACTTACTTCCGAGACTAAACAAAATCCGCATTCATTCATAATTTTAAAAATTGCATGTAGATACGAGGGATACATATTCTAAACTCTAACGAGTGAAGTTGAGACAAAGGAACCGAAAAATCCTACCACGGCTGCAGACGTTCATCAGTTATTGAGTGAGTCAGAGTTACCTAAATTAGGGAAACCAGAATCGTATTTGTTTTTCTTGCTGCATTGTGAAATATTGCTATAACACAGTTCGATTTATTAGACGGTTTTACATTATTTTATATTTTAATTTAGTGAATAGCTTTAGTTAGATTAAAGTACATTTAGAAGCATAGAGTTGTGAAAGATGGGCAAAATAAAACCAATATACAAATAACGAAAAAATAGACGATTGTTTCGAATAAGGTAATATCAATTAATACAAGGCATTTATTAATTGAGTGCCAATACTCAAAGGTGTGAATGTTTGGGTGATTCCAAGAAGAAAAGTTAATATCAACTTATGTCGTACACCTCTTAATTTTTGAGTTACAGGGTGTTATATTATTAAGAAAAAAATAACTATTTTATCATAAGTCTAGATATTTTTAATGAAATTTTGCCCAAGAAAAATTGTTCTACTCATGGTGGGTTCCTACCAAATTTCAACAAAATATCCAAAGCAGTTTCAATAAACTTAAAAAAAAATTTTGGTTTTTATTTTCTTACGCGAAAAGATTGCGTCGTACGAAAGTAAATCTATAAACCAAATTTGCTCCAAAATAAATAAGGATTTTAAAGATAATGTTGGTTCTTAGAAAAAGCAGTGGCGTACTATATTTATCTTTAAAAATATTCAGTTCAAACCCGGTACGGACGTCACTGGTAAAAATTAAAAAGGCGGGATTAAAAGTGAAAGTTTAGTCCGTTGGTACATAATATACTATATTTATATATCTAATTTTTATTATTACACTGTATGTAACATGGCTTTTTTGTTTGCCTTTTTTGGATCAACAAAATATTATTTTAATGATTTAAAATAAGCTGCCAGTAATAATAATAATTATCTGTACCTAAACATATACAAAGTGAAATCATAAAACGACGTATCAAGAAAGCACCAAATTATTAAACTTTTTTAATCGGGGTTCGGTTTCTAGAAGAGTACCTAGTTCACCGCGCAGCCAAATTTATATTTATGGTACAGAATTTTTTAAATAAAGTTTTAGGTTTAATTAAACATCAAGTTTTATCAGGAATAACATTTTCTGAAAAAAGTAACAAGAAAAAGTTTTCCATATAAAAGCAGACTGTTTCCGAGCCACTATATATATTTTAGAGGGCAATTCATATTATATTGGAAAAATAAATAAAATTTTTGTATAATCACAAAAATGTGATTTATCTTTTAGAATATTGCATATGTTTATTAAAGTTTACTATTTTTTTATAAAACAAGAATTATATTCTTCAAAATCTTTTTTAATTTTTTAACGCGATACAAAATACCTTAATCCGTTTATAGTTATCCATTTTAAACAAGAGGGAGACCGGATATCGTCGAAGAGAAACAGCGAAATTAGTAAAGAATTGTAACTCGATTAAAAAACGTTTTTTCTCTTTCCATTTCCTAAAAAAAATTAATAAACCTCTTTGAAATCGGTTTTCGGTGACTTATCTTCTGATTTATTGCCTTGAAAATGATATGATTAACATAAAAAACAAAAAACTGACCTATTATTTTTTTGAAATAAAAATATGTTGTTATTTTCACAATTTTCGACTGTTCTCTGTTTCCAAAAAAGAAACACGATGTTGTCAAGTAAGTTCTTCTGTAGATATTATCACATTCTTTAATTGGCTTTTTAAATTTTTTAGTATTTTCATAATTTGGGAAACAGTATAGCATTGAAACTCCTATACCCGAAAAATTGTAAGTACGCTCTTAATTAATTTTTTTCTCACAATGTTGGGTATAAGAAGTTATATAGAAAAATTTAGTATTCAATATCATCCAGACAAAAACAGAAACATGTTTAAATGAATAATATTAAAGAAATTATGACCATTCTTTGACAGATATATTTATTTGTATTATGAAAATAATGTTTATGTCAACAAACTTATGTTCGATATTTGCATCAATTTGAAACCATAACTCTTGTTTAATGATAATATTAATATTTAAAGGTTTTAAATAAGGACTTGAAGATATCATAGTTCGAAATGCCTTTTATTGACCATAATACTTTTTTTGGAATGAAAGCATTAGTTCCCATTTCTCAGTTAAACTCCTTAAATCAATTCATATTTTAATCTGAACGCTCCTTAAGCGCAATAAAGTTGCAACAATTAAAAAATATAGTGAACTTTTCGAAAATTGAATAAATTTGCTAAAATTTTTGACCGTATGAAGTTATTAAAGTTATAAATAATTACGTTTTAAAGAATCATATGTGAATTTTCAATTTCTATTAATGTGATAGTTACTCATCTGCGTTTTACAATATCAATACATGACTTGGTTTTGGCACAAAACCCTGTATAGTACTTTTTCATGTCTCTATTAGCTCCGCTGTCAACAAGTTCCGACAAGGCATATTGAATATAAAAATTTTGAATTTTACTTTGTATCTTTTCTTCCCAAAAGCTGTCATTATGAGGAATTTTCTCCACTTTTATTTCTGCAGAAGTCCAAAAGCACAAAATGCACAAATCCATTTATGTTACGTGCAGCTAGCCCTGAATTTGAAAATACCAATAGTGGTTCTCCTTAATGGTATTGTCCTTTTTCCAAAAAGTTATTTCTCTACTGCATATTTCTTCTTCTACAGTCAGCACTCTAGCTCCATTTCAACTCTATCATAGAATTTATTTTTTTTAATTCCATCCAGATTTACAGCAACATAATCAAATTCGGATTCAAAAAAAATGTCCACATTGAAAAACTTTTTCTTGCAAATAAATTTTCAAATCTTATTTTGCTCTGAATTTATGGTCCATACCATATCGGGTGGCTTTAGGAATAAATAAAAGATTTTAGATTTTTTACAAATTTTTCCAAATTTTAAAGCAGTGATTCGTTTTCGTCTTTTATTGTGCCACAATGCACAATCCGCTTATCACAATCGTTTTTTTCTCATCTATAGACAGTGGCTTATATTTTAGAAAATCTTCTCTTGCAATGCGCCTCAAAGAGTGCGACAGGTCAAAGCCATGTGCGAAAGCAAGAAAAATGATTTACAATACTTTAACGGATTGAAGAGTTGTTAACATGCTGGAATTAATAATTATTAACTCGAAGAGGTATTCATTAAACAAAAAAAAAAAACCGTGCGATATAAAAGTTAAACAAAAACATATTTTTATAATTTACATCTCAGTGTATACCTTTTAATTTCGGATAATTTTTTTAATAAATAAATGATAAAATTAATTTAATATAATTGATTGAAATTACTGTATGTAATAAAATAACAAAATGAATTCAAATCATTAAATAGTAGAAAAAGATATATACTTCGTTGGTGTTACCCTCTAGACGAAAAAGCTTTCAACGTATTTCTATTTTGATTTTAAGAAAAATAAATGCTTCTGTAGGCAAAAATTAAATATATTGTTCCCTTCTAGAATTTTTTAACATTTCTATTTCTTTTCTTAGATTTTTTCAAAAAAGAGACTGATTCAAATTTTTAAAGTGACTCCAGAGAGGTACGGGTTTATCCTTTACCTGTATTTACATAAATTTTCTTTTAGTAAAAATAAAAAATAATCCGTAAAATTGGTGTACTATGAAACCCTTGCATATAATATATATGCTAATCTTAGTATTACAGAAATGATTTACGTAAAAAATAAGGTGTACAAATAGGTAACATTTATTTATCCCTCGTAAAACATCAGTAAAATATATTATAAATTGTTTTCATTCACAAATATTAATTTCTTAAAAATCTAACACATTCCAGACGAAAAATCTTGCAATGTAAGGGTTTCGTAGTACCCCACTTTTAAAGTTTAATTTTGACTGTTTTTAAAAGAAAAAATGTGTACGTGTAGGTAAAGTTTAAATCCGTGGTGTGAGTATAGGATGGTGTGCTTGCCAGCGGGTTGAAATTCACATCTGGCGCGCACCTACGTCAGCAACGAGGCAATTATAGCGAACTGATTTGAAATATTCCCATTATGCCATTTATTTGTATGTGTTTCTGTTACAAGTTAAGTAAATGCATATGTTTAGATGTTCTTGAAATTTTTTTTTCATATCGCGGTATCGGAGCAACTAATGATCATCCAACACCCATGGATATTAAATATAAATTGCGGTGGTACATTCTTGGAAAACATTCACTCGCCATATTTTCAATGATCAGAAATACTGAGGATAGTATCGAAACGTGCCTACTAGAGCCATTTAAAAAAAAAAGATGACATTGCAGACAATACGAAATTTGACTCTGAACTCAGTTTAACCCAACAGATCTGACGGCGATTTTATTGAAACATCGAATCTTTTTAGTGAAGAAACGTTTTCTGACCATACTTTCCATAGTCCAGATTATGGAACAGACAATTTTTTTTCCGAAGATCATGACAATCTTTTAACGCAGTTAGAAAAAAACAAAATGCCCGACGCCATTTTTAAAGAAGGCCTAAAATGTATTGCTGGATATGTACCATATAGATTTAAAAACGAATATTCAAATTTAAAATTGAGGACACCGACAAAATTTTGTCAAACAACTCATACCCCCGATTGGATCGAGTTTATATCTGGAGGCAACCTTATATACCCAAGTGAAGAAATGTTAGAACTAGCCCGTATAGTTGAGACCGAATTTAATCGATTTCATAATAACTTCATTTCGACGGAATTAAATATTTTTAAAAAATTATTAGATAAAATTAGAGCCGGTTCTGCAGAAGCAACAAAACAATTTTTAAATAAAATTATATTGTGTTTAATAAGAACTAGAACCTATATCAGATTAAGACATTTGAATAAAAAAGTTAGCTTTGAAAACTGTAGGCGAAAACTGTCAAAAAAGTCAAACTATATAATTGGAATTTTCCCTCTGATACAGAAGCGTCATCTTAATTTTATTTATTTTGAGGTACATTTTTTGTATACAGATATAGTTCTCCTTACCTCTACACTGCCGTCCTAAAAACAGATGCCGTATCTACAAAAAATCGGATTTTCAGATTTTTGCATCAACGGGTTCGTGGCAAGCTAAATTAACTTTTTACCAAGCCGAAATGCCGTTATATGTCTCCGAAATACAAAAAATCCAACATAATAATTAGCCGTATCTGCAAAGTTAGTATTCTGTCTTAAGAAAATACGCCGTACGTGCATAATACCAATTATAAATGCCGTATCTACTGCCGCTTCTGTGAAGATACGGCTTTTCCAGTTAGGACCAGTCAGGTACGGCGTTTGCCGTTAGAAGCGCACCTTAATTTATGATTTACCGGCGATTTGTGTTTATTTGTCCAGTGCATTCTAAGAGTCAAGTTTATTAGTTGATAAAGCGTTAATATTTGTTATTTTTTAGTGATATTTGCATTATTAAAGGTATGTAAATTTATAAGTTAATTTATTATATTTAGAACTATATCTATATAGAATTTTATTTAAATTTTTCACTAAAAACAACATTAAATGACTTTAAAATGTCTTGTCATATGTAATGTAAAAAGTAAGTCGATTTTCTTCAATGTCTCATCTTACTAAACTGTCTACTAAGCTTTCTAACAAAATTATAATAACCTACTAAATAACTATTTAACAATTAATAATTATTCATTATTGGTAAGAGCAAAATTGGTTAATTTTTTGCGAAAATTACCAAACAGTAATTTTGAATTCCTGGTAATTATTTTTTAGTGACACCCATTTAATACTTTTAGAAAATCTAAGAAAATCCTTTCTTTGGTACCGAAGGAACCCGACATGTCCGGTAACGAGACTTTGGCAAGCCCTAATAATCAGCAAAATATCGAAGTTGTAGAAGATTGTTATCTTTTGTCTGATATAAATTATTCGGTCGAAGATAATTTCCAAGAAATTAAGAGCGAATTCTAATAAAGTACATTTAAATTAAAACTGGTTGTTTTATTTATAATTTTCACAAAATAAATATTTTAAGCACTTTTGTCGAGCCATTCTGGGTCTTACGGCACATACGGCATATCTGCCTTGTATAACAAAGACAACATTTTAATCCAGAAGGCCGTATATGCAGTTTTAAATTAAAATTGATTAATTTTGATTTTTTATTATTATCAGTTTGTTTTTATATTTATGATGGTTAAAAAATCACATTTGTTTTCCCTAAAAACGCCTGAATACTTGAGGGCTAAGCAAATAACTTTAAACCCCGTTTTCTCAGCTTGGCGCTCTCAGTAGATACGGCATCTGTTTTTAGGACGGCAGTACACTCCATAACATTTTCCTAGTAGGTACCTAAACGATTTTACAATATTTACTTTATGTTGTCTAGTTTTGTATTTAAATTTGTAAAAAACAGTTGACTTAATTAAAAACTCTATCCAATCAAACCAGTAACACGTCTAATAGTAACGTTTTTTGTAAAAAAAAATTTAAAAAAAATGATAACAAAAGCGAGAATAAGAATAAACTGCGATTTTCTTGTACCACTGCATGCATTTTCGACAGAAATACTCGTTGCTGACGTCACAGTTCGGAGGCTGCCTGCGCGCGAGCACACCATCCTATATTCACACCACGGTTAAATCTATGCTCCTCTGGAATCACTTTTTCAAAATTCAATTTAGTTTTTCTAAAAAAAAATTGAGAAAATGGGTAAAAAAAGTCGAGTTTTGTATTTTTTTTTTATTAAAAACTGAATTAAATTTTGAAAAAGTGTCTCCAGAGGAGCACATATTTAACCTTTACCTATACGTACATATTTTTTTCTTTTAGAAAAAGTCAAAAATAAACTTTAAAAGTGGGGTACTACGAAACCCTTGCATGCTCCGCGCTACAGCCAAGTAAATACTTCTCTTAAGATATTTTAGTTGTTTTTTCTCGATTTATTTAGGTTTTGTAACATTAAACACTTTAAAATATAATAAAATTCTCTCTTTTGTAAAACAGTATAAAATCAGAAAAAAACGTTTAATCTAACGCTACTTTCTGATGTTTTCCTACTATTTCGGTTGTTTGAATAAACCGCGTATTCGTTTTGGAATACCGCATATTACTTTCCCGGACGCTTTTCCAATTTTCTCGCACGACTTTTTTTTGTATTTCGTGCCGGATTTTTATCTGTTCAACGGTCGAAATGCCAATACTATACTAAAATTTATTTTCAGTTTGCTAAAAGGTTTCAGCGTTTATTCAGGAAACGTGAACATTCCTGAAGTTAAAGAACACAGAAAATCTTTTGAATAGAAATAGTGTCTGGATATGTAGAAAATTCTTTGGTTGATTGTTTTGGAACAGGTTTTTTTTTTTTGTATAATTATATTCAACGAACTTAAAATTTTAGGAAAAAGTTAAAGCTTTCTCAATTATAACTATCTTTTAAAAATGCAACAAAAAAATAAAACTGCAAGGTCACAATATAGCTAATTAAACAGTAAAATATAACTTGAATCACACAAGACATAGAAACCAGTAGTACTATATTTTAGCTCTCTATTAATACAATAGCTTCCACTCAGCACTCAAGCGTTGCAACTAAGTAATTTATACAGTTATGGGATATCCAATTAAATTTGAAAAGCTGTCATCGCCAAGTTTATAAATAGGCCCTGAAGCGGGAGCGTCTCAATTGTCTCAAGCATTGTCAGTTCTTCTTTATTCGTTCAAACTATCCTGTTTTAAAACAATATTCTGTATACCTTCAAGCATATTAGAAGTATACAACAATGTAAGCTATAGGTAGGTATAAATATATTTTAGCTTTAACCGCTACTCTGAAAAATATTCACACTCTCAATACCATCGGTATGAGATACCGCTATACATAAGTCGTATTACACAGGGGGGATATCGCGCATGGTATCATGGCGGCGCTGACGTCATGCGTAGAGTTAGTAGAGTTGGCGCGAAGTAAATATCATATGACAGACGCACATTGCAGTAGTTTTTAAGTCGTTTATAGTGATTTATAACATTTTAGACGGATATTTGTAAACTTTGTTCTTAGTAAGTGATATTAGTGAAAAACATAAAAAAAATGATGTACGCAATTTACAGATCTAACAGTAACAATTAAAGCAAAGGAACTAAAGAGGGCGTTAGTCAGAAATGGCCAAAGGGCGACTTCCGTGGGGGGTTATATTCCATAAAATTTTGTTTAAATAAGGGAATTGTTATAGGAAATTGTATATGTTGCAGAAAAAAATCCACATTTTATTTTAATTTTGTATATACACTCACCATGTAGCAATTATTTGTATTTTTTACATTATTTTTATCTTCTGCGTTATATGTATAAAAAATAGTTTTTAAAAAACTATTTTTGGTACCGTACTTATACATAATTCAAATCTTTTCCATAACATAAGTAGTTACGTATATTCAATTGGGTAATATAATGCTGGTAAATGAGTCACCAGTTGCGAATCCTAATCAGTTAAATATTTCCGGCGTCCCCAGATGCGAAATTTTTATCCAGGGTCCCCAGTTAGGAAGTTTCGAGTTTTAAATATACCTTCCTCATTATTCTGATTATAAAAACTATTCTTTAGAAATAAAATATTCTTTAAAATTAAAAACCTGCATTCGAATTTGCATAACAAAAATAAATCAATAAAAATCAAAATGAAAAAACTTTTACCTAAAATAAATATTTCTGTTTTGTATGTATCTAATTTTTTCTTCATAAGTCTTTCCCATAATAATATACTTATATATCTATTTTATAAAATATTGCCCTTTAATATTCATGAAATTTCTGTAAGCATATTATATTTTCTTCACACTTCGTAAGTATTTTTAAATTCGTGTCCATACAAACTCTACGCGTGACGTCATGCGCGTGGCCGTCCTATTTTTAACACAGTTGATATCCTACCTTTTATATTTATACCATGGGTATTATCTATATATATATATATTTTTTTTTTTTCGAAAATTGAAAAGACTATTTGTTTTGTTCTTTCTTTATTATTAATCGCAAAAATAAAACCAAAAGGCTAAAATAAACATCTTAAACAAACAAAATAAATGGATGAATTCTATATAGGCAAATTTGTATATTCTATATAGGCAAATATGTATACTTTCTTATTTTTCTCGATTTTTTACACAATTGTTACAAAATTTACTAGCATGATCCAAACAAATTGGTTTTTTACATTCTCGACAAAAAAAACATGTCTTCCGCATCAATTTGTAGGAGCATAAGAAACATGTCTTTTTAGTTTGCAATCGCTCATCGTTTGGATCTTTTTCTTCGGCTGCTATTTGCAGTAGACACTCCATGCGACTTCTTAGCTCTCTTGGTTATCTAAAGTTTTCAATATATCGGTGTTGTATAAAAATGATGTGATTAGACTTTTTGCCAGTATTTTGAGTAAGTTGGAGCGATCTATTGGTTCGTAATTCTTATAGCATTAATACAAAATGTAGGCGTTGATTGAGCACATATTTATCATTTGTAGGAAAACAGCCATGGGCCATCTGCGAGTCCTTCTACAAGAAGAATAATTTTCGCATTTCCTATCTAAGCTATCTACACCTCCCTTGGTCATATTGTAATCGGCAATCATTTCTGGCTTTCCGGTATCTGGGTCATCTTTTGGAGAATGGTGCATTGAAGAAATTAGCAATACAGCCTTATTTTTCTTGGGAACATGGGAAAGCAGAGTAATGTTTTCTTTGAATCCGTATAATTTACTACCGACTTCTTTCTTTTTGTCTGGCAAAAATGAGGCAGGAATCATCGGCTTGTTCTTCTTCAATGTACCCAAAAATGTTAGTCCTCTATTTTGTAATTCTCACAAGTTGTAAACTGCCAAACCAATTATCGCTGTCACGTTTCTGTTGGTCTTTTCTATGGGTTTTACTAATCTTACCACAGACTGAGTGGGAACCTGCAATTTTTTTTCTTCTGCTGATAATCCATAACTATCCGAACCCTTTCCACAATAAATGTAAGCATTATACAAATAATTATTTCTGGCATCTGCGAGGCACATAATCTTTATGCATCGGCCTCTAAAACCCACTAAGCTCTCATCTACGCAAACAAATGCCCCCAAGGAAAAGTTTTTTTGAGAATTATCAATAAACTTCCTAAATAGACCAGAAATAGCTGCAGCTCTATCTTCCTTAATTATCTCTGCTCTATCCATGTCATTATCAAATCTCAGTGCGACTAATAAAGTTTCAAACCTTCTTTTTGACATTGTACACCTAAATACATCTCTTCCAGTGCCATCAGTAGCAAAAAAACCCTCTAAACTCTCTTTTCCTGCCTTAGAAACTTCTGTGTAAGTAAGCAACCCCAAAAAACTCTCATCTCTGCAACATCTACATTTTTCAATGATGAATGGTCTTGGTTCTTGTATTTCGTCCGAATTTAAGAAAGTTTACGATTTGTCCAATGCACAACTTCATGCAGCATATCTGCGCTAAATAATAATTCCCATACTTGCGGAGGGCTTGTATTTTCTCCCAGTGCTTTTGCTGGACCTTGTAACCCGGGTAAACTCTTCACTAAGTTGTGACTTCTAGAATTAGCTGGAGGCGGTTGCTTTGACCATTTCGTAGCGTTTATCTTCTCACGCCCGTAAAAAATCTTGTCTTCTTAGATTTTCTTCAAGTTCATTGTTTTATTTCTCATGTTCTTCTATGACTTCATTCTTGGATTGCTCCGATTCTGTAACATGCTCATTTTCAGAGACTTAACTTTCATCTTCATCGCTTATGAAATTATTGTCTTCCTCTAGTTGATTCAAGCACCATTCCTCAAATTTTGGATCATACATCTTTATAAAAGAAAAACCCCAAAAAACCGAGAAATAAAAAAAAAACAATAACAAAAATTCCAGCACATACGCTACTCCCCGGTATGTGATACCGCTATCTTAAAAAATCGCTCCTAACTTACACGCGTTATTCCACTGACCGCCAGCGCGCTACTAACAGTGTTGCCAGATGATTTAAAAAGAAAACAGTATATGGGGTCTATTCTGTAACAATTCCTTTATATTTAACGGCCTTTAAAAATATTGGCGGTCTTTAAAAACATTTTCGTATTCGTTAATTTACTTCTGTCATTATTTAAATAGATTTCTTTAAGATAGTCCTCTAATGTATTTTAAAGATTCGTTTAAATAATGACAGAAGTAAAGAAGAAAATATTTTTAAAGGCCGTTAAATATAAAGGAATTGTTACAGAATAGACCCCTATGTCAGTTCAAAAAATCAGTAGAAAGTATGTTTTTTTAAAAATAAGCTTAAAATTACATAAAATGACAAAAAAAGTTTTTATTGAAAAATTCAACTCAAAATATTTTTCTAAAATATAATACAGTTTAAAATAAATAAATAAAAATATGAAATTAAAAAAACACAAAAATAAAACAAAAGCTGATATTAAAAACTACATAATATACAAATATATAAAAAACTAAAGGTCATCAGTTTCAGAAGAATCAGAGTCAGTCAGTCCTTGTTCGTTAGTTTTATACATATTAGCATTGTGTAAACTTGTAGTTTCTTTTGAAAAATCTATTGAAAAACAATTTTTGTCGTTACTTTTAAAAAATTGTTTACTATGTAAATGCCCAATACTTGCCGTTGATAATTTATTCCTTTGAGTTGTTGTCATTAAGTTTACTTGCGAAAAAATTCCACATTCGCTTATGAATGTGGTAATAAAAGTATATTGAAAGCAAAATTAGAGAGTAATGGAACCATCAATGTCTGATTACCTCTAGTTATTTTATTAACTTTATTCCAAAATTCCACAGCGGTTATATCATTTCGAGACGCCAATTCAATACAAATATCAGTATTTCGAAACAACCTCCACTCGTTGTCCAAAACCTGATAATCATCTTCATTTACTAAATTTGGAAAATATTTAGCCAGGGATATAATACTACTTGATTTTTCATGGATTAAGTTTAAATTTATTAAAATTGAATTGTTAAAGTCGAAACGTTTGTTTATTTGAACTGCACTTTCTATATAGAAATCTAAACAGCTAGTTCTTAATAAAAGTGCTGATTCGCGACTTAAATGGACCAATAAAACTGAGATTTTAGCCCCCAACTATATTTCCTCTATTGGGAGGTAATTTCCAGGATTATTTCAGTTAATTAAATGTAACGATTGATTTCGAATAATTTCTTTCTTAATAAAATATTCTAATAGGGGTTTGTAAGATGCCTTAACTGCACTGTGTAATCTGTAAATTTTGGGTTGTTCCGATTGCATTTCTTTATTCAAGTTTGTAAAAAGAGGTAAAACAAATTGTAAGGTAATTAAAAATGGTTTTGAAGAGGATCTTTCAAATCGCTTAATATATTCTGAGCACCAAGAAGATCTTCAGTTGTAACGGCGTCAGTAAAATATAAAACAAGGGCATTATACTGTTCTAAAATTCTATTAACAGCACTTTCCAACGAGAGCCATCTTATCTGTAAAGGATGCAAAATCTTGTGAATGGGTACATTTGTAAAATTTTGGAATTCGTTAAACATACTGGCTAACCGACCGCCGGCGGTGCTTGCATTTGGTGAAAAGAAAACCGTCTTCCGGCGGCATGGTCTTTTTCATACAGGAAAGCCGCCGCAAATCTAAACTGATTTGTTAATAAGGGCGGCATGCTATCAGTGAATTGAAAAATGCCGCCGGACGATGGTCTACTGTATTTAAAACATTGAATGCCGGTGGTAAGAAAAAATACTTGTAAAATCGTCTACATTTTTGTGGAAAATGATCATATGTCGTACGCGTTTTATTTGTACATCGGTCTCCTTTTGACAGAGTAGATGAACTGTGTCCAGGCCGTTGGTGTTTATGTCGGTCGGAGTAGCCAGGTATGGATTGAAATTTTGTGGTAGCGGCGAAGTCGTTACTTCGTCTTCTTTTTGTCACGGCATTATTCTTATTTGTTCATGTATGTGAAATTTGCTTCTAAGGTTTATAAAATACTACTGCTAGTCACGGCGTAAATGAAAACAAACAAGACGCATTCACACAAATACCTCCCACCACAGCAATTACAAATGATTAGTGTTGTCCCCGATACGTGGGTTTTTTCCGGCGGCATTTAATGTTTCAAATACAGTAGACCGTCGTCCGGCGGCCTTATCAATACTCTGATACCCTGCCGCCCTCATCAACAAATCAGTTTAGATTTTCGGCGGCTTTTTTATATGTGAGAAGACCATGCCGCCGGAAGACGGTTTTTGTTTTATTAAATTCAACTACCGCCGGCGGTCGGCTAGCCAGTACGTTCTTTAAAAGACTCTATGCGTTTTGGGCTATTAGAAAAATAGTTGTAAACATTGCGTATTAAATCTTCTATAGCTCTAGGTAGCTTTTGACATGCACCAGATGCGCATAAACTAAAGCTATGACATATGCATTTTAAGACAAATATATTAGGAATATCAGATTTTAATCTCGTAATAATTGAATTTGCAGCCAACCATGACATTTTCTCCATCAGAAGCAAAACCTATTAGATTTTTTATATAAGGAATTTACGAGGTGTCTGTATAAATCCTCAGCTGTAGCACCTTGTAGTGGCAACAGAGCAAGACATGTATCTTTAATTCTAAAAAAAAATATCTTAGTGGTTTAATTTTTTTTTACCTATACTTACTGATTATTGTAATGATATCTAACTACCAGGCACAAGTGCTTAGTGCATCCTCGGTCTGTAGACTCATCTATTATCAGGGAAAACTTGGTGCATTTCAAAATATTACAGAGATCAATCAGTTGCTTTTTTCCTATAACATTCTTAACTAGTAAGGAGCATTTTGTTCTTCCACATTTTATTGTTTTTGCTATCTCTGAATCAGGGACAACTTTGGGAAGCAGTTTTACTAAATGTTCCATTATATTATAGGAAAGGTTGTTCGGAGACAAAAGCTGCTAAATATAAATCGGACTTTTTTAGTGCCATTTCCATACTAGTATGCTTTTGAAATGATACTAAAGTTTGTTGCCCCCTTACAGACTTCGCCAATTTTTGATGTGTTATACAAGAATTGTGCCTAATCAATTCTATTCGCTCTGTTGAATTTATGGAAATTACTCTTTTACATATTTTACAAAATGCAGTGTTATTCGTTTTGCCAGAGGTAACCCAATTTTTAAATTCAGCATCGTTTTCCCACTTTTTTATATTTTTGGGAGTATTTCATCCTTTTTTTAGTGGACGACCCTTCTGCCGCAGAATTCGCACCTATTTTATGTTCACTACTCGATTCAGAACTAAATAGTAAAAAATATACCTCATTAAAAATAATAATTAAATACACTACTCCAAAAACATACCTCATTTTTAATAAAAACAAAGGTTTCTGGAACAAATATATATGTATAAAAACAAACGCACAATATTTCTTCTACTAATAGACATATTCACCTTCTCACCTCACATCTCTCACTGCATATTATATTGTATTACGAGTATATTTAAATTCGGGGAAAACCCTACTGTAAAAGGCGAATCCGAATACCCTACTTCAAACGCGGAATACACAGAACGATGTCTGTAGCTGACTATACTTTTCTTTAACCAATCATCAACCGGTATTTTTGACAGGATAGAAGAATACACGTTGATGATTGGTTAAAAGGAATGTGTCAGAAAGTGTAGTCGGCGACAGACATATAGTTCCGTGTATGCCGCGAGACAGTGACCAAAAAACAAACAAAACGTAATAGCTTTGCATTGTTGCCTATGTGATTAATTTTTCAGAATAAACACAAAAAAATAGGTATTTTAACGAATTAAAAAAAAAAGTAAAATCAGTAGATTAATATGGCAAATCAGTATATCAGTAGACGATGTGTGAAATCAGTAGATCTACTGAAAAATCAGTAGATCGGGTAACACTGGCTACTAATGTACGCATCAACGTAAACTTGAAAGGTACTGAGAGTCTCAACGTCAGCAAAAATTCATTTCAAAAATTATGGCGGGAAATTCAACAATGGCGGTATGAGATACCGCTAGGTAGCGGTTAAAGGTTTATAAAGTGTGTAAATTACATTGTGGACGTGGCTTGATGCTCTCTCTACCAATAAACTTCTGGGGTCCCCCCAATCCTTCTTCAAAGTTTTGCATTTTTTATACCTAGGATTTCTAACATTTATTTAAATTCTTATATTTTTATTTGTCCCTTTAAACATAATTTTGTTTGCTTTTTTCTTTTCTCATTTTTCTTATTCCTTTTTTCTTTTACCTTTTTCTTTTTTTTTTCTTCTTTCTTTTTCCTTTTTTTTTTCATAATCTCGCTTTTTATCTGTTCTCTTCCCTGATTTTTCTTTTGAATAACATTTTCGCATCTACCACTGCCTAAACCTCTCGATTCACTATTTTTAATCTAAATTTCAATAAAAATTCGCATCACCGCGTTGCAACGACATCATGGCGCTCAAAAGGCGCAAAAGATTTCACCCAAATGATTCATGGGTCAATTTACAAAATAGAAACGGTTTTGCCACTAAAAAGTTTGCTGAGATGCGAATGATTAATTGCCCCGAGTTTGAAAAATAGCTTTCTCGAAAAGAAACAACACGACTCGATGGCAATATCGATGGAAATTTAAACGCGCTGCAAAAAGTTTAACTGATGAACCTCAAACTAAACGTATTAAATTTTTCAACGGCAATTGATGAACTCGGAGAAGATCAGAAAGAAAATTGGCTGGTAATTTTTTTGGGAATTTCAATTTACTCGTGTTTTCATGTTCAGTTAGTTAAAATTATTTTCAAGTTTTCATGGTAAAATTACTTATGATTAGATGGAAAATTTGCTGATATTTAATGATAAAATAACATCTAATGTATTAAATTTTGTTCATATGGCGAATGTCAAGTGATTAAACTCATTTTATAGTGGTTATAATGGTTTATATCAATATAATAATAATTTACTATTATTTATTACTTGCCAAAGCACATATTATACAAAATATTACAAAAATAGTTATATGTATTTTAAATTTTAAGGATAGCAAAGCAAGTAAAATTTTATATTATCAAGAATAAGACGGGTATAAGTTAATTAATTGTAGACATTCTAAAATAATTCGGTTTAGTTAGGGACATTTGAATTAGTTGGTAGTATTTTGACGGAAGACCAATAGACCTGGGGCCCTATTCTCGAATGTCTATTTCTAAATGTCACACGCGGCATTGATGAATAAGAACGCAAAAACGTATTCTGGAATGGCGAATTCGACATTTGTTGTTAGACATAAAGTCGAGTGGTATACAACCAGTCGACATTGTAATGTCGCATGCCTTTTTAAATATGATGTTATAATATGAGTGTCGTGACAGTGACAGTTTATATTTATTTTTAAGAAAAATGAAAATAAGTATTACACAAATTGTTTTTAAAAATATATGAAATGGTTATTTACAATTTCACCTAATTTATCAATTATTAGTCCTGTCCAGTGTCGGATTGGGCCGTTGGTCTACAGGCAAAAGACCGGTAGGCCTTCGTTCAAGCTGTTAGCCCTCTTTCAGGCAGTGGGCCCTCTTTCAGGCAGTGGGCCCTCTTTCAGGCAGTGGGCCCTCGTTTGGGCAGTGGATCCTCGTTCGGGCACTGTGCCTCAATCAGTGAGCCTCATTCAGTGGGCCTAAGTTAGTGGACCTCAGTCTGTGTGCCCTTGAGAATAAGAAATTCGAAATAACCCTTGAAAAAAGCATCAATGTGCAAAGAAGGCCTTTTTTGCTTTTCAAGAAATCAGCCCATGAAAAAATATTGATAGGTGGGCCTTCACCGTTCTGATCGGTAGGCACTGGAAGTACCGATCCGACACTGCTCCTGTTTGTCCAAGAGATTTAAAACCTGTCATTAAGAAATTTATATAGCTCTATTTTTTCAAATTGCAGGTAAAAAGATTATTTCACAGACATTTTATGTAATGTTTAAATTGTATTACAATAATATATTTCTTCTTCTTTCTGTTTAATCTCTTAAAAATTTGCACTTCCAATTTTCTATTTAATCCCTCATGAAATTTCAGTTAAAAAGATTATATTTATATTTTCTCTACTTTCTAATTAGTATTTACCAAAAAGATATATATTCTGGATGTATTTTTAGTATTATTTTGTATTACTAAGAGATTCTTCAAGTAATTGTCTGCTGTAATATACTCGTATTGTATGTTTCTATCCAATGTTGTCAGATGTTACCATTCGCCAAATATGTCACCGATTTTAAAATGTCTATTTGTGTTTAAGAATACGGATAGTGTCAGTCGATCGACATTTTGATAGACACATTAGTAGTAGACATTATGACGAATCCGACATTTTTAATAGACATTCGAGAATAGGGCCCCAGGGTCGATAATTTTTGAAACAAAAAAAATAATAGTAAGGACGAGAATATAACAAAAATGAAAGGAAAAATAAATTACGGGCGATCTGAGGTCGGGAAGTGGAAGGGTAAAAAACGGTGTATCCCGATTTCTAGCAAAACTACAAGTCCCATGGAAAAAAATTAAATGAAAAAGTTGTAGGTAATAAAGAGACCTACAACTTTTGTAATTACACTTTTTTCACATAACCTCAAAATTTATGTGAAAAATTCAAATAATCAAGTTTTTGGTTTTTTATTTTTATATTATGCAAAAAAAAATTTTTTTCTCGATATTTGGTGAAAACTTACCTTTTTATGTCTTAAAGACACTGTAATTTTTTTGATTTGAAATATTTATTTTTTCACCTTATTTTGACTTAATATCGAAAAAACACCCTAATTTTCAATCGAAAATTCTCGCGTCAAAATATCAGCTTTTTAAAAAAAGTCTGGGAGCTTTTTGTTCGTTGAAATCTCTTCTTTCTGATAATGTAAAAAAATATATACATTACTATGGTAAATGTCCTCAGAAAATGCAAAGAAAAGAAAAAAACTTGAATCCGAATTTTTTTTTAAATCACTATGTACAATTTTGAGCTTTAGTAAAATTTACACTTTAATTACTTGAAAAACGTAAGACTCTATGTTACATTGATAAACAAAAAAATACAAATCGAAATATACTACTATAATTAACAACCAAATAAGTTAATATTTAATCTACAATATTTTGAGAAAGTTGTAGAATATTCTTTAAATTATGTGCATAGATGCCTATTTATTGCTATTTCAAGATAACTTATATACCTGAGTTACCTAGTGAAAATTTTAGCCCATGAAAAGGTATTTCATAGAGAAGTGAGGAAGGGGCTAGGCAGGTCTAGGTCTTTCTACCTGTTATTTCGCAGCAGCGTTAATGAAAAGATTACGGTCACAAGGATTTTCCTGTAAACAAGCAGAAGAAGATACTTATGCAGACATTATTAAAACTTCGATAGAAATTGCCAGAGATACCAATAAAACTGTCATTGTTGTGGGTCAAGATATTGATCTTTTGGTCCTTTTGAATCAATTAACTTCAAATAATCATGACATTTATTTTCTCAAACCAGTTTCTGGAAATGTAAAAGATCTATTTTTCACGTCTAATAGTTTCAAATATGAATCCTTCAAAAATATAGTTGCATTTCTGCATTGTTTTTCTGGTTGCGATACAACATCTGGATTTGCCGGAAAAGGAAAGAAGAGTATTGTAAATTCATTATTAGACGATAAAAATGTGTAAAATTTGGCCAATATTTTTTATAAAAAAGATGCAAACAAAAAAGATATCGAAAAAAATGGATTACAATTAGTCAAATCTATTTGTAAATGTAAAAATGATAATATAACACTGAATCAATTAAAATTTAAAAAATATCAATTGGCAAAAATTAAATCATCTTTCATATTGACAAATCTCCCTCCCACAGAAGGTGCAGCATTGTTACAGGGCATATTATTAATTTCAAACTTGGCTAGGTAACGAACTGACAGCAATAGATTGGGGCTGGAAGCAACATCAACTTGGGATTATGCCCAAATTTACAGAGAAGGAGTTAATTCCGGAAATATTGCTCAAAACTATTTGCTGCAGCTGTGAAACTAGATGTAACAGTTTAAAATGTGGCTGCCGAAAATATGGCTTAAAATGCACAAATTTGTGCTCAAATTGTAATGGGTTCAAGATAAGATTAATAAATAAGAAGATTAATGTATTTTAAAATATTATTATGAATAATAAATTCAATAGTACGATTTACATTTCTATTCATATACATATTATGAGATTTTCTATGACATAAATGTAATTAGAATTTAATAAATCAACTTTTTGACTAAAAAAAATTGCAGCAATCACATAGTTTTGCCGGAAATCGAGATACATCGTTTTTTACCCTTAAAAACTCACCCCCTTCCACTTCCCGACCTCAGATCGCCCGTAAATTATTTTTTCTTTCATTTTTGTTATATTCTCGTCCTTTTTTAACGGATTTCATTCTACTATAATTTTTTTTTCACTTTCTACCATTTTCAAAATTATCGACCCTGGTCTACAACGTCATTAATATTGTATATATATTTTGAAAAACAAATTTTTTCCTTCTGGCGGAGTCATAATTTTATAAACCATCAAGAGACAATAAAGATATTTCGAATACACCTACACACAATGTGAAACAAAAAGATGTTGTTTCGACTGTTCTAAACAGTTTAAATTATTTGTTATTGTACCACGATGTTTTTTTTTTAAATTATAATACCAGTAAATAAAAACTTTTAATTTATATAACCAAGGAACTTTTATTTATATAGAATTCTACTGCGGTCAGAAAATTATCCTTGTTTCTGTTCTTACTTTCGCGCTGGGATGGATTACCGTCATCATCAACGATGCAGATACTTTGCGGATTATTTGTTAAATCGTGCTTATACTTTTAGCTGATTAGAGCAGGTTTAATTCAAATTTAAAGTCCTCTCCAATTCGTCCGGTCTAAAAGCATCACCGGAATAATAGCATAACTGAGCAATTATGTAATCGGATTGGGAAACCACGAGTCTATAAACTGTTTAGGCAATTTTAGATGCTATCCTTTTCTCGACAGAAAAGAGATGTATTGAGGTGAAATGTTGAACCATCAAAAATTAATTAAATGTTTCAAAAATCAAAATAGAAAAATATTTAATCACACCCTGTATATGAAAAAGTTTCGACAAATTTGATAGAAACTAAATTTTAATTGAAAGATTAATACATAATTTAATAAAAATCCTAGTATATAGGGTGTCCTATTACTGCGTAATTGATCAATATTACAATTTGTGTTATACACACGCAAAAAAGTTTCAACTAAAAGTTATAAGGATTTGAAAAATACTGGTTCTAAAAATATTTTTGGATATACAGGGTGTTGTGTTTTTGCCTGGCAAATAAAGATGTATGTTTTTTTTAAATATTAGTTTGAAAATGAACTCACATATACAAATTTGTGACTAAATCATTAAAGTCACTAAATTATCCAAATTCTATTGATCACATCGATTTTTCAAATAACAAAGGGGGAGGTTTGTTAAAGGGATAAGTAACAAAAAAATTTAAAATCATAACCTGAAATTTCTGTTTTTGAAATAGAGATAAGTAAAACATTATTGTGAAATATAAAACATTGTGCTAACATAAAAATATATCATATCTGGATAAATCTTTTGAACAGGCTAGTGAATTCTCCATTATCATTGAACGAACAAACTGTAACCTACCGCACCCAGGTACCATAATAATTTATTAATTCAATTTATTAAATACAATATTGCATTCTCATTAAATTCAAAATCCTTCATTTAACGAAAACTCTCCCAGATAATTAAATCTTATTTAGGACACCTAATAAATAATATCTATAACCACGTCCGTAAAATATCCAAATTTCGTGCACGTGTCTCTGAGAACCTAGACCAAGAAAACACCATAAAACATATTTCTGTTCACGAAGTAATTATCATTAAAACACTTAACTCCCTTATCTTTCTAGTTTCGATGTTTAGACCGATTTCGACAATATTTTGATACACAAAGCTTTCAAGGCAAGTCATAAATAACCCACCCCCTTTGCGCCCACATTAGTATTTTCGATGAGAACTAAAGACATAGAGACGTCACAAAAGCCATTAACTTTATTATAAAAAGCCAGACCCAAATGAGCTCGGATTCATTCATTTTTAATTATTTGATGTGCATGCATTCATTTTAATTATTTGATGTGCAAGCATTCATTTATTATTTGTGTCCAGTTATATTTCAAGCTCAGTAGTCAGTACCTTTCCTAAAACGCTCTTCCCAAACGACGTCTATCCTACAATACCTCTTATCCTACCATACACTCATTTCGACGCTCAACGTCCCACGCCTTATTTCCGACGCTTGTCCCTAAATATTTCCTTCATAATATCACGTCCTGCACCACCTGCATAATTCTACCGTATATCTGTCCCAATACAGTACCGTATTAAATACCTTCCATTCCACCACCACGATGCTAGGCGTCTCGACGCCTAACGCTGCGACGTACCTAAATCGACACCACCACAACGCTAGATGAAATTGGTACATAATCTAATGTCTCTATTTTCGATGGTGAGTTAAAAAATGTATGTAACTTTTTTTTGAGATACCACCGGGGTTTCATTTAGACAAAGGCTTGACATTTGCTGTAAAATATTATCAATAAACCATATGGTGGTCAGGTCATACACCCCATAAGACAGTAAGGATAAACATCTGTTGTCGATTGGTGAAATTTTGAGTATTTCAATAGAAATTATAAAATTCAATGTTAAGAAATATACAGTTATATTAAGTCATTTCAATAGAAATTATAAAAATCAATATTTTAGAAATATACAGGGTTGTGCTATCTTGGATAAATTGTACAAACCAAGATGGTAAAGTTTAATAGTAAGTTAACCAACTTGCGAATACGCTGTTCGTTAGCTCAAGGGGGACACCTATACGCTAAGCAACCCGTTCTACTAGGTTTGAAACAAAGTATAAGTGAAATCAACATGGTAAGGTAATTAACTGGCGAATTGGCACTGTTCGTTACTTCCGTTTGTCATCACCTCTATACTTATCGTAACATTTACCTAAGAGGGTGCAACCTGTGTATATCTAAAATAGAATCAAATCAACCTCAACACAATAGTTAACCAACTGGCGAATTGGCGCTGTTCGTTAACTCCGTTAGTCAACAACCTAAATAAGAATATAAACATAAACACAGTAGTTAATCAACTGGCGAATTGGCACTGTTCGTTAACTCCGTTAGTCATCAACCTAAATAAGAATATAAATATAAACACAGTAGTTAACCAACTGGCGAATTGGCGTTGTTCGTTAACTCCGTTGGTCATCAACCTAAATGGAATATATATTGATAGCAAATGAATATGGTCTGTATTTGAACGTGACTCAAGTGAGATCTCAGTAAATAGTAACAATAATTGTAATATACTTTGCTAATAATTGCATCACATTTAAAGTATGAAAAATAAAAAGAGTTTAAATATGAATTTGTATGTTTTATTTATCAATTTGCACCAAACTTAATTAACATTATCACAACGTGGGTACATAAAATATCAATTAATTAACTAGACGATCACTTCTACTACTAGAGGAAAAAGGCCAAATACAGTAAGTAAAGAATTTAAAGTAAAACTTGTGAGGTAAATAATAACATTTCAGTGAATAAAACAACGAACAAAATAAATAGGGGGCCGGGGGTGGGCCGTCACAAAACCATCTGTTGTAGGTAGTGATATAAAAGAGGAAACCCCCCTTCGTGCTGTGGGGTACGTTCGCGAACATTCGCGCAGGATAAATCGTTCATGCGCGCATGGTAGATAGTTATTTCGCACACAAATGATATATCGTTCTCAAACGTTCCCCAGAGAATATATTCAGCACGAACTAGAATTATCAACCCGATCTCGACCAATCAGTGCGCTTCATCTGCGTCATTGGATGACTCATCATGCTGCTGCTGTAAACTCCCTTATTTTATTTTGGTATTTGATTTAGTTTTTTAGTTAACACATTCGATTCGTTGCTTAAGGTGATTACAGCACCCCTTATAATTTTCGGACAAGCATATCTCAAAAAGTAATTTTTTTAAAAAATTAAAATTTTGGCAAAATAAATTAGGCAATAATATCTATGCTTGTCCGAAAATTATAAGGGGTGCTGTAAGGCCAGCGCGTGTGGTTAGATTAAATTAGTATTATTTTTTTTTAAGAAGTGAGAAAATTGGTTGACATCTCAAGGATTGTTCTTTTGTTGAGATTAGGTTCATTTTCGAGAATTCTCAACAAAAAAACAATCCGTGAGATGATACATATAAAAAAAATAACAACTGTAAATAATAAAACAGACAAAAGATTTGTCAAACGTTTATTTTAATATTACTAAATAATTGTAAGCTTCTAATCCTTAAATGTAACGCCACTGGTAATTTTTAACTTTGTAAAAACTCATCTTTTTGTTTCCCTACTTTATCGTTATCGTGTTAAACCAAATCATTATTATTTCGAATACACCTTCACACGCTGAAAGGGAAAGATGGAGTTCTGTTATTTAAAAAAAAATTAAACTGTAATCGTTTCCTTTTGTGTTTTTTTTTAATTTTTTAAATTTTGACTGCACCTGAAGGTGGAAAAAATACATTTCCGAAACATATGTAGTGCTGTGCTAAACGATTGAAGATAAAAACAATTACCCGTATGAATAAAAATAGAGTATTTGCTTTAAAGGAAAAGGTAGAAGTATAAGCAAGTGCTTCAAGTAGAAGGTAGAAGTAAAAGTAAATAACACCTCCGTTAGTACACTATTTATCCGCTAATTTAAAATTTACAGTTTACTGCATTGATTCGTTAAAAATCTAGATAGATGTCTTGACAGTCTGATAATTTTTACTTTTTTACTTTTTACTTTCAGTAATTAACATTATATACTTAAACTGTTTGTGCTTGTAAAACTATTTTGTGTTGTTTAGTTAATAATTGTCTTAAATGTGTTTTAATTAATTATTTTATTCAAACAGACATCTGGTGGTTTAACCTAACCTACATTAAAAAAATTTTTTTAAAAAATACTTATTACACATGACTTTTTTAACTCGTTCTGTTAAACTTTTTGTAGCGCTTCCTTTATGGAATTAGTCAAGGTGAGTCAAGGTTATTGTTTAACTTTCTTTTGTGTTTTTTCTGTTATTTTGTATATGTTAAAGTCCGTTCATGCTTTTATAATTGTTTTTATTACAACTGAGTCCTTGACATTCCATTTAGGTGTGCCTGATGATGAAGTGACAACTTCGAAACCGGTCGCCAATTAAATTGACTTGTGAGAAATAAAGGACCTTTTCTTTAACCTTTACACTTAAACTAAATGTAAAAACACGTGCTTTATGTTGTAAATTATGACGTTTTTGCGTAGGGAAACAGTTGTAGATGCATGTCTGCATCACAAATATGCCTCTAACTCAAAAACTGAAATTTGTCAGGGCAGAGCAGTAATGCGCAGATGTATAATAAGTAAAGAATCATATTGCCCTGAGGGACATCTGCGTTAATATCTTTTATTTCGGTGTATGCGTCCTCTTACTTCACTCTAAATATTATTCCCGTTAAATATGATTGCAAAATGTGAACATATAGTCCAGAGAGCATTTTGAAAGATTTCTGTTTTAGGCCAGCCTGCTAAACGGTATCCCAAACGCTTGAGCCACGTCAAAAACTTCAGACTGACTTTAAGTTGTTATTTAATATTAGTGGCTTACTACATACTAATAGTGGGTGAATATGGAAAAATGACAAATGACACATGCAAGCTGTCAATGACACATCTAAAATAATAATAATATTTTCAATGTTACTGGAAAATTGTGATGATGTTGATTGAGAAAATTAGTCAATTTCGGGATGATTTACAGGAACCCGTTTCGGCATCAGACCGCAATTAAAAATTGCCCTTAAGGCCCATTAAAAATCCCTCAGTTCCGCATTTCGCGTTTTGCATTATTAAAGATCGTGGCGTTGCCAAAAAGTCCCTAAATGATGGCTATCCGAATTCATTATTCAACAGAACAAGGTGTTTCCTGAAAAGTTAAATGGGCCTAAATATTTCATGGACGGAAAATGGAGAAGCAAGGATACAGGTCCGGAGTTAGGGGGGTTAATAAGTGAATAAGTGACTTGGAAATCATAATTTGGCCTATGGAATGCTGTTGTGTGTTCAGGAATATTGCCATATTTTATACAAATAGGTCTGATTAACATTCATCGTCTGCTCGAATTGAACATGGAGTACTACAAGATTCGGTTCTGGAACCGCTACTTTTAATTGTTTATTTTTATTATTACTCTTTAATAATTTGCTCTTAAAATATGGTACAGTTCATCAAATTGCTAGAGGCTTTCGACGGCTAGACAGAGAAAGCACTACTGACAGGCATCCCGACGGATTTACGCAATGAAAGTACACTCTGCACATCAAGTATTTCACTATTTCATTCAGACGTAAATGTCAGATGTAAATTTCGCTAAAACATTTCTTTTATTTTCGTTTGTGTTTTTTGCTCATTACAGTTTAATAGAACCTAAGTATGGAGTTTAATAGCAAATTAAGAGGCCGCGTGATTAACAGTCAATCTCGCGAAATAATAGCCAATGTTATAGAGTTTATGAGAAGAGAAGGAAACTTTAATTCACCTTCAATACCATTTAAAAATGTAAATGATCGTGTTGCTGCAGCCACAGGAGTATCTAAAAACACTCTCGTCCGCATTTCTGGAGAGAAAAAAAGAATCGATAACCGTGAGATATCGGAATTTTCATCACCAAGAAAAACCATTAAAAAACCAAAAACAGTTAATGATATAGATGAAGCTGCACAAGAATCAAATTTTATTTTTTTATTATTAGATAGCTATTTTTGTTTCTGAGTTGTGTTCATTTACAGGCTCAATTTTTTTCCGTTTCTCCTTTTTGATTTTATATGGGGTTTCAAGTTGTTTTTGACTTATTTCGACGTAAATCACAACAACACACTTTTTTAATAAAGCAAACAAGTGTTAAGAGGTATATGTACGTGTAAACTACAATTACAAAAAATTGATATGAAACCCATGAAACCACCAACAAAAATGTAAAGCTAGCTTCCGTACTAGAACATGGTGTCATTCGTCGAGATAATTTATCGTTTTGTTTAATAGATCAAGAAATGTAAATATTCCCTTGTTATTTTTTATAAAATTATAAGAGAAATAAATTTTTTTCTAAATAGTATAGTTTATTATTTTGTAGAAAAACAAAATTTCGAAAATTTTAGTAATATTTCAGAAACAACCGTTATTAATAATAGGTACCATTTTCCTTAATAAGGTAGAAATAAAATATAAACTATTTCCACGATTTACAAAGGCCTACAAAAAAATTATAGGTATTTTCCGCTATCCTATAAAATTTATATTTTCTGACTCAATTTCAAAAGGTTGAAGGAATTCCAAAACACCTTTTATGGCATAATAATTATTTTCAATTTTACATACTATCTTTAGCTGCTTTTAAAAACGTTCTAAGAAAGTCCAATCAGACCAATTTAATCCCTAAACTATTCCACACTTTTAAAATTTAATTACCTAAAAATATTAAAAACTATTTAAAATAACTTGTTTAGCAGACTGTACAATAGCTATCTTAGTCACACGTAGCGCGTTCTCTGTCTGGGCGTCGAACACCTCTAGAAATTTGATGAACTGTACCCATCCAATTATTTAGGTTGCAATCAAATAGTTTCGATGCTGCTATAGTACTGGTACACCTCCTCTATTTTATATTAAATTCTTCCTTTTTAAATTGTCAAATTTAAATTCTTTATTGGTCTATAAATATAACTTTAGAGCCAGATGGCCATTGAACAGGTCGGGTGAGATTATAGAAATTGCTAATAAAAAATACACAAATATATTAATATTGTCATGATATCAGAAAGTGCCCAGTATTAATAACAAATGATTATGAATTTTAAAAGAACATTAACTAAATTTAATATGGACAAGTGAATAATAAAATATCACCCAGTGTGTCAAATACTCACCGAATACCATGATGCTCCTACCGCTGGTCACTATGGTGGCGATAGAACATATCAAAGAATTGCAAGCAGATATTACTGGCCAGGAATGCATCGAATCATCACCGATTATGTCTCCAAATGTCTAGATTGTCAGCGCTATAAAGCCAATAATTTAAATCCCGCTGGACAGTTACAGACCCCAGTACAATGTCAACGTTTCGAGGTCCTAGCTATTGACGTCTTCGGTCCTCTCCCAGAAACCTCTGATGGATATAAGTGGATATTTATCATAGAGGACACCACTAGTAGATGGATTGAGATTTTCCCATTACAAGCAGCTACTGCAGAAAATTGTGCCCGTTGTTTGGTAGATGAGGTAATCCTCCGATATGGTTTAACCAGACGTGTCATAAGTGATAATGCTATCCAGTTCGTGAGTGCTGTTATGCAACAGGTTGCTCATTGCTTAGGATTTAAACAGCCTCTTATTCCTGTTAACTGGCCTGCCGCGAATCCAGTAGAACGTAAGAACCGCGATCTCAAGCCGCGATTAGCAATTCTGACCGGTGCCGATCATAAAATGTGGAAAGATCAAAATCCAGCAGTGCGTTTTTCATAAACTCTTCTCGATCTCAGTCTACGGGTTATAGTGCCGCCTACTTGACTTTCGGTCGCGAGTTGCGAACGCCCGATGACGTGACTAGAGACTTACGCAGTATTGTGAGTAATGACAATTTCGTACCCGAAATAACTCCCTATCTAAATACTCTTAGTAAAACTCTTTACCAGGCGCGCGAACGTAGTGAAGTTCAACAGGATCGTGCCAAGACTTACGCCGATAAAGCGCGTCGCGATAACGTGACTTTTACGATAAACGATAAAGTGCTCGTAGATGTCCATGCTTTAAGCAAAAGCAAAGACTCTTTTACTTCAAAATTTGCTCCACGCCGAGACGGTCTCTACCAAATCTCCAAGGTGGTTACCCCAACCACTTATGAGGTATCTACGTTGTTAGACTTACAGGTTATTGGTAAATACCATGTGTCTGCATTGACGCCTTACCGTGTGAAACATATGCATGCACAGGATCCAGTCCCTCTTTGTCCTGTCCGCAAGCGAGGTCGCCCCTCAAAGGCTACCCCAACGTCCACAACTGGTGAAGATGTCCCGATATCTGCCACTACACATCCCTCACGTCCTCATAGAAGCTCTTCTGCTTGTGATGTCCCTAGAAGACGAACCGTTAAGTCCAAGTGCTTGTGTTGCACTTAATCCAATAACATTTTCTCTTGCTTCCACTTGAGAGACTCTTCGTGAAGCAAAGGGGGAGATTGTAACACCCTACTATTACGGCAACCCAACGTATCTTTATTGACTGGCCTAACTCGGTTTTTCACCACTTTCTAGCAAAAATAAATATGAAAACGCATTCGATATTTAAAATATAATTTTTTTTATAATTAATAATGGAAAATGGACATTTCTGTTAAATGATTCAATTCATATTCAGTTGTATTTTATATTAAATTCTTCCATTTTTGTTTTGATAAATTCATTTTTATAATTCAACTTGGCATCAAAGTTTACATCTACGTACTTAGCTGGGATTGTATATGGGATTTTATGTTTGTTGGAAGCGATTTATAATTTAGTTAAACATTTCATCGTATCTACAATCACCCATCCCATTTTGTTAAAACGCTATCCTTTCATGCACTTAAATTTTTCCCTACCCACTCGCACTTATTTCAATAGCATACAGAGGGGCTTTTTAACCCCCGCTCTCTTAAAGAGAGCACTCCAAATTGTATTGCGAAACGTTTCGTAATTTAGTTATCTTCAGGCGTACGATAATTACGGAACAATTGCAGTACGGGATCCACCTTAATAGTCATCATTAAGAAGAGATAAAAGCTGTGTATAGGGGAAATATACTTTGGAATTTTAGTTAGTTGGAGTTTTGTAAAATCCGGTGTTTTGTACACTGATAAAAATCTTTAATGCGTAAAGTAAATGTGTTATTCTGTGATTTCTAAGATGATAAAAACTTTCTACGGCTGTACTATATATGTATATAGCTACAAATAAAAAATATATAAAATTAATAATTAATTAAAAAAAAATAATTTGTTTATTTATAACTGGTTCTAGAAAAAATAATGTATACAACTCTCATCAAATGTCTATTAATAAATAGCATTACATAATCGTTACATAAAATATTTAAAAGGGAAGTATTGTAATCGTGAAAAAGTCACCTTCCGAGATTATTTCAGATTTTCAAATTTCAGGATCCCTAGACTACGAAAAACATGTTTTCCCATTTCGGCGGTCTGTCTGTCGTTTCTCTGTCTGATGGCACCATAGCTCAAAACCGGCTATATAGAAAAACTTCAAATTTTGTATGCCGATAAGGTTCCTTTCTTATATACATAACATGTACAAATAAAGGCCAATGCCCACTACACCGGATCATACTATGACCGTGACCGTACCGGCATAGGCAGAAAAATATTATTTGTATAGATTTAAATGAGACAATGCCCACTAGACCGGCCCGGCATCGACCAACACCATCCTCATTTGAATCTATACAAAAAAAATCAGGTCCGGACACGGCATAGTATGGTACGGTATAGTGGGCATAGAGCTTAACAATAACTGTAAGTGAAATTAATAGTATTCTCCTCGCATTCTTGGAAAATTGGACCAAATTTCGATGCAGGGGTCAGGCGTTTCCTATAAAAACAAAAAAGTGTACATACTTACATCTTATTGAACAATTTCTCTTATCAATATGTTGCCCAGTATTTTTTTTTGCTTGTTTTGGATTGTATGACTACGAACATTCAGTTCATTCGCCTTTTTTAATAACAGAACAAATAACAAAAAATGTATTTCTTCTTCGGGTTCTTCGGGAACATTTGTCCATTCCTCTAAAACCGCTTGTATAAGTTGCTCTGTATTACCAGAGTTATTTTGACGAGCTATAATCTTTTTTTTTATCTTAGCCGATAGGGTTAAGATCCGGTGAGCAAGAAGGCCACTCTAAAACTGCTACACTTTCCGTTTCTAAGAAAAATTTTGCAACTCTGCTGGTATGTGGAGGTGCATTATCTTGCATAAATAAAAAAAAAATCACAAAAACCACCTCGGCAGAGCCTGACTACAAGCTGCAAAACTAAATCAACATACCTTTGACCTGTTTGGGTTTGTCAAATGGGAATTAAAGGAGTTCTTTCATCAATAATAATTCCACCCCAAGACATTACAGTACCCCCTTTCTATTTCAGGATAGTTTTGGCAGCACAGAGTCAAGTTTGTCTCCCTCTATCTCTTAAAATGCGAATTCGCGGGTCATCGGATCGTAGGCCGATTCTGGTTTCATCCGAAAATGAGTTGTCTAATCTTTAATAGTCCAATTTTCATGCTCCAAACACCAATTTAAACGGTCAGCTTTATTTTGCCTTGAAAGTTCTGGAAACCTTAACTGTATTCTGCTAAATAATTCCCGAGCGCGAAATCTTTTTCTGATAATTTCGACAGAAACACTCGCACTTGTAGCTTGCAAAAGTTGCCTTTGAAGCTCTGGATGGGATTTCTTCTTGCTATTTGAGCTACAAAGCGATCCTGCTCTTCTGTAGTTACTCTTCCACGACTTCTCCTCTGTTTATTCTTTAGGGTTCCTAATTCCAGAAACCTCGAATAGGTTTTTGAAACAACCCCTTGTGTAAGCCACACCGTTCTTGCAATCTGTCGTTGTGATGCCTTGTGATGCCAGAGCAATAATTATTCCCCTCTGGACTTCCAATAACCCCAGGTATGGCATTTTTTTTAAATGTGCGAGAAGAAATAAATTATAAACTCAATGCGACTTGGAAGCGAAACAGTACAATCGACACTGCCAGGACAAATCTTATCTAGTTATTTTTATCTACTTGTTCTTGTTAGTAAACACATGTACTTTTTCATCGCTTGTAACATATAAGTTTGGTTGTGTGTATATAGGGTGTCTGTAAAAGGTCTCTACAAAAACATACCACATATTCCTTAGACCAAAATTAGTCGATTTAAGTAAAATTGCCTTAGTACAAAGTTGCTTCGTTTGGGCTCCAGAGGGCCTTGAAGTTACAATTTTTAAATCGTTTTTCCCATATAAATTTAAAACGGCATATGCGATTTTGCTGAAATTTGGTATATTGGTAGAGTTTTATGTGGCAAAAAAAATGGTATTAAAATTTTGTCCGATAATAATACATAGGCGTAGAACTTGATTTTTGAAATAATTGCACCTTTAAAAATTCTACGCCAATGGAAGAAAAGGAGTTTGAGTATGAAATTTAGATTGCGCAACTCATTTACTTTGAAAAAGGTACTCTTGATAAGACTCTATTACTCTCATGGTTTTCGCTAAATTTCTGTTTTAATAATTTAGAGTGTATAGGTTTCACAAAAATATTTATTTACAACATAATCAAAATGGAGATTTTACAAAAATTGTTCAAAATGTTCACCATTTTCACGCATACAAAGATTTATACGTCGAAGAAAATTAAAATGTATCCTTTCCATAACTTCATCACCTCTAAGATTGTTTATTGCATCTTGAATACATTGCCAGAGTTGTTCCTCATTTTCTACAGGTTCCCTGTAAACTGTGGATTTCAGATGTCCCCATAAAAAATAATCCATCGGTGTTAGATCTGGGGAACGTGGTGGCCAGTTTACAGGTGCGTCATTACCTCTGCCTATCCATTTGTGTGGATATTGTCATTCAAGTGGTTTCTAACGTTTAAAGAAAAATGTGGTGGATCTCCATCTAGCATAAACCACATATCTCTACAAAGTTGGAGAGGTAAATCTTCTAACAATTCTGGCAACGTATTTTGTAGAAAATCCAAATAATTTTCTCCAGTTAATCCTCGTGGAAGTATGACAGGACCAACAATGAAATTATCAATTATTCCAACCCACACATTAATTTTGAATTCGTGCTGAAAATGGTTTACCTTTATTGCATGCGGATTTTCAACGGCATAAACATGTTCATTATGGGTATTAGTTATACCTCTTCTTGTAAAACCCGCTTCATCGGTAAAGAGAACCTTCTTGACAAAGTTTGGATCTCTTTCTCTTTGAATATTAACAAATCCCAAACGAATTTGAGGATCATGGACTAATAATTTTTGTACTGGCTTCTTATGGTATGGATATAGCAATTGTTCTCTAAGCACTTTATGAACGACATCTTTACTTACTCCTAGTTCCTTTCCAATTCGTCTGGTGCTTAATTCTGGTTCTTCTTCAACACGTTCTAAAATGTCTTCTTCAACTTCAGGAATCCTTACAAAACGTTCTCTTCCATTATCAACAGTGTTGAGACAAAGGAACCGGTCTCCCGAAGACGTCTCTCAACAGCAGCAAAAGTTGGGTGGCTAGGTACACGACGATTTGGAAACCTTTCAGAGTACACCCTGACACTCTCTCGGGCATTTCCTTCACAAAATCCTAATGTCAGTAACATATCGGTATATTCTGCATTGGTATATTGTACAGCCATATTAATAAACCACGCATTTGTTTTTTTAATTATTGAGTCAGAGAGTCGTTAACAAGAGATTAGGTGTTAAAACTTGACAATATTTTTATTTAGATGAAACTATGGAAACCAACAATAAATGTTTTTCTATGCGTATTGCAGGCAAATAATTAATATTCCTCTAAAAATCGTACATGGCAAGAATCGAGTATTTTTGTTAAAAGTCTCGATTAGAGGTGTTGAAGAAGATATGAAAAAAGTACATTTTTATGTTTTTCATCGTATAAAATTTTGTCCGATGATAATAATACATAGGCGTAGAACTTGATTTTTTAAATAATTGCACCTTTAAAAATTCTACGCCAATGGCAAGAAAGGAGTTTGAGTATGAAATTTGGATTGGGTACTCATTTACTACAAAAAAGTACCCTTGATAACACTCGATTTACTCTCATGGTTTTGACAAAGTTTGTATTTTAATAATTATTGTTTATGTTCTAAAATTACTAAAATGCAAATTTCGTCAAAACCATGAGAGTAATCGAGTCTTATCAAGAGTACCTTTTTTAAAGTAAATGAGTTGCGCAATCTAAATTTCATACTCAAACTCCTTTTCTTCCATTGGCGTAGAATTTTTAAAGATGCAAATATTTAAAAAATTAAGTTCTACGCCTATGTATTATTATCGGACAAAATTTTAATAACATTTTTTTACCACATAAAACTCTACCAATATACCAAATTTCAGCAAAATCGCATATGCCGTTTTAAATTTATATGGGAAAAACGATTTAAAAATTGTAACTTCAAGGCCCTCTGGAGCCCAAACGAAGCAACTTTGTACTAAGGTAATTTGACTTAAATCGACTTATTTTGGTCTAAGGAATATGTGGTATGTTTTTGTAAAGACCTTTTACAGACTGTATAAAGTACTTGGTCGGTTTAGCTGTTTTCACTGTGTATGCCCCGATCTGTCATCTGTCCTGTCAATAATTGTAAACGTCAAAAATTACTGAACTGGCATTTTGGGAGTCGATAATAATTTTCTGTGTAAAATCAGTTAGTTTTCTCGGTGTGGCCTGCAACACTGTTTTCGTTCATTGTAATAGATGTTGGCACAGTCAAATTAGGCACATCTGCAAGTTTAAATTGCTATAGAATTATCTGGAATTTAAATTCTACGTCACGTAAAAATTCGCGAGATGTTTTTAGTTGCCCGAAACTAAATTAGGTTAACTAAATATTAGACGATTAATGAAAAGTTTATAGTTTTAGTTTTTGTACATGGAAATATGGAAATAAGTAATGGAGATTAATAATATAGCCTGTTTATCTATTGCCTCGTTATTTGGAATAATTGAAAATGTTGTTTACTGTCAGAGGAAGGTACATCATGAAATCGGTATTGGCAAAAAAACAAGGATTTCATCGGAATTATGTTGGAAAATATTTTTCGAATTGTAGTAGCTGTACAACAGACTTTTTATTTAAAATCTATGTGTGAATATCTAGCTGTATCGAACAAATTTAAAAATATTTTTGTTTATGTAACAGGAGATATATTAAGTAACAAGTCTGGAATGTAGTGGAATTCCAAAAAAGTCGAATAAATTACATTTGTTTTTATAATAAACATGTTAATAAAGATTACATGTTACAGTACAAAACCTTGTAATTTTTTTATCATGTCTGATTGAGATACCTTCCCAGGCGTTACTTTTAACCGATCGAATATTTTGTTGTCTATATTTTGTTGATTGTTTCACATGGGTGGGCTTTGAGATACTGATTTGAAATTATTTTGGTATTAGCTTTCGAAAGTAATAGATTATCTACATATTTCTAGAATATCTATGGCCTATAATTGCGGTTATTGAACCTTGTAAAAACCCCCCAGTTTATCCCTTTACAGTACTTGGAATTGATTTACTGCAGAAGTAGCAAAACCTGTAATAAAAGTATCGCCTTCTGAAATTGGTGTCAAGAACATTATGATCCCTGAAACATTATGTATCTCTATCTGCCTCACTGTTGCTGAAAGGACCCTGTATGTTGCTTATCAGAAGCTTAGATTAAAGACACCAGAGATTTAACATACATCGGTGTTTAACCTGCGCGAGTGTTGCCAATTTCTAAAGAAAGGTTAACGGTGTGGGGGAACTGGGAGGAGACCCGAACTCTGTGACAGAGACAGACTTTATGTATTAGCATCATAATGAACTATTAGATTTACTTAAAAGATGTTACGACATTTTATGTAAAGAGAAGACCTTTTATAAAATATTTCTTTAGCGTTTATTTACTACGGATTTTTCTGCAAGAGACTACAATAAAATGTTGAAATAGAATATTGTTAATCGAGCAAGGAATATTACTCATTGTCTACGAGTTTATAATAGTAACATGTGCGCAGGCGAATACTGCAAATCAAACCTTGTGCTATTACATAATATTAAAAATTAGTCAAAATGAGACATAACTGTTTAGTATTGTAACCTCAGAAAAAATTATAATAACGCTTCTTTCTTCAGAAATATTAATTAATATTAATACCTCAGAGGTAAGGTGTGTTAAGGGTAAGAGTTTTCTCCACTTATGGATTTACCATACTAAATTATATCTAGTCGAAAACAAATTTAACTCCCTAGTTGCATCATTTTGCCAAAAGATAACGGAATAGTCGGCAAGTCGCCAGCCAAGTATTGCACATTTGGGGATAATATTAAATCAGATCAAAGTAAAAATTTTAGGACAACCAAAAAATCTAACAAAAAATAGAAATAAATAATTGACCAAGCAATTGACTTTTGCAAATACCCCAATATTTAGTAAATTCTTTATATTTTTGGTTAAAACAATAAGTGAAATTTAAAATGCCTTTCCTGACAAATGTAGATTTGGGGACTTAACTCACCTTACCTCTGAGGTGTTGATATGGAGGATGTGTCACATAAAACTCTAGAAATGCATATTTCTGATACCAGATAACATTTTAAAATTTAAACCTATTAAAAGTCATTCGACCACCCATAGGCGATTATCGAAATAAATTATCGATCATTGAAAATAATAGATTATTTTTGATCAATCGTTTATTTTCAAACAATCTATTTTTTCCGTATTTTCTTTATAATAGATTATTCGATTATCTTTTAAAAATAAAAATAATCGAATATAATCGAAAATACTCGAAAATAAACGAAAATAAACGAAAATAATCGAAAATAATCGAAAATAATCGAAAATAATCGAAAATAATCGAAAATAATCGAAAATAATCGAAAATACTCAAAAATAATCGAAAATACCCGAAAATAATCCAAAATAATTTAAAATAATCGAAAATAATCGAAAATAATCGAAAATAATTGAAAATAATCGAAAATAATCGAAAATAATCGAAAATAATCGAAAATAATCGAAAATAATCGAAAATAATCGAAAATAATCGAAAATAATCGAAAATAATCGAAATTGATCGAAAATAATCCAAAATAATCCAAAATAATCCAAAATAATCCAAAATAATCCAAAATAATCCAAAATAATCCAAAATAATCCAAAATAATCCAAATAATCCAAAATAATCCAAAATAATCCAAAATAATCCAAAATAATCCAAAATAATCCAAAATAATCCAAAATAATCCAAAATAATCCAAAATAATCCAAAATAATCCAAAATAATCCAAAATAATCCAAAATAATCCAAAATAATCCAAAAGAATCCAAAAGAATCCAAAAGAATCCAAAAGAATCCAAAAAGAATCCAAAAGAATCCAAAAGAATCCAAAAGAATCCAAAAGAATCCAAAAGAATCCAAAAGAATCCAAAAGAATCCAAAAGAATCCAAAAGAATCCAAAAGAATCCAAAAGAATCCAAAAGAATCCAAAAGAATCCAAAAGAATCCAAAAGAATCCAAAAGAATCCAAAAGAATCCAAAAGAATCCAAAAGAATCCAAAAGAATCCAAAAGAATCCAAAAGAATCCAAAAGAATCCAAAAGAATCCAAAAGAATCCAAAAGAATCCAAAAGAATCCAAAAGAATCCAAAAGAATCCAAAAGAATCCAAAAGAATCCAAAAGAATCCAAAAGAATCCAAAAGAATCCAAAAGAATCCAAAAGAATCCAAAAGAATCCAAAAGAATCCAAAAGAATCCAAAAGAATCCAAAAGAATCCAAAAGAATCCAAAAGAATCCAAAAGAATCCAAAAGAATCCAAAAGAATCCAAAAGAATCCAAAAGAATCCAAAAGAATCCAAAAGAATCCAAAAGAATCCAAAAGAATCCAAAAGAATCCAAAAGAATCCAAAAGAATCCAAAAGAATCCAAAAGAATCCAAAAGAATCCAAAAGAATCCAAAAGAATCCAAAAGAATCCAAAAGAATCCAAAAGAATCCAAAAGAATCCAAAAGAATCCAAAAGAATCCAAAAGAATCCAAAAGAATCCAAAAGAATCCAAAAGAATCCAAAAGAATCCAAAAGAATCCAAAAGAATCCAAAAGAATCCAAAAGAATCCAAAAGAATCCAAAAGAATCCAAAAGAATCCAAAAGAATCCAAAAGAATCCAAAAGAATCCAAAAGAATCCAAAAGAATCCAAAAGAATCCAAAAGAATCCAAAAGAATCCAAAAGAATCCAAAAGAATCCAAAAGAATCCAAAAGAATCCAAAAGAATCCAAAAGAATCCAAAAGAATCCAAAAGAATCCAAAAGAATCCAAAAGAATACAAAAGAATCCAAAAGAATCCAAAAGAATCCAAGAGAATCCAAAAGAATCCAAAAGAAATCCAAAAGAATCCAAAAGAATCCAAAAGAATCCAAAAGAATCCAAAAGAATCCAAAAGAATCCAAAAGAATCCAAAAGAATCCAAAAGAATCCAAAAGAATCCAAAAGAATCCAAAAGAATCCAAAAGAATCCAAAAGAATCCAAAAGAATCCAAAAGAATCCAAAAGAATCCAAAAGAATCCAAAAGAATCCAAATAGAATCCAAAAGAATCCAAAAGAATCCAAAAGAATCCAAAAGAATCCAAAAGAATCCAAAAGAATCCAAAAGAATCCAAAAGAATCCAAAAGAATTCAAAAGAATCCAAAAGAATCCAAAAGAATCCAAATGAATCCAAAATAATCGATTAGTTTCAACTAATTATTTTCTTTTTGTATTTTCTTTAAAATCGATTTTTCGATTATCTTTGAAATACTGAAAATAATCAATTATTTGAAAAAATCGATTAATCCTAAATAATCGATTAGGTATCTAAAAAGCCGATACACCGATCAATTGATTTTCTAAAATATAACCGAATTATCGAATATTTTCAAACAACCTATTTTTTTGTATTTTAAGCCGATTAACCGATAAATCGATAATTATAAAAAAATATCAAATGATCGATTATTTTTAAATAATCATTTTTTTTTTCGTATTTCCTTTAATATAAATTAGTCGATTACCTTTTACAAATAGAAAATAATCGATTAATTATAAAACCGATTAAACGATAAATCAATTTCTAAAAAAATAAATTAATCGAATTATCAATTATTTAGAATAACCGATTAGTTTTGATTATTTTCAGTTAATCTATTTTCTTTTTTGCATTTTCCATCTTAGAAAAAAAAACAAAAATAATTTATTAAAAATATTCGATTAATCGAAAATAATCGATTAATTAAAACCGATAAACCGATTTTCATAAAAAAAATAACCGAATAATCGATTATATTTGCAACCCCTTTCTGTCGCTTGCTTTTATCCGAGCATGTAGCTCCAAACTTTAGAGATTTTTTTATCCCGTTATTTTTAAAACCGCATTTGATTGTAAAATTCGAGAGACGCTAAAATGGTGGTTCCCACCTTAATCGAAACTGAGGCCCACAAGGGTAAACTCGTAGGTAACAAAAACGAGAAATGATTTAACATGGAACGGAAAGACCGAAAGCCGATAGTAGTATTAGGACGTTGAATTTTTTGGTTTGTGAAGCATTGGCATTACTTAGGTTAAACCATGTAATGATTTTCATAGGCCTTGATTTTTAAAATCATTCTATATCGCGTTTTGATTAGGGTTTAAAAACTTGTTCGAGCAATTTATCCAATCATAATTGGCCCCTTTACCTATTGAGCCTGCTCATGTAAAATATTTGGACTCTCTACTTCGCCTATTTATATTCTATTAATAAAGGACAGAAGGATGAGTATGTTAAAAGAAATAAATTGGCGTTTAGTTCAGAATTATGTTCAGTACATGACTGATATTTATTTATAAAATTAAAAATGACAGTACCATCGCATCAGATCTATTAGAAAAAATTCAATATAATGCGCAATATCACAACTATAATACAAGAAGCTAATCTGACTTTCATACACGGCAAGCTATCACTAAAAGTTCCCAAAATACAATTTTTATTAAAGATTTAATAAATTTAATAGACTGCCTACAGAAATTAAAAAAAAAACAACAATAAATGTATTCAAAAGTAACCTCAAACAATACTTGATAAATAAACAGAACGGATGTACTTTCTTGTGATAATACTCTTTAAACCTGCCCTTTTTAAGTATTTCCCTTAATTTATTGTTATTTTACCCCTCATTTATTATAAATTATTTCTGTTTTGAGATCATGTACTATATTTTAAAAAATTACTTGATGTTATATTAATACTAGTAGTATGTAAAGTGCCGCTCCTGTCTCAAGTTAGATCTCTCAAATTGAGCACTTACAGTTTTAGTATATAAAAGCGCAAATTGGAGAAATCCTGGTGTCGAAACAATGTGCATGAAGATGCACGAAGGTAGTCTCCTTCGTCGTGGAAACAATGATTTTTAATTTGTGGGTTGAAATAGATAATATGCGCTGTGTGTAACGTTACATCTTTGGTCTCTTTAATCTGAGCTTAGAAGTTATAACAAGCTAATGAAGTCGGAGTTGGTTGATGTGGTTGTCAAGCGCATGCCCCTTAAATTGATAAGTCACCAACCCCCCAATAATTGTGATAATATCATCGCCTCATGTATCTACAGATTGTTATTTTCCAGTGAAACGGTGTTTTCAAATTACCTTCCTCGTAAAATCTAGCATTCCAAACCCCTCAACCAGCCATTATTTACCTACCGCCGATATTCGAGATTTCCGTGCTAATTACATGATTCCTCTTACTCTCTATATACTCTGGAGTTTCATTCGTTCGGTAGCATCGAAATTCGAAATGAGGAACGCGATTAAATGAAGCCCCCGGATCGTCTTCGCCTGTATAGGCTTCCACTTTCATGTTAATCTAAAATGAATTACGTACTCGAATAGTTAGTTGTTACGTCTAGACTTCGTGGCTGTGCTGGTATATGACTTCGAGAAACGACTATACGAGAAACTATACGGTTTCTTGGAATATTGAAATGAAGTTGATGAGAGCAAGCATATTAGAAACTTATTAGAAACGTATTTGTACGCGTATGCCAAGTTCGAGCGAGATAATTTGCGAAATTTAAATTAATATTTGGATAATATTGATAAAAAGATATGTTAATTTGCTTTGATGTGATATAGTAGTTTACCTAACAAGTGCGGAAAGTGATACTTTTCCGCACGCGATTGCAGATGGCCAAACGACGCGCTAGCGGAATTTGACCAGCAATCTCGTGCGGAAAAGTCACTTTACGCACGTGTTAGGTACACTATTTTTTCTACAAGCGTGCGGAAAAAACCCAAAAATTAACATAAAGAAACATTTATTATTAAATAAATATCAACAAATTAATTATTCTTAATATTAATATTGAACGTGCAATTTGTAGCATTCTGCAAATTAATTGCAGAGGCTAAAATGTTTTCCAATAAAGTCAGATTTCGGTTTTCCACTGCTTTGTCAGCACTAATTGTTACAACCGTGGCGATGGGAACTTGGCTGGAAGAGGTCATTTAGGAAAGCTTTACTGGTGACAGCTGTTGACTAGTGGAAATCCAGCGACAGCGTCATTGAAGTTTAATATTTTATTCGATAGGCTCTTTTGGAAACTTGGTGAGCTTTCTATATAACCTTCTGCGACGCTAGAAGATTTCCAACCTCCGAGGCGTTTAATATTTGTTATTCCTTCTTCGGAATCTGCAAGCATTGTGGCGGCGGTACGTCGGAAACTGTGGCCCGTATATATTTCAGGATTTGGAAGCTTCAGATAACTTGTAATCTTTGATGGCATTTTCCCGAAGGTGTTTATTTCGATACATTTTACAGTGCAAGTTCCTTTCTTATATTTCACGAAAAATCGCTTATGTGGGGTTTCAGGCTTTCTTAAACTCACATACTTTCTGAACAAATTGAGCAATTTTCCATTTTCAGCTTCCTCAGAAATCGCAAAGCTTGTGAAAGAGTGGTTTTTTGTGTCTGGGATATTTATTAATAAAATATTTCCTTTGTCATCAATATTATCTAAAGACATCTTTGTTAATTCTTCTCGCCTACATGCGCCCGTCAAACCAAAAATCGTAGCGACTTTTATATAAAGGTAAATTTTGTCATGCGCTTCATTTATAAACTTTCTTCTTTTGAGAAAATTTTTGCCTTTTTTGGTCTAAATCCAATGTTTTGTTTTTTTATATATGCCAGACCTTGAAAAACTTGCTTAAACCGACGTCTTTTTTGAGTTTATTTACACTTTTTAGCATTGAGTACCTAGACCAAAGAGTGTTTCAGTAAAATAAGCCAAAAAAACGTCTTCTTTAAAAGTTTTAATTCCCTTATTCTGGCACCAGTTTTCAAACAAAATATATTCCTTTTTATACCTATAACGGGATTTTGATGGTAGTAGATTCAAATCTAGAAAAAGATGCGACGGTAAAATTGGTTTTGACAAGGTAGTGTTTTGACTGACAGGTTTATTTTTCCTTTGTTGCTACGGTGATTCAAAGTGACAAATAAAAAATGTCAGATGTTTATTATTATTTGACATTCATTTGATGAGGCTTATACCAGGGCCATTAAAAAATTATTGAAACATACGTTTCTTTTTATTAAAAATTATAGCAGAATTCTAATAAATATCTTAATTTTTCAGTCATTTTGTAGACTACAACCATACAAATATATTATAATGAAACACGAAATCCCAAGAATATCAAATTAATGATTAAAAGTCTTTAAAGAAATAAAATTAAAAAGTTTCATCTGAGTATTTAGACTACACCCTGTATAGTGGTAAATTTGACAAGATCAAAAGTAACTAAATGTAGTGACACAGTGTTACCACACGAAAATTATAAATTTTAAAATGTAAATTTATAAAAAAATTAGTACATGGATTTCAAAATAACCTATTAATTAATGAACAATAAATTATCATCGAAATTATGAAATGAGCCATTTAAATAAACTCACCTTTATAAATCCAATAATCAAATTTCAATAATGTAACTAAACTGTCAAAATTTTGATTGGCTAATTCCTTTTTTTATCCAACTTGATGGGAAATTGAAATCAGAATTTGTTGATAAAACAAAAGAGTGGATAGCAAGTAACGAAGGAAGGACATGTAACATTTTTCCTTCTGATTCCTTTCCAAAATTCCTTTTTCCTAAAAAAATAAAGAGACAGGAAAATTAATTCTTCAATGTTTATTTATAAGTACTTAATTAGTGTATAAATGTCAAAGGTAATATAAAATTTAACTTACCCATGGAAAATCATGTAAAACTGCCCGAAGACGAGTCCCCCAGGAAGACATCCTCACCGTTGTATGCACAGGCATATTAGACGAAAGGCCTCCACAGGTATTTGTAGTATCTGTTTATGGACACTGAAAATAAATACGTTTAACACTTGGACATTACATATTTCACAGTGAAACACAGGTATTTTAATTAAAAACTATCATTAGTGACTGATTTAAAAAACTACTTACCATAATTGAGTATTTAAGTAATCGAAAAGATGATAAATCTCTCTATTTACGTCCAAAAAAATGTCACAATATTGTAGAGACATTTTAAGATAATAATGTTGTAAGCCTAAAGATCGTTACTTACATTAAAAAAGCGACGTGCTGTGAGTAGATCGTTGAACCAAGTTCGCTAACTATATTTTTGATGTATAATGCGCCATTTTCGATCCAAGAATCGATCTTTAATGACGTATTATATTATATTTTCGTTTTAAGTTTATTTTCACATTTATGTAATAATTTTCTGTTTCTTTATCCTATATTAGCCATAAAGAATCTTTGAACTCGCACTAAACCCTGATATTAACATTTTTTAAATAAAACTACAAATTATATACAGAATCTCAAATTTTATTTACTTTTATTTTAATAATTCAAGAGTTGACGATATACGAGGTAAGTGTCTAAATGCATAGATGAAAACTTTAAAACCTATTATCTGAAAGAATCATGTTATATCGTTTTATCACAATCATGGCGCACTGCATCAGGTAGTATTTCAGCCGGGGCATTAGGTATTTGGATGGATAAGGATGATTTGTAATTTAAATTACTTTTAAAAAAATAACATTTGGGTAATGTTACTCTATATTAAAATATTCATTCCATTAGAATTTATGGCTGCTAAACGTGGAGCTCATTACAGTATGGTGCCAGACGTGGAACCTTAATAAAAACAATTGTGTATAATTAAAATATATTAAAATAATTAAATTAAAATAAAAAACACGACACCATTACCCATAACAATATAGTTACCCAAACGTTACCCATCCTTACTCATTTCAATATATTTTAAATATTCAAATGTTAGTATACTCCCCAAAAACTTAACAAATTTACTAGTGCGGAAAAGTGACTCTTTCAACACTAAAATGAGTGCGGAAAAGTGGACTTTTCCGCACGCTAGTTGAAAAAATACATTACAGTGGTAATTCTGTAATTCAATACGTTTATTTTTAATGGGTGTTAAATTTTACGATTTTAACATAAATTGTAATTTTGTAACAAATAAAATTAATGCATACGATCAATTTTCAAATAAATTAACATACGTTAAAAGTAGTTCAAATTTGCAATAAAAGTATGGTTAAGTTTTAAGGTATGTCCTTTTGTCATATGTATTGTATACGAGCCCCTTCCCATTTCAGTTGGCCCACCTACTGATATTTTCTTTATATAACGACAATAAGAAAGTATTAAAGATTACATGCTTTTTTTATATCATAAATTAATTAACAATGCATCAATTTAGAATTATATTAGAACTAAAACTAGAAAACATAATTTTTTTTATTTATTTTTAAATTTATTAACACATGGAGCATTATTGCATTATTTCAACTTGAATTTAATTCGTTAGAAAATAAACCAAAATCGAAGGCAGCTTTGAAAAAATAACAAACAGTAATGCAAATAACTGTCACAAGACAATTTAACCTCTTTTAAGCTAATTCTGTCTAATAAAATGGGCAGAGGAAAAATCATTGACGAAAAAATACGTTTTCTTGTTATAAAACATTGCAATTCTGGAAAATCGAACTCGGAAATTGCAAATATATTAGATTTATCACGATATAGTGTAAGAAATATAGTTAGACGATAGACGAGCATTGAAAAGAATTATTGAAACCAACCGTCGTGCTAATTACTTTGAATTAAGTGCTCAGTGGAGTAATGCTGTTCTAAGACGAATTTCGAGATCTTCATGTCATAGGGAAGCTCGCAAACTGGGATTTGGGACTTACAAAGTAAGTTTATAATAATAAAAACAATAAAAAAAACATGGATTGAAGACACTAAAACAATCAAATATGTTTGCTTAAAATTTATAATATTGTTACAGGTTAAAGAAAAACCACTACTAACTGCGAAACAGAAAAATAATCGATTAAGTTGGACAAAGGAACATATGAGTTGGACTTCTCATCAATGGGATGCAATACAATGGAGTGACGAGGCCTGATTCGAAGTTTGTGTTGGAGATAGCAGAAATCGAGTTATTCGCAAAAAAACATGAAGCGTTCCATCCAGATTGTCTCAAAAGAAAAGTAAAATTTCCCGCATCGGTCATGGGCTGGGGCAGCATGTCATCTAAAGGAATAGGGAAACTGCATTTTACTGAAAGAATTGTAAATACAAATAAATATTTGGACATTTTGGAGGAATCACTTTTACCGACTATGGAATTATATTTGACATCAGGGAAAGATTTTGTATTTCAACAGGATGGAGCAGGGTGTCACACGTCAAAAAAAGCTCTAAAATGGATGGAAGACTTCGATGTTCCACTTTTGGAATGGGTTTCTAGTAGTCCTGATTTATCACCAATAGAAACGTTGTGGCATGAGATGAAAAAGGTACTTCGAAAACATCCTGCAAGAACAATACCTGAACTTAAACAAAAACTTCAAGATATATGGGACTCGTTTACACCAGAATTTTGCCAAGGCTTAGTTAATACCATGCCGCAAAGAATTTCAGCTGTAATAAAAAATAAAGGTGACGTTACTCAATGGTAAACTTTAAAATTGATTAACGTTTGATTTCAACTATTTGTTTATTTTTTTTTTTATTTTATGTTAAATAAATATTTTAATGTTTTCTACATATTTTTTGTGATTAAACGATATTAAACATATTGTTCAACGAATAAAAATTGGACAGTTCATGCAATATTTATATTTTTAATCTTCATATACGAATTTCCTAAATTTCAATAGGTGGGCCAACTGAAATGGGAAAGGGCTCGTATGTAGCGGCCAAACGTACTTTATAAACTATTTGTTAGGCCATCAATTTTCAATAAAAACAAAACTAACCCCAGTAACCTTATAATAGTGCCCTTCTACGGCAAATCAATTACTAAATACAAAAGAAGTTTATATACACTATAAATAAAATATAATTTCTAAATAAAATTTGTGTAATTTCTACTATTAAATTACTTGAGTACTTTTAAAATGTACAATTTTTATGATTTTCTTGCAATATAAATTGAACTAAACAATCAAAACTCAAAATTTCTTATATGTTAAGTTTTAGAGCCTACTAATTAGTAACCGTTGATTATCCTCGATTTGACGCATAAAATTAACACATTTATATTACATTTTTAACATATTTTTGCTTATAGAATAGATTTTTGTGGTACAAATGAACTATTATGTTAATTATGACAAGTTAAAATTTTTCATGAATTTACAGAATTGCTTTTCATATTTAACATGCGTTATACTTTTAACGTACGTTAAATTTTATCATTCGTTGTAGAATTGCCACTTATTTCTCGTTAAATTTTTTGGCGCCCAACGTGGGGTTAAAAAAATATTTTCGATTCCGCTGAGCAAATTTCTTTTACAAATAAAAATTTCAAATTTATTAAAAATGTTAACGATTTTTCAATAATACAGATAAAAGAGAAAAAATTAATCTAGATAAGAATTATAAAGAAAATTCCACACCTGAAATTTGGAACCAATCAAAATACGTGTTTTTGACAGATCACCATGGCAACGGAGGTATTTTAGTGGAAATTTTCTTCTCGTGGGGTACCCAACAGCGAATTATACTGGAAATTTTTTGACGTTTACAATAACAGACCATTTTTGACAGACTGGTTTTTATTTGTTCACATAATAGGTTTAGTTTTGATACATTTTAATTACAACGCTAAGGTGTTTTCTATATTCTTCGGCCACTTCTTTTCTTCTTAATGGCGAAAATGCAGGACTTTGGATGCTTTGAATTATGTGTCTATGTCTAATAAAATATATATAATATTTAGACACTAATTTATTCACCTTTTTCCCATTCAGCACTTTGAATTTTGCGTAGTTTAGGTGCAAATATTCGTGGACAATTCGGAACAAATTTTCGTTTTTCAAGTTGGAGCCACAATCCTCTATTAATCCGAGTAAGTAAGTCATCGTGCAATGATTGATCATTACATCAGACAATTTCACGCATATTTTGCATAGCGTATGATTTTCAAATCGATTCATTTTTAAACAAATAGGTAATTTTGTTGGTTTTACTTGCTGTGCAATATTCTTTATCGCAACAAAACGCGAGTTATTTAATGTTTTGAACTGTCAAAATACAATGATCACAGCCTCCTACGATTGATGCTTGCTGACGCTGGTTATGAATTTCATACCATTTTAAAGCGCTCATAACGCATGTTAATAAAAACGCAGAAAAACAATTTTCTACCACTTGTAGTTATTCAAAACTTACGTAAAATTAAAGAATATACTATTTTCTATTTTCAAATGGTATTCCCATGCAACTACAATGAGTAGAAATAAGCAATTTGAAGGCCTAAATAATTGCAGCGAAACATTTTTTTACGTCGGGCCGCTTGACAACTTCAAAACTGAAATTATATTCGAGGTTAGGGTCTCACTTAGTTACCATGACAACTCAACAATCAAGGCGACAACACCTTTTATGTTTCACTGGTGACTTGGAGAAAATAATTTGCATTGTTGAGAAATGAAAAATAAATTTTAAAAATATTTAATTTTCAACCATAATTCGGCGTGGAATTTTCTTACCGAATACCACGCGAGGTCAAATTAATATCAGGAAATTTTTTGACCTCTAGTGGTATTACTAGTGAAAATAATATTTCAAAACCATCCAGCTAAAATTAAAGTTATCAACGTTATATCAGATCTTTAAAATTAAAATCTTCTAGCTCTGATAGCATAAAATCCGAGTTAATAATACCCATAATACCGTTTATTGTTTATGAAATTTTAAAAGAACAATTAATGTATCCTTTACCATATAGCAGGTGCAAGAACTTTTACTTCTGGATCCTGCAATGCGTGTAGTGTTTTCTAATTTTGTTTAAAATGAGGATAGTCCAAAATAAAAACTTCCATAGACACATTCTTTTTACTGACGAAGCTTCTTTTACTAGATATAGTGTAACTGATAAAAGCAAATAGAGTAGATATACTATTCCCACGGTTACGTTTTTTCCTTAATTAAAGAGACCGGAGATGTAACATTACACACAGCGTATGTTGTCTATTCCAACCTTAAGTAACCCACCAATTAAAAATCTTTTTTCCACGACGTCACCCGAATTACTCCGACATTTCTATTCTACGCTCAACTCCGCGTGAGTGAATCATCATGGACCGCCGTTTTTTAAACTATTTGTTGGTGTTATTAGCAATTTAAAGTGTTTTAGTTATTCCATTTCAAGTTGAAAATGCCACGATGTATCGTGAAAAATTGTATATACAAATAATATAAGTGCCAATGTTATGAAATTTAAGAAATATATTTATTTTCAGCGATAAATATTTATTAACGCCATGATCCTTTAGGCTGAATACTTCAGATCCGCATTAAGGGATTTCTTTAAATATTAAGCGTCAATTATTTTAGAAAACAGATTTCATAGTACTTACATAAATTTACCAAAGGGCAAAATTTTAAACATTTAATTTAGTCAAATGTAAGTAATTTTCTTATTAAAACGTAGTTTTATAAGAATATTAGATAAAATACAGGATGGCCCAATGAAAATTTCAAAGTTTATCTGATTTGCGGTCAAATCGGAAGTGACATTTAAACCTTAAGTCTTAAAATAAAGTAAAACGTTCAAATGATCTAGTATAAGCAAAAAGAAATACTAAAGTTACGGGAGTTAGTCACATTATAAAACCCTGAAAAATGTAAATTCTTGCAATATTTATTATTTTATCGAATGCAATTTCAAAGTTAACGCGATCAAAAAATACGAATTTCTAAATTTTGGAGATAAATGTTCGGATAAAAGTAAGCGACCGATAGGGGTTGCAAAAATTATCGATTATTCGGTTATTTTTTTATGAAAATCGATTTATCGGTTATAATTAATCGATTAGTTTGGATTAATCTAATATTTTCAATACATTATTTTTGTAAAGATAATGGAATAATCGATTATAAAATAAATACAATAAGAAAGTATATTAATTAAAAATAATCAAAAATATTCGATTATTTTAAATAATTGATAATTCGGTTATTTTTTTAGGAAAATCGATTTATCGTTTAATCGGTTTTTTAATTAATCGATTATTTTCGATTTTTCAAAGGTATTCAAATAATTTATTTTAAAGAAAATATGAGGGGGTGGGTGGCTCAGTGATAGAGTCTCTGCCTGCGGATCCAAGGGTCTCAGGTTCGAATCCCACCGTTGGCCGGGATTTTTTTATTTATTTTAATTATTTAAAATTAATTCTGATGCCTTGGTAGGATTCCCCACTTGACCATTTACTGTTGGGTACTAATTAACAGTGCTGTTCCTAAAGTGGCGCTGGGAAACAGTAACACAGAACACGAGGCTAATAACTGTAGCAGTTGATGGCGATGACACAAAAAAAGAAAATATATAAAAAAATAGTTTATTTGAAAATAATCGATTTCGCCTATTTTTTTAGAATTATCGATTTATAGGTTAATTGGCTTTTTAATTAATCGATTATTTTCGATTAAACAATTAGTTTCGATAATCGAATAAAAATTTTCAAAGGAAATACGAAAAAACCGTAGATTATTTGAAAATAATCGATATTTCGTTTATTTTTTAGGAAAATCGATTTTACGGTGAATCGGCTTTTAAATTAATCGATTATTTTCGATTAATCGAATATTTTCAATAAATTATTTTCAGTTTTCAAAGATAATGAAATAATCGATTTTAAAGGAAATACAAAAATAAAATAGAATAATTGAAAATAATCGATTGCTTGAAAATAATAAAAAATAATCGATTATTTTAAATAATTGATAATTTGGTTATTTTTTTAGAAAAATCTATTTATCGTTTAATCGGTTTTTTAATTATTCAATTATTTTCGATTAATCGATTATTTTTGATGTTTTAAGGATAATCGACTAATCGATTTTAAAGGAAATACGAAAAAAATAGATTATTTAAAAATAATCGATTGATCGAAAATAATCGATAATTCGGGTATTTCTTTTTTGGAAAAATCGTAGTATCGGTTAATCGGCTTTTTAATTAAAAGAATATTTTTGATTTTTATCGAATAATTGATTTCAAAGGAAACCCGAAAAAAAAATAGATTATTTGAATATAATCGATTATTTAAAATATTCGATAATTAGTTTATTATATGTTGGAAACACCGATTTATCGGTTAATCTGATTTTAATTAATCGATTATTTTCGAATAATCGATTTATTTTCGATTAATCCATTATTTTCGATTTTTCAAAAATAATCGAATTATCGATTTTAATGAAAATACGAAAAAAAAAATAAGTTGTTTAAAAATAGGTAAACGATTATTTTCAATGATTGATAATCACCCACCCCTAGTGACCGAATGTCCTTTATAGATTTAAATATTAAAATGTTATCTAGTTTCAGAAATATGCATTTCTAGAGTTTTGTGTGATAAATCTTCTATACTAATTAATATTCTTAAAGTAAGAAACTTTAATATACCCTTTTCTGAGGTTACAATACAAACAGCATTTTCTCATTTTGATTAATTTTTAATATTATGTAATGGCCGTAGAAAAAATATATTGTTCAACTCACAAGGTTTATAAGGTTTTTTTTTATACATTTGTTTTGAGGTACCTAACAAATTAAAGTGGTTTCTTTAATAGACATTTATTTTTAACTTCTAAAAAATAATCAACTAACAGATAATTACTTTTTAAATTTTGCGCCAAATTCGACTAATATTATTAGTCATTCTTATTGAACCGCCCGGAAGATTACTAACTGGTGTTCATCGATCCATTGTGTGATCCCACGGCTAACCACAACATCAACTTAATTACATAAAAAAATCTATTTCTTTTGTTACATTAAAGTAAATTGAAAATAAATAAAAGCGAATCAATTGAAATTGGTTCGATAGAGAAATATGTTATGTATCTCGATTGAAAATAAAACTGCAATATGATGAATAAATGTATAGGGTAGTTTGCAAAAGGAACCCGGTAATAGGTTGTTGAAGTCTTGTTTATTTCATGATTTATTTCCTGAGAATAAAGAGCTTCTGGCAAAAAGTTACTTGTTTGCTTGCGAATTTTGCAGGTTAAATTGAAATAAGCATTTCTGTTTTTAAAGATCTGAAAAGGAATTCTGTTTTGAATGAAAACGACTGCCTCTGTGCTAGCTGGAGGCGTTTTCAAGAGTTGATTATAACGAATGTTTGTACCAATTTCACTTAATAGTGACATTGTTAATAATTAGCAAAATGATTTGTAAACTGTTTTTAGAGAGTAGTTCAAATTGTACCATTACCAAAGTATTCAAAATCATAAGAATAATTTAAATCGTTTGTGAAAGGTTTTAAGATTGCGTCATGCGAGCTGTTTTCAATAATTATTCGTTAATTCCCTGTATACGAGGGCTGTCTTTTAAGTTTTGCATATAGACCTAGAATAAAACAGCAGATAGTGTTTAAACATTTGATTGTTTTTCAAAGTATTCTCCACGAAGATTAATGCACTTTTGCATGCGCTCGAACCAGCTCTGAAAGCAGTTATTCCACTCTTAGGCTGTTTTGAATGCCTCAACTGCATCTTCTGGTGACTGGAACCGTTGCTCACGCAGTGCGTTCTTGATTTTCGGAAAGGTAAAAAAATCGTTGGTACTTAGGTCGGGACTGTAAGGAGGGTGGTCTAACAACTCGACGTTTTGTTGCTCTATGAAGGCAATTGCTTTGCGAGCTATGTACATACTTGAATTGTCTTGATGGAGGATGATTCGTCGTTTGGGGTTGGTTTCCCGAAGCTTAGCGATGACTGCTGGCAAACAAATCGTTATATACCAATCGGCAGTAACAGTTCTTTGCTCTTGCAGAGGAATTGTTGCAACATGATCTGCTTTGGAGACAAATGTTGCGACCATCTTTTTAGACACACTTCGAGAACGGATCACTTTCGTCTGCTTGTCTTTACCTTGGAAAACCCAAACAGACAATTGGCGTTTATTTTAAGGTTCACATGAGTACATCCATGATTCATCACCCCTTGTGATGCAGTACACGTTTTTAGAGTTTCCAGCGTTGAAGCGCTCCAGAGTTTTTTGACACCAATTTACCCTAGCTTTTTTTTGTTCTTCGGTCAACAGATGCGGTATCCAACGAGACACTCATTTTTTTACTCCCAATTCTTCATGCAAAATCTTTTGGATTGAGGTCTTTGAAATCCCTAACGATGCTTCGATCTCGCGATATGTCACATGCCGATCTTCCTCGATGAGCCTGCGCACAGCATCAATGATTTCCTGGGTGACTACCGATTTAGGTGCACCTGTTCTTGGCTCGTCACTAAGTTTAACCCCTCCTCGTGTAAATTCTCCATACCAACGAGAAATTGTCGATTGATGTGGTGCATCACTACCGAAAACAGAAACCAACTCGGCGAGGTATTCTTGTTGAGATAATTGTATTCGAAAGTTGTAAAAAATTATGACACGAAAATGTTTTCGGTTTAAATCCATTTCTTGAATAACTTGTCAACTTTGAAAATTCGGTGTAACTACAACACTCTATGAATCGGACTGAGGTTAAGTAAAGGCGACAATGTATTTTTATTAGAGCCGTTTGATTCGTAACGCCCTCTAATGCACGGTATGCAAAACTTAAAAGACAGCCCTCGTACCTTATTTGGGCTTTTTATGGCTTCTATTTTTCTTCTGTTACTAAGAATATTCGATGAAATAAATCAATCTCCAATACCCCCTATGACCTCCTCATGTATACCGCTAGTCATAGTGAATCATAATTCTGAAATGTACTGAATGATAACGAAATTACAAATTCTGGTGAATGCACCAGTCTAGAAAATTGTGGAGGTGTCTATTCTTAGAAAAAAACACGTTTGGAGCGCCACATTTTTGTATAAATAGCTCAAGTTTGCCGTTATAGTTCATTTTTAGTTAAGGGATCGTTGTGTTTAGGTAAATATTGTCAATATAAATTAGTATATTGGTAAAAGAGATATATAAATTATTACTGTATTTGGTATACATAAATTGAGTTAATAAATAAATTAGTATGCCAAACTATTTTGGGCAAGATACCCCTTTTCAAAAATGAACTGATACATCAGATCCCCATAGACAAATTACTTTAAAAATCCTTTCTAGTTTTTTTACAATTGGTACAAAATACTTACCAATTAAAAAACTTTGCAGTTGGTTAAGTGAGTAAATTTTCTCATCAAAATTTAACAAAATAAATAGACATAAAATTAAGTAAATATCAAATGTAATTAATAATTATTAATACAAATTACGTAATAATACTTAAGGATGCCACAGCTTTTCCGGTTTTTGATAACTTCATTTAAATTTGAATTTTAGTTAATCCTTTCTTACGTAGATGTAGCTACACTCTTTAACCTCCATATTTTGTCTATTTTATCGCAAAAGTCGTTCAGCAAAATAATATACGCAACCATACTTTTATTTTATGTTCTCAGTTAAGTTGATCTGGTTGAAAAGATTTGTAGATATCTATCGATAGGCAATCTACCAATTGTTTAGCAAGGTTTTTATCGTTTTTGGGGAATTAAATATTTAGCTAAGTAGGGTCGCAGGTACCTACTTGGGATAAATACTTATCGTAAGAATCTGTTAGTGGCACTGACCCCGCATAATCTATTATAAATATGTATATTTACTCCAATTTCCAAATACTGGTTGAAATAATACATTTTTGATTTCGGTTATGAATTTTTGCAATAAAATTATTGATATATCTAACAAATACGTTTAAATTACTTTTCTTTAATCCCCCAAAGATTTTTTGACATTTTTTTTCTTTTGATGAATTATTCTTCAGTTTCGATGAGTGGGAGTGAAAGAACCTATTTTAGCATACGAGATACATTAATGTTGAAAATGTTATATTATGATCCTTTTATATCAAAGTTATACAACTCTTCTCATTTATGTACATTCCTTATCAACATTAATGTCTTCAGTTTTTAATGTTTCAATGTATTTTAATAATTAAAAAAAAAATTATATATTTGTTTCATTATTTTTGTAATGAATTGTAATTAGCTATAGTTAGAAATTCTTTTAAACTCCAAATGTGAAAAAGAGTACATTTGAAACAAATTTACCAAATAAATAAAGGAGGAAGAAAATGCATGCAATACTTATTAATTCTTAATATTAGTAGCTATGACTAGAAATATTCCAAAACTCCAAGTATCGAAAAAGAAGAAAATGTATTCAGATTTTAAACTAAGTATTTATCAAAGAATTTAAATTTTAATCGGATTAATTACAATTTCATTAAAATATAAATACAATCTAACATAAAATAAAAAAAAAGAGAAAAACAAGAAATGGGGAAATAAAAATGACTTGCAAGATTTTTGATGAATACTTTGTTAACTTTTGATAATGATTTTGGGGAATGTCTAAATACAGCTAATTAAAATTTATTACAAAGAAAAGGTTTTGTACAGGGTTTGTAAATAAGTGCGAAAGATTTTAAGGTATGGTTGACGAAGTTATTAAAAAAAAAAAAGTAAACGGGAATAAATCAGTGGCTTCCCATTTTTTTTATTAATAAAAGTTGTGGCATTCTCGCACGAACGCCACTGGTTTAAGTAGAAATATTCAGACCACCCCAAAAAAGTTACATTTATCCCTCTAAAGCATTTTGCAAATTCTGAGTTAATATCTTTAAAACTCTTTGAAATAATTAATAAAAATTATTAAAAAATTAAAATTTAAACACTTTGTGAAGAATATTTCTACCTACTTTTTTAACAAAATAACTTTGGCCTACACCCCCTAATATATTACGTGCTTATTTTCAAACACCCTGATTTTTTAAGAAATTATTAAATTACATTGTAACATCAAAAACTAAAGACAATAATTGTTGATAATAAATGTAAACAAATGTGGGAACATCTTCTACAATTTTTAAATTTATGACCACATTAAACAAGATAAATTGGATCCAAAATAGTTTTGCAAATAAGGAGAGGACTCGCCTAAGGTCGAATACAGGAGGAACTAATTGGGCGTAATTGGAAAACAGACGAAACTGTGCTGTAACTTCAAGAAAATATGGAGAGCACTTTCGAGCTGATATCTTGATTTAGTGTGTAATGACTGCAAATTTACCGTTCAACTACTACGCCAGTTTCAGGGAAGACCGTCATGACTCGAAAAATGTCTTTTTTACGTTTTTAACCACAACACAGAATTTAGAAAGCTATTACGAAAAAAATCGTCACAACTTAAATACCAAAAATAACCGCTGTACACTTCTGTCGCACAATGTCACTACTCTGAATTTTCCCTCCTTTAACCCACAAGACTGGCTAATTCCAGTCGTACTGTGCAACTGCATTGTTATTCTCTCAAGAGTGTCACAAAACAAAAAGCGTTTCTAAAATGTTTTCATGGAACATCGTCGTCCTAAATTGGTAATTGCAAACTAGATAGTTTCAAATACTTATCCAAAATTATAACAAATAAAGAGAAATGTAAAGAGGAAATTATGTTAACTAGGAAATTAGGTAGAAATTTTTTTTAATAAAAAAATACTATTAGTAACAGTACATATTACCAAAAATTAAGGTAGCTATTACAGACAGTATTGCTTTAAAAAATTAGCAGTAGCAGACAGTTAAAAGTTATAAGGTAATGTCTGGTCTGACTTATAACTATTCCAATGGTGTTAAAGGAAAAAAGTAACTACAGGCGGTATTACTTGGTCGTGTAGGTAATAGCAAAAAAAGATTGATATAATATTCTGGCCTGTCGGTAGATATTCCAATGGTGTTAAAGGAAAAAAATTGACTACAGGCAGGCAGTATAACTTGGTCGTGTAGGTAATAGCAGAATAGTAAAAAGCCAGATACTATTCTTTACTATTCTGGCCTGACATTAAATATTCCATTGGTGTAAAAGGAAAAATTGACTACAGGCGGTATTACTTGGTCGAGTAGGTAATAGCAGAATAATAAAAAGCCAGATACTAATTTTTACTATTCTGACTGACATTAAATATTCCATTGGTGTAAAAGGAAAAATTGACTACAGGCGGTATTACTTGGTCGAGTAGGTAATAGCAGAATAATAAAAAGCCAGATACTAATTTTTACTATTCTAGCCTGACATTAAATATGAAAAATTTAGTAATATTTTAACTTATTAAAAGGAACGGTATGGAAATCAAGACAATTGCAGAATATATTATTCACTGTCAGAGGTATCATTATTAATGTTAGGTATGACTTCATTATCATCATCTTCAGATAATTGTAAAACGCAATAAATTTAATTAATTAAAGGCACAAAGTTTTATCACTAAATTTTTTACTCGATAGGCACAAAAATCAACTTTAGGTAAAAAACTATACACTTTTATCAGTGTATAATGAATATATAGATATATCACTAGCAAAATAATAAATATGTGTAAATATGTAAAAATATGTATAAATAAACACTGAACCTAATACAAAATGCAGATACTATATAAAACTTGACGATACGATACACAGATTTGTAGAAAAGGTTAAAATAATAGGCAAGAAAGTATTAGTAAAAATATAAAAGACATGCAGTTAGTATTGTTAATCTCTGTGAAATACCTATGTGAATTAGAACGATAAGTTATAAGGAATCTATTTCAAAGTAACGAGCTATTTAACCCAGTAGTTGAGGCGCCATTTTTGTAACGTGATACTTGATATTTTATTTATTTGTTATAGTGTTTTAAGCTCAATTGATTTTGGGAGTGGGTCAGGTTATTAAATAACTTAAAAAAGAAGTTGGGCACCACTATATTTAAAACTTACTATACTTGACTATAGATTGGTGATAAAAATATAGAAAATCACTAACTATTAAGATATTATATTTAAACAAAGTTTTAGATAAGGTAGTAACAAATTCTAATTCACAGAGATTTACTTAATTCAAATTTAGATGGTTTATTGAAAAAAACTTATCTGTTGTAACAGGAGGTAGTATGTAAGGAGGCCTTCTTCAAAGGGATTCTTATTCTTAATTCTGGAATTGAACCAAACCTTGGTCTGCAGATTGTACCAATCTCTTATGTATAAAACCATAAAACTTCTAGATATAAACCGTTTAGATACAAATCTCCATAAACTTAAATCTCCATTAACTTCTTGATATAACTTGTAATAAACTGTCTAGATATAGCCATACTAAAAGGAAAAGGTAAAAATGTTAAGAAAGGAAATAGGAAATTTGCACAGGACCCAGCCTTTAACTAATAATTGAACAACTTAAAACCATTAACTGAATAATTTCACGGAGACCAAAATTAATATGAAAAGGAAAAATCTTATTTTACATATTTAAACATAGATATGCATAATATCTTACTCCAAACAAAATAATATATAAAATTTTATAAAACGTGTTATCCATTGTTGATAGGTATTGAGGTTATGTTTAAAATTTTACATTTCATTTAAGAAATATATATTTTCAATAATATATCGGTATTAAAGCTTACCTTACAAAATCAGACGGAATATACGATAGATAAAAATTATTTAGTACATCGGATGACCCAGATATTTTGAAATGAATCTGATTTGGTTGATATATTCGAATCAAGTAAAATATCAACTTTTGACACAAGGCATAAACGACAAATGACATTTGAATAGAGATGTTTGTGTCAAAATAAAGCAAACGGTTCCAATCGTTACAATCTTCAATTGTTTTTCTATTCGCTCTGCTCGTTCCGCAAATATTAAATATTTACTACTTACATAAAATAAGGGTTTTTCATAACTGGTTGCATAAGTAGCTATTTCATAGTAATTATTAAAAAAATTGGAACGGTTTTTGAAAGATTTTAAATGATTAGTTCACATTCCCATCATAAAACAAAACTCCAACTATATCATGAATAAAACAATGTGAGCAAAGCAAAAAAGAAAAATTAAGATAAATGAACAAAACTCGAATGGAGAACTCAACTATCCGGTATTGGTTTTCACCGCTTTAATTTGGTAATTATTTATTTTATTATCGGAGAACGTTTCAATCAAATTAAATTGAACATTTTCTAACAGTCCTGCCTCTCGGGCCGAGACAAGCAAGTTCGGAATGGAATCCATTGTTTATCATGAATAAATTGAAAGCAGCTCCAAGTTTGTTTCTCAGTGAAAGCAAAATAAAAGATTTTTTAGTAGCTGAAAATAAGAACGTCGGAATTAATGAATGGATATTCTTTTATTTATTCTTCAGGAAACAGTAACCGATTGCTAATTATCCCAAAAAAATGCTGTAGGAGGAAAAAGTAGTAAAAATAATTAGAAATAATATTTATTTAATCATGTTTTTGGGTACTGTATGTGACAGCGACATAGGTTGGTTAAATACACAATGGTTAAAGTGTATTTCAACTATTACTATTGAAATATTGCAAAAATAGTTAAAATTTATACAGTACGTTAACCAATGCATCAATCAAAATAAATTTGGGACGCTAACTATATTTCGACGTGAGAGGGAAGCATAAAGAGTAACTTGATTTAACTACGCCCTTTTGATGACAAGGAGACATTGATCTGGAGTCGAGGATGCATTATTCTATTTATGTCTATTCAATAGTATTGTTTTTCTATACCGTCCTCCTCGAGTCAGTATTAGAAAGTTATAGTAGGGAGTTAAAAGGTTTCATTTCATTAAGAATTTTACCTGGGCCGCCCGGTTTCGTGAAACATAAACAATAGGCTACTCTTATTTTAATCCCTTTTAAGACTCTGAAGAGCGTATGGTTGGGTAAATTAGGAGGTACGTTACTATTTTAAACTTAAATAATTGTAATTTAACCGGCGGGGTGCTATGATTGTAACATTTAGATATAAAAGGATTTTAACAACTTTGTATGTGTGGTATGCTTGGGCATCTTTCATCCCAATCCAAATTGCCGAAGGAGTGGTGAAGTAACTTTAGAAGCATACAAGATTTACTGCTCTGCAAAATGTGTCGAAATTAGCAAGACTGAAAATACTACGGAGCTTCACGTTACTATTACGGATCTAAATAAGGCGTTGGATAATAAAGATAATCTAATTGATAAATTGCAGAATGATTTTCGAGGGCAAATTGAAAATCTGGAATCGACGAATAGAAATCAACACAAATATATCTGCGATAAAGATTTGCATTTAGATAAAATGCGTAAAAAATATAGAGATTTTACGGACGAGGTAGCAGAAACGGAGGAAAACTATGTGAAACAACTACTAGAAAATTGGGAAAAGATCTCTAAGATGGACAAAGAAATAATAGGATTCACTAATCGAATATCCCAATTGAAAAAAGAATTACAAATTAGTGTTGAAGTAAGTAAAAAGAGCGGATTAGAATTAATTGAATCACAAGAACTGTAAAGCCGGGTTCAGATCAATAAATATTTACGTTGTGCGTTGTATTTTAAGCAAATTTGCTCGTGTTTGTCAAAATATTTTTAGATGTGGACTGTGCGCCGTACAAAGAAACACGCAAATATTTACGCCAGATACAACACACGCTATCCACCGGTCTGTCGGTTTTCTGCCAACTTCAAAGAGATTTGCGTCGAACGACCCTCGAGTGCTTGTTTTAATGTGGACTTGAATATTTTTTAGTTTGTATTATTTCAATCACAAATTGTTGCTACGCACGACGCACAAAAATGGATCGCAATAGATACACCAACACAACGCACATATTTGCGAGACAAAATCACAATAAAAAAATATTTGCGCCGCAAATATTTTTGTCGAATTCAACACACAACATTCAACACAAAAATTTATTGATCTGGACCCGGCTTAACATTTTAATAGTCTAATTAAATGTACCATCCTGTATAATTCAATTATCGCCACACACAATATTCCAAAGAAAGGGAAATTTCTTGAAGTGGGAGTACAGTTAACCAAACGATTTCGCATTAGATTTTTAAATTTCATTTACTATTGCTTTCTCTTCATATCTGGTGGTGTTTTGGCTGTAAAAATGAAAATGAATGAATGCAGCTGTAACCCACACGCTGTAACCCACACGCTATAACCTACACGCTTTAACCTAAACGCTGTAAACTAAACGCTGTAAACTAAACGCTGTAAAATTGATCCAGCTGATTTAACTGGTAAAAGCGACAGTTACAACTCACAGTTACAAGGAAGAAGGAGAACAAAGACAAAAAAGGGTTCATGTTCGAGTAACCGTCAAAGGCTTGGGTTCCAGATGTGCAGAAATTTCAACTACCTCCAAAAGAAGTTGCCAGCAAAAAGGCAAAAGTGGTAATTACTAGTGACTAAATTTATCTATAACGGAATCAAAATTGATACCTGATAAACTGTATATGATTTGTTTCTGAACGGTTTCTTTTTATCTAAATAAAATCGTTAATTTTTATAAGTATATATGTTGAATCTTATTTTTTAAAGATTACAACAATTCTCTTTTACTCAAACTAAATTCTGTATAAGTTTTTATTAACTTCTTTTTATTGATAAAGCTAGAGTTTATAATTCTCACTAGCTTTTAAAATTAAAAATTAAAAACGAGAATTATTGGTGCCCAACATTTCCTAGAAAAATTATTACCCTAAAGGAGTCTATTGGAAAAGCCGAATTCACGACTGGGAAAAATATGGTCAATGTGCTCATTTATTTCTTTTAATTTTTAAAGGTAAGTAATGTTTGATATTAAATTTCACTGAGCTAGTAAAAATCACTTTATAAGTGTTTTGAAATTAACATTTATCGAAAAGGTAACGACGCATATTGCAAAATGGCGCGCAACGTGTCAATGTAATATTGCAGAACTCAACAAGCGGATGATAGACACGATTCGTACATTGGAAGCAAACAATAGTACGTACAGTCTTCTCAGAAAAAAATTACTAGTTGTGTTGAGTCCCTAACGAAATTATCAAATGCTTCGAGATAATAAGGTGGCTTGTAAATCGCAACTGCTAATTATCGGCGACGCTAACGTAAGAGAATTTATATCTCTTTTTAAAAAATGTACAAATCATAAATTTGAAATAAACTGTCAACTTTTCTCATCGATTCTCATCTGGTATGAGTCTCTAAATAAATATGTACCAAAAAGCAGTTCTTTGCACATTATTTTAGTAACTAATACCAAAGGTTGATTTTAATATTAATAATTTGTGTGCTTAGGAACAACCAAACGGGAATATATGTTTTATAAAATAAGATACGATACGGTAATAAATAGTATTGTAACTATTTATTTTATTTAATATTTACATTATTTATATCTCAAACACATATACTGATTTATATTGACAATATTTATCTTAACAAATCGATCTCTAACCATATACTCAACTTATTACGACCAAGTTATGCTATTTATATGAAAATTAAGCGCTCCAATCCTAGAAATTTCACGTAGGCAGCTGAACGGCTCCTTTGACCGACAATGACGAAACAAAGCAAGTACGGACTGGTCGAAAATGGCTCGCACGACAGTATAATAAATTTATAAACTTGATGATCATATGCATGGTAACCTTTAGTATACATAGCTTTCTTTTTTAACTACAAATTGTAAAATAGTACGTAATAATAATTTGTATTCAAAATCACAATAGAATGTCTTATTCGGTTTATAATAGATAATGTTTGACACTGTATTCTCCGTTTACATACAGATTAATTGATTGTAATCAAGTAAATTATATGGAGTTTTTCTTGCATTAAGGAACCCAATAAGAATCAAGAAACATGTGTAATTGATTCCCAATTTTGCTAGAAACATCTGAAACCTTTTTTTTATTACACTATCCAACAGATTTGCATCCAATTACCGCATAGGAACCATAAATATATTATATAAATACATAATTACAATAAAATTACATAAATAAAATAAAAATTACATAAATAAAATAAAAATTACATTAATAAAATAAAAATTACATAAATGCCATAAAATTACATGAATACTGTTCTAACTACATTGTTCCATTTAAAAGGAAAAAAATACGTTATATAATTTAGGCTTAAAAAAAATACCACTATGGTACTGTTTTTTTTTCTACTAATAATAAACGTATAAGCTTCTGATCGACGCATCTTCTAACCATGAATCATGCCGTATCTTCTCAGATCTCTGTTTTCAAAAGCCATTACTAGCATTTGCTTTATTCGTATACACCAAACGTGGCACTCAACCAGAGTAAACATGTTTTGTGAAAAATGACGTTCGCAAGCAGCAAGCACAAACTCCGATATCGTTTACCAACCGAGAAATGTGGCGAATTTAATGCGTTTTTAAAAGAAAAATATACTTACTGGCATTAAATATCATTCGCCCTATCCTGAGAAAAATGAGCAAAATGTGTGACCGTAAAAATATTTGGCACGAAAATTTCAGCTCTGAGATATTGTGCTACGTCATGATACACCGATTTTTCTCGGAAATATTTTATTCGGCTGCGACCACGTAGTGAATAAACAATTTCAAAAATGTTCAATTCCGGTTTGAGAAATGTTACCGGAATACATTTTTCAAATATTTAAATTGTTCGAGGAAAATTTAAGGAATTATTCAAGCGTACCATTCGTAAATATTTGCCATTATCCTTAAAAGTTTTATAAAACGACCTCTACATATTTTTAAGGGATTTAAATGGTTTCTTCTAGAATTGTTTTGTAACGTATAAAAAGGCCCCCGCAGTTTGCTGAATTTTATATGTATATGTTAGGATGTCCCTTATATCGTCGCCCTAATAAGAAAATTTTTACAGGAGAAAAGAAAAACGCAATTTTTTAACAAATACATTATTACTGTTTTTCTTCACATCAAACACATAATTTTAAATTTAACACAAAAAAATCATTCCCACGCGTTACTCTTTTAAACAAAAATATTGTGTGACGATATCAGTTAGGTTTCAATAGCAGCAGGATTAATAGTTTTCCAGTTGTCTCTAAACTTTTTGAACATTGTGATATCAGGGCTACTTGTGATTTGGTGGATTTTGGTTTCGAACACATATTTTAAAACCAGTTCGTAAACGTGATGTCGGCAAGCAAAAAGTACTAATTCCCTGTCTAAATTTTGTTTCCAAAGTGCTCAAACTCCTTTTAATCGCCCTGTATTAGACGCAGTTATGTCACAGCACAATATTTGTACTTTGTCATCGAGGTTCCAGTCATAAAGTGCGTTTAACTCAGCTTTAGCTTGATCTTGATCGGAAGAGCTTTCCAGTTTGGGCACAGCCAGAAGTTATCTTTTCTTAAAAATGAAATTAGAATTGGCAGGCGTTCTTCTTTAGAACTTCTCACGTCCAGTCCAGGTAATAATTTTCCATCCCAGTGAACGATCACCATTTCAGGCATATTATTCTGAAAATAAAATTTTATAGATTCAGCTCTATCTTTTACACTCTGTGCGCGAATGCGTTAAATGTTTATCGAGAAATTATCTCAGCTAAGATCTAGTGCTTCTACTGCAGCCTGAAGTATATAAACAGAAAACCTTATGCTTCATTGACATTTACCTAAAGCTACAACTAACTTAGGCGTGACAAAGTTTTTCCTTCCTCTTTTTGTAGTAGTTCTAGAACTTACCTTTTGAGAGGTGGATGGCAAGGGTTCATCAAGGCTTTCATCAGAGCTGGTAGGTTGATCGTGATGGCATTGCGTTTTTATAAAATCTTATGCTGTAAGAGAGACGGTATATTCCAGAAACACATTTGTTCTTGTCTTTTTTTTCTTTTTTAATTTTATCTGTCTTGCCCTTTCCTCTTTCTCGGCTAACTTTTTGTCTACACCCGCTAAACACTCTGCACGCCCTGGTTCTCTTTTTTTTGTAAAAATAATTTATCTTCTTCGATTTTTATCCGTTTCAAAGCATCAGCGTGTGCTATATCGAATAAATTATTTAAAAACATCTTGTATTTTTTTGTTAATTTTTTTTTGCAACTTCCTCCTAACACGGTGAAAATCCACAAGTTTTTTTACACAGTTTCACATTATCGGTAATTATCTCGATCGGATATCCAAAAGTGATAATTACGTCATCATACAGCGCTCTGATAGCTTTGCATTGTACCCACTTGGTGAATCTATCTTGAAACATCACGATGTAACAATTCCTTTTTTACTTCGCGGTAACGGTCCAACTAAATCGGTACTAAAGATTTCCCACTGCTGGCGGTTCGGTGTGGGGTACATTTTTCCGGATGTTTGCTGTTGTGACGGTTTATATTGTTGACAGGACAAGCATCGGCGGACATATTTGGTTGTGTTTCGGAATATTCCTGGCCAATAATACTGTCGAGCTAATCGCGTAATAGTCTTTGCAATACCGGAGTGTCCTGCATTTGGAGAATCATGATTCTCTTTCAGGACGCGTTGTCTCTGTGGTTTAGGAACGCACAGTTTCCACGGATCGGACAGTTCAGGCTTTTTATAGTCGTTGATATCCCAAAAGTGGCGGTACAGATGTCCATCCTTAATGAAATGGTCCGAGTATTCCAAAGGATTTATTTCCACCTCAGATTTCTTGGTCTTATACCAAATGCATTCGGTTTCGCCATTTAGGACAAATACTTCAGGAGTGCTAGATGTTTCGGCTCTGGATTTCGGGACAAGGCATCGGCTATCCGGTTAAGGGCTCCTTTGCGGTATTTTATTTCAAAGTCGTACTGTTGAAGGAACATACTACTATTGAGTGCAGCACTTGAGTGACTGATAGTCGGTAAGAACAGTAAATCGGTAACCTTCCAGGTAGGGTCGCATTTTCTCTATTCCCCACACTATGGCTAATCATTGTTTCTCAGTTGCGGAATAATTCTATTCGGGCGGTGTCAGTGTTCTACTGGCATATGCAATTATATAATCTATCCCATCCTTCTTCTGGGTTAATGCTACACCTAGTTCTAGGTCAGAACGGTATATTGAAGTCGGGACATCATAGCATGGGAGCTTCGGTGAGAATTGTTTTGATTTTTCGGAAAGCCGTTTCTTGTTTGTCCTGGCATCGCCAACGATATGCTTTTCTCAGTAGCTTAGTGAAGGGTGCTACCTATTGAAAAAATGACGGAACGAATCGGCGGTACCAGCATCAAAGCTAACGATCGCTTCAATCTTTTCGGGGTCAGTATTTATTCTATCGCCAGTAACAGGTATAGCTCTGGTAGGGATTCTAGCCTTTTCCCAAAAAATACACTCTCGAATGACGAGCTTTCACTAACAGTCAGTTTAACTTCGCGAATATTAAAAAAAAGTACTGCAGAACATGACGGTTTGACGGTAACTTTGCGCCTGTTATTTGATAATTTACGTCACCAACTAAGAAGATACTTTCTTTATTGCTTCTTAATTTCACTGCCATCTTCTAAATGCAAAACAATACGTCTTAATCAAGAGAATAACTGAGAACAAATGACAAATACAGCGAGTACCCGCTGCTACTTTCGCGCAACTTGTATGAACATGATTCTATGCAAGTCGGCACTGGTTATCGTACTCCAAACTAGGTAAAAATTTATTTCCGAGTGTGTTAAGAGCAAATGAATAAAAGTAAGACCTATGCGTTAGAAAATAAAAACTTTAAAAAATATGGGACACCCTAGTATATATTGCAGTTTCTGATCTATGGGCACAAAGTTATTTTTGAACGTTTGAATTCTTATAATTTTTAAAACAATGACCTGTTACTTAAAATTAATATTTAAGTTAACTTAAAAAAATCAACTGAAGGCAGTAATAAATTGATCCCGTATAAAAAAACTAGTCATAGAAATATTTTCTTTCCTTTTTAAAAAGTGCAATATTAGACTAGTATTTATTTAGACAACGCTCTCTGTAGACTTTTAATAATTCATATCAAGTTGATAAATTAAATCTGATAACGTCTCGTTTACACAGTTTGTAGTTACAAAGCAGCCTGTGATGTGCCCTAGTAAAATAGTGTGTTCGCTTTGGAAAATTTTAATTATATGCCAGCATCTTTAAGTCATTAACGTAACGCGGCGAATTCTAGACAGAATTCACTTTTCGTCTTTTTCGTCTTTTTCCTCTTTTTACGTTCTTTGTCTTAAGCCGACATGCTCCGTTTTCGTACAATCACTTCGCAGCTTTGAGCTTAGCAAGGAATTTCATTTTACCAAAACAAAACTACTCTTCATTTACAATAGGATATCTTTAATTAAACTGAGCTAGAATTTTCGCTTCTTACTTTAAAACTGACTAGAATAATAAGCACGGATTAAATAAATCAAAGGGATGATCCTTTAGTTGGAAGGTTATTGTATAATATTTTTTTAATTACTGCATTATTTTGTTGTTCGTAAAATAATTATTAGACATTCTTTCTATTAGTGTAATCATTCGCATATTAATATTAATTTTTTTTATTCTGCATTTCTCATAACTATTAATCAATGAGTCGGAGCTAGAATAGTTGTTATTTACCGGTAGGTATTGATAAGCCAAGAGACAGTGACGATTTTCGGTACTAATTTTTCCAGTCATCATTAATTCTAAGCAAAATTCATATATATTTAGGGTGGGGGGTTCCGATGGGTTGAGGCGAAAAATACGTCAGAACATACGTGCTATTACATCATATCTAAAAATTTAAAATATCCGATGGTTCATAAAATATCATGCCACTTTTGGCGTTTGTTTGTCTTGCATCTTAAATTTATATAGTCCAAGATCCCAGAGCGATAAGACATAACTTATTTTCTAAAAGATGAAACTTTAAGTTCTCAGTAGCGTCTCATGTACTTTGTATACCTGCGTATTTGTTAAGTTTGCCCAGTGACACCTGGGCAGGTACCAGGTGAGAAAGGTTACTAAAAATAAGAGTTACTTAACTTAAATTTATATGGCTGATTTTTATATATATATTTAATAGAATATCATTCTCAAGTAGTATCGCAAGTATCAGACACTTTCCATGGACCAAAACTTTTGTCAGACGCTTTAAAGCACCACCAAAAATAAATGAACTTCACTTATTTTTTAATGTCTGATTTTTGAATATGTTATTGAGATAACTATTACAAAATTATATTTAATCAGTCAGACAAATTGGAATGACCAAAAATCCCCTAAACACAAAAATTATTCGGCCGTGAGTACGAGCGCGAGAGCATTATGCATGCGCTTCAGAGCGAGTGAGACGTCCATAGTAACCCGGTTCTCCTTCTTCAACTCACATTCTGTTTCAGTCTACTGTGTATGTGCGCGCAAGGCATAGTATACATTAGTATATTTCGGATCTCTCTGAGCACGTTTTTGTTGTTTACATCGTGTCAGTTGTGAGCTAATTACATTGCTAGCATATGGAATAATGCAAATGAAAAACAACCAACCATCTTTACTCTTGAAAATAATGGCTGGACGTTAGAAGAAAACCAGTATCACTTTCATTGGTTTGAAGAGACGTCAGTGAAGCACTTCAAGATCCAGGTACTGTACTTTAACTTTAGGTTTGCAATTTTTGTTTTGTTTTATATTTGTAGTTTTATGTTTTATAATTCTTTTATTTGTTTTTTACAGAAGACGCTGACAGCAACGACAACAACATAAATTATGACGATGAGAATGATGACTCGAATGGACAATATAAATGGCTCAATAATGAAAATTCTAATGATTATTTTGATGATGATAACGATGATTAAGGACAATCAAATACTTTCACTTACTAACTATAGTTATTTTCTTTTTTACTAAAATTATTTTTTCTTACAAATGTAAAAACTGTTATCTTTGGTAAAAAAAAATAAAAATAATTTTTTATAAAACACAATTACTCCGAAAAAAAAATTAATTTACCGAATATATGCAATAAATTGTTTTACTTCAATAATTAATTATTAATTAATACCTTAATGTTGAAATTCATTTTATTTAAATAGAGATGCAAAAATATTTTATCGAAAGCAGTAAGTACTTTTTGGAATATTTAAATTCTTCGCTGACACGCATGCGCATAGTGCTCTCGCGCTCGTACTCACGGCCGAATAATTTTTGTGTTTAGGGGATTTTTGGTCATTCCAATTTGTCTGACTGATTAAATATAATTTTTTAATAATTATCTCGATAACATATTCAAAAATCAGGCATTAAAAAATAAGTGAAGTTCATTTATTTTTGGTGGATCTTTAAAGCGTCTGACAAAAGTTTTGGTCCATGGAAAGTGTCTGATACTTGCGATACTACTTGAGAATGATATTCTATTAAATATATATAAAAATCAGCCATATAAATTTAAGTTAAGTAACTCTTATTTTTAGTCACCTTTCTCACCTGGTACCTGCCCAGGTGTCACTGGGCAAACTTCACAAACACGCAGGTATACAAAGTACAAGAGACACTACTGAGAACTTAAAGTTTCATCTTTTAGAAAATAAGTTATGACTTATCGCTCTGAGATCTTACTCTAATAGTTTTTCTTGTAGTTCTTGGGTTGTTAGGTGCTTGTTTTTTATTTTGATATAGTTGAACGCAATAGCATACTTTTTCGTTTTGTGTAGAAAAAAAATTATTTCAGAATTTATCAACCCAAGAACTTTATAATATAAAAAGTGCGCATCACACAAAAGACTGATATCTCTCCACGAAGAAATATTAGCATTTTCATCTTAACTTCCAACGAACTAATACGTAACTACAGTTTTCTAGCGTAATATTTCACTTTATCCTGTTGTCATCTTTTATAAACTTCCAGTATTTAGACGTTTCTGCTTGATTAATCATTTTGAAAGTTTTCGTTTAGAGATAAACCACTTCTAACACAATTTAACGTTCCATTCATTTTTCATCTCTACTAATAACTCTCGTGCCTCGTTCCGTGAACTCTAATACATTTATCCAGTCTGGGAATTAGATTCGACGAAGAATTCTAAAATTTTTTTGAAAAATGGATTCTTTTTTAATACATGATTAAAACATTAAAACTTTTAATGTCTTCCAGGCGAGAGTGATATTAAATACATTTAAACAATTTCTACTAACTTTTTTGCTGAAATTCGATCTGCATTTTTTTTACTTTGAATTAAAACAATAAGTGCCTGTTTTTAATTATTACTTGAGATGTTATTCTCATGAATTTACCTTATATAACCTCAAAAACCGGGGTTATAGTGTACCGGGTCTCAACCTTTCTGCCTTCAGCTTCACTCTGCAGTGGAGATGGGAGTGAGTTTAAAAATGATCGAAATAATTGAGCGCCAAGCCGTTATATCTTCTTCCAGATTCCAAAATTGACTTACCTCTTAAACGGCTAAACTGAGTAAATCAAAGACAATACTACCAATACACACCGATATATATATTTTATTTTGAGAGAAAAATAAATTATTACTATCACAAATTTGGGTAGCACACAAGTCCAAAATAGTGTCTGTAAAAGGTCTTTACAAAAACATACCACATATTCATTAGACCAAAATAACTCGATTTAGGTAAAATTACCTTAGTACAAAGTTGCTTCGTTTGGGCCCCAGAGGGCCTTGAAGTTACAATTTTTAAATCGTTTTTCCCATATAAATTTAAAACGGCATATGCGATTTTGCTGAAATTTGGTACATTGGTAGAGTTTTATGTGGCAAAAAAAATGGTATTAAAATGTTGTCAGATAATAATACATAGGCGTAGAACTTGATTTTTTAAATAATTGCACCTTTGAAACTTCTAGGCGCCAATGGAAGAAAAGGAGTTTGAGTATGAAATTTAGATTGCGCAACTCATTTACTTTAAAAAAGGTACTCCTGATAAGACTCGATTACTCTCATGGTTTTCGCTAAATTTCTGTTTTAATAATTTAGAGTGTATAGGTTTCACAAAAATATTTATTTACAACATAATCAAAATAGAGATTTTACAAAAATTGTAAAATGTTCACCATTTTCACGCATACAAAGATTTATACGTCGAAGAAAATTAAAATGTATCCTTTCCATAACTTCTTCATCACCTCTAAGATTGTTTATTGCATCTTGAATACGTTGCCAGAGTTGTTCCTCATTTTCTACAGGTTCCCTGTAAACTGTGGATTTCAGATGTCCCCATAAAAAGTAATCCATCGGTGTTAGGTCTGGGGAACGTGGTGGCCAGTTTACAGGTGCGTCATTACCTCTGCCTATCTATTTGTGTGGATATTGTTCATTCAAGTTGGTTTCTAACGTTTAAAGAAAAATGTGGTGGAGGTCCATCTTGCATAAACCACATATCTCTCCGAAGTTGGAGAGGTAAATCTTCTAACAATTCTGGCAACGTATTTTGTAGAAAATCCAAATAATTTTCTCCAGTCAATCTTCGTGAAAGTATGACAGGACCAACAATGAAATTACCAATTATTCCAGCCCACACATTAATTTTGAATTCGTGCTGAAAATGGTTTACCTTTATTGCATGCGGATTTTCGACGGCATAAACATGTTCATTATGGGTATTAGTTATACCTCTTCTTGTAAAACCCGCTTCATCGGTAAAGAGAACCTTCTTGACAAAGTTTAGATCTCTTTCTCTTTGCATATTAACAAATCGACAAAAACCCAAACGAATTTGAGGATCATGGACTAATAATTCTTGTACTGGCTTCTTATGGTATGGATATAGCAATTGTTCTTCAAGCACTTTATGAATGACATCTTTACTTACTCCTAGTTCCCTTCCAATTCGTCTGGTGCTTAATTCTGGATCTTCTTTAACACGTTCTAAAATGTTTTCTTCAACTTCAGGAATCCTTACAAAACGTTCTCTTCCATTATCAACAGTGTTGAGAGCAAAGGAACCGGTCTCCCAAAGACGTCTCTCAACAGCAGCAAAAGTTGGGTGGCTAGGTACACGACGATTTGGAAACCTTTCAGAGTACACCCTGACACTCTCTCGAGCATTTCCTTCACAAAAACATAATGTCAGTAACATATCGGTATATTCTGCATTGGTATATTGTACAGCCATATTAATAAACCACGTATTTGTTTTTTTAATTATTGAGTCAGATAGAACACTTTCAATCGTTAACAAGAGATTAGGTATTAAAACTTGACAATATTTTTATTTAGATGAAACTATCGAAACCAACAATAAATGTTTTTGTATACGTATTGCAGGCAAATAATTAATATTTCTCAAAAAATCGTACATGGCAAGAATCGAGTATTTTTGTTAAAAGTCTCGATTAGAGGTGTTGAAGAAGATATGAAAAAAGTACATTTTTATGTTTTTCATCATATAAAATTTTGTCCGATAATAATACATAGGCGTAGAACTTGATTTTTTAAATAATTGCACCTTTAAAAATTCTACGCCAATGGCAGAAAAGGGGTTTGAGTATGAAATTTGGATTGGGTACTCATTTACTACAAAAAAGTACCCTTGATAACACTCGATTTACTCTCATGGTTTTGACAAAGTTTGTATTTTAATAATTATTGTTTATGTTCTAAAATTACTAAAATGCAAATTTCGTCACAACCATGAGAGTAAATCAAAAGTACCTTTTTTAAAGTAAATGAGTTGCGCAATTTAAATTTTATACTCAAACTACTTTTCTTCCATTGGCGTAGACTTTTTAAAAGTGCAATTATTTAAAAAATCAAGTTCTACGCCTATGTATTATTATCGGACAAAATTTTAATACCATTTTTTTTGCCACATAAAACTCTACCAATATACCAAATTTCAGCAAAATCGCATATGCCGTTGTAAATTTATATGGGAAAAACGATTTAAAAATTGTAACTTCAAGGCCCTCTGGAGCCCAAATGAAGCAACTTTGTACTAAGGTAATTTTACTTAAATCGATTTATTTTGGTCTAAGGAATGTGTCGTATGTTTTTGTAAAGACCTTTTACAGACACCCTGTATAATGGAAATATGGAAACACTAGTACTTACACATTAAGTATCTGAGCGGAGATTAAATAAATAAAAGTACATTAAATATGAATAACGCACGGCGGTTTTGGTACCAAAAACGACGGGTAAAAAATAATCATCGACGTTAGAGAAATAAAAATAAGAGTAGCCTTAATTTCCGCCTTACATCTAAATATATATAAAAGTAAAATGGACCATTAATGCCAAGTAGGCCTTCAGTATACCCCCATTTACAAAGTAAATCTACCCCAAACAATTTAACAAAATCCCTGAAATTTAATTATTAATCTGTGCGCTACTTTTTCCAATTTAAGAAGAAAGACTTACCTGTATATGTAAAAAAGAAAATCGGTGTGCGATTATATAAACTTAAATAAACAGGGCGGACTTAGCTAAACAAATTATGGCTTCTTCGCAGCTGCAATCAACGATCTCGTAGAACAGTACTACCACACTAGCTGATTCGGGCTGCTCAGTCCTTCTAAATCCACAGGTGATCCAAATCTCCATAAGCACCAGTAGATGTAATTGGCCGGTTCTGGAAATGAGAAAGAGGTACAGAGAGAGGTAATTGGGTAATTAGTAATTATCCTAAGTACCCCCCCACCCTTCGCGCAATTAGCAAGTACCTCCCAATTACATCATGTACTGTAATAAGTGCAATTGCACAGTAAGTACCACCCAATTACATCATGTACTGTAATAAGTGCAATTGCACAGTAAGTACCTCCCAATTACCATGTACACGCCATACTGTAATGATTGTATTTGCATAATAAGTACCTCCCAATTACCCACAGGGTATACATCTCATTACTCCATACATATTAAAGTGTAAGTACACCTTAGGTAGTAATTACTGTATGCAATGTAGTGTAATGAATGTTATCTAAGTGCCTCCTAGTGATTACTGTTGGCAGTAGGTCCTTAACTCTCGACCGTCGTGCCTAGAGTGCTTAGCCTGCGTTAGAGACGGTCGCGCTTAACCGAAATATCGGGGTAGGGCTGAGAAAAAGTGGGGGCATTTTCTAGAGGATATATACTAGGATCCGCATCCAAATAAAATCAGTTTAAAATCGTGAAATTTAAAAGGTCTACAAGTTCCAAATAGTTACCAAGTGTAGTATTGTGTGTGTATTATTCAGGTAAAAAAATATTTATTTGTATTCTACTATGGCTCAAACGCAAATTGATGCGGTTAATAAATTACTTGGAGACTGGCCCACAATATTGGACCAAAGAGAACTAAAGTCATTGGTTATAGGTCAACTTTATATTATTAAAACGATAATGGTCAAAGATACCAGGTATGGTAAATGTTTACTTATTCATTTAATTGATCGACATTCGCTGGAGCTTTTCCAGTGTTGGTTACCGAGGCGCATTTTTGAAATAATGCCATCCGAAGTCATTGCTATGATAAATGATTCTACTGGTCAATATGCCATGGTCTATTTAGGGGAAAAGCCGTGTTACAACTCAACTACTAGGTCTCATATAAGAATCGATCTAGTTGGCCAGCAATCAATTAGTTAAATCCATGGTAGAGTCACTGTAAATATTTTTTTACTTTTAATCACATATAGATATCTAATAAACACAATATTTCATTAAGAATTTCTACAATTTTATTGTAAGTATAACTTGGCCCATATTTGTTCATTTAATAACGGTCAAATATTGTTTCAGATTATTTCGATATGTGGATGATGTATTCCGAAGAGCACTGGCCTAAAGCCATCGACATAGAATCAGCAATAAGCAGACTTGGAAAGGAACTGGACGCACTGGCGATGGATGCATTACACTCCATCAATTACGACGCTGAGGTATGGCTGTTTCCAGAAGCTGTAGCCTATCAAAACGATTGTTATGAGAAATACTGTAAAGGCAGCAGTCTTTGCTGCGAATATAATGCATGTGAGCTGGACTTGGATACATTCTGTGAGAAGATGGTTACCCTAAGTTTGAAACGCTTTTTGAACGAGGCCTTACCATACATCACCCCGCAAATAAGGAGTAAACATGGTTTAGATGAAGATGCAGACGATGAGGCTGATGATGAGGCAGATGATGAAATGGATTAGCGATTACTTATATAATATATCTATCTATCTATCTGTGATTAAAATATAAATAAAACAATATACATAGTTTAAATGTTTTTTATTTAAAAAAGGTTACATCTTTTTATTTTTGTTAAAAGTGAACACAGGTATAAGTTTGGATACAGTAAATTAGAGTATATGAATTACAATGGCATATATTCGGTGTGTACAGTGCCATCTAGTGCATTATAACTTATAAGAGCTTCATGAATAATAAGCGCATACGCTTTAGTGTTGGCGGGAAACTGCATTTTACGTGTTTCGAATTCAACCTTGACATCCACAGTTGAAGATTTGATTGGTTTTGGATACATACTGCAATCAATTACGAATAGGGGGTTCGCTCTAAAGCCATTCAGGCCTAACATCGGTTCAGGATTTTCCTTTTTGTAGTAACTTCGCTGAAAATCTTCATAAGCATAATAAGCGGGAGTATCCAACTTTTTCCCGACATCTAGATTCCAACGCTCTAACGGGTAAACTTCAGAATTTAGATATAATCTGATATTAGTTATATCAGCAGCCGTAAACGCCGTCACATCTTCTTTTCTGTTCTCAGTAAAAGAAGTATTTTGAAATCCAATAATTACATATCTAGGTCGTTCCATGGATGTAGTGGTTTTAATCGCCCATATGTCGTGAGAAGTTTGCCTTAGAGTAGGTAATTCATAAAGATCCCATTTATGGTGTGGTATTTTAATGGATTGCAAATGTTTGTCATTAATTTTTTTATACATGAGAACATCCGCATCATTTTCGGGAGTAATATGTTTGACTATCCAATCCATTTTAGTGATAGTTATGTCCGCATCGACTTCTCCTATATAGCAATTTTCGAATGCTCGAGCAATTATTACAGTCATCTCATGCTTAACACCTATTATCCCTTTTTTGTAAGATTCGGCAAAACCAAATAGATGTTTTAATAAGATTCTACCTGTAAATGTATTACTCGTTGAATCAACCAAAACTTGATTCTCTTCGCTGAGGCCCCAACCGGATGTTTCTAATAATTTCGCATGTTTTTCACCATATGACACCATATTTTTTATTGCTGTCGTTATAATGGGTTTTCGACATTCAGCAATCTTTTGTCCACCCATTTCATATCTAATTTCTTCAAATAGGCCAGGAAGAGCATTGTTGGCCAAATAGCACTTTTTATTAACCTCTTTTGGCTTAAATGTTCCGACTATATTGATGTAACTATCGCAAATTAAGAGATTCAGGTCCATATTATTGATCGTAAAGGTGATTGTATCAGAATGTTTGTAATTTGGCGATCCCGTAGGCGGGTGGATATATCCATCGCATCTTTTGATTGAGTTATCGACGATCGGCTTTTCAAATACGTCCAACATCTCATTTCTTACATAAACAGCCATTATTTAATATCTTATATGGAATCCAATAGATTGAAGAAATTTATAATCTTTATTAGACAACAGAAGTCTTCTTCGCTTTACAGTTACTCGACGAATGTTCATGTTTTTCCCTTCGATTCTATTTATATGATTATTTAAATGGGCGCTAGTTGAATATCGTGGTTTGAAGCAGAATCCCATATTAGTTTATCTCTTTTAATTCGAGTGTGATATTGATAGTTTCCTCTCCAAAGTCAATCAACTCGCCGTTATCGTCTACAACTCGGATAGTAATGTTGTCTAGGTATTGCCGACCGGTAGGTATGACTGGTAGATAAATAATGTTATGAGGTTCCTTCGTCAGTTTGTATCCTGGCTCAACGTCTATGTCAAATGAAAAAAGGGTGTGGGCTTCTTTCCCATTTATATAGGAACCAGAAATAATATTACAATCCAATTGAACAAGATGGAGGTTCATAATATTGATCGGCCTTGTAGAGACATAAGCTTGAGGCCTTGGCGGGCACTTCGAATTACCGAATCCTAAGAGGCTAGCTATACTGTTGTCACAATCAAAGTTGATTATAAATTTAGATGAAATTTCACATTTTAGAGTGTTGTTGTTTGCCGACAATTTAAACATATCATCAAGTTCTCCTTGATTTAAAATAGTTTTGGTATCCGGATATAGAAAGTCATATATAGCTTTTTGGACGAACTTATTAATTTCGTCAATCTCATAAGCGCCGGGTGCCACACGTACATTAATTTTTTTCGGTGCACTGCCTTCCTCGGCCCAACTCTTCTCTCGCTGCACCACATCTGCCCAAAACTTTTCTGGGTCTACCACCTCTAAACAGATGATATTATTTTTTGAGGTGATATTTTTGATAGAATGGTAGGCATAAAATGCTATTAATCCAAGACCATACTGTTTATTAACATCCAATTCGATGGGCGGAAAAAAATCATTGCTGAGAATGCTTGACGCTATGGACGACAAATGAAATGTTCTTGACATGGCTAAGAAGTATGTCACACTGACTTCGAAATCTATTTTCGATTACATAAATTATAAACTCGCTTTTTAGTGGCAATTTTCAGTTCTCGAATTTTACAAAAACAACAAATTACGTGTTTTGGTGTTGGATCATCGCTTACGTCAATTGACCCGCGTTTCAAAAATACCGTCGGACCATCATTTACGTCAATAGATTCATTTTTAGAAAAATCCTTAGGTTGTTCTTCATCGTGGGTATTCATTCTTCAGAGAGAAGAAATTGCAAACAAAAATGTCCACATAGGACAGTATCAAACTTCTGGTAGCGTTTATAATTATAGTGAACTTCAGATACCGGCCAACGCCCTTTATACAGATAACTAATTAAATCTGAAGGTGGGGGTAAATCACCATAACTATCGAAATATATTAATGACGCATCTCTTTTCTTGTAAGCGACCCAATGTGTTCCTGGCCCACTACTACTATCCAAATTGACAATGGCTGATTCGTTTCTTAGTGGCCCGCAGTTTGGTAAACTATCTCTCATATACACACCTCGAAAGTAGGGAATCTTGAATCTTTTGGCAAAAGATTGTATGTCTAAATTACTGAGAGGTCTTCGAGGTAGTGAACTTACGAGTTTTTTGGCCGATATGGTTTCATGTAAAGGCCCAACCCCTTTCGATAGGGCTTTAAGTATAATCCTTTACCGTTTTTTCCTAGAGAGATGGCTTCCATGGTTCTATTGTGTCGATTAGCTTCTGTTAATTGTTGACTATTTGTTTTAGCGATGTTCACTGCTTTGACGATTCCGGACGCCGCTCCTGCCAAGCTCCCCAATGCAGATAATCCAGCAAAAATAGGTATTAATGGTAAAAATCCACCTGTTTTTGGTATCGGTATAATACGGGGAATAATAATTTTTCTCTTTCCCCCGGCTGCTTTAACATATTTTCGGGCAGCCATGAGAGATGATGCAGCCATCTTCCTGAGTGTTTTTCCCCCCATTTTCTGTCCGCCATATGTCTTTAATACCCCTTTAATCTTACTGACAATTCCTCTACCGAAAGCAATTCGTTTTTTGCTTTTTGTTCCGCGACGCCGCTTTCTAGACCGTAATTTATGGCCCATACCAAAACTTCGCTTTGTTTTCATAATATTTGTGATAGTCCAGGCAGCTGCTTTTTCACCAACTGACGCGTCGCTAGCTTTAAACCGAGTCCAAGCTAATTCTTGAAGGTCCTTATCAGCAATATGTCTAGCTTTCAAATCGTTTGCACTTTTAGAGTAAGCAATATCATGTAATTTACAGGCTTTATCTAATTCATTTATTCCGGGGTCGTTACGTGCTAAACGTTTTTGTAAGCGCGTACCTGGCCCACAATATTGGTACCCCGGTATGTGCAGTTCAAATGGTAATTTATTTATTAGGGAATTAACAAACCCTCTTCCACACTTTCTTTTTGAATAACGTTTAGTGATAGATCGCACTCGTTTGACGCTAGGCATTTAAATGAATGTTACATGAGGTGATCGCTTATATAGCTAAAGACAGTCAAACGATGCGCATAGTCAAAGTACAAAATAGTATTTGTGTAGAGAATTTAGATGAAAAAGTTGGTGATGGGGTTAGTGAAAATAAGGTTCCCAGACACGGCCCTTTGTTGCCTGATACAATACGCGGCCTTCTAATAGGACCATCAAATTGCGGTAAAACAAATGTGATGTTATCACTACTCATTCAACCAAATGGGCTACGATTTGAAAACGTATATATTTATTCAAAATCTTTATACCAGAAGAAGTATGAATACTTGCATGAAGTTTTGACGCCGATAAAAGGGTTGGGTTATTTTACGTTTAACAATAATGAAGATATAATTCAACCAGTAGATGCCAAACCGAATTCTATATTTATATTTGATGATGTGATTTGTGAAAAGCAAGATGTTATTAGATCATATTTTAGTATGGGGCGACACAGAAATATAGATTGTTTTTATTTGGCTCAAACGTATTCGAAGATTCCGAAACAATTGATTAGAGACAATGCAAATCTAATTATTATGTTTAAACAAGATGACTTAAACCTTCATCACATATACTCAGACCATGTAGCTCCAGATGTTCCTTTTAAAAAATTTCAGGAAATGTGTGCTGAATGCTGGGGTGAAAAGCATGGATTTCTAGTGGTCGATAAAGATAAAGATATAAGCGCCGGTAGATATAAGAAAGGATTCGATAGCTTCATATACCCATAAACAATGCAATACGTGTTATTTTCCAAGTAGCGTCCAAGGCGGTAGGTGGTTTCAGCGATTAAAATGTATAGCAATAAAAAACATTTCGACGTCAAATCGGAGCTGGCTGCTGTCTCCGATTCGGTTAGACAGAAATTTAATGCCTTAAAAAGTGGGCGCGTTGAAACTCTACAAGCTCTAGAAAAAATGTATGAACCGCTGACGAAACCGTTGAAAACAATTTCAAAAGCCGCAACCTCTAACCCCTCTAACACTAAAGAAGAAAACCCCGCTAACACTAAAAAAGAAAGATCTGGCATAAAAAGGGAACTCGCGTCAATATCACCGGACTCGACAAAATATGAAGAAAGTTTTGAAAATGCAATATCCGACCACGGTGATGATGATGATGATGATGACGATGATGATGATGATGATGATGATGATAAAAAATATATTGATAAACATTTAGAAGAAATATCGCGAGGTAATAAACACTATGATACTCGGTACGGCGTATATATGGACAATGACATGAAAACAATGGTTGGGAATTTAGAAGTAAAATTTTCTGATGGCAAAATCTCGTTTTGGGATGGGGATAGAAGAGTTGCTGACTACCGCGGCAATCCGGAATTATATGAGCTACTATTTTATCGAAGCCCTAAGAAAGTAAGTAATGCGACTAAGAACACATATAAGGAAATATTACAACTTACCGGAGCGGCCTTTAAGGAGTATGACGAGTCCAAAGGGCTAAGTAACAAAAATGTAAATAAATTGAGAAAAATTATTAGACCATTGTTCTCTCCGGCAAAGGTAAAGGGCAAAGGGTTTTCAAAAATACCTAAATACAAAAAAATAATGACCTCTAAACCCACATATGTTTATTGGAACAAGCCGAGAGAATTGGTGGCTAGATTGCGTTTATTATGGAGTTCAAAGCAAGCCGGTCATACTGGGCACGATAATGAAATTTTATCAATAATTGAAGAATTAAGAGAAGAGCGAATAATATATTAATTACATGCGCTGTAGAGGTCAGTCGTAAACGGAATGTCTTCAAGAAACATTGTAGATAAATTCGGAAGAAAAAAGAAAAATCAACGAGTAATTATTCGAGAAAAAAGGGGTCTTGGATTCAAATTAACAGATGACGGTAATTATGATATGCAAACCAAACGGTTGGTAAACCTTGGAGAGCCAGAACAATCGACCGACGCTGTAACAGTTGGATATGTTGACGATGTTACTAGGCAAGCAAAAGATCTCGTTTTAAAAGCTTTAGCGGAATCCATTAAAAACATATTACGCGAAGCTACAATTTATTTCGAAAAACAGCAGAGTGAACTTAAGAAATTAGTATTTGAACATCGAACTGTGTCAAGCAATAGTATTAGCGATGTTAATGTTAAATACCAATCGATGTTACAAATAGTGAAGCACAATAGAGAATTTTTTGAGGACATACTTACCACTACAAAAAGTAATATTTTAAAAGTTATTACTAAAGTTGATAATTTGGAAAGTGAAATAAAAGGCATAAAAAGTTTTACTATAATATTAGAGAACCGTTTAACTGATCTTAGCGATAGATTCATTTAAGTGTAATACGGAAATTCTTCGAGACCTTAAAAGCGTCAAAGCAAGTATTGGGCAAAATACGTCGGTTTTATCGAAAATTATAGTAGGACTGGAAGAAAGGATCGAAAAGTTTGAATAAAAAATTGTATTTTAATTGGAAAGAATGTCTAAACGCCAAATAATTGAAGAAATCCACCGATCCGCCCGTCGAAATTTTCCCAGGAGAAGGACTATTGTAAAAGGATATGCCGACTTGTGGCAGAGTGATTTGGCTGATATGCAAAGTTATAAAGATGAAAACGATGGTTACAGATATATTCTAATTGTCATCGACTGTTATACGAAATATGTGTGGGCGAGACCATTAAAAAATAAAACAGGCTTACATGTTAGAAATGCCTTTTTAGATATACTCCAAAATTGCGCACACCATCCTAAAAATCTACAAACGGATCAAGGGACAGAATATTATAACAAGGAATTTGGGAAAGTAATGAAAACATATGATATAAATCACTATTCGACTTATAGTACAATGAAAGCGTCAATGGCAGAACGTGTGATTCGTACGATAAAATCCCTATTATATAAAAAAATGGCTATGAGAGGGAAATACAATTGGATAGATATTATAAACGGCGTCATTAATAAGTATAATAACACCACGCATTCAATCATAGGTATGAAGCCAATAGATGTCCTGCCGACAACTAAACTCAACCAATATAGGCAAAACAAAAATGAAGTAAGGCGTAAAAAACCGAAATATCGTGTCGGCGATGTCGTAAGAATAAGTAAATATAAAAGCATATTTGAAAAAGGGTATACTGCTAACTATACAACTGAATTATTCAAAATAAGAAAAATAAATAGCACATACCCCGTAACATACATTCTAGAAGATATGAATGGTCAATCGATTAAAGGCTCATTTTATGAGTTGGAATTATTAAAAACAAAGTGGAAAGATGTTTATTTAGTGGAAAAGGTCATTCGGACGAAAGGGGACAAAGCCTTGGTGAAGTGGTTGGGATTCCCACAGCAAGAAAACTCTTGGATTAATATAAATGATATTGTTTAGTATGGATATTAAATGAAATAAAGATTAAAAAAAAAACAAGTTTTATTTTCCTATTAACTACTACATATACAATAATAAAATAACTTACACTTAAATATATACATAAAGCTTAAATAATAAACTATACAAATTAAATCTAAAACTAATATATAGAGGGTCATTGGATGCATAACAAAGCCGCCGTATTGCAACCCCTGACTCCTTTATTTCAAGCGCCGATGCATACAGGGCAAACATTTGTGTCGCAGAAGTGGGAAATATATCGGGCGCATACATCGCATGTTTGCGGATCCTCCAAATCCCCCCCTTCTACAACAAAATGCTGATGCTCATGTATGTACCTGGCATTTGGATTTCTTTCGACATCCATCTGCTCGTAATGAAGGAAGCAGGGGTTGCACAGACGTTTGCTCCGTTCCATGCCAGGAATAACCAACTTCACAATAACGGAGCTGGTTGTAACGCAGAAGTGGTTACCGCCTCTGGCCTGAAATACAGCCAGCTCCCTTCTTATTGAAGTCGGTGATCCAGGGCAATCAGCCTCAATGCCCTCATCGTCGTCGTCGCTGGCGGGCTCATCGGCGGGTGGGGCTGGACCAACGGCGTCTGCACCCTCTTCGGCGGGTGGTGCCGGACCAACAGCGCCCAAATCCTCGTCGGCAGGTTGAGCTAGACCAGCCGCGCCTTCTCTATCACCATCAGCAGCGGCAGCAGCAGCATCAGCAGCCTGTAAAGAAGTATATTGATTAGATATTTTATAAGCATAATGAGTAGTAATTTTATAAACATAAGGTAATAGTTAAAAACTTACATCACGTTCTACGGCGGCCCAAAATTCGTCAATTCCTGGCTTGTTGGCATCAAAGCGCGCTACTAAGGCCAGTTGACGAATGATCTCCCTAACTCCTTCATCTTCTTCACCCTGGTATTCATTTTGGTTGTTCATGACGGTGGTCAGGTCAGCTACACTTAAATGTCTGATGCTGGTACGTGGTCGGGACCTCCTTATATATGTTATGTATTTCCACCTCCACTCCACCAACCCACGAATTTACCACCTCCCCTGCATTACACCGCGCTCAGTTGAGTTCGGCTAGTTCCGGAAAGTTGGAAGTCAGAAAAAATTTTACTCTAGCATTAATCGGCGCCCTGCAGATAATACAAATAACTACGGATTGACTGCAACTCACGCAAGATACGGCATGCCCGCATGGTATAAAAACCATTTGCACCTCCTTATCGCCACAAATCTTACAAGTAAGGCGCTTACTCATAGAACAAGTATCATTTAATTTATTCATAGTAGCGCAGGGCCTTCAAGCTGAATTTAGACAACTGAATATCTGAGGCTATAGGAACTCTTTTATTAAGAGGTCGGCGGATGGATGTTGAGGTGGGGGGATGTTATAGATAGTTCGAACCTTAACAATGCAAACTTTTTTTGTCTGGGCTAGCAATAAGTTCTATTTTTCTTGCTCACGCCCATTCTAGTAGATGAGTATTTGGGTTAAAACTGTACATAATTCTTCAAACATAAAATAATAGTTTCCTGTTATTCTTATATTATTTTTTCGGAAGACGAAATATCTTCTACTCTACCATTAAAAATATGGTGGGATAGATGTTGAGTGGGACCAATTTTAAATTACAATTGACGCAAAATTATAATTTTTAGCCCATTGAGCAGTCCGCTAGTTTTTGCTGGTTCTAAAAGGAACCGTTTTTTGTTTGTTTTTTTTTGTTGGCCCTGAAAAGGGCCGTTTTTCTCGACTAGAGCATACACCCTAATCCGAGTCGGAATCGCTATCCGAATCAGACGATATATCGATCGCCGGTATATCGTCTGAGCCGTAGCCACCCATATCAACATCATCGATGTCGATATCCGCCACTTCCACTTGCGAGGTGCTGTCGCAAGGCCCCGCAGGTGATGGCGGCCTTGCCAGAGGGGGAGAAGAATAAGTTGAGTCACAAGGGCCCAACTCCTCTTCCGACGTGGTCGGAAACAACCATGCGATGGTTGTCCTACATAGTCCGGGTGGGCTGAAACCAGAGCCACTTGCAGAATCGCACATCATGAAGCAGAATGATTGTATGCATATGTGCGATGAGTATTTATAGTGATTGAAAAAAAGTGAGTAGAGTGGGGAGAGAGTGGGGGAGAAGCGAGAGTGGAAGACTCTCAGTGATAAAACTTTTATATCTTAAAATTTCGCTATTATATTATTAAATAGTAAAAATTAAGAGTGCAAGACTTTCGACAATAAAACTTTTATATCTTAAAATTTTGTTGTTTTGTTTGGCTCTGATTAGGGAGTTCGTTTCCACACCATCTTATATATTACAACTAGCCTATCATCATAAACTAATCATAATATATGGAGATAGAACTCATGGCGCGTTGCTTTTTTTTTAACGTGGTTAGCTCCCCAGTAGGCATATCTCCACAACTAACAAACTAACAAATACCAAAAAATGTCTACCTGTCCTTATGCAAAACTATGTGCCCCAGAAACTGTTTGTAGCCCATACTTTCTCCATCACCATCGACAGCGGCAGCATCAGCAGTCTGTAAAGAAGTATATTGGGGAGTTCGTTTCCACACCATCTTATATATTACAACTAGCCTATCATCATAAACTAATCATAATATATGGAGATAGAACTCATGGCGCGCTGCTTTTTTTTAACGTGGTTAGCTCCCCTGTAGGCATATCTCCACGACTAATAAACTAACAAATACCAAAAAATGTCTACCTGTCCTTATGCAACACAATGCGATCCAAAAACTTTGTGTAGTCCGCACTCCTAACGCGCGCCCGCTCAATAAGTTCGCGATACCGGCCCTGCATCATATCATATGCACCCTTCTTTTTTTCAAACTCCGATTGGGTCTCTTTGACCCTAGCAATTTCAATGCCCACATCCAACTGCCTTTGGCGCACATTGTTCCGACGATGAATGGTCTCATCCATCTGCCGTTGCAAGTCAACCAAGTGCCGTTGGATGCGGGCATCTTCATCTGCCAATCCTTCAGTCTCGCGCTGAAGTGGCGCTAAGGTAACCTCCATATCTCTCGCCATACCATCCACCTCCATCCTCAGCTGTTTTAGTGTCGCTTCAGTGATACTTAACTGCTCCCTATCAGCATTATACCGCGTCTCCTTATTCAATAGGACGGTGGCGGCGGAGTTGATTTTCCTCCTCATGCTGTCTTCTTCGCCGTCATCCTTGGGCGGTATTGGGATTGGTATCGCCGCACTTGTTGAGGCTACCGCCTTCAACTTCCTTACTGGCGCGGTCTTTGGTTTCGCTGCGGTGGCTCTCGGCTTTCTACTCTTCGGCACAACCACCCGCGGTCTCGTTGGCTTCGACCTACAGGGCGCATCTTCCATTGTGCCGACAAGCTTTGACAATGTGGCTGACGAGGGTAGCGTATCAACGCGTACATCGCTGAGGACCCGGATCTTCTTGGGCGCTTCAAAATCGTCTCCGCTATCATATACCGGTACTGGGGCTAGTAACGGAGCTGGTGACGGGAGCGGCAAAGGAGCCGGTAACGGGGCCGGTAATGGGATGTCGCACACTTGCGACAGCTCCATCGGCGATACCGGTGAAGGAACCGTCAACTCCTTGAAGATTTCCTCAAAATCGAATTCCACAGCATCGATTGAAATGATTGAGTTAGCTGCGGCGATCGTCTCTTCGATTGAAGTCATGTTGAAACACTGCTGAGAACTGAAAAAATAACTCGAAAAGAATTAAATAGTTTACTCGGCGAGCCGTAGTAAACTGAATTTCTCAGATCTGGTTCCCGTATATATAGTGATCGGAAAGTGGAGGGGAGAGAGTGGGAGTGGGAGTGGGAGAAAAAAGAAGAAAATCGGCCGGGCGCGGGCTTCGCCCGCGTGCGCCTCCAGCCTATACGTTATATCTAAATTGAGCCACAGTTTTTCGAGGTCCATTACGATATTCCTGAATATCTTTATGTCCCCATAAGTTCTATAACGCTCATGGCACCTTTTTTTTTGTTTTTTTTGTTGGCCCTGAAAAGGGCCGTTTTTGCGGCTAGAGCATACGCCCTAATCCGAGCCGGAATCGCTATCCGAATCAGACGATATATCGATCACCGATATATTATCTGACTCGTAGCCACTCATATCGACATCACCGATGTCGATATCCACCACTTGCGTGGTGCTATCGCAAGGCCCCGCAGGTGATGGCGGCCTTGGCAGAGGGCAAGCAGAAGATGAGTCGCAAGGGCCCAACTCCTCTTCCGACGGATCCAATTGTTGTGCCCGCCAGGCCAGCCTTCTGAGGATCGCTTCTCTAAACAACTGACCAAAAAAAATATCATCAAAATCGCCCATCGTCCAGTTGTTTACTCAGCGAGGAGCTGTGATAAACTGAATTTCTCAGGTCTTGTTCCCGTATATATAGCGATCGGAAAGTGGAGGGGAGAGAGTGGGAGTGGGGAAAAAAAACCGGCCTCCGGCCGGGCCCTATAAGCCCGGCCTGCGGCCGGGCCCGGCCTTCGGCCGGATACCCTACATCTAAATTCAGCCACAGTATTTTGAGGTCCATTACGATATTCCTGAATATCTTTAGGTCCTCCGGTAGAGTTTTAGCGGTGTTTGGTATTATAAACCTTTTTTCATCATTGTAAGATAATGCAACTTTATTTTTCATTTCAGTATAGATATCATGTAACTGACTTCTAAATGTATTCATTTTTCTAAATATCTTACCCCCACCTTCTACAATTTTTTGATAATCCACCATGTTTAAGCTGTTTTGAATTACGGATTTCTTTACGCCCTTAGCGGTTTTGCTCTCTTTTTCATCTGATCTAATATAATAGGCCTTGGCGCCTGTCCCTAAAAATATGCTGATGGCCTGATTTGGATACTCATCCTTAAAATTTCCCAATATTGGTTTACTTACTGGCAGGTTAAATTTATTATCCGATTTATAATTAGATGTGTCGAAATGTTCGATATTTCCTTTCATAAATTCGTAAAAATTTATTGATTTAACTTTAAGCACAAAACTATCAGTATCCGTGTAAAGTAAGGAAATGTTATCACCTAATTGTCGTTTTAATGTGCCGTAATAAAAATCATACATTCTCACTTTCGACAATTCCAACACCGTGAAACCTACATAAAGTGGTTTGTTGTAACAAATTTTAGTTCTACCCATATGTATAGCCACAAAGTGCTCTGAAAATATGGAACAAGACTTAAAATTAGGTCTAGCAATTAAGTTGTTTGCGCCTGGGGAATTTCTCTTACTTGCCCAGTGGGTTCTAAGGTAAATATCACGCCTGTCATCTACATTTTCCATAGTTTTCCCGTACACAGAATTGACCATGCGCTTAAAGTGATTTTTCTCGGATGTGTCCTTAGCATTGTTTCTCATATTTGTATTGAGGTCTATATATTTCTTCAGCCAACGAGACTGCTTAAACTTGAGGACGCGATGAATTTGAGTTACAATTAGCCCATTATTTATGGCCTGCTTGAAGTTTCTATAGTGTAATACGTACTTGTCTTTATGATTTAAATTGGGAACCAATTTGGGGATTTCTGTTTTGGAATTAGGTGGAATTATATTCTCTACTAAAAATGGCAAATCAGCGTGTTTATCATGAAGGTGATGCGGATATGTTACATCAACTTCTAAAACATACCCATAATCCCCGAGATCATCAACAGACATAATATCGAGTTGATTAATTTCCTCAGCCGATAACCAAACAAATTCTCCCGTGGGCAGAGGTTGACTCATGCTATAACCATAGAGATTTGTCGCATCGATATAATGTATGGAAGACTTTGGCTCGAAAGGATTATATTCGGACAAATACGGGTTATTGGCGATATGTTTTCTTTCAACGCATTGGCTTATACCGCCGCGTATACTATTTTTGAAGAAATTAATCATATCTATATCTGTCAGTAGTTCCAACTCCACCTTAGTGTACCGCAACATCGCATCCCATGACAGACCTGGAGATGTATAATATTGCGCCGGATCTAGTTTATATGCTTTAAGTGATACATCCCTAAAATTTTCAAATATATCGCACAACATTAAAACATCTGATTTTAAGTATAAATCAGAATAAGATCCCAAAGTTTGACATTTAAATACATTCCAAACTTTCTGAGCCCTAGCATATTCCTCATCAGTTATGTGGCAATTATTTAACTTGTCATAAAACTCATCTTTTGAAGGTAAATTGGGGTGATCTAATTTCCTTATATTATCCATGAAATTATATGGAAACACCCCCTTCTGCCTCATTAAATCGAATTTTTCTTTTTCTGCAAAACATTTCCTTGTTTCAACAAAAAATTCTGATGGCAGGTTTTCTGACAGTCCAGCCAATGAATCAGCTAAAAATCTGTAACTATCCAAAAATCTAAGTTTTATGTAATTTTTTCTCAACATACCATCTCTATCTACATAGCTATGGGTGTACAATGGTTTAGTGAACGAAATATATTTTTCTTTATTTTGTGCAATAACTTCGGTCCTCTCACCTTCGCCATACAATTCTTTAATAAATAAATGACTGTCATACCCACTCAAATTGTGGAAAAAGATTGGAACAAATTGTGGGATTTTATAATTTAAATTACAATTGCTATGTGCGGCGCCAGGTGTTTTCTTACCGGTAACATGACAATGATCTCTTACTTTAACGTCACCTTCCTGAAAAGGCTCATCGCAAATAGAGCATATAGTTGACGAGTTAAAATCATCTATTTCATCATTAGACAGCTGATGCATCGGAACAACGTCTTTTAAATAGGTATTATAAATAGTTAAAACATCGTCCTCTAGCCGTTTCACGAAATCGCTACCAGCATTATCACCCGTAAAAGTTACAAATTTCGTCAATGAATTATCAAACGAACATTTAATCAAATATGCAAAAGAATATGGTTCATGTTGGTATGTCGGGATAGTAAACTTTTTTTCCGGATCTGGTTCGCAAGTATCTATTGGTTTTAAAATCGATTCAAAATCAGCGTAAATTACAAATGGAACCCTAAGTTGCTTATCATAATTTTGAAACTTAAGTATGTTTTCAGGTACATAATTACCGCGTTTATCTTTTTTCAGCTCCACTGATGGCGTGCTGGTATATATATGATTACAATCGCGCAATTGGTGCCGCAATAGTATGCTTTCAGATCGGAAATAAAGTAAACAGCCGTCACAAAAAAATTTTTTGTGCTCATTTCTAGTTACTTGATTCGATACCAATCTGGAAATATTTTTAATCCAACAATAGTGACTATTTCCTGAATCCTCCGTTATTAATAGTAAATTTATATGGTGACCTAACCTCCTAGAGGAATATCGTAATGGGCCTACTATTTCGAATTTAACCTTACCATTTTCATAACTACGTTCCAAACCATAAACATTAACACTTATGTCATTTAAATCTTCAAATTTTGAAATGTCTTTAAGCTTCATAGGGAATTCAATACCATCAACATTCAGCACGGCCTCGAAGTGTGGATACGATGTCGTTAGGTGAACATTGTCCCTCGCTGGATATAGCGCCGACGTGATGGCCCAAGCAAAGCAATACGCATCATTGTTTTGGACATTAACTACACCCTTCTTGGTTTCAATAAACTTAGGGAGCTTAATGTACGAGCAGCCGCCCAATGGGGATTACTTATTTATATTAACTTCTAAAAATAGTACTTCCCGTAATGTCCAACCTGAAACAATTAGTAATATATTAGTAAACGCTATACTATGAATTATAAAACTACTATACCTGAATCCTTATGTTGAAAGTCTGCAGTTTGAGATACCACAGCGTCCTTAAAGTCTACATATACCGCATCCAAATCCGTCGACAAATCGAGTATTCGATTTATGCTGTTAAAAGATTTGATTTCAGAAACATCTTGGCTCTCCAATGCATAAGTAGCAAAGGCCTCTACATTAACTTTAATGGCATTATGGGCCTTCAGAACAACTTTTAACAATTTCAATACTCTTAATTTTATCGCATCAAAAAATGTTACATAATCTATATGTTTTTCATCACATTTAAGCCTGTAAGTTGCGATTCTGCACTTAAACGCGCTCTTAATTAAATATATACCATCAGCATGAATTGCACAGGCTTTTTCTTTATGCCCAAGACTCCTCATATGCGACGTCATCTGATTGGTAGGGACATCTACATTACATGATTCACATCTTCTATTATGGGCTTTTGAGTCTACGATGCGATGCGTATGAACTTGTGGAACTCGCATTACCCGGGCTTTTTTTTCAGGTGGAACGTCATTACTGGGAGTAGTAGATCTCTTCGTACCTCCGGATGATTCGCCGATGCGGTTAGATATCAGCTTGCAACTTTTATTTTGATGTCGACGTAAATTATCTACCCTTGTATATGTTAAACCACAATTGCACTTATACATGTTTATTATTTTTATGATTATTTCGATATTAGATGATAGAACTCCCGATAGGCTTAAAGCTAACGATATTTGTACGGATTTGGATGCGGGTCCTACTATATATATCCTCTAGAAAATTCCACCACCTCTTCTTAGCTCCTCCCTCGATATTTCAGTTGGGTGCGTCTATCTCCGGCGCAGCTACCCCTTCTTAGTCCCTTACCACAATATTTCGGTTAAGCACGACCGTCTCTAACGCAGGCTAAGCACTCTAGGCACGACGGCCGAGAGTTAAGGACGTGCTGCCAACAGTAATCACTAGGAGACGCTTAGATAACATTCACTACATTGCATACAGTAATTACTACCTAAGGTGTACTTACACTTTAATATGTATGGAGTAATGAGATGTATACCCTGTGGGTAATTGGGAGGTACTTATTATGCAATTACAATCATTACAGTATGGCGTGTAGATGGTAATTGGGTGGTACTTACTGTGCAATTGCACTTATTACAGTACATGCTGTAATTGGGAGGTACTTTCTAATTGCGCGTCTATCTCTGGCGCAGGCTACCCCTTCTTAGTCCCTTACTTCGATATTTCGGTTAAGCACGGCCGTCTCTAATGCAAGCTATGCACTCTAGGCACGCCGGCTGAGAGTTAAGGACGTGCTACCAACATTAATCACTAGGAGGCACTTAGATAACATTCATTACACTACATTGCATACAGTAATTACTACCTAAGGTGTACTTACACTTTAATATGTATGAAGTAATGAGATGTATACCCTGTGGGTAATTGGGAGGTACTTATTATGCAAATACAATCATTACAGTATGGCGTGTACATGGTAATTGGGAGGTACTTACTGTGCAATTGCACTTATTACAGTACATGATGTAATTGGGTGGTACTTACTGTGCAATTGCACTTATTACAGTACATGATGTAATTGGGAGGTACTTGCTAATTGCGCGAAGGGTGGGGGGGTACTTAGGATAATTACTAATTACCCAATTACCTCTCTCTGTACCTCTTTCTCATTTCCAGAACCGGCCAATTACATCTACTAGCACCAAATGTTCCAATTCCAAATAGGGTTTTCTATACCCCTTCAAGAAATGTATGCAAATGGAGTCTTCTACAGCCCTCCAAGAAATGTATACAAATAGGGTTTTCTATGCCCCCTCCAAGAAACCTGAAATAGCCAATAAAACCTATTAAGGCCTCACCAAGCTATTCCTTGCAAAAAGATATTAAAAAAAAATACCATTAACTGTACCCACCCCTTTAATTTAAAATATACTATCTATAATAGTAATATAAAAAAAAACTTACTATACAAATGTTTGAGATAACAAAATAAACTTACTCAATAATGAGTTGAACCCAAATAGCACCCATAATATTAACAAAGAATTTATATATACCCTTCAACGACTAGAGAAAAGGATAAAAAACGGTTCTTGCAAAAACTTACCCTTTTAATTAGAAAAGGGTCCAAATCCAAACCAACTTAGGTTCCTAACGAGCATAAGCGTGAACGGCGGTTATGGCCAAGGTGTTTCCAAAGAGGCCAGCTATCCAATTCAAAAATCCAACACGAGGTTGCTGCGAGGTAATGGCGGCCGACAAAACTCAACCACTAATAACCCACAAATCACAGGCACCAAACCAAATGCCCTCACAGTAATGGAGAAAACGGGGACTAATCCTCCCAGACGGAGATGGCTCACAAACCACAAAAATCTTCCGTAATCCCAAGGATGCTTAACAGCCAAAAGCAAAACCGTCCAACTTTGCTATACACAACAATAGTATATTATGCAACGATCATGTAATGATGGTTATTAATACACGAGCATTAACCGGGATACGAAACGAGCCAAAGGCGAGTTTCGTATGGTTTATGCGAGTGTTTTAATAACCATTACATGAGAGTTGCATACGCTATTTTTTCTACACCCGATAAATAATCAAGACCTATAAATATTCTATTTATATTGGTATTGAACACAATAACAGTAATTACTCGTATTTCTATAAAAAATTCTACAAAATTGTAATTAATGGTATTACCTTGGGTACTGGTATTACCACAGATTTTTGGGGCAAAATATTTTGTACTGCATTTTCTCCTTTCTCCTATATGTGTGGAGGAGTGTTCTATATCGCTGATATCAGACATTTTAATATTATAATTATCGAAGTTTAGCTATCTACGAAAATTTAATACGTTTTGACAACTAAAACAATTACATAGGAATTTAGGACAAACGTCAAACATCATGCTTGATTGAAAAATTGTAGGTTTCTATTGATTAAAAATCTGTATCATAATGAAAAATCTGTATCATAATGGGTATCATTATGAAACGGATTATGGGCATATAAGTGCATTATTATAATACGGGTGTAGAAAAACGTTCTTTTTGAAACAACGCCGGCTTCGGGCTTCACCTTCTCAGTTTATCGAGAGACATCGCCGTAGACCGAACGTTAGCGACCAATTACCTCTCGATCTAGTCGTCACCTGACCTTAAAAAGTCGTACTGACCAATCAACAAATTACCCGTGCTCACAAACCAAAATTACCAGTACTCGAATTCGTGAATACCAGAACTATTCGCCACCAGAACTATTCTCAAAAATTAATAATAACGAAGGGTGTTGTCTTCGTCCAGAATACCGTTTTAAAACAAATCAATGCATCTATTGCTGCCGAAATACGACACGCACAAATCGATAAATCACGTCGAGAAGTCATGAAACAGGCGAATGTCAATTCCGGAGTGACACAGTTTCTAATAAACAAACCAACGAACCCAGAGCTGCAACGAACGAACCCAGAGCTGCAATGAACGCAGTAATATTTCCGAATGACAGGCAAATCCCAATAAAGAAAGAATAATAGATCGTTAACCTAACCATTTTGACGGAGACGTCAAAAATAACAAGCAATATGTTTATTTATTAGTTTTCTACAGCTTACCAAAAACCAAAAGATAATAACAGATTTATTATTAGATTGGGAGAATATATGTAATTGGATGATATGAATCTATGACAATTTACTAAATGAATATTAGAAATTTCGCTAATAACTTGAGTGAATGTTCGAAATGCAGGATCTGAAAATGCGATAGATGCCGCAAAATTAAGAACAAATTCACTATACAAGGTATGATGTATATTTAGCTACTAAACAAGTACTGAAACAGGGTAATTAATTCAATGATGACAGCAAAACTCAAATTTTAGGGACGTTCAACTTAATGGATTAAAAGTTACATGAACGAACACAGGGATATAACGAAACGAAAAATGTAGTAAATAAACACCCTTATTTGGATAAAAAGGTAAGCGTAGACTAAAAATACACACAAGTGGCCATCAAAAAGTACTTTTCTTAATATAAAAACTGGATCGTTACACTTAGTATTAGAACCGGTATTTTTCTGTAATTTAATTAAATTCTTTGAACTAAATAAGAGAAAAGAATCATTAGAATATAAGAAAGTAAACGATTCAGGTAAAATAAACTGGATTTCATTGATAAAAATATTAAAAAGAATCAGTAATAATAATATAATAACGTTTATTTAGGAGTAGAATAATTTACATTTTACAACTCGAGTGGATTGTTCATATCCACATCTTGTTGCACAAACTACTATTATGGATAAGATAGAACAACTAAAGAAGACGATGAGCGCGGGTGACCCAAGCGGTGCAGTGCACACACTATTTACTATTTAATAATTAAAATTAAATTAAAATAAATGAGATAATCCATAAAATTTTACGTATATTTTAGAATATCTAAAATAATTTCTGTGAAATGTAGATGAGATACTTGGGTTTTTTTTGCAATTCTGCAGATATACAGCACCTTTTCCCAAGCCACCACAGCTTACAATTTTTGCTGAACCGTTATCAAAATAGTATCAATGTAGCGGAGACTTAAAACGGATTGCCTAACTGTTGTGGTTATATCATGTATTATGTATTTTGGATAAAGAATTATCCAATTACAATTTGCAAAATTATTAATGAATCACCTTGTATGTATGTTTAGATATTTATAATTTTTTTTTTTTTTTCAGGTTAGACATCTTTTTATATCAGCAACAATTGCGTAAGTAGTAAAAATTTAAATCTAAATGTAATGCAACAGTTTATTATTTAGTTCATTTTCACTAAATACATTAATATATTTTTTCTACCCCTATACCATAGCCTAAAGATTAGGCTATGCCTATACTATAAGTTGTTAATTAAATGCTAATTTTCAGTTTCATAATGATACTCATTATAACACTAGTTTTCATTATGAAACTAAAAAAATTGACCAATAGAAATCTAGATTTTTAAATAACCAAGTAGGCAGGCCCAATATTTTCTGTAGAATGTTTGACAGTTTCTAAGAGATTCGTTTTAATGACAGTTTCAATCTTTTGCGTTAATCAAAAAGGTAGATAGGTACCTCTCACTTATTTTTAAAAAATGTCGAGCGATAAAGAGTTTTCATGCATACCTCCCGAAATCGCTGAGAACGCGAAAATGTATCATCATAGTTATTATATTGGTTATTGTGTAGGAATAAAAATTAAGTCAAATAACGTATTTTTCTTTCATATTTTATTTCTTACCGTTTGTATAAAAAAGTATTAAAAAATTAAAAAAATAAAGCAATGTTGTTGAATTGAAATAATTTCTTGGTCGTAGAAAAAATAGTGTATGCAACTCTCATGTAATGGCTATTAATACAAGATTGTTGCATAATATACTATTACAACTTAATTTATTTATACTCAAACAATAATATATTAATTTTCTTTTATAATATTTATGTTAACTGATCGGTCTCTTATCTAAAAACTGACTCAAATGGCCAAAGGGTACTATTTATATAGAAATGTTACGCTCCAAACCTGTCTCGAAAATTCTAGGCACTTTCGATATTTCTTACAATGGGTCAAAGTAAGTGCATTCACCAAAAATTGTAATTTCGAGATTATTCATCGGGCACTTATGCATTCCAGAATAATCATTCACTATGACTGTTGAGTTCCATAGGCGTATCATTGGGGATTTCTATCGATTATACTTGGTAATTGAAATTTACATTGTAAAAATGTTTACAAAGTAATGTACATAAAAATCTAGCAAATATAAATAATTTACTGACTGACATTCTAGAATTTAATAAATTTTTCCCACAATATAATATAAAGGTTATATACATAATATAATAACAAATGTGATATCTTTCCACAATATATTAAGCTTCTTTACATGATGTATACAGTGTGGAACAGCCAAATGGAATTAATTCGGTAATAAATAAATGGCGTGTTCAGAAAAACCACTGATCTGTATTATTTTACTGGATAGGATATAGCCCCCTAAAAAACGTTCCGAAAAATTGGCCGATTTGGGCAAATAATATGGCGGACCGGATGTTATTTAACGTAACCTCTATTTCCATTTGTCATTAAATTGTGTCAACAAGCTACGATGAGATGTTTTTATTGTGGAAAACAAAGTAAAAAGAGTATGAAATAAACAATAAACGTTCATTCCTGAAGACACAATATGCTTCACGTTTCCATTTTTATATTTTCTTTCATAAAAAATCAAATCATGGGTGAAATTTCCCGAAGGACATCGCCCGCAAAAGGAATAGAAGAAGAATAAGAAGAAAAACTAATCAAATTATAGGTTAGGTATGTCAAATTATCCCAAATTTCAGTTCTGTGAACCCACCATAATTTGCCCAAATCGGCCAGCATTGTTGCACTTCCGGTCTCCTTGATGGAACGATTTGTTAGTATGTTAAATATAGCCTATATCCTATCCAGTAAAATAATACAGATCAGTGAGAAAAACGGTCTGACACGTCGATTGGTATTTTTAGTTGAGCATTTTTTTTAACAAAAACTTTTTATACAGGGTGTGTCATGTAACAGTGTTCAATACCAACTTTCTTATTTTAAATGCAACATTTAGATGTTTTTTTGTTAGATTATCAAGAAATAAACAGTATCAATTATTAGTGTTTGAGTGTGTTGTAACGAATTTCTGTAATCAAATTATTCTATTTTATTATTTATGTTAATTTTTGCAATAAATCGGAAAACATTTAATATTTCCGAAACAGTTAGGCGTAGGACATAGTACATAAAATATGTCTAGAATTTTCTGAAGAATCCAAAAATTGAAAAATATGCAGGGTGTTGCATTTAAAATAAGTAAGTTGGTATTGGACACTGTTATATGAAACACCCTGTATAAAAATTACATTATACATGTTAAGAGTAACTACATAACTTACTGCGTCAGTCATATCAACTAATTTTACATAATATATCGACAACCCCATCAAAGAAGGTTGTAACTCACGATACGACCATTTTCCATTCAGCCACAGGAGTATTCAGCAAATTAAAGCGAATCCATCAGTATAAAAAACGTATCTCATTCCGCAATGATTTGGCTGATACTCGCTTGAAAAAAGTTGTATTTCAAGTTACGTGTACCTTTTCAACCATAAAAAGTAAAACTTACCAGTTACGTTTTTACATACGTCAAATTTTGTAGTTTTGAATAGATTGAAAAAATTGTAGAATAAGTTACAGCCTTCTTGTTTGCATATTTTTTTATTGTAGCTATACAAATTTATATGTATTTCTTATTGGAACTTGGTTGTATCTTTCTTACTTTCTTATTCTGCGAGGTGTTATGTTGATTGTCAAAGTTTTATCTGTCGTCTGTATCCAATTCGTAAGCAGAAACGGTCTGGCCGTCACGTGTAATATATACGGCACTGCCAGACTGCATATCTCAATCAAACTCAACTAATAATTGATTTATAAAATTTAAACATTCATTGTTTTATAAGTAACCTCCACTATGTTCTTATTATCCATTTTTTTTTCTATTAGAGTGTTATACTGTTATACAAATTATTAAAAAACTATTTTTTGTTTTCAGTCGCTTCTGAAAATCAACAAAATTGAGTTACAACCTTCGATTGGGGTGTCGATATATTATTTTGACTTACAAAAAATATTAATTAAAACTACCTAATTTGTTGTGTTAGTTAACATTACAAATAATTTAAATAATTTTATACTAAATATTGTAATTTTGAAAATTACAAAAAATGTGTTTTCGGCTGTTAATTTGGTAATACATTCTGTTCTATTTTTTAGCAATCTTATTCTACGCAATCTTATTCTTATTCAGTTCACCGTAATCTATAAATACGGTGATAGAAAAAAGGGAAAGATCTAAATTCAAGCTAGAGGCAAATTTCTTCTCGTTTCGACGCGACAAACAGAATGTCATTCATTTCAAGTGTCTGTCGGCGGTCCCTTAAGGCAGTTCGCTATTTTTCCTACAACATATTTCACTTCGATGTGCGGCGGGTACGGCTGGGCCGCCCCCAGGGCCAGGATCAAGCAGATTTTTTTTTTCAGTCCCGTGACAAGTGACGTACACAATCCCATGTGGTCGGTTTCAATTAAGGGCTCCATTTTCAAGGGTTGAGTTTTATTTATTTCCTATGTATGAGGCTAATTTAAATACCTTTCAGATGAACGGTGTTGATTGAAACAGCTGGAAGCTATTTTTTGACGCAAAATGTATACCGAGTATCCCACTATCTTAACACAGAGGTAAATTCATGGCTCATATTAAATAAAAAATAAGCACTTTCCTTCTTGTTTTTGACCCAAGCATGCCACTTTCTTTATTAAAGAAATTTCTAATGCTGAAAAATCGTTTCTAAATGAGTTATTAAAGCGAGCACCAAAGTTTTTTAATTAAGAATGTATATTCATTACTTTATTCATACACTTTAGGATTTTGCACGGCTTTATTAGAAAAAAATACACTGAAAGGCAACTTTACTTTGAATCTGACAGGTCATACTACCGGTACATAGTACATGTTGTTCACCCCCTCCTCTCCAACTTCAAATAGGAACTAGAATGACAAAATTCAAATAAATATTTTTACTTTAATTAAGAGTTAGAGTCGTGCTGATTTTTAAATAAGCAATCTTGTTTGGCCTGCTTGTTCATCAGATCTATCGTCGCTTGATTTTTCCTTTTCCTTAGATTTAAAAGGAGTTTGGCGTTATTTGTCCTTGACCAATGCAACCTTTTCAGATCTATTGTGGGACTCTCGTTATTTAGAATATGTCGTCTAGCTTGCGTTTTTTTTTGTTAGACTTAGCAGCTTTAACAGTGACTACCTCATGTAGTTACATGTTTCTGGCGTTTCTTTACCCAGTGATGGAAAACTCAATGTAGTCAAGCCTTTGCACTGGCACAGACGTAGATTGATGTTTCATCTTCTTCACAGAACCTGCACAATGTTACTATTTTTGCTGGATTAATGACACTCATGTACCTTTTTAGGCGACAGTGTCCGTTAGAAGACCTACAGTTGTCCTAACGATTTGTCGTTTTTGATTTAGTAGATCTTTCGTAAACTTGGCCAATGGTCCCTGTCTCAATCCTTCCACCATTCTTAAAACTTTTTTTGCAGCCATTGTTTAATGAATGCCTGGAACAATGTCTTAGTAACGCCACATTCTTTCACCAGTCGTTATTTGATTTCTGGTGAAAGAATGGCCTTTAGAGTTGCTCGACTATCAGAGTAGAATTTTGCTGATTTATTATTTCACTTACACAGTGTTGTATCGCTATTAGATAAGCCTGGAACACTGTTGCGTTACCTCCTAGACTCAGTGAAGTAGTTGTTTTCAGCTTGGGTCTAAAGATTCCAACACCGGCTCCTTCCTTAGTTTTTGAACTGTCTGTTGTTTTTTGTGCGATAATGGACAATTACTTATTTTTGCACCAGTTCTTTATTATGCTTAGAGCTGTTTAAAATTGCTCCGAGAAAACCATCCAACTATAGATCAGGTTCATAGACTCTCAAACTGCGATTGAAAAAGCATTAGAAAACAAGGAAGTCTGTTCAGCCATCTTCCTTGATGTTGCGCAGGCTTTAGTTAAAGTATGGCATGATGGCTTAAACAAATTAAGTGAATATGCTCCTTCCGCAGCCATACTCAGAACTACTCGATTTATACATTTCAAATAGATTCTTTAGAGTAAAACAAGATGAAGCATACTCTGAATTGAAAGAAATTAAAGCAGGAGTACCATAGGGAAGCGTCCTGGGACTCACTTTGTATCTGTTATACACTTGTAACATACTTCAACTAGAAAAAGATACATAGCTACATTAAACTAAACGAAACCAAATCTGTTACCATTAATTTTATTAACAAAAATGGTTCTTGTGAGGGCTTTAGCCAATCTTAAGTTCTCGTCAAGATGCTTTAAGGTAAGGCCGGTAAGGGTGATAATTGGAGAACACGTCACTTTAAAAATAAACTAGAAATGTATTAACATAAAGAAATATGATAATAACGTTAAAAAAGTTAGTTTTATGGACTCCACTTCCACTACTCCTCAATTTGACATTTTAGTCCTACCAACTTTTAAAAAAAATCAATATAGGTAACCTAATAAACAAAATTTACATGTTTAAACATCTGATGCTATTCTTGTAATGCATGTAGTCTGCAAGGATCTGTTCTATGCCCTTTATTCTACATCATTTATACCTAATTATATTACTTTTTTTACTTTACTTGTCAAAATGAGACCAATTAACATAAATAATGCCCAGGTCCCTTATGCTAACTCGGCAAAATATCTAGGTATTACATTAGATACAAGACTTCGCTGGAAGGTCCATGTCAAAAAGAAGAGACAAGAGATATAAAATTCAAGAAAATGTACTGGTTACTTGGTAGGCATTCCAGCTTATCTACATATAATAAAATTCTGTTATATAAACAAGTTTTTGAACCAATTTGGACCTATGGCATTCAGCTCTGGGGTTGCGCTAGCTATAGTAATATTCTAATAATCCAGAGATTCCAGAACAAAGTATTGAGGAACATTGTCGATACTCCTTGGTACATTAGAAACAGCAACCTTAATCGAGACCTTCAGATGGATAGTGTTGACCAGATTATAACCAGATTCGCTAGGAGTCTCGAACAACGGCTCCATTAACATGTGATTGTGTTAATAACAAAGAAAGCATTGTGGGGTTCAGTATTACACGTTAGTTTAGTGTAATTATGTTATTAGATTCCAAGGTATACTAGCGAGTAGAACTTTAGTTTTTATGATTAAAACCCTAGTTAAGTTATAACAAAATTATTCATTGATCAAATCTTGATCAGATTGTACCTAATATTAATAAACGCCCCTTATGGAATGTTTTTCTTTCACAAAACAACTTTTAATATTATATTAAATAAATGTAAGACCTGTCACTTTATGTCACACAGGGTGTTAAACCCATTGCAAAAATTTAAAAAATTAGAAAAGCAGTTTTTTGTGTAACACCCTAAATTTTAAAAGTTTCTCCGTCAGCTTTATAAATTATTACATTTTTACATTAACAAAAGATCAGCATATAATTAAGCAAAATTTTGTTGTAATCCAAAGATCAGTTTTCCTAATATGTAATTACTATAGTTAAACGATGTTTTTATTATCATTTTGCTTATCATCAAACAGAATTAGATAAATGCATTATTTACTTTATTGATACAAATTGGTGTTACTACAAAAAACTACTTTTTTAATTTTTAAAGGTTTTAAAATCGGTTTAACACCCTGTATGATATTGAGTGACAAGTTTTATATTTATTTATTATAATATTAAAAATTCAACACCCATCATTTGTTTAAGCCGAAAAACAATATATGTCCTCTGTAACCACAATTATGAGTGACCTTGTACAAAATATGATGTATAATCACGAAGCAATTACTTAAACTAAATTTTCATGATACAACGATCATTGTTCATATTTTTAACGCTGTCATAAAAAACTGTTTTTCCCCCTACCTCTATCCAAAGTATACATTTCCTGACCTCATTGCAGGGAGCAAAGTCATACTTTTCCTCCCTAGTGAGGAAAAGTAAAAGTGACGTCATGGTATGTCATAAATGAAATAGCTTATACGGCATTGACGACCTAAACTAAAATCCTTCAGTATAGCTGCCACGTAAAGTAAGGATATCTAAAAAGGTGATAGTGTATGTATGACGCATGTGTTGCGGGGAGTTAAGAACGAAAGTATGTAGTGCGTTTTCGTAACTATAATACTTCCCCCTTTTTGAAAGTTGTAGTGAATTTAGAAAGTAAAAAATTGGAGTTGTGTTTTAGCATTATTAATTGCTAGGTATCCGATAGGTTCTTTCTACACAAAGAATACTACCGTGATACCATTTTAGCAACTTTTGTTGTTTTCTACCTGGACATCTCGTTGCCCTAGGTAAAAAACTAAGAACAATTGTCCACTAGCGTATATGTGTGGGCGCATATGGGCGATTGCTCCTTTAGCATGCGACAATTGAGATCTCCACATATGTGTGGACTGAGTCTTGTACCTACAAAAATGCTAATTGCATGTGTGTTGTGTATTATGTTATTGTATGGTCTTGTATTGTTTTTTTAAATTATTAGTACCCGTATGTCGAATGTTCAAAAGTGTGTGAAGTTTAATTTAGAGTGTGGCAGCCAGTAGAAAGAATAAACGCACTCCTGTATATTCCAAGTAGCTGGATTTCGCTGCCGGTGCTGTTGTTGCTGCTGCTGACTTTAAATTCAGTGACAAGTAAAAGTTATAACTGACAGTGTGTATATAAATAATAATGTTATTGCTTGGCAACTGAGGTTGCCAACGAGGCGAGTTTTTACCTTCAGTATAGCTGCCACGTAAAGTAAAGATATCTAAAAAAGTGATAGTGTATGTATGACACATGTGTTGCGGAGAGTTGAGAACGAAAGTACGTAGTGCGTTTGCGTAACTACAATACAAGGATTTACATATCACTGGTCCGTTTCAAACTAGATTATGGAAGTATCCTTTATACGAGCGCCCCCAAAACGTATCTTAAATCTCTTGACACTATTCAAACCACAGCATTACGAATATGTCTAGGCGCTTTTAGATCCAGTCCCACTGAAACCATCTACATTGAATCTTCTGAACCACCTCCAGGATATCTGTCTACCCACAAAACCCAGTATTTAAATTAATTGACTCTATATAACGAGCTCCTGTAAACAGACCCAGAACATCGCTCTCATCTCCACAAATGTTACACTCTATTATAAGATACACTAACCTTAAAGTTACAACTCCCTTAAAATTTATTAAAACTCCTCTATGGAACAAAATACCTTCACTATTGGACACAAGCCTAAGCATCTGCAACAAGTACGAAACGCCTGACATAATCTTCAGACAAAAATTCAGATATCTGATAAATCACCAGCCGTTGGACAAAATCCTATACACAGACGCCTCCAAAGAAGTTAACGGTACTGGATATGCTGTTACTACAGTAGGTACAACAATAGTAACATACAAACTTTCTGACTTATGTAGTATACACACAGCTGAACTATATGGAATACTACAAGCTTTGAGGACTCCAGTACAGGATAATAGTAAACTTGTTATGTGTACAGACTCCCTTTCATCAATATACTCCATAAAAAACAACTACCCCCAAGATCTTTTAGTTCAAGATATTCTCGACACCTGCCACCACCAACGTACTAGAGGTATCGCTGTGAATATCATCTGTATCCCTTCTTATTACTGGCAACGAACGTGCAGACTAAGTACCGAAACAAACTTGCTCCTCCGACTTGCCAGTAGAGCAAATTCAACTTCATCAAGACTTAAAATCAGTAGCTCGACAAACGATGATTCACATATGGCAAACACACTGGAATACACGCAACACAAAACTTCGTTTAACACAACCCTCAGAAGATGACAAGAAAAGCCAAAAGCGTTATAAGAAGACTCAGAATAGGTCATTCCCGGCTCACTAATGGTTACCTGATAATGAGGCTGAAGCTAGCAGACAAACCGCACGGCGGTCTCTTTATGTTTTGATATCGTTATTCGGCAAAATCTTTGGTTTAGGTGGACTTAAGTATCATGAAAGTTTAGAAATAAATAAATATTAGTGTATTTATTAAAAAAAAATGGATTAATTCAATTTGTATTATTACTAAAAATAAGATAATCTTTCACAAAGACGGGGACGAAACAACCACATTTATAATGCGATTATAAATATAATTTTTATATCAAATGTTCATTAGATTTTTTTTAATTGATTAAACAAAAAATTATAGTCGAGCAATGATTTAAAATATATTTTTTTGGTCTTTTTAAAGTCAGGTGTTTTGTCGTTAAACAACTATAAGAACAAAAAGACCAAAAAAACACATTTAGCACGAGATTACAAATACAATTTTTATACCAATAATTTAGTACACCAGTAGCTATAAAATGAATAAAAAATCATTAAATAGCAAGACATCTAAATATAGTTTTTAGATCATTAAAGCGTTTCCGCGGATAAATGTTACTCAATAAAACCAACAAAAACAATCATTTACCACGAGATTCTAAATACAATTTTTAAACAAGTATCAATAAAAAAAATAATAAATTATCAAATAGCAAGATCTCTAATTACATTTTTTAGGTCTTTAAAAATGTAAGATTCCGCGGTTTCAATACATTGGTATAATTCAAAAAAATATTAAATCATTACATAGCAAGACCTGTAAATACGTTTTTTAGGTCTTTTGAAAATCGTGGTTCCGCGGAAAAACCTTACTTTATCAAAATGACAAAAACCAATATTTAGCACGAAAATCCAGGTATAATTTTTAGTATGAATGATTCAATACATTGGTATAATTCAAAAAAATAATAAATCATTACATAGCAAGACCTCCAAATACGTTTTTTAGGTCTTTAAAATGGCGCGATTCTGCATAAACATAACTTTATAAAAATGACAAAAACCAATATTTAGCACGAAAATTTAGGTAAAATTTTTATTATGAATGATTCAATACATAATTATAATTCAAAAAAATAATGAATCATTACATAGCAAAACCTCCAAATACGTTTTTTAGGTCTTTAAAATGGCGCGATTCCGCGGATAAACCTTATTTTATCAAAATGATAAACCAATATTTAGCACGAAAATCCAGGCATAATTTTTAGTATGAATGATTCAATACATTGGTATAATTCAAAAAAATAATAAATCATTACATAGCAAGACCTCCAAATACGTTTTTTAGGTCTTTAAAATGGCGCGATTCTGCGGATAAACATAACTTTATAAAAATGACAAAAACCAATATTTAGCACAAAAATCCAGGTAAAATTTTTATTACGAATGATTTAATACATAATTATAATTCAAAAAAATAATGAATCATTACATAGTAATACCTCCAAATACGTTTTTTAGGTCTTTAAAATGGCGCGATTCCGCGGATAAACCTTATTTTATCAAAATGATAAACCAATATTTAGCACGAAAATCCAGGTATAATTTTTAGTATGAATGATTCAATACATTGGTATAATTCAAAAAAATAATAAATCATTACATAGCAAGACCTCCAAATACGTTTTTTAGGTCTTTAAAATGGCGCGATTCCGCGGATAAACATAACTTTATAAAAATGACAAAAACCAATATTTAGCACGAAAATCCAGGTAAAATTTTTAGTATGAATGATTCAATACATAATTATAATTCAAAAAAATAATAAATCATTACATAGCAAAACCTCCAAATACGTTTTTTAGGTCTTTAAAATGGCGCGATTCCGCGGATAAACCTTATTTTATCAAAATGATAAACCAATATTTAGCACGAAAATCCAGGCATAATTTTTAGTATGAATGATTCAATACATTGGTATAATTCAAAAAAATAATAAATGATTACATAGCAAGACCTGTAAATACGTTTTTTAGGTCTTTTGAAAAGCGCTGTTTCGCGGAAAAACCATACTTTATCAAAATGACAAAAACCAATATTTAGCACGAAAATCCAGGTATAATTTTCAGTATTAATGATTCAATACATTATTATAATTCAAAAAAATAATAAATCATTACATAGCAAGACCTCCAAATACGTTTTTTAGGTCTTTAAAAATGCGCGGATTGGCGAATAAATTCCAAATACAATTTTATACATTAGATTAGTTGTGATCAAATAAAAAATAATAAAAGGAGCAAATATTTTAAATATAATGATTTATTATTTTTTTGAATTACACCAATGTATTGAATAATTCATACTAAAAATTTTACCTGGATTCTTGCTAAATATTGGTTTTTGTCATTTTTATAAAGTTATGTTTATCCGCGGAATCGCGCCATTTTAAAGACCTAAAAAACGTATTTGGAGGTCTTGCTATGTAATGAATTATTATTTTTTTTGGATTATGCTAATGTATTGAATTATTCATACTAAAAAGTATACCTGGATTGTCGTGCTAAATATTGGTTTTTATCATTTATCAATTAACAAAAATCTAATGAATATTTGATATAAAAATTATATTTATAATCGGATTGTAAATGTGGTTGTTTCGTCCCCGTCTTTGTGTAAGATTATCTTATTTTTACTAATAATTCAAATTGAATTAATCAATTTTTTTCAATAAATACACTAATATTTATTTATTTCTAAACTTTCATGATACTAAAGTCCACCTAAACCAAAGATTTTGCCGAATAACAATATCAAAACATAAAGGGACCGCCGCGCGGTTTGTCTGCTAGCTTCAGCCTCATACCTGATATCCTCACAGAATCCCCTTATCTGTGAATTCTGTGATAGTGTAAGACTTACAACTGAGCATTTACTTTTAGATTGCAAACACTACAGCTCAGTGGAACTCTTAAAAACATTCTCGGTCTACCTAACCAGTTTAGTGCTGTGATTCAGTTCCTTAAAGACTGTCGACTGTTTAATTTAATTTGATTTTATATGTTACCAAAAATGTATTTGTAATCAAATGTATCACAAATCCCGTGTTAGTGGCCACTAGTTGCCAAGATACGTTAATTTTAATGAAAAAAAAAAAAAATACTCATTTTCGTAATGGTTTGGTTAAGACAATAAAACAATAAATATCTTAAAACTATTCTCCGAAGAGATTACGTCACAAAGTGAAGTAATTGTTGAATCATTCTTTTTATTATAAAGACGTCAGAGGCGCAGTATATAGGGATCAACCAACCCTCGTACATTGCGTTCGCTAACCCCGTTAAATAATCGAAGAACCGAAAGCCCAAAAACTGGATATGAACAAAAATCATTTGTTATCTTAATATTGCTCTGGAGCATCAATTCATTGAGCTGCCAGACAGCCAGAGAGTATAATATGTCCTATCGGGTGGCTGTTCATAATTCAGCGAACGATGGCAAATTATAATTTGAATTTGCGAGCAAAACAAACCGTGGTTCGAGTAAATTTATGTCAATATTTGGCATGGGAAAAGGAAATATAGTCGAGTAAGCATTTCCTGCGGGTTTTGTACGCGCGCGCTTCAAATGTAAACTTTCCCTCGTTAACGCGCCGTCTAACTTTCGCAGAATGATTGATCAAGGTTAAAATGGATTTTAACGGCTAAGGTGTGAAATCGATGATGCTTGAGGCTTAAGACGAAGAAAATGGATTAAATATACCTACCTTGTAATTACTATAGTAGAAACAGCGGAGAACTAAATCGCTTAATTTAGATTTTCGTGATATTTTATAAATAAAAGTGTTTGAGTAGTGGAAGTCGTAATAAATTGTTTTCTAATTTTTCATCTCACCCTGTATAGTTTTTATTTAAGATGAACCATATTTATAGTTTATTTGAAAATACATGGTAGCACAGTTTTTATTGCAAAGGTCTATATATACATAATATTGATACCTTCTTATTTGAATTTTCACTAGATTTTAGTATGTCCACCCCGAAAAATCTCGAATACAATTCATCGTAAAATGTAAATGAGTAAACCCCCAAGTAGGGTAACCATATTCAAAAATACAATTTCCTGACATAACTAATGAAAATTCCAGACAAAATTTTAAAATTCCGGACAAAATATTAAAACTTCAACTCATGAAATAATTACTATATGTTTTATTTAAAAAAGTACATACCATCAAAAACTAAGAACAAAAACAGTTCCCAATGAAAAATTCTTAAAATTAAACATTATATAATGAAGGGCATACATAAACACAATTATAAAAGACAACAAATATTTACGTAAAAAAAAAATCTGATGTGTCCAACACATGAATTTCCTATCTAGTTATTATAGGCTTTTTACGGTTATTTTGTACAACCTATTGCAGCACCTCTATAAATATTTAGAGGATAAACTAAATATATACATTTTCCACATACATCTACCTCGAAACATTTTTGTATAGATATTCATTGGAAACGAAAATACTGAAAAATTTAAATTTAGCACTCTTCCTCCAATTTTTCCATTACGATCCATTTTATAAAAATCATATATGAACAAAAATTATAGAGACCATTATCGCAAACAACTTTTAGTTCAACAATTTTCATAAAAATCAGAATTTTGCACATTTTGTCAAATTTCTCGAATACGGACCATTTCAGGAAATTTTGACATAAAGCAAAAATTATAGATAATAATATTAGAAGTAACTTTTATTTGAACAATATTCTTCTCCAAACATAAATAACAGACATATTTCATAAAATATAAAAACGGCCTCCCATAAAGTACCCCCCCAGATGTTCCGACTTTGTCCAAAATCTTATCATTTCACGTCAGGCCGAAATAAAATTTAAGTTTAAAATTTAATGTTTTTTTCTTTGTCCGTTTTCTTCAAAATTCGAAATTTACACATTTTCTTTAATATCTCGAAAAAAAAAAAGATATACTATCTCGATGAAACGTGAGTGAATGCTGGACACACGGTATCTAAGATATGGCAAGATACTTCTGTAACTAGTCATCGCCAAGCTTTTATAGAGGGATTATCTACAGGTTTGAAAGCACCATCAGGTAAAGGACAGCGCCTAATTGTTACCCATATCGGAAGTGACAGTGGATTTTTGGAAAATAGCGCTCTTGTGTTTATATCGAAAAAAAAACAGGAGACTACCACGAGGACATGAATGCGGAATGCTTTGAAAAATGGTTTACTGAAGTATTACAGCATGTAGAACGAAATTCAGTTATTGTACTAGATAACGCTTATCACAGTCGACGAGTTGAACGCATTCCGATAATGTCCAGTAGGAAAGCGGATATGCAAACTTAGCTGCGGGGTAAAGCAATAACATTTACTGAGGAGATGCTTAAAGTGGAATTAATGGACCTAATAAAGAAACACCGTTATAAATATATTTAATATGTTGTCGACAGAATGGCTCGTAATCGTGGTATTACGGTACTAAGACTTCCCCCTTATCACTGCGAATTCAATCCTATTGAACTAATTTGGGCGCAAATGAAAGGGTTTGCAGCTCGAGAAAATAAAATTTTTAAAATAGCCGACGTTCAAAGTTTATTAAAAATCGGTATAGAACGTATAAAACCTAAAGATTGGCAGAATGCTATTTCCCATGTAATTAAGGAAAAAAATAATATGTGGCGCTTGGATGGTATGATCGAAACGGTAGTTGAACCTTTTAGTCATAAATTTAAGTTCCGACGATAAAGACGATTCCAGTGATAGTTCTACACAATCAATGGATTACGAAACTTCATAGATTTCGAATTCAAGTAAGTGATACCAAGCTTAATTTACATATGTTTATAATAAACAAAATACAATTATAAACACAGATGAATTATTATAACAAAAATAGATAACCAACCTACTTTCATTTAGTAATATTCACAAAAACCCATTTAATTTGCCAATATAGTATTTCTGCGACACTGGAAGAGTGCATTTTGATATGATAACGATACCTTTTGCAATTTTAAGGCGGACCTTCTTCAATATTTTGTTCTAGTACAATACCCCATTTAATTTTCCAATAGTGTTTCTACGCCACTGGCATAATATTTACATATTTTAACAATAAACAAAACAAAATTATAAACAAAAATGATTATTACTACAAAAATAGATAACCAACCTACTTTCATATATTATTATTATTTACTATTACCGCATTTAATTAGCCAATAGTTTTTATACGCCACTGGCGTAATTCATTTTGGCAATAAACATGCATTTATGACTAGTTGGCACGTGATACCGATAACTTCTGCAGTTTTAAGCGCGTGATTCCATTCATTATGCTCTGGTATAGTATTATTGTTGTACGTGAACAGGGAGGAATCACCTTCAATATTTTGTCAGAGTATAATAAAGGTTTTAAAAACACTATTTTGATCTTTAGATCGTCATTAAATAAATTTAAATGTTTATATAAAAACAAAGACAAAACCAAGCAAAGACAATATTAAGAAAACGCCGAAGATGAACTAAAATACATAAATATTAATAAAAAAATTTAAAAATGTTCAATTATGTGGAAAAGCAAAATTGTTTTCTCCAAAGCTTCATTGTGTATGTATGTTATATTTAGCTGTGAAAAAATATTAATAAATGTATAAATAGTTACGACTTAATTAATAGGTCAAAATCTCAGATTAAAAAAAATAACAAAATAACTATATTCTATTGAATACACTATGAACGAAAAGGTTAAACAAAATCCTACTACCGCGCCAGTTCAAAACTAACAGATATATTATATCAATAACAAACTTAGAAAATAGTAGATACGCGTCTGTATCGAGAAATATATAAGATTTAAATACATTCAGATCCTTTTTGTAATTCCGAATATAGTACATTTCAAAACGATTTTCTTCAAACGTCCTTAATTCAATTTTGCAAAACGAACAAGGCACGAAAATAAAATGCGATTCGCTTTGCAAAGAGAATTGCTAAACTGAACGTTTTTAAAATCTCAGATAAAATACTGATGTAGCTTGTAACTACTGTTTTTAGATTGTTAATAAGACTTGTTTTGAATTGTAAATGACGGAAACAAGGTTTTTGTGTAAGGTAATGAAATACAGAACAGTAAGAGCTTTCATAAATTAAAACGCTGAATAAGTGCAAAATAATAGAAAATCTTTAAAAATATCTGCTTAAACTTTGCCCAAAGGCCAGAATAACCAAAAATGAAGAAACATTAACAAAAACGCGTTTAAGTAATAAAAAAATATATGTTACCGGAAAACTATAGCAATGATTAAAGTACATGAATTAATAAATAAGTCAGGATAAAGAAAAATAAAAAAAATAAATAAAATATTTTAAATATCATTCAAGACATGTAATTATTATGCTTAAAAACTAGGATACGTGTTTAAGAGCTTTTTTTTTAATTAAACAAATATCTGTTGGAATGTAATCTTGATAATTTTGGTTCAACCTACATCTTGTTATCTATATATGTAACGTGTGGAGGGTGGGTCTCACTAGGTCCAATGTGCATCCTTCTAAGTAGATAGGCACTTCTTAGCTCGGGAGCCAGCCTACAGATTTAATATAGTTGACAACGTCGCTTCTTTTATATCGGCCAGTGTTAGCCAATTCTCGCCGAACACAAATCTTCTATTAAATGAAAGCGTCTGGCAATTATATGCTTGATGGTCTCATCGTCTTGTTCACACCCCCTGCACAGTGTGGACTCTGACAGCCCCATGATATGGAGGTGCAATGTCCAGTCAGCATGTCTGTGATCAGGCGCAAATTTTGTCTAGTCACAGTAAAGTATTTATTCGAGGTAGTATTGTCAGGACAACTTAGAAGCTTCCTGGCAAGTCTGCAGCTTCTTGTTTTATCCTATCTTTCCTTGAATTTCACAAGGGAATGTTTTTTAATTGGGTTTGTCACTACCGATGTTGTCAGTACAATAAAAGGGAGAGGTCCAAAAAGTATTTGGTTACCTTCTTGGCAAGTGAATCAACAAGACGGTTACCTTTCTATATGGCGTGGCCTTTGATCCATCTTAAGTTGACCACATTGTTTGCCATGATCAGCTGTTCGATAATCTTAAAGAATACTTTGATGATAAAATTTCTGAACTGAAGGAAACTATTAAGCTAGATAAAGTAGAATTGCTAGATAAAATCGAGGAGAATAATTTAAAAATAGATAAAGTAGAAAATGATCATAAAAACCTTGCTTCTGAAGTAAAATTATTAAAAAATATAATTAGAAAATATAACATTATTGTTCATGGAATCCCGGCTGAAAAAGAAAATCTTTCTTCTGAAGTTAATTTAATTTTTAATGATATATTAGGAGGTTCATTTAAAGAAAATCAAATAAGGAACGTGTTCAGACTCGGTAAAATTAAGTCGAATAGTCCTGTGCTTGTGGAACTGTTGTGTTACACTGTAGTTAAAGACATTTTTCGAAAGTCATATAAACTGAAAAGTTCCAAGTATTCGATTTCAAGAGAATCAAGTAAGGAAGAGAGAGAAGAATACAAAACGCTAAAGCAATTTAAAGAAAAAGCCTCGGTTTCGAATATTCCTACTAAAATAAAAAACAACAAACTTGTATTGTTGGACAGTGGACGATCTTACACGGTAGACGACTTAAAGGCAGGGAAAATTACTTTTGAATAAATATCTGGAAAGTCTAAATAAATAGTGTTCAAAATATATCATAGCAATAGTTTTTTCTTTCGTATAGCTTTTGTGCTATTCACATAGTTTTCATTTTATTTTGTAGCTATTAATTTTTAAATATATAAGAAAAAATTCGTTGTTTTTAAATTTATATAGGTGTAATATTTAATGTGAATAGAATATTGTTTGGAAATAATGGGTAATATAAAAGTAGCCTGTATTAATGTTAATTCATTGCCGGCTCGAATTACTGAGTTAAGGGAGTTTGTTGAACATGTAAACTATGATATATTATGTATTACTGAAACAAAGCTCAATGAAAATATTTTAGATAATGCTATCATGATAAAAAATTATAACTTATTTAGGCAGGATCGAGATAGTGTTACTACAGGTGGCGGTGTAGCCTTATATATCAGCTCTATATGGCCCGTTACGGCTGTGGATTTTTTAGATAATAGTATCATTGAACAACTTTGGGTAAAATTGACTGTTAACAAGAAAATATTTATAATCGGTGCCATATACCGGCCACCTAAACAACCTTTATTACAATTCCTAGATGCATTTGAGAACTCTATTATTGGAATTAGCGCTCAATATGATAACATAATTTGTTCAGGAGATTTCAATATAGATTTGTTAGTTGATACAGCTGCAGCTAGGCATTTGCATAATATATTTGATTCGTTTGGACTTATTCAGCACGTTAACAAACCTACAAGAATAAGTAAGACCTCTGCCACTCTTCTGGATTTAATGATTTGTAATGATAAATTAAATATTAATGATTGTGATGTGTTATATGATCGAATTAAAAGTGACCATGGGTTAGTAAAGGCAACGGTTATAATTGAAAATAATATTAAACCCAAAAAAAACTATAACTATGCGTAATATAAAAAAAATTAATATGCAACAATTTTATCAAGAACTGTCATCTTTACCATTTGACCAGATTTACCGTACTAATGACATAAATATAAAAGTTGATATTTTTACGACCCTACTATTAAATATAATTAATAAATTTGCTCCATTGCATTCTGTAAATATAAAAAAACAAAGTAAACCCTGGATAACTGAAAATATCAAATTAATGTTTAAATTAAGGGACAATGCTCTAAGTCGTTTTAAACGAACTAAAAAAGAATCTCACTGGATATATTATAAAGAGTTACGAAACTTTACTAACAGAGCTGTATCTCACGAGAAAAAAGCTTATTTAGCCCACAAATTAAAAAATAATCTTTCAACTAAAACACTTTATAGCGAAATAAAGAAACTTAATATTTACTCTAATGATAAAAATAACGAAATTCCTAATAACTTAGCTGACGTCGATATGTTGAATAATTTTTTTATCAACTCTTCTCGGTCACAGCATAAAATTAACAAAGTTATTTTGGAAAAGTTTAACTCTAGCAGAAAAGAAGGACTTGGCAAGTTTCATTTCAGCGAAGTCAGTGAGAATGATGTGTATAAAATATTATTGTCAATAAAATCTAAAGCTATTGGTGCTGATGACATTGGACTGGACATGTTACTTTACTGCTGTCCATTTGTAATAAAATATTTAACTCACATCATTAACAGTTCTATCAGTACCGCAATTTTTCCATCACAATGGAAAGTTGCGCAAGTAATTCCATTGGCCAAAATAAAAAATCCAAATGAATTTAAAGATATCAGGCCTATAAGTATTCTTTGCACAGCTTCTAAAGTTATGGAAAAAGTTATTTATCAACAAATAAAAACCTTCCTAGATTATTATAATATTATTCCTATTAATCAATCTGGTTTTCGCCCCAATCACAGTTGCAACACTGCCCTACTCTCAGTCATTAATGATATTATTAGAGCTATTGACCAAAATCACCTTACAGTTTTAGTATTATTAGACTATAGCAAGGCGTTTGACAGAATAAATCATGCAATGCTAATAGGGCTATTACACCACCTAGGTTTTAATGAAAATGCGAAATGTCTTATAGATAACTATCTTAAAAATAGAATGCAGTATGTTAAATATAAAGATAAATTATCTTCTTCACTAGAAATAGAAAATGGAGTCCCTCAAGGATCTATTTTGGGGCCTTTATTGTTTTGCATCTATACATCTTTATTCCCAGATTCACTGAAGTATTGCAATTTTCATCAATATGCGGATGATACTCAGATTTACCTTTCATTCCCTGCTTGTAAATTTGAAGAAAGCATAGCCAAAGTAAATTCTGATTTAAATTTACTTTTTAAATTATCTAATGACTATTGCTTAGATATAAATCCCTCTAAATCTCATGTTATGCTGTTTGGCAGGAAAAAAAAAAAAAAAAAAGATAGAATTAATTACAATTATCAACTTAAAATTAAAGTTAACAATGAAATATTGCCTAATACACATATCGCAAAAAACTTGGGTGTATTCCTTGATACTGATCTTAGATTTGAAAAACACATTAATAATATAATAAAAAAATGTGTAACGAATATAAAAATGATTTACGGCAATAAAGACACCCTGGATCATCGTTCTAAAACCTTATTATGTGAATCGCTTGTATTTTCTCACTTGAACTTTTGTGATTCAGTCTATGGACCATGCATTACTCAATTCAATAACCAGCGTCTTCTGCGCATTCAAAATACCTGCATTAGATTAATTTATAAATTAAAAAAAAAATCAACGGGTTTCTCGTAAAAGGAGTGAACTAAAATGGCTGACAGTAAGTCAAGCTCGTTTTTTGCATTCCTGCTGCCTATTTCAAAAAATTTTACTATTTAAAACGCCGTCATATTTACATAACAAGATAAGGTTCAGAAGCGATGTTCATAATCTTAATATCCGTAGAAGAAATTTTGTATCAATCCCGCAACACAAGACTAAGATGTTTGAAAGCTCTTTTACTTAGATATTTTATAAAACAATCAATTCTCTCCCCCCTGAACTTAAAAACTTATCTGTAAGTGCATTAAAGCGTAAAATAAAATGTTATATATTAAATGGTGACATGGAAGTATCATTTAAAATTTAAGATTTATCAAAAATATTTTCATTGATGCTTCGCATCAATTAATAATTATTGTAGTATTATTATTATTGTTAGATAGGTACTATAATTAGATATTGGTGTTAGTTATTATTATTTAATTAATAATTTTGTTTGTCTCTTTTTTGTGGGATTTACTATTATAATCTTTGTTATAATTCTTTTTTTTTTTGTGCTTTTTACATCAGGATATATTGAAAACCATCTTCTTTCATCTTGTATGATTGACGATGAATATGTCCTTTTCAGTAAGTTCATATTTTGGTAGGTTCCTATTGTATTATTTATTTTCCTTTTTCATTATTATTATTATATTCTTGATATCCGCTACATTATAATGCTGTTATGTTTTATACCATTGGCTTACTGAATAAACGTTATTATTATTATTATTATTATTATTATTATTATTATTATTATTATTATTATTGTTGATGGATACTTCGGCCAAAGCTTCGTGACATTCTAGTACTAACTCTAAATGAATTAGTGATCTGTCCAGGTGAGTAGTGCTTGTCTGCCATCTGTATAGATGAGCATGTTTCTTTAAGTGATATTGTTTCTGGTTATTTCTTTTGCTACTATGAGAATCACCGTTAGCTCTATTTGAACTACACTGGCACTATTGCTCACAGCCCATTTTATGTTTAGGTTTAAGAATGTGGAGTTTATTCCACATCCTGAGCCATGTTTTGTTTTACAACCGTCGGTGTAGACATGAATTGTACCTGCCACTTCCGGCTCTTCCATTTGTTCTATTATAACTTTATATGGCTTATGAAAGATATATTTCGGTGAGATGGAGTCCATGTTCGCTTGAAGCAGTGGGAGCGTATCGAGCGCCTCCTGCCAAAAGTGACGTCTCGCCTCACCAGATCCTACATCAGGTTCTATTCCGACCGTGCGGAGGCGTGTCATTGTCGTCAGAGCAACCTCCTTGATGTAAATATCAAGGGGAGGGAGACTAGTCGGTTTTGTTTTCATGGCTCCTGTTATGTTGAGACATGCTGTTCTTTGAATTTGTTCTAGTTTACCCCTTGTGACATTGTATGGGACAATGTAATTGTACTAGAATAAATTTGTAATATCTCAACCGATTTTTCTTATTTCATTTCACGTTCATAGCTTTTCAACTTTTCCTTTGGTTTGTTTTCACTTTGGGGATATGGGAGTGTATTTTTCATAATTTAGTAGGAGGACTTGTGGATTATTCATTTTCATATTTTCAAAATTGCATTAAAATTTTGTATAGTATTTTTATTAAAATGCTTGTGACAGATGAACAGAATACTAATAACGAATGTAGAACAGAGGTAGTATCTTAAAGATCATTTTATGTGTGCAACAAAAAGTAACGACCCCATGTTTGAACCTTGCGGCACATCCAAAGTTATACATTATTCGACAGACTTACATCTTTTTATTTTACGATTTATTTTCTAAACCAGTTAAATAAATGAATAGCTTTTGTGGTGCTTTGGTTGAGCCTCTCCATTTACCCGTCCCGATACCATTAGACTTTTTATTAAAATTCTTAATAATAAAAAATCCCTTATCCAATTAATGTGCCTTCAAGTTCCTTTAGAATATTTAATAACGCCTTGTATACAAAATACTCACCCAATATTCTTTCAATTTAGATTATAAGATTTGATTCTCATTTATTTGTTCATTGCAACGATTTTCTTTTTAATTTACTTTGTTCCTACAAACCGTGACTCGCTGTTAAAAATGATATTAAAATTATATTTTTCTGCTAACACTGAATAAGATAATAATAAAATGAAAATTCACCATTTCAAATTTGATTAAAAACTATTCAAATTTATGTAGCAGCTTACAACTTGCGCGTCGATTCCAAACGTGGAGAGCAAACAAGAAAATACTACAAACATTTTTACATTTCACGAAGCTTTACAAGTTTTAATTAAATCAAACCTTATTTTTCTTGGAATACTTCTCCGAAACGCAATTACTTATATTTTTCTACCGACAAACACTGGAAGCGAAAAATTGTAGAAACTGGAAACAGATTTTCTTGTCATGGTAGTTTCTGATAACATAATAAAATATTGGAACCTCTTAGTAGAAATTGGATGAAGAACTGTTGACAATAACTATCTAAAATAAATTCACGACTTATTTGCAGAAAATAGAAAATAGGAAAGCCAGGAAAAGATAGCAGCAAACCAGACGTCCCGATCATAAGAATTTATACTCTCTCAACAACTAAAAAGAGATATAGAAGAAATAAAAAGAAATATTTTAGTTTGTACCTCAATAAACTAACAAAGTAATCAGATAATGACTACTCGCTTTAGAAAGCAATAAAGAAATTAATCACCCAAATTCCCCCCATACGAGCAGATGGAGAAGGTTGGGCTACAAACCGTAAACAAAAAGCGGATCTTTTTACAGAAACCTGGAGACATTTTTCCAATATAATTATGTATAAAAATGGAAACACCAATAGAAAAGGAAGATGAGATAAAACTTTTTGCCCCAAAAGAAGTCACTAAAGAAATATAATCAAACATCAGCCCAATAAAAGCTCCTGGGTACAATTTGATTACAAGAGAAGTAGTAAAAAAACTGCCAAGAAAAAGCTTTCTGCTTCTTTTAGGCTGAAGCATGTAACATGTGTATGGAAGATTGCGGAAGTCATTATGATGCTGAAACTATTTGAAATGTTGCTATTAAAGAAATTCAAAATGATCATAAAGAGGAAAATCTAATAAAAAAAACACCAATTTGGATTAATATCACAATATTCCATAATATTGTAATACAGGATTACAGATCTAATAAAGAAAGCCTACGAAGCGAAAGCAGTATACTCTGCATTGTTCTTCGACATCGCGCAGGCGTTTGATAAAGTCTAGCATAATATAATTGGAACAAATGCTCCCAAAGCAGTATTTACAACTTCTGTATATAGAATCGTTCATAACAGATGTATTTTATAGAGTGAAACAAGAGGCAAAATATTCTGAGTTAAAACAAACTTAAGCAGGTGTACCAAAAGAAGAGGTCAAAACATTCAGATCTTGGTTAATAGTGAAAATGTCTAAAAAGCAGAGGATAGTGAAATAGTGTAAGTTTTAGCATAAATAAAGAAGTAAATAAACCAAGAAAACAATGGACGTGATGAATTTAATGTATCTAACCCTTAACTGGTCCGGCATTCTGCCAGTAACGTAACTTGTCTGACGTAGTCGGAGGGCAAAAAAATAAAATGTTTTATTTAACATAAATATTAAAAACTACTTAATAATAATAATAATAATATGTGAAAAAAAACACATTTATAACTAAATAATAAAAAAAATTAACACCCAAAACTAAAACCCGCACAGAAATTTTGAAAAAGTAAATATTTTTAAACGACAAGAAAAAAAAATACTTGTGGCACTCGGAGACTGCCGCGGTAAAGCCATTGCATAGCATTTTTTATCAACTTATGCAATTATAATTATTTATTAATTTTATTTATGCAGTATTTTTTTTCTTTGATATTAATTCAAGTTACACTTTTTGAGCGTGGTAACCAATAAGAAAACAATTTTTTTTTCTTCTATTGAATAAATGAGAAGTTAATATTGTTTAAATTATTTTGATTATCTTACAATACATGTAGGTTATTCAGGAATTTTTATCATTGAAACTATAGGTGTATGGTAACTGAAATAAGAAACATAAGTTTGAGACTTGATATCCTCTAAATATGTGGAAAATACCGCGTCAATGGTGGTCCCATATTTTGTTGGATATTCTTGTGGATCATTATTCATTTTCAAATTCAATTTTTTCGAAATTGTGTCTAAAAGAGATAGAATCAGTTATGAGCAGTTAGCAGCTAGTCTACACGCATACGTTTAGTCGCACGCACACAAACACCGTGCCGAAGTCTGCCGAACTGAAACGACGTTAGACGATGCACGGCTTTCAACGCCGCAGCGCTGTGCCGGTCGGAGTGGGGGTGTTAGGTTTATTTTCGTTACGGATTTTTTTTTTTGATTTTTCGCTTTTTCGATTTTTCGATTTTTCGATTTTTCGATTTTTCGATTTTTCGATTTTTCGATTTTTCGATTTTTCGATTTTTCGATTTTTCGATTTTTCGATTTTTCGACTTTTCGATTTTTCGATTTTTCGATTTTTCAATTTTTCGATTTTTCGATGGGTTAGGTTTATTTTCGTTACGGAATTTCTTGATTTGGTCGCCGCGCTCAAAGCCCGCGATAAAATCTGTGCAATAGCTTAATAATGATACATATTTTTCATTACGATACAGATTTTTAATCAATAGAAACCTACAATTTTTCAATTAGTTCAGTAACTGAAGGGACCAACCTGTCATTAAGTCGGTCCAGATTTCCGTTGTGGCTCAACTCTTAGGTCTCGGCGGTCGCTTCCAAGGACGAAAACTTTTACCAACTCTGCTGCGTCGGAAAGGGCCCAAAATGGACCCTAAAACTGGTTTCCCGCCAATATCTTTCACAATATGCAAATTAGAGAATTTTTGTTTATATAAAAAAGAAAGATCTTATCATTATCTACAAAAATGGTCCCTATCATTTTTGTCGGGAATTTGACAGGTTTCGAGATAACCGCAATCAAAAGTCCCCTCGTTCAGTCCCTGCTTCATCTCTATAGCAATGCTGATTAGCTTGTAAACGGGTGGACAAATTGTTTCAGAACTCGGTCAAAAATTTATATTTTTCGATGATTCAAAGTTCATTACAATGGGAAAACCCATAGGTATCGATCCATGTGCCTTGAAGCCCGTTATTTCCTGTCAAGAACATTGAAAAAGGGGTAAAAGTTGCGTTTTCCCACTATTTTGGACCACTTTATAGTAATTCATTCATATTTTTTTCTTTTAATAGTTTTTTTATCCCATTTTTGTTTTAAATGGGATCTTGAGATGTCTCGATGATCTCAGAAATTTTTTTCCATTATCTTCCTGGCGTTTTAAAACAAAATTGATTTGTTTATTTGCATTTTTCATAAGTTTTCGGAGTTCTAGAAATCTCTGAAACAAGCAGTAATTAAAAACTCATATTTCATTATATTGTTGTTCAATGCACACTATTTTAAAGAAATACATTCGAAAAGTAGACACTCTAAGCTCTAATGTTTATATGACGTAGTCTGTCAGTCGACGCCGGACCAGTTAAGGGCTAATGGTATAAATTGTTTAAGCACAAAATATTTTCATGCAATGAATTCTTTAAACACAACTCTTTAATGAAATAAAAAAAATTACTAGGGTATATTTATTATAAAGCGAGATTTATAGCTAAAATTACCAATTTTATAAACTGCCATTTATATTTTTATTAGATCTAGCTGCCTTTATTAAATTGGAATTATCCTTGGATCATAAAAATTCCAAGATATTCCCGGAAATTTTCATCATGCGACCGGACAACGGACAAACCTTAAAAAAATCGGGTGAAAACCATACAGGTGGTATTCCTAGCTACCATCCAGCCAACTAAATAAAAGGCCAACCAAATTCTACACCCATTACAGATTAACCAGACAAGATTGGAAACGCTCATAAGAAGCCAATGCTTAACAACGACCAGCTTTAACGCAGTTAACATCTGACCCGCTATGTGACGCTTTCATCGATATCAAACCACGCAGCGGGAAATTTAAAAACCTGATAATAACGGTTGTATAAATATCGACTGCGTTCTCATGTTCTTGTAAATAAATTTAATCAATGTAATTACGCTAAATTATTTATTAAAAAGAATACTACACTTACAATCTGTTATCGATTAATTATTGTAAATCTATTCATGACAAATATTTCTTAATTTTTGATCGTTATTTGTAACATTACATTTTTGTTCTTATTTTCTAAACGAATGACCAATGGTGTCTTTTTTAAAAATATTGAGTGCACACTCAATAATGGGAATTCAGATATTTTTCTTCCTATATCAAATCTTCTTTCTAACGTTTTGAAGCCATTTTCTTGTTCTAAAACAATAAATAATAAATAAATACCTACTTTGTGAGAAAAGTTAGTTACTATTTTTGTTACATTATTAGATCTCACTTTGGTTATTTAAAGAACGCCACATTGATGTTGTTAAATTTATTCATGTGGATTGTGTTACTAATGCAATACGTTCTCCGACTTACTGTAATATTACAAAATATAATTATTGTCCTCAAATTTCACACAAAAACAGCCACAACCGTTTCGCTTAGTTCATCTAGAGCAGCCATACCCAACCTTTTATCCTTCGGGCCACATACCTATATTTGCTATGTTACACGGACTGCAATATTTTTGGATGAATTTATTTAGGCCATCCATTTAAAATTAATTAGTGGAAATCTCTAATAAAACAAAAAATAAATATATCCTATCGGGTTAATGCAAAAACAAGATAACTCACATTTTTAGAGTTTCGAGAAAACGGTGTTCAAAAGTTTAAATTTGTGTAAAAATCAGTAAAAGCTTCAAACTGTTTAATAAACAATAACTTCAATGAAAAAAAAAAAAAAAACAAAAAAAAGGTATTCAAAACATAATAAGTCTTCACAAAGTATAAACTAAGAATCTGTCGGATTTTTAGAAAAAAAAAAGTCACTTTGCTTATTTTAGGTGTGTACAAACAAGTTATAATATTCAATGACAGTCATTGATTACTTTAAATGTGTTAATTTAAAGTTTCAAGTATTTTCTTTAGTTTTTTTTTCGTTGTAAACATTTTTTCATTTTTCATTTTAATTTTTTCATTCCATTTAAGTTATATTATGCTATACATGTACATATTGTACGATTTGTCGAAATATAATTTTTCTACTCTACTTGTATGATCTGTTAAAAAATGTATATTTGGCAACATTGGTCTGTCTACAAACGACGTATACCTTTAGTTAACATCTGAGACGCATAGATGACGCCGTCATTGCTGCGGTCATTGCGTTTCCTATCTTTATGTCCCTTATCTCTGAGATTAACCTAAGGGGTGATATACAGTAAATCGTTAAGGCTTGCTTACAGAATAACTAAAATAAAAATATTTTTATAAATTAAAAAAAAATCGTAACAAAAATATAAGTTATAAGTGAAATGAATGTTACACAAAGTACCCTCTCTTTTAATCTACACCTACAGTACAATAATTTTTACCTAATAAATAGGTATAGCCAAAATAAAATGTCAACAATATTGAGTAGTATAGTTACTGAGTTTGTAAAATAATTTTTTTTTATAATTATAAAAAGATTGTAAATTTAGAGTTAAAAAAGTTTACTTACCGTTTTTGTATTTTCGTTGCGAATTTTGGAGCCAATAAATTTTATATTATTTATAACAAAAATGATTAATCATGTCAGCATTCAGCTGGGTAAGGTGTCTGAAGATCCTGCTGTAAATTCTGTTTGTGATTTGGGCATTTTAAAAAAAAATGTCAATAATAAATCACTAAAAATTTCATGTTGATTTCGCATTTCATTTTTGTTTTGATTTTTTTTTTTTTAATTTCAACCCCCCTTAAACCCCCATTTTTAATTAGATTTTTTTTTCAAAATAAAAAGGCTTCTTATCCTTATAAAGCTTGATGTGTGCTAAAAATTTCATGTTGTTATCGCTTTTTGTTTTTCGTTTAGAATTGGGCATAAAACACATGACTATTTTGTAGAAACTGGAACAAAACAAAATATAAACATAACCTAAAAATAATAGTAAATGTTTTACCTGGAGCTTGGAGACGTGTTTCTTTAACAATCATTGAATTGACACACATACTTCCGATTTATTAAATTCGCAGTTTTATTTAAACACGGTTTTAAATAAACAATTAAAATTGTCTCATGGTAAATTTTAGAGTTTGACAGCTTGATTGGAAACATAAAGGTAAAATAATGTCGTCAATAATGTCAAAAATAGATATTGACACGTATGAAAACAAAATTATTAAAATTGAATTAATATTTTTATGTTATTTATTTAAAAAAAAATGTGTTTTTAAGAAATGTAACTGGGTGTTTACTGCACAAATGAACCAATGGAGAAACCGCCCCTGGCGCTAACAAAATATGGTGAACTCCTTTACAGAATAGTATATTGTGGCACACGATGTGTGAAACTTGTGGCACGAGCGAATGCGAGTGCCAAAGTCACACGAGTGTGGAATAGGTTTTCTGCACGAGTGGCACACTATACTCTTTCTACGACCTCAATGACGAAAACCCAAATGACACATTTTTTAAAATAATTTGATGAAGTTTATTAACGATTTAAAATTAGAAATATTAGGAGGTGGTAAATATGTATTATTGTTATCACTTTTTAAATTTGTAACATATTTTCTTTTCTTTAATCTAAATTTAATTTAATTTTTAAAATTTATAGTTTTCACTTTTTTTTGTTATATATACCTATCTTACATTAGGAATTTGTAGAATACATCGAGTAAATTAACCATAATGAAGAAGATTTAAAAGACTTCGATAGCTCCCCAAAATAAGCCTTAAAATATTTTGTGAACGCTATTGGAATAAAATATTGTTGCATTTTAAGAGGCGCTAATGGCTGATTTCCTGATTGATTTAGATTAAGACGAAATCGCTGATAGATCTATTTAGATGAGGTGCAAGAATATAACGCTTATTAAAATTATAATACCTACTGTGTTTTGAATATAAATACTTTATCTACAAATATTAAAAAAAAAAAAAAATAGATGTAGGGTCCAATTACAATTAGAAGAACACCGCTAAGTGATAACAATTATTTCGAATTTCGAATAAATATTATATATAACTATCAATAAATAAAAAACAAGTAAGTTGTTAGGTATAAAATAATATTTTCCTACGACCACTTAGGACTATATAGTCCTATGGAAAGTGCCCTATATCACACGCGTATGAATAAGAATTTACTTTCCACCCGTGTACGAATATGCTACTTTCCGCATCAGCTGTCACAAAATGTCAAACGCGTCATTTCTATTTTGATCTATGTAATGTCCATATTAATACTAAAATCGATAATATTGTTAAATTATTGAAATTGTTGTAAATTAGATCCTAGATATTTATCTTTAACAATTATTATTAAAATAATTTTAAAATAACTAAGTTATGTTTGCTTTTTATTCTGGTTAAACACATAACCGATTAGATTCTTCAATTTACGCAAGTCCTATTAGCTCAGATGGTTAGAGTGTCAAACTTTATAAACTTTGCCATTTGAGACCTGGCGAGCGACCGCGTTCAAATCCTTGCAGGGGCAGAATTTTTTTTAGTTTTTTTTATTTTTTTTTAGTTTTTTTTTTGTTTTGAAAATATGAAAATTGAATAAATCCGATTATTGTTGATTATTTTTAAAATACACACAACAATTTTTGAGATGTGTGAACATTTTTTGTTTATAAATAAAACTCGGTCCTTACCAAAGACTTTTAATGACAAGTAACTCCCATAGCAATAAAAATAATTAATTAGTTGACAAAATACACACAATGGTTTTTTTTTTGGTGTCTGAAACGAATTGAGATTTAAATTTTTAATATCCGAAAAGCAAAAACAGAAAGAAAATTGGTAATTTTAACAATCCGTGTTATCATCTCTAACCGTTATGTCTTGGGGTATGTTTCCCCATTCTGCTAATGCTGCATCAATAAGCTGTGCGACATTTCCTGCATTGTTTCGACGAGCTCTAATCCTTCTTCTGAGCTGGTCCCACAAGTGTTCAATAGGATTTAGGTCTGGTGAACATGTAGGCCAGTCTAAAACTGTGACACCTTCTGTTTTAAGATATTCTGTAGCCACTTTGCTGGTATGGGGAGGTGCATTATCGTGCATAAAGACAAAATTATCCCCAATTACAGCTCTAGATTGGTTCTAGCACTAAATCAACATATCTCGAAACGGTTAAAGTTTTTTGAAGTGGTAACAATGGAGGTTTTGCTTCCAGCATAATACCTGCCCAAAACATTACAGTTCCTCTTTGATATCTTGGGACATATCTGGGAGCGTGGAGTCTCGCTCATCTTCCTGGAGCTCTGAGAACCCGAATTCGATGGTCATCTGATCATAGGCCAATTCTGGTCTCATCCAAAATAAGAACATTCTGCCAATTCTCAATTGCCCAATTTTTTGGTGTTGGAGGCACCAATTTAGCGGGTCAATTTTATTTTGTTTAGATAACGGTGGGACCTGTAACTCTTTCCTACTGTACAGACCTCGTGCGCGAAGTCTTTTTCTTAGAGTTTCAATTGAAACGTTCACACCTGTAGCTTCCAGAAGTTGTCGTTGTAGCTCTAGATAAGAAACACTGGGATTTCGTCAAGTAAATTGGCACACAAAACGGTCCTGTTATTCAGTTGTGACTCTTTGACTACTTTGTATGCGCCTGTTCTTGAGAGTTTCTAGTTTCCAGTACCCTTCATATGTTTTTGATACAACACCCTGGATATCGCTTACTACCTCTGCTACGTCTCATTGGGGCATTTCTTGTTCAATGAGAGAAATAATTCTCACCCTTCTGCATATCTGTTAGTCCAATATAAGTCATTTTAATGTTTTTCTTAGACCGAAATAAAATTACCGGAGAATCGTGATTTTACTTCTGAACACAAAATTCATAAGATAATAAATCTCAGCAGTCGTTTCTTCTTTATTATTATGTTTGTTAAGAACAAAAGGCCTTTTCTTAAAGTTAGTTACAAATTTTTTCCTTACAAAACGTTTATTCAGAAATACATAGTGATTCCATATAAGTTTGGTTGTGTGTACAGTTTAATTATTATAATAATAACTCGGTTTTACATTTTTTGTATAATTATTTTGTGGTCGTAGGAAAAATATTGTACATCACTTGTGTGAAAAGTGATTTTCCACACTCGTGTGATAGTCGCACTCGGCTTGTGCCTCGTGCGACAATATTTCCCACTCGTGTAAAAAATGTCACTCTCCACACTGGTAATATAATATACTATTTCTATATTCCTATAATATGAACACTAAACCTAAGTAGGCCACGATAATCAATTAATTACTTTAATGTAGATGTGTTCTAATTGTAATCGGACCCTATACGTGTTTTTATTTTCAAAATACCTACTTTACACATTCTTTTTTATATTTATAGTTAATTGAAAATAATTTCTTTTTTTTTCAACTAAAGTATCTGGATGAAAGCTAACGACGTTGTAAAATCCAATTTAAGTTTTTGAAACGGCTTTTAGTTTTAGTACCCCTTTGTTTTATGCGACATTATGCAAATTTACTGGAGTTTAGTAAGGAACATAACCGAAAGTACAGGGCATTGTTAATTAGGTATTGCTCGCTGGTGCAATGTTCTTAAAGGACTTGAGAAATTAGAACCTGTAAACTAATCCATAAACTCTTGGGAGTCTTGGCCCAACAGCCAAACAAGCCTTGTTCGATATGCATAGATTTATTTACAGCCAGCCATTCGTTTTATTGTTTGGTTTACGAGAATAGAGCAGAAAAGGTATTTGCAGTTAATGGTATCGAAACATGTTATATATGTTATAGTCCATTTCACCGTGTTTGGCATATACCTAGAATAACATGCCACATATTTTCAGAGTTTTATATTTACATTGATGAAGCCCTATGCACGGTAAGCAGAATTTATGATTTAGTTAATGTGAAAATTAAATGTTTACTATTGAAGTATACCGCAAGATCTGACATTTTCTTTTATTTCTAGTGTAACGTAATTGATATTATAAATATATTGGGTCAGATAGTAAATGTTTATTTGAATAACAAATAATTTCTCAAACACCAATTTTATAAATTGTTTATTTGTTCTTGAAGTGTAACATTGTCGTCCAAATTTGAGATAAAATTATATAATTCAAGGTCATCAACAAACATTGACCTATTGCAATTTAAAGAGTCACACAAATCGTTAATATAAATTAAAAATATAAAGGTCTTAAATTGGATCCTTGAATGTAGCCACTAGTTGCAAAATAGATTTCTGAGCAAATATTCACAAAATAAAAAATGTATTGGTGATTATTTTAGAACTACTTTAATTATTTAGCTTATACACATCTTATTCTTGATAATATAAAAATAATATTCAAAAAAACATACTTTACATTAAATAATTTTGACATTTACGCCCATGAAACTCGTATTTATAGAGACGAAATGTCATTACGGCAATTTGTATACCTTGTTGCTGTGTTGCCAATAGCTTTTCAAAAAAAATTCACTGATTTAAGTTTAAGGTTATGTTTACAAGTTGATTTTCAATATAAAGTGTGAGTAAAAACTGATTATTATCTTTTATTTCTACATAAAGAATGCCAAAAAAACTAAAAGTTGTTGCAAAGGGATATAGGACATTCAGGGCGGCCAATTCAGTGCCGTCGATTCAGTACCGCTGTTTCAGTGCCGAGACGTTTCAGTGTCAGGACGCTTCAGTGCCACTAGTGTTGCCAACTGGAGGGAAATTTCCCGTTTTGCGGGAATTTTCGACACTAAAGGGAAAAAGTTAACTCAAAACAGGAATTCTTAAGTCCAGTCCAAATTGTGAAATATTTTTAAAAAATATTCAAACGATTATTAGAAAAGACTTCGAATGAATTAAAACTAATAAGTGATTTACTGTTTATAACCATTCTTTTTGTTAAATTAAACATCTATTTCCCCACTCGTAGCATTTGAAGTGATCAAACTGATCGAAGTTGAAGTTATTCTTTCTTTCGGCACGCGCTTGAGTTAAACCGGGACGGAAGTGGGAGGTATTTCAAGGAGGAGGAGTCTCATTCTATCAGCGAATGCAATAACGACGTATTTCGGGGAATCCCTTTGCTGTTCGGGGAATGTCTTTTGTTTTCTATGAGGGAATCACAGTCAAAAATCGAGCTAAGAAATTGTCTTATTTGGTACTTTCGTTATACCTTAGTGTTAATTATTAATTATTATTAGAGCTTAGAGCAGGGCGTACGTCACCATAAACATGAGTGATAATAGTAACTTTACTGACAATGAGGCTGAAAGTAGTCAGCAAGTAAAAAAAAATAAAATAAGCAAACGAAAAGAAAAACATTTAATGTTAAGTGGTTAGAAGATTCTACTTTTAAAATGTGGCTTAAGGCTTTACCAAAGAATAATAAAAAATGTGTGTGCAAAGTGTGTAACACGGAAATTTTATGTGGTAAAAGTGAACTGCTAAAACATGCAGAAAGTAAAAAACATTTAAAAAATATGTCTGCTGTTAATTCTAGTTCAAGAATTTCCTCATTTTTCTCAACTAACAATACTCCAAAACATCAGAATGCCGTAAAAAGTGCCGAAATAAGATTAAGTATCTTTTTCGCCGAACACAACGTAGCTACGCATACAATATATCACTTGATGCCATTACTTAAAGACATTTTTCCAGACTCAAAAGTGTGCCAAGACATACAATTAGGAAGAACTAAATGCACAGAAATTATAAAAAATATTGTTGGAAATTACGAGACAAATTTGCTTGTTAAGGATTTACGTGATACGTCGTTTTCTGTTCTTGTTGATGAGACCACCGATATTAGTGCAAAAAAATCCATGTGTGTTTTAGTCCGCTATACAAAACAATTTAAAGTAGTGACACAACTTCTGGAGCTAGTCCAGCTTAATGCTGCTGACTGCAGTGCGGTTGAACTGTATAACTTTTTAAAAAACTGTTTTAATAAACATGAAATACCCATTGCAAATATAGTTGGTGTGGCTTCAGATGGAGCAAATGTGATGGTGGGAAAAAACAATTCTCTTTTTTCACATTTAAAAAGTGAAGTTCCAGACATCATATTAATGCGCTGCATTTGTCATTCTTCAGCTCTAGTTGCTGGTTGCGCAGAACTACCATCATCGGTGGAAAATTTAATTAGGAGTATATCAACTTATATTTCTGGAAGTGCAAAAAGATGTGCCATTCTACAAGAAATACAAGAATTCATGCAACTGGAAACTACAAAAATCCTAAATTTATCTACAACACGTTGGCTTAGTCGTCATGCATGCATTGTAAGAATTTTGGATAATTGGGAAGCTATCAAACATTTTTTTACTTTGGCAGTATTTGAAGATAAATTAAAGTCGGCAGAAGATATTTTAAATAAGATGCAAGACATGCGTTCAAAGGCTTATTTACTGTTTCTTAAATATGCTTTAAATTTTTTGAATAGTTTCAATGCGTTATTTCAGCCAAGAAAAGTATTAATTCATAATCTGTTTGATTCTTCAGAAAAATTATTAAAACAAATTTGTAGTAACTTTTTAAAACCTGAAGTTTACGCTGCTAATCGTAATCTTTCCGAAATTAATGTAAAGCATCCTAATAATTTTGAACAGTTGCAAAATATAAACTTGGGTATTGAATGTCAAGAATTCATTCGTAACATGCCTCAAACTGAAAAAAATTATATTTTAAAAATGTGTTTACAATTTTACATCACTGTTGCAGCCCAGATACAATCAAGATTACCACTTAATAATATGTTTTTTAGAAACCTACAATTTTTAGATCCCGAAGTAGCATTTAATTTTAATAATCGAACTAAATTTAACGTTGATATAAAAGAAGTGGCAAAAATGTATCCTAATCACATTAATCTTACACAATTAAGTGTCGAGTGGCAAAATTTGCCAAATGCATTTAATGAGTTTGAAATTTTAGATTTTAAAAATATGGCAATTGAAGAAATGTGGCTTAAAATAATTGATTCTAAAAATTTTAACGATGAATATTTATTTCCCAATTTAAAACAAATAATAAATATTGTACTTTCTTTGCCTCATTTTAACGCTGAGGCTGAAAGAATATTTTCTTTGGTTACAGACATCAAATCAAAAAAACGTAATCGAATAGGTGATGATAATTTAAATGCAATGTGTGTGATCAGTAGTAGCTTACAAAATAACAATATAAACTGTACCAAATATGCAGTTAATGATGAGCATTTAGAGTTACATAATAAAAAAATGTATGATTTTTAAAATAAATAAAATTTAAATTGTTAATTCTTTGACGTATTTTTATAGTTTTGTTAAAAGATTGTTTTTTAAATTATATTTTTTTATAGTTTGTTACTTATGTAGGTACGTTCGTTTTTTTTAATAAATATTTTTTTGAAAATATATACATGCTTGTATTTCTGGTATAAAACCGATTTTGTTAACGGGAGGGAATTTTTTCATAAAAGTGGGAATTTTTAAGGTAGGTGGAGGGAAAAAGCTTACTTCAAGGTTGGCAACACTATTAGCCAGGACGCAGAAGCGGCACAAGGCGTGGGTGCCGTGGGCCTCAAAGGTTTAATGCAGCTTTCTTGAACTTATGAAAAATATTTATTTTGTTTCCTTCTCACATCTGACCTACCTATATGTAAGCAAAAATCATATAAAAGAATGTTAACTTTCAAACGAATTATTTTAAATAAGAAAGACTGCCAAATTCTAAACATTATCAAAATATGTTTTTGTTCCAATATATATCTCTCGAAGTGGCGCCGTAGTAAAATCTTAGGTAATATCGTTTTTCAACACCCACATGGATATTAGCTTATCTACGCTCATATTACAAAACGAAAAAGTATGCTATTGCGTTCAACTGAACGAATATATTTCATATCCATTCTAGGTAGTGAGAACACTGCACAGTTCATATTTTGGACACCCAACCACTATTATTTTTATAATTTTAAATAAGTAATAATTCTGTCAAACTAATTGTCAGTATATTTTTTGGTGATTTCGAATAAATATACAATAAAACGAAAGTTATTTTTGTGTAGAAACGATAAATAATAGCATTTTTATTTGGTTAACGTTTTGAAAATTTTTATCAAACTATGAAACTATTTTAATTACGAGTATTAAAACTAAAATCATAAAAGTGGCCGTGGAACCGTGGGCAGAGCATCTGCCTTCCACTCGAATAGCCCGGGTTCGAATTTGGGCTCGGGACAATTTTTTTTAAGTTTATTTTATTTTATAACTTAATAAAATTCATAAATTAATAAAATTCATAAATTATTTTAATAGTTATTTTTGCAACAAGTGCAAAAAGTAAGTGCTTATTGCACCTCGAGTGCAATAAACACTTTTTGCACGAGTTGCATACAATATTTTTTCTACGTTCATGCAAAAACCAAAAAATTTTTTATAGAGCTGCAGTTGTATTATCCAAATCATAGTAGCCGTGATCGTGTAACTTTGTGAGGCATTTATTTACGTTTGTGACATTTTTAACAAAATACATTTTTTTATTAATTTATTTATTAAATGATTGAAAATATAAAATATGCAATTGTTTTTAAAACGTAACACAGAAAATAAAAATGGACTAAATATTTGGCGTTGATTTGAATATTTATGTTTGTCATGATCATAAAACGCTGTAGTAAAATGACAGATGAGTGCAATAAAAATTTTTATTGCACTAGTGCAATAAAGAACCAGTTTTTTCACTAAATATAGTTCAATAAAGTTTTGTTTTTTGCATGAACGTAGAAAAAATTAATTATTTTGTCTTAACCTAAAATAATTTTTTAAATTTGTAGATTTTTGTTAGTGGGTCGTAGAAAAATGTACTGTACATCTCGAGTGGATTGTCCATTATGTCCATATCTACTCTTGTTGCACAAACTACAATTTTCACTCAGTAGGTATGCTAAATTGGTAGAATCCTGTAAATGGCCATATATTCGCTTATTTTGTTTTCTGTTTGTATAAACAGATTTTCATGTGAGAATGAGGTCCATTGATTGAAAGGGATAAATATTAAATAAAAAGTAAACCGGTCCATTGAACTAAAATAAGTAAAAAAAAAATGGTTTAATGGTTAGAAATTTTAAAAGTTTTGCTCGTTAAAGTGAAATATTTAAACTATTACGCACATACGAGGTCTGATCAAAAAATAACCATTATTTTCAATTTTTTTCCTAAAGTATTTATTTATTCATCAATAACTATCTTGTCCCCTTCAAAGTAATCCCCCTCCGATATACTACACTTATGCCAGCGTTTTTTCCAATCCTCGAAACACTTCTGAAACGCGCTTTTTGGTATCGCCAACAGCTCCTGTTTCGATTTTTCTTTTATCTCCTCAATCGTAGCAAAACGCTTTCCTTTCATCGGTGTCTTCAGTTTTGGGAAGAGGAAAAAGTCAGCGGGGGCCAAGTCCGGTGAATATGGTGGTTGAGGCATGATAACGGTTTTGTTTTTGGCCAAAAACTCACGCACAAGCATGGATGTGTGAGCTGGTGCGTTATCATGGTGCAAAATCTATGATTGTTTTTTCCACAATTCTGTGCGTTTCTGACGAATTGCTTCGCGCAAACGGCGCATAACTTCAAGGTAGTATTCTTTATTGACCGTACGACCTTGTGGCAAGAATACATGATGCACCACGCCATTGCAGTCGAAGAAAACAGTGAGCAAAACCTTCACATTTGACCGAACTTGACGTGCTTTTTTCGGTCTTGGCTCTTCTGGACGCTTCCATTGGGAAGATTGGGCTTTGGTTTCAATATCATAGCCATACACCCATGATTCGTAATCAGTTATGACCCTTTTGAGGAAATCTGGATCGTCGTTGACGATGTTCAAAAGTTCCTGAGCGATGTCCATGCGACGTTGTTTTTGCTTAAAATTTAGCAATTTTGGAACAATCTTCGCTGCCGCACGTTTCATGCCTAAAACATCTGTAAAAATTGCTTGGCATGAGCCAAACGATATGCCAACATCATCAGCAACCTCTCTGATACTGATTCGACGTTTATCCAAAATCATTTTCTTCACTGCTTCAATGTTTTATCGGTTGTTGACGTGCTCGGGCGACCAGGACGAGCATCATCATTGACATCTTCTCGGCCTTCCTTAAACCGGTTATACCACAATTGAACTTGTGTTCTGCTCATAGACTCGCAAAACGCCACAGTCAACATTTTAAATGTCCTTGCGCATTTAATTTCATTTTTTACACAAAACTTAATACAGTTTCTTTGATCCATTTTTTCGAATAGTAAAAAATCGAAGAGCACACCAAAACACGACTAACCTTTTTATCTGTCAAAAACAAACTGACAATCCAAAATGGCTGATATTGCCAACATATATAACAGATATGTGTACCAACATAACAGAAAAAAAATACGAAAATCGAACATACGTAACTCACGAAATTTAAAAATAACGGTTACTTTTTGATCAGACCTCGTATAGTGTGTCAATTTAAAACTTCTCTTTGGCAATCGTTCTTTGCATGAATATTAAAAATAAATTACTTTATTTATAAAACCATATAATTATATTAAAAAATAAAAATCGAATTATTATATTTAACAGAACGTTCCGATGTGGTTTATTGTTTTTTATTCTCCTCTAATATTTGATCCCAGAGGTGAAAAGTGAATAATTTGAAAGGTGCGTCTTTTACGTTTTCGTTTGCGCTCTTTCTCTTTCTTTCCTTTTCCTTTTTTTTTCATTTTTCTTTTCTATTTCTTATCTAAGACGTCCCCTATAAGATTTTTAACTTATTTTTGTATTTGTTTTTAAAAGCATCACCTTTAAAATTATTTAAAGTGGACTGTTCTCGAGTGGGTGAGAGCAGTTTTTTCAAACCTTACGAATTTTATGAAGATTTACAAATAATGATCTCAAATTCCCTGATTTCATTAAAGGTATAAAACAGCTGCTAAAATACACAATAGAAAATAAGTTGAAAGAAATTTATTCAAATATTTATATTGTCATTCAAATTTTGTTAACAGTACCAGTAAGTACAACTTCTGCTGAAAGGATCTTTTCAAAATTAAAACTAATAAAAATTAAGAAGTACAATGGGCCAGCCAAGACTTTCAGCATAGTCAATTTTATCTATTTAAGCAGATATAACATCTAATCTGGATTATAGTACAGGAGTTCAGTAAAGCTAAAAGCAGGAAATTTATGTTTCTGTAATTCTTTACTGCTAGTAATAATTACTTAATAATATTAGCTAGTCTAAGAGATGTTAGCATTTTTATGATTACAAGTTTCAATTATTTTATTTCTCTATATAAAATCAGTCTTGTTGCGCCACCAGAGGGCCTCGCAAAAATGTATCTTGCCCACATAAAATTTAGGTATTGCCCCGCCACTGCCAGTACGCTTCAGTGCCGAGACGCTTCAGTGCCGGACGCTTCAGTACCACAAATATTGTTTTTATTAAATAAAGATAATTTTTAGTAAATTATATGATAACTTGGTGAAATGATCTTTGTTCAGATGTTTATTATACATAAAGGAATTCAATATTTTCGATTTTCCAAAACTTCTCTAGTATTTTTACGATTAGACAACAATGCAAGGTCGTGACTTCATAAATGATCTATGACGTGAATCGGTAACTGTATTAAAAATACTATAGTAGTGTAATGATTGTAGTAATACAGGGTGAGGCACCGAAAACGAAACAGATCGCATATCTTGAAGACACATTTTTTTTTGGAGAAAATGCAAAAAGAGGTCGATTTTTATTTCAAAGGGGACATCTTTTGATCATATCCTCAACTATCCTACATCCCTCCCCACCCCTCTGTCACTATTACCAATGAAATTGAAATAGGGAAAGTACTAAATGTGACACATCAATGAAAAGGTAATTTTATAAGGAATTTGACTGTGTCACATGACAGTTCAAATGTGAAAGACAAATTTAAAAATGTAATGCATAATGCGTAATTTGGAATAAAATTGAACTTACTACGCCTATGTTTTCGTGAAATAAAAATAGAGGTTTTTATTTCCATAACTACCAGGTCTGTTTTTTAGTTTAGAGTCATTGATACTTCAAGTCTATTAGCGAGTAAAACATTAAAATGGTTTATTCTATTCAGGAGAGAGTAGAAATTGTTGAATATTATTTAAAAAATAACGAATGTACTAACACTGCCTGTACAATTTTCAATGAGCGACACCCAAACAAACAGGTTAAACGTAAGTACGTTTTGGAACTTATTTCAAAATTTCGACAAACAGGATCTGTTCAAAATAAAAAACGGCAGATTGAAAATCCAGTAAGAAACGAAGCCGTAGAGGTAGCCGGTTTAGGACAAGTTGTTGCAGATATAACTCTTAGTACAAGAAAGATTGCAGAATTATCTGGAGTAAGTGACCGTACCGTCAGGAGAATTTTGAAAGCCAACAAATTCCATCCCTATAAAATTCATTTAGTTCCGGAACTTAACGAAGACGATTTTGATCGCCGCTTGCAATTTTGTGAAATCATGAGCGAGCATACTATACAAGATCCACATTTTCTTTATAACATTTGTTTTTCAGATGAATGCAGTTTTTATGTTAACGGGACTGTCAATCGACATAATTGTCGATACTGGTCAGGTTCCAATCCAAGAGTATTTCATGAAACGCATACTCAACAGAAAAGTTAAACGTTTGGACTGGAATATATGGCGATCGTATTGTTGGTCCATTATTTTTACCAGGTACTTTAACTGGGGATATGTATTTGAAATTACTCGAAAACATCGTTGATCCACTGTTAACAGACATACTAGAAAACGATAACCGATACCTTGAAGATCACCTAATATTTCAACAGGACGGGGCTCCTCCACATTTTGCTGCAGCGGTTCGTCAGTACTTAAATGAAAACTTTCCTAGACATTGGATTGGACGAAGAGGATTTATTGAATGGCCCCCACGATCTCCTGATCTGTCCCCCTTACTTTTTATGGGGATATCTAAAAAGTAAAATATACGCCACTCAGCCAGGTTCCTTAGAAGAGTTACGTGAACGTATTATTACCGAATGTCGTCAAATAACTCCAGAAATGCTCCAAAACGTCAGACAAAGATTTGAGAATAATTTATATTCGTGTATGGAAGTTAATGGACAACACTTTGAACATTTACTTTGAAGTAATTTAGTTTTTAATTATGGGAGTTTTCAATTTAATTTTTATGTTCACTTTCCTATTATTATTTTTTATTTTTATTATGAATTGTCTATTAAATAAGTTTTACTTTCAAATGAAGTATCATTATTTAAAATACGGAAACTTTTCCTGCAAGATGGCGCCAAAATCAAAAGTTACGTAATAAACTGTCACACAGTCAAATACCTTATAAAATTACCTTTTCAATGATGTGTCACACTTAGTACTTTCCCTATTTCAATTTCTTTGGTAATAGTGACAGAGGGGTGGGGAGGGATGTAGGATAGTTAAGGATATGATCGAAAGATGTCTCCTTTGAAATAAAAATCGATCTCTTTTTGCATTTTCTCCAAAAAAAATGTCTTCAAGATATGCGATCTGTTTCGTTTTAGGTGCCTCACCTTGTATATTTTTATTTAATATTTAATTATTTCTTTTATTACTTCAATAGGTAAATTTAGGTTTATCGACCGATCTACATTTTCAAAGTAATAAATTTTTTGTTGGCTTAATAGAAGTTACATTTTCTACACAATAGTAATAGACGATTGGTACTGGATTCTTAACTTTTATTTATTAACTTTCATTTTAGATACATTTGAAACAAACAAAACCGAGGGCAAATTAAAAAAGACTGCGAAATGTGTTAAATTGTTTGTACAGAAACCGGGTCATCTATTACGTTTTAAGAAGTGCCCTTAAGCCCCCGAATATTTTTTGCCGCTCAAAGTTTAAGACTAAAAACACTACATTTCCATCCTAGAACTTTTTCACTGTCAAGGCTCGCGAGATACTTCTTAGATTTATGGGTTAAAGTGACGCGTCATCTGTTTTTTTCTTTTTCTTTGAAAGAGGGACAGTTAGTTTATCAGCGACGCGCAATGTCCGAGGAGGTCATTTTTATTAAAGAGTATCCTCTTATCCCAACCCAATTTAGTGGAAGTTTGACACTCTATCTTGTCTGTCGGACGGTTTAGGTCAAGCTGTTTATGTTTTACTTTTTTTATGTGTATATATTTTTGATACATGATATATTATAATACATATATTTAATTGAAACTTTTTGCAAGGGAATAGGAATGAAGAAAATTGAATACAAAGACAATGCTGATATTCAACTTAGTTGAATGGTATTTTTATCTGAAAACAGATCAATTTATATGATTGACCTTGATCACATTATGTTGTACTTTCATCAAAAAGTAAAAATAACAAGAGAGGACAGTCAGAGCAAGGGAGATTCTGTATTTGTAACGTGAGGAGGGTGGGTTAACTCACGGCACTTAGGCCTCACTAAGACCTTTCTACATTCTTCTAAGAAGATAGATAGGCACTTTCTAGCTCGTGAACCAGACTACAAATTCAATATAGTTAATACTGTCGCCAAGGTGCTTCTCTTATATCGGCCGGTGTTAGCCAATTCTTGCCAATCAAAAGTCTTCTAATAAATGAGCGTTTAAGCAATCGTAGATGGTCTCATCTTCTTGTTCGCACCTCCTGTAGTATACGCATTCTGACAGCTCCATGATATGGAGATACTTCTGTACTTGACAACGACCAGTCAGAATGCTTGTGATCAGACGCAGATTATGTCTAGGCATAGTCAAGTATTTGTTTGCTGTAGCGTTATCAGAATAACTTAAAAGCTCCCTTGTAAGTCTGCAGTTTCTTGTTTCGTCCCATCTTTCCTTGAATTTCAGAAGGGAATTTATTTAATTAGGTTTGTCACTACCAAAGTTGGTTGGCTGACTCCTTGGCTAGTGAATCAGCAAGACAGTTACCTTTTGATGTGGCCTGACGTTTGATCCAGCATAAGTTGAACACATTGTTGATGGATACTTCTGCCAAAACTTCATCTAGGAAACTAGGGGTTTGTCCAGGGCGAGTAGTGCTTGTCTGCTATCTGTATAGATGAGCATGTTTCTTTCAGTGATATTATTTCCTTTGCTGCTATCAGAATCCCCGTGAGCCACTACACTAACACTATTGCTCACAGCCCATTTTAGGTTTAGGTTTAAGGATCTAAAGTATATTCCATATACTGAGCCTTGTTTAGTTTTAGAACCGTCGGTGTAGATATGGGTCGTATCTGTCACTTCTGGCTTTTCTATTTCTTCTGTTATGACTTTATATAGCCTATGGAATATATATCTCGGTGAGATGGAGTCGATGTTCGCTTAAAGCGGTGGGAGCATATCGAGCACCTCCTGCCAAAAGCGACGTCTCGCCTGACCAGACCCTACATCAGGTTTTATTCCAACTGTGCAGAAACGTCTCATTGTTAGAACAACCTTCTTAATGTAAATATCATGGGGAGTGAGACTAAGAGTGACTTCCATGACTCTGGTCGTTGTGGTTTTCATGGCTCCTTTCTAGTTTGCAGATAGCTGTCATTTTTTGGGTTTTTGATATCCAGGCAATTGCACCGTATGTTAGCATAGGTCTTATGATGACCGTAAGCGCATGCAAGTCCTCTAGAGGAGAGACTCCAGATGCGCCCTACGGTTCGACGACATTGTTCATAAACAATATATGCTTTTTTACTGTTTTCTAGGTATGAATTTCATGTTAACTTGTTGTCAAAGGTGAAACCTAGGTACTTCACCCCTGATACAAAGTTTAGTTTTTGTTTATGAGTTCTGGAGATTTTACTTCCAATTTCATCCTTTTTCTTATCAAAAGGAACATTTCTGTCTTCTTGAGATTTATAGACAGTGAATGGCCCTTACACCACTGTTCCATAATTTTGAGAATGTTTTAAAAATTCCCTGGTTGCAGAATGACCAGGTCATCTGCATATACGCTATTGTGTAGATATTGTTATCATTAAGGCGGCGGATGAGGACGTCTTATCAAAAACACCTTCTATGTCTATGAAAACACCCAAAGCGGACTCTCTACTGTCCAGTGTTCTCTCTATCCGGTCAGCAACTAGGTGAAGGGCTGAATCAGTAGATCTACCTGGGGTGTATGCATGTTGATTTGGGTGTAGTGGTGTTCTTGTAATCACCACATCCCATATGAACCTTTCGCATAGCCTTTCCAATGTCTTCATGGAAAACGATGTCTTGGTCGATATGTTTTTACCCCTCTCCAATTTTATGGATATACCTCCCAGCCAACGAGGATATGTGCGGTATTAGTTCTTCCAGATTCCATTTAAGTAGGGCTGGATAAATTGCGTCAGGTCCTGGCTATTTGAATGGAGAGAAGCTAGATATTGCCCATCTAATTTTGTCATCGTCTACAACCCATCGTAGACAGATGGGTTGTATTCTTCCTCTGTCTAGTCGGCCCCGTCTGTAATGACCGAGTCAGGGAAGTGTGTTGACACCAGAAGTTTGATGCTATCTTCGAGGTTTGCAGTTTTTGCTGCTATCCTCTTTGATTAACGCACCGATACTGCGGTAAAAATCTCTTAAGAAAGCTTTTTGAAGCCTCGCTGTCTGCGGGAAATCTTCGATTCCTTCGCAGTATGATCTCCATGCATCTTTGTTTTTGCCTAACGATTTTTTTTTATCACAAAATAAAATTATTTATTGTAGTTTGAACTTCCTAGCTGATAATTTCTATGGGTTACATTGTATATTTGTTTAATTAGGATTTTTTCTTTTTAAATCATTTTGGGAGCTAAGCTAAATACCGCTTAGCTCCTGAAATACTCATGAAATACGTGGGTGGATCAAATATAAACAAGCCTTTTAAAATTATAAACGGAAAAGTCATTTAAGGTGAACGGCTGTTATAATATTGAAGTAGGAATGTTCAGCAGCATATAAGCGGCTGGTAGTGGCGCAACTCTCATTTGGCCAGTAGCAATCGCAATGAGCGAGACAAACGTAGGTACACATCAGTGTTGCGCAAAGAATAATCATTCAATTTCTTACCCGCGAAAACGTGAAACCTCCTGAAATTCCTTCGCAGATTGCGAGCACAGTTCGAGAATGCAACGCTTTCGTGTAAAATCTTGGTGCAAAACGAGCAAGCATGGAGTGACGACACAAAGACGAACCAAACCCAGTGAAGGCGAAAACTCGTCTGTCTGCAGACAAAGTTTTAGCGTCAGTTTTTTGGGACTGGCGAGGAGCTATGTTGACAGATTTTTGGCATGAGCGAAGAACAATAAACGCAGCTTACTACTGTAACTTACTCGAGCTTGCTTATCGCCAAAAGAGGAGAGCACACCCCATACGAGACGTGTTGCTTCTGTATGACAACGCTAAACCTCATACGCCAACTTTAACTCAGGCCAGAATCAATTAAATGCACTGGACTGTGCTGGAATACCCTCCATACAGTCCGGATTTGTTACCTTGTGATTTTTATATGTTTGGGCCACTCAAAGATTCACTGGGAAGCGAGCGATTGCAGACCAATGAAGAGATGGAGGCATTTGTGCGCAACTGGTTAGCTACCCACCCCGCTTCTTTTATGAAAACGGGATTAAGAAACTGCCAATCCGTTAGGAAAAGTGTATTTACAGAGAAGGGGAATATGTAGAAAAATAGAAAATAAATCTGTTTTGTGTCATGTTTTAAAATAAATAGTTTGTAAACGAAGGCTTGTTTATTTGATCCACCTACGTATATTGATCACATTGTCAACAGTCACACACTCCTGTTTAAATGTCCTAAGGTCGTGGTTTTATTGTTACGGTATGAAAGTAGTGTCTCATCTTGGTAATCTCGTGTCATTACCCGATCAAATTTTGTTGCAATTTATGGATGAGAACTAAAATTAGCGCTGCATGTAATACATATTTGTTTTGTTCATAAAACTGCTGGCGCAGTTATCAAACGTTAAGGACGATTAAATACATATTTTAATAATTTATCTTCGTTATCACCATCTTAAATTCAAAAGCAGCATCTCTCTTTAACATCAACTATTCTGACAAATCCGCGTGAGGGGTTTAACATACCCCGAAATTCCCAAATTTGCCATTTGTATAGATTAATATCGGATGCGGGTGAAGTTAGGTTAAAACCGAAACTTTGATTGTACACACAGTTACGATGGAAATGAGGGTTTGTAATGAATATCTAGCGGTATATCATTCTTAAATTCTTAGCGAATCTGCATTCAGCCCCATATTGGAATTTATTACTTAAAGTCACTAGGTTCGCTCTACGTGTACCCTCGAGTTATTTCGGATGTAGAAATAGCTCATTTTAAACATGGCAATGTACTATACAGAATTAGGTCAACATTTATGGTTCTTTAATGCCTGTAAAGGCAAGAAAATCTCAGAAATGACAAACTGATATACAGAACAATAGTAGCGAGGAATAATATTTATCTTTTATGCCATGTTGGAAAAGCTGCTTTTGCTAAGATATGTTTCCCAGCATTAGGCGCATTATAAGGCCGAATTTTCGCAAGTTGGGTAGATATTCTCCTCGGGGTAACATAAAAAAGGCCAATAATATGACAATTCTTCTCTGGTAAAAACGATCTGACAACAGAAATAGTGAGTAGCTGAGTAACAACTGCAATTTCTCCTTTGATTTTCTTAAAGTTTAGCAATTTCTCCTTTGATTTTCTTAAAGTCGCTCAATCGGTTTTCGATTTCATCTGCAATTGTGTCAATGTAATTCATAGGAGTTAAATATGAAACTTGTAGAAAAGACAAAATGATCATGTTTTTCTAGTAAAAACTTGAAACGCCTATTTTTGTTTCTAAATCCTTTTATGTAACCATATAGAAATTGGCAATATTCTGCTGCTTTCCTCGTAAGCTTCAAATTTAATTCGTTCAGGTGTATGAAGACTAGAGATAAGGAGGCGAATCGGCATGCTCAAAATACGGTCCCAAAAATCACACGTCAATTGAGCTTTTATAATTAATCGCATGTGCGCTGGTACGGTTTATGTAGGTCAAAATACATGGCTTCTTATGGGAATTATACATAATTTTGTCAAAATAATAAAAATAAACTTGTTTGTAGCTAAATAAAGTACAGAACATACTGTTGTATTTATTTCTATATAAGTCTTACATATTTTAATTGATACCTTATTTACTATTTATTCCTATTTAAGTAAAATGCAAATTATTGATGATAAGTGTTGAAATTTGATAGGTAGAGCTAATTATTTTTTAATTAAAGCTAAATAAGGCTGAGGGCTAAGACACAGTTTAAATGAAAATATTTAGTCAGAGATTTTACAAAATTTTATGAAAATAATAAAAATCAAATTGTTTATTGCTAACTAAATCACAGAAAATAATGTTGATTTTAATTATTGTAAATAAGTCTTTGTTTTAATTGCTAACTAAAGTACAGAAAATACTGTTGGTATTAATTATAAATGAGTCTTTATGTTAAACATTATTTACTATTTATTATTTAATTTTATCTAAACAAAATGAAAATTAGGTATGACCAAATTTGAAAAGGTTTGTTAAATGGTGAAATTTGGTAAGAACAGTTTTGTGGTAATTTTGTATTCGACAACTATAATTTCATCATCCTGGTGAATAGTTTCTTCAGCAATAGGTTCTAGTATTTTCTTCCTTTTTTTTATTCTAACAAATTCAGTTCGGTTCAATGGTGGTTTCGTCTTTTCCTAATACTGGACAAGTATGAAGGGAGATTCGGGAATATACATGGTATTGCTTCGTTCTTTAATCTCGGCCTTTCCCTTTTTATTTTGTTAACAGTACCATTAGTTAAAATAGTTTCATCAAATTTTAAAATATCATCTTCTAAAAGGTGTAGCTCGCAAACAGAATAATAACTAGACAGTACTTTATTAGCCATAGGAATGACATGCTGCCATTGTTCTAAACTAGTGGTCGCCAACCTCTCAATGTGTTGAGCTACTTTGTTAATTTTGGAATAAACATCGAGCTACCTACACGGAAGCCACGTAACGCAACGTAAATCAAATAATCCACAGGTAATTTATCATTATATGTATTTATTTTACCATTTAACTGGTAATGCATAATACATAGGTACTAATAATAAACTAATAACAAAATAACTAATATTACTAGTACGTACTTGTTCATAGCTACATTCCTACCTACCAAACGAAGGTGTTTGAAAAATAAACACAAACTTTTATCCAGCCACAACGGCATGTCACGTAAGATTTAAAAATAGTTAATAATAATAACAACAAAAAAGTAACGCACTATCATGAACATAAACATTGAAAAATAAAAAAGCACGTTCACTGACACTCAGACTCATCGATAATTTTTTTAATGTTTGCAGTATAATTTGAAACAATTATCCAAATGTTCATCTGTAAGTCGATTGCGATATTTGTTCTTAATAAACTTCATATTGGAAAAAGAAGATTCACACAAATAGGTTGAACTGAATAATGCTTTTACTTTTAAGGCAATACGACATAGAACTGAATATTTGTCTTTACTTGCAATAGGCCAGATACATTTGGTACTTGAGACTAACGATTTTAAGACTAAATCATTTTGAAACTCAATTACTTCCATTTCTGTTGCAGCGACGTCTTCGCCAAAGTTCTGCATAACAGAAGTTGCAAACTGTTGGATATCAATTTCCATAAAGGATGAAACAACAAACTGCGCTACTAAAGCCATTTCGTTGAAATCCTTAAAACGATTTTTGAAGTTATTCTTCTGGGTAGAAACTATTTCTACATGATATTTGCTGTCATAGGGTTCTAATGGATTTTGAGATATTTTTTCTGAAAGAATAGGAAAATGCTTGGCATCGCTGTTAATTAGGTTTTGTTCCTAAAACTCCAGCTTTTTGATAAATGCTTTTATATCAGAAATCATTTCCGCTAGTTCTTTGTCTCAAATTAAGTTCGTTTAATTTCTCTGTAATGTCCACGAGAAAACCAAAATCTCTAAGCCAGATTGAATTTTCTAGTTCCCGAGTCGGTTCATCGCGTTGTTTGAATAATTGAGCTATGCCAGATAGGACATCATTAAAACGTTTCAGCAACTGTCCTCTACTTAACCATCGGATTCAGAGTGAAGGAGTAGGTCCCCGTATTGACAGTCAACTTCATCGGCCAAGGTTTTGAATAATCTTCTTTGTAACGCTTGAGCTCTAATCTTGTTCACAATTTTTGCCACCGTTTCATAACGTTGTTTAGTTTTAGGAAATTTCCACATAATGCTTGCTGATGGATAATGCAGTGGTAACAGAGACATTGCGGAAAAGTTTTATCTTTACGACAACGCCACCAGACCCTTATCACAACCCACCATAGCTGGAGCGCCATCGGTTGTCAAGCCTACCATTTTCGATATTGGAATTTTCTCGGAAGAAATAATATTTATTAAATGAGAAAACAACTCCTGTCCAGTAGTGTGTCCTTTCAGTGGAATAAACTTCAAAAAATCTTCTTTAATCGTAAAATCACTAAAAACCATCCTTACGAACACGACCATCTGGGCATTGCCAACGACATCTGTTGATTCATTCAGTTGAAGTGAAAAATAAACACAGTTATCTAAGTCAGTTCTTAACTGTAAAAAAATATCATTGCTCATTACTTCTACACGTCTCATCACTCTATTAGCAGAAAGTTGCATAGATTTTATAGCTGAAACTATCTCGTCTTTATTTCTAAAGTTGGCAAATAACGAATCAGCAGCTTCTAAAAACGCCTGTTTTATCATTTCCCCGTCTTCATAAGGTTTGTTTTTTTGTGCAATTATCTGGGACACACGGTACGATGCTCAGTTACAGCCTTATTTTTGTCGACTGTTCTTAAAAATATTGATTGTTATCCAATTAACTGCTTTTTTAACTGTTTCAGTTTCTCCTTTCTGGCGGCAGAATGTAGTGGGAATGATTTTTCAAAATTAGAATGTACAGTTTTATGATGTCTCTCAATATTTCCTTTTTTAGCAACGGAGACCGAAGTATTACATAACAAACACACATTTTTATCTTTAACTTCTGTAAAAAAGTATTGTTCTTCCCATTCCGAATGAAAGTGGTATGTCTTTACAGCTGCTTGCCATAATATTATTTTTTGTTGTTCTATACTAACCCAACCGCTGGACGTTGGTTACGCGTTCAGTTTTAAACTAAGCGCAATGTCGCCGCGCCGTGTGTATTTATCCCGTTCAAAGCAATCCTGATCGTTCTCGAGCACTAACGCGCTGGTCCGGCTGGTCGGTTCTAGCCGATTCTAGCTTGATGGCGTCAGCGGCAGATCGCTCACCGCAACGTTGCCGCTGTTTATGTTTAATATTATGACAATTAGATTTTTTGTGGAATTTTCGGAAGCTTCTTTGATTTTTGCAGTTTGTATTTTATAATTAAAATCGTTGTGAGAGCTACCAGAATTGCCTCCGCGAGCTACCGGTAGCTCGCGATCGACAGGTTGGCGACCACTGTTCTAAACGTTTAGAATCCTATAAAAAATATTGGCAATTACTAAATTGGAGTTCAATAAAGAAAAATAACAGTAGTAACTCTTCATCTAACATCAAAAAACATAAAAAAAGCAAATTTTCTTTTCTAGTAAGTTAAATTTAATGTGTAATTATTGTTGTTTGTAAGTCAGGATTTATGACTTTATTATTTTTTATTATAGAATTTTGTAATTAAATAAACTACACTCCGTAAGATACGGGTTGTGACTATTTTACAATAAATATATATTATTTAGAAATAAATACATTATTTTACTTACACTAGGAGCTTTAAAAAGACTTGTATTTTTATCTCCTTATGTTTTCTTTAATTTTATATCGGATTTATATCCCGTTTTTCAACCCGCAACGAAGCAAATCCTGCTTTGCCGTTTTTTGTTACTCATTGTTACTTGTAGTCAGGTTCTTTATTTCAGCTTATTTTTATTCTTTTCACTAAAAAGCTGTCAATTCACGGTCAACGAGGAATATAAAAGTAAATATCCTCTTTTCGCTGTCAACTGTTAATTTGTCCAATCTGACATGAGAATTAAATTCAGCGACCTCAAAAACCCAAACTCTCAATGTGAAAAGAGGATATTTACTTTTATATTCCTCGTTGACAGTGAATTGACAGCTGTCAACGGTCAATTTGTCCAATCTGACATGAGGGTTGAATCCAGTGACCTCAAAAACATTACCCTATATATTAGAATAATTAAAATATGCTTTTAACATCTGTAAATAGTATTGAAAATGAATAGTTTTGCAACGGGTCAGGGGAGCTTTGGCAGCTCCGTAGCTGCCAAAATATTCATTTTGGCACTTTGTGCCCATGGAGACTTTTGTTCAGGATGACAAAATCTACAACATATTCAGAGAATTTGACAGAAACCCAGTTTCCATAAGATTATTCCGGGGTCCTTTAATGTATAATTATTGTTGTTTGTAAGTCAGGATCTATGACTGTAAAATTTTATTTTATAGAAACTTGTTATAAAATAAACTACACTCCGTAATACGTGTTGTGACTAGTTTACAATAAATATTATATTTAGACATAAATACATTATTTTACTTACATTAGAAGCTTTAAAAAGACATTGAATTTATTTATCTTTAGTTTTACATGTGATTTGTATCTTGCTTTAATGTTTTTTGTCACTCATGTTACTTGTACTCAGGTACTTTTTTCACATTATTTTGATTCTTTTCTCCATTTTTTTTTAAATCACTACATTTTACATTGACTTATAGAAAATAAAAGTCAGTGATGTTCGACCTGCCAACTACAGCCAATTTACTGAACCTTATAAAAAGAACAGAAATTTGAAATTTGGTTACGGCCGATTCGCCTCCTTATATCTAATCTTCATAATTTGACCTAACAACTTTCCACATAAGGCCTCTAAGTGAACAATGTAGTGATTCATAGCACAGTTGATATTGTTTGTTTTAAGAGTCCTGCAAATCCAATTTAAATTCCTATCATAGCCCTGGTTCCATCAGTAACAATACAGAAACATTTATCGAATCCCCACCTTATTTTCAGATTTAAAAATATCCGTACCCTTGGTTGTACTACGGAGAGGAACAAGATCAAGCATCTCCTATGCTACAATGAAGTCCTCTTGGAAAGTTTCAACAATAATTACAAGTTGACTGATATCGGATAGGTCGGTGGTTTCGTCCAGGCAGAATGAAGAATATTTATATTTTACAAATTCCAAATAAGAAGGATTTCACAATGTCATTAAAACAAGAAGTAAGACAATGAGGGAGGCTCAGTCACCCTAGAAGAGATAATTTGTATCTCTTCAACCATTATCGTGCCACCAGTTCTAAATACGAATTACGCTATAAAATAAGAATTATATCAACCATAAAAGGGTACAAGTAGTAGCTATGCTAATCCACACGTGTATACTCGTTTCTACGTTAATCAGTTTGAATATACTTTTAGCTAGGCTTTTTATCTTTGGATAATATTAATGATATTGTCCAAGAAGCTCTCTAGTAAGCAGTACAAGATACTGCCTTCTTCAAATATTTCAAATTACCCTAACATCACTAGATAGAGGGGTTACTCCATATAGACTGTTTTAGATTATTTTTCATCATTGGTTAATATTGAAGTAATTGCCTAATTATCTATCTAGTAAGCAATACAAGACACTGCCACTGATTGTCGATTGTTGATGAAATGGCGCCATACAATCTACGAAATATCCATTTTTGTTTTAAATAAGGAATGTGGACGCGAATTTCTGTACTCCTCATCCTTTTTCACTGTTTTGTCCTACAAAATAAATTATTTTTTCCACTTTCTTATTTTTTTTAAAAAATACGTTACCTAAATCATACTGAACGAAAACTGTTTTTATTTTATTCTCTTCACATATTTGTTCTGCTTTCTGACCAGTGACATATTTGAAAAGGATAATACGCTTCGAAATGTATCTGTCTTGTCTATCATCTATATAAGGGATAAATGAATGTGCCGCAGTAAATCTTTGAAACCTTTTGCAAATCCTTGGCGGGATCGAAATAAGAGACGGCCAATAGATTTCTGAGACCGTTTTGAAAGGGTTATCGAAAGGCATTCAATCGCTTAAGCGAATATATTTTTCTGTTGGATCTTACAAAACAGACCAACGTAAATGGCTTGTATGCAATGGCGCACCCAAAGATTTTTATTTGAGAGCACAAAAAATGTGTGCCCCACGTTGGACGCGAAAAATAATCTTTGAAACCTTTTGCAAATTCTTGGCGGCATCGAAATAAGAGACGGCCAATAGATTTCTGAGACCGTTTTGAAAGGGTTATCGAAAGGCATTCAATCGCTTAAGCGAATATATTTTTCTGTTGGATCTTACAAAACAGACCAACGTAAATGGCTTGTATGCAATGGCGCATCCAAAGATTTTTATTTGAGAGCAACAAAATGTGTGCCCCACGTTGGACGCCAAAATAATTAATCCGGTTTAAATTAATTAATATTGAGTGAGAGATTATCTCATTTTATCGTTAGATGCCTAGACAGAAAACAAGGATGATGGTTGCGACTATAATAGTTTTAAAGCCAACGAAGAAATATAAATTTCTTCTGCAATAAATATTAATTACGTTTAGGCTTCAGAAAAATTAGAAGATAAGTAAAATCAAGTCCGGACTTGAGGGAAAATGGTTATATTCTTTTGATTGGTACTTAGTTTAACAAATAAAACCAATAGTTTATATTATAAATTGTTTTTAAATAAATAATGTATATAAATTTGTTTATTTATTTTTATATGATACAGTGTTTTATTTAACATTATGTCTAAATAATTATAGAAAATAAAATATCTAAACTTAACGAACAACGCGAATAATACTTAATAACAAACGAATAAAATAATTAATAACAAGAAAAAACAAAGAAATGTTAAATATCCAAAATTAATTATATACAAATTATTGTAGTGTTAAAAGTTAAACGAATTAACTTAAATAATATTGTTTTTGAATTATTTATCACCCTGCATGTTATAACTCCATGTATCGCTACTTCACAAAATACGTGTTAATATTGTTGTAAATATAATGTTTTATTAAATATCTCGAATAACTATTTAAAGAACAAAATATAAAATGTCTTTAACGGGCACCAACGCCTACTTGCTTGCGTTCGTCTGATCAAAATTTAAGTATCGTCACTGTCAGCGGCGCCGATATTCTAATTCGCCGGCTCTCGGCAGTATACAGGGTGTTCCTTAATGACATGCTAATATTTAAGAGGGTGATTCTTGGGCCCATTTTAAGGAAATATGTCCTAAACCTCCTAACTTTTGAGATACAGGGCGGTAAAATTTTCAAAAAAAAAAATAGTTTTTTATAATAACTGTGGAACTATTTGTAGATATCTTTCAGATATATGAAGTAAAGGTGGCCACTTTTAACAATGTTTATAATCATTGTTAGTATTGTTAATAATTAATAATTAAATGTTAGTATTGTTAATAAATTTAAGCCGTTCATGTGAACATTCTGAAATCCCCGCTAACATTCTTATGCTATAATTATTATTGGCATTATAGTTTGTTTTATTTTTTCCTAAAGTAAAATAAGTTACTTCTTAATTAATTAAATTTGATATGAAACGAAATCAGTAGCTAAAAAAAAACGATTTCTACGCAAGAGTCACCGTATCAGATTTAACCCTGAAATAAAACGATTTTTATTTTTTTAACGAAAACCATACGTCGGGCGAAAGAAAATCAACAGATCAAATTTGCTCAAAAATTAATGAGAATTTTTATTTCAAGAATAGGCAGTGGCGTACCATTTTTTCTCCAAAAATATTCAATGCAAAACCCGTACGGACGCCACTGCTAAAAATAATAAAATTGTTTTTACATCAGCAAAAGCATCTTGAGTCATAGAAGACGTGTGCTAAATTTCATAAAGATATCTACAATAGTATCACAGATACTATAAAAAACTGTTTTTTTTTTAAATTTTACCGCCCTGTATGTCAAAAGTTAGGGGATTAGGACATATATCCATATGAAGTTTTTTCCTTAAAATTGGCCCAAGAATCACCTTCTTAAATATTAATTAGTTTGTCATTAAGGAACACCCTGTATAAAATTATTATTATTATTATTATTGCACTGTATGCTTATAATTGAAACCACACTGAGAAAAAGACAAACTACCCTATTCTATTAAACCGATAAAAGCCCAGCTGATTTAATTAACAATAATTTGATAAAATTACATATAATTTTTTCAAAAAATTTTAATAACAAATTTCACGCTGGTATAGTAAATGGTTTGAGGCAATCAATCAATTAAATTAAATCAATCAGTTAAATAATCTTCCAATATCTAAAATTTTAATAAAATTTTGACTTAATTATCGAGAGATATTTTCTCAGAAAATACAGGGTCAATCCTCGGTGAAACTTTTTTTAACTATGTATAGGAGTCGATAAAATAAACTTTTTTTTAATAACTTTTTTGAAAAAACTGAAATATAACAAAGATAAAGAATTAATAAATCTAAAACTGGACCTGAACAAATTAGGTCCATATTTACCTTTTTAAGCTATTGCATAGCTTTTATCGCGGGCTTTGAGCGCGGCGACCGAGTCAAGAAACGTCCGTAACGAAAAAAAACCTAACACCCCCACTCCGACCGGCACAGCGGGGCGGCCTTGAAAGCCGTGCATCGTCTAACGTCGTTTCAGTTTGGCAGACTTCGGCACGGTGTTTGTGTTCGCGCGACTAGATGTATGCGTGCAGACTAGCTGCTAACTATTCATAACTGATTCTATCTCTTTTAGGCACAATTTCGGAAAAACTGAATTTGAAAATGAATAATGATCCATAAGAATCCACAACAAAATATGGGACCACCATTGACGCAGTATTTTCCAGATATTTAGAGGATGTCAAGTCTCAAACTTATGTTTCTTATTTCAGTTACTATAAACCTATAGTTTCAATGATAAAAATTCCTGAATAACCTACATGTATTGTTAGATAATAAAAATATTTTAAACAATATTAACTCCTCATTTATTCAATAAAAGAAAAAAATTGTTTTCTTATCGGTCACCACGCTCAAAAAGTGTAACTTCAATTAATATCAAAGAAAAAACTTGAATTAATATCAAAGAAAAAAAATACTGCATAAATAAAATAAATAAATAATTATAATTGCATAAGTTGATAGAAAATGCTATGCAATAGCTTGGGATAAGTCAAAAAAAAGTGTGGGCAACTGCGAGAAAATCAATTATTGTATCCCTTTTAAGGTACCATTTCCGTAGGCGCGACAAAAAACAGGAGACAACAGAGGCACCGGCAAGGACGACAGATGCATTAATGTTACGCTCCGCACATTTGGGAAGCAAGGAGACAAGTGACCCGATACCCGCAGACAACCATTCGAGGGAACAATCAGCGTTGCCAGATCTACTGTTTTTAAATAGATCCACTGTTTTTGTCTCTGTTCTCCTGTTTTAGGCATGAAATCTACTGTTTTCGCCAACTTAGCAAATTTTTTCTTAATTTATTAAGTTTGCCTCATTCTTCAGCAAATGGTTAAATATTTTCTACAATAAATTTTCTGCAGTAAAAGCTATTTTAGGTTTGTTTTTATTTAAAATGCAACAAAGAATTAATAGGGCAACATAAAAAGAACATGAATGCCAAACACAACGTATTTGAATTATCTGATTCAGACTGATCTAAAAGAAGTAGGTACCTATTATTTTTCATTGTTTTTTTTTGTTTCCGTACGTTAAGTATATATTAAAAATGTTATTTGTTTTTATTCTTTGTTTACTTTTTAATTTGGGTAGAAAAATGTTTATTTTTCGTTTCTTATATCCTTGTTTTTTTTTTTATTTACTACAATGCAAATTATAATTAATTTCCCCTGTATTTAAATCTACTGTTCAGATCTACGGTTTTTTTTTTCACCCATACTGTTTCAACAAATGTTCATTTGGCAACACTGCCTAGATCGAAAGAATGCAACTACCATTTCTATAAAATATTGACTAATCACCTCCAAATACAAGCGATAACTAAGAGAGACAGACAGCAAATGATACCCCAAGACCGACCTACTTGTCGTCGAGATCTGTCTCTTGGAAGTGTCGCGCTGTGTGAAATGTTTCATATACTTGCATGTGTTTAGACGTGAAGAGACCGTTCTTAGTCGCCTTTGTTGTCTCCTGTCTCCTATCGCGCCTACCGAAATGGTACCTTTACGTTGAACATTTTTCCCTCAGTGTTAATTTTTGTGCATGGTTCTTACAACGCATGAATGTAATCCAGATTTTTCGACGAAAGTTATACAGGACCGTATTGGATACATTTTTTAATTAATTATAGTAATTCTTTTTATTTATTTGAGTTTTTTTGAAGAAGTTATTTAAAAAAGTTGTTTTTTTAATGACTTCGCTACACAGTTCAAAAAAAATATCAGTTTAGGAGTCACCCTATATACAAAGTTATACTCACGCTACAAATAAATAATACAGCAAAACAACAAATTTGACAAACAACTCCAATTAATCCAAATTAAATTCCCGATACGCCCGGCAGACAGCGTCGAAGCCAAAATAGGTTTACAACGATAAAAGTTGACATATAAACTTGTTGAATGGCAAACATTTGTAATGTCATTTTTAAATAATGATACCGTGGCGCCGATGTTAATCCAAATTTATGAACGTTTATTATGAGACCTGGTCGAAACACAGATTGAATTTCGTAATAAAGAGCAACAGATGCTGCTTTTGCGGTTTCGCCAATTGTTTCTATTGATCTCTGCGATTGGGTTCTCAGTTTCTTTCAGCCTTTTCAAAAAAAACAAAAAAAAATATTTTAAACTGTTTTAAAGATCAAGGTTTAAAATAGCAACGTTTTAAATTTAAAAAAGTAAAATAAAATAGAAGGAAAATGGAAAAAATCTCCAAGATCTAGTCACAGCAAAGTTGACTGTCGATCGAACCTTTCCCGGCTTTTCCTCCTAAAAACAACTACTCCCAAAAGAGCAGAGATAGAAAATAATTTTCAACACTCTAGCTTTGATTTTGCTTCCTAAGAAAGTCGTCTTGGACCGTTTTCGTCCTTATTAGGACTCATCATCAGTCTCTAATGAAGTCTGCCTGATAGCTTTATTCGCGGTAAGAATCCTGAACCGAATTATTACTAATAGTAACGATTTCGCAGGCGCAGTAATTAAAAAGCGTTCGTGGAACAAAAAGAACTAAACTGTTGCATGGGCGTCGTTACACAATTCTATAGGGGGGGGGGGGGGGCAAAATTTTTAAAAAATTTAGAATGTTTATTTGTTGGAAAACAAAGGAAATGAAAAATAAGAGAATTTTCTTATGATGGATTTAATTTTTCTGTGACGTCATGGCTTACAGCTTTTCCAGAAATAACAGAAAATAGCAATTTATGTTTTATTTTTAAATGAAAACCTTTTTTTTATTGAAAATTTGAATATCTGGGACATTTTTGGGGGCGTATATTGAAAATTTTCTGTAACATATTAAAAAAAAATATTTTCCAATATGATGGTCATTTTGACAGCTGACAGAAAATTTTCAACACATGATTCTTTTCCATAAATGTTCCCGAAATTTAAATTTTCAATAAAAAAGGGGGTTTCTATTTAAAAATAAATTGAGATTATCTGTTATTTCCGAAAAGTAAGCCATGACGTCACACACCAATTAAATCCAGTATATGACAGTATTTGTACCAAGCTTTTAAACAAAAAAGTTTTCATTCCAATATCTCAATTAACAACGAAGATAAAAGCGGATAAATTCTTAGATACGCCACTGGTATACCGTAAATGGATCTCAATAGGAATTTTGAAGCTTACAAAGATTTTATAAAGATCGTACATTCCTATATTTTTTCCATAAACGAATTAATAGTGACATGTTTAGAAAAAATATTATTCATTTTGACAGCTGACAGAAAATTTTTGAATACACGATTATTATATAAAGATGTTTAAATTTACAATAAAAGCGAGTGTTTCCATTTAACAATAAAAAAATTTCGATTTTCGTTATTTTCGGAAAAACCGGAAGTAAGCCAGGACGTCACAGAATAATTGAATCCATCATAAGAAAGTGTTTGTTCCAGTCTTTCAAACAGAACAAAATTATTCAGATACCTCACTGAATAATAAAGATAAGGGTAGTAGAACTTTAGTAGTAACCCTAACAATGTCACTGACCCATTTGACAGAACTGATACTTAAGTTGTCATAACAAGTCTCTAATAAATAAAATAACCAAACAAAAAAGACAAAAACTAAAATTAAAAAAAAAACAAGAAACTTAAAGCCCATTTTTTAAAAACAAACAGAAGGTGTGATATAAAATAAAAATATGAACATAATAATATAAAAAATAAAAATTTATAAAAAACAAAAACATAAAAAAACTCACTCAATGAACACAAAAAACACTAGGAAAACGCAAATTTTAAATTTCTTTTTTCTCTACTAAAAACATTGATAACGGAAAACATAATTTATTTTTTAGTCAGCCTATTTTCATTCATTATTCACTCCGTGCGTGACAGCAACGCCAACTATTTTATGAACTAACGGACGATATTTGCATATACTGACAATACAATTTTTAATAGAGTTCGTAATTAGGAAATATATATGTTAATTTTAATTTTAAAACAAGTGAAAAAATTATTATTATTATATATTTTTATTACTTCAGCTAAAAAAGTCAATAAAAATTAATATTAAAACATAGGCAAGTATTTACGAGAAAATGTATGAGATCTTGCCTAAGCCTAATAAGTTGTCATTGAAGAATAGGTTAATTAAATAATGTCAAAATAAAAATATTACCATTATATAATAACGTAGAATAACAAAAGTAATTGGTATATTTGCGATTGTAATTTATATTTTCTTCATTTTTAGTTCAAAAGAACTAATACTATAGAAATTAATGAATAAAACTGGTTTCCTATCAATAAGTCACAAGATTGCATGTCAGCCATATACAATAATTAAAGGCAGAAATCTAATCATTTGCTAAACATTTAGGATTTAAGGGATGTTAAAGAATATCATAAAAAAATAATTTATTGCTTAATTATTACAAAAGTAAAGGTTTTTGTTGTTCTTATTATACAGCTGTCCATTTATTTCTTTTATTTAATTTCGATTTTGCTACGGAACATTCATATAATTTACAGTCTTTTTGCTAGTATAATTTGCAACATAGCTCATTTTATTGTTTTTACCCATTTTTTTTTTAGTAAAAAGTAAAATGTATACTACGTATATTTGATACGCCAAAATTACAAAATATCGCCCTAAAATACTCGAATTATCCTCAGTTTGCGCTAGTATCGCTTTTGCTTCCCCTACCATGACTTCGTACTGATAGAATAGACCGCAGCCATGTTTTAACATGCCTTAGCGTTCCAAAAGTTCTTTCGATTAACTCTGTCGTTGATGGAAGAGCCATAAATATTTTTTAAACCACTTTGTATGGATAAAATTCACAATATTATTAATGGAGAGCTCATTTGTGCAGAAAGCTCTTTCGTATTCCAGTTTGGTATTCAGCTTCAAAATTGTCAATTCCAAATTTTTCCACCACTTTCATTTTCTTATCGGTAGTGAAAAAAATATTTTTTATGTTTTTGGGATGTAACAGGCTTAAGGACAAACTAACAAAGTCTTCGGAAAAGCGGAACCCAGAAATGCAATAAATATATTCAACCTATAATATTCTTCAACTATATTAGCCTGAATATTATTTCTAGGAGATTGTTGTTCGTAATGCGTTGTTGATCAAGTCGTAAAAGCCAGGGGGGGCAACTGCCCCCCCTTGCCCCCCCAAACGACGCCCATGAACTGTTGGTTCTAGTTTGGATATTATTTCCATTGTGGTTATGTTTGCTTACCTGGTCCCTTCTGTATTGCATATTTTTTTCTAATTTCACATCCTCTATAGCTTGCCGGTTTATCACACTCTCTTGTAAGATGGATACACTGGATACAAAAATGTTTTTGCCCATATATTTGGCACTCTTTGCAATGGGGTATCAATTTTGGGCATCTCACTGGCTCAATTAGGTTTTGTAATATCTTAATTTAGTAAATTAAATTTCACAGTTTTCAAATTTTATTTTAATTTAATTTAGTAATGATAATGCTGAGTATTTTCTATAGAACTGACATCTCTGAAAGGAGAATATACAGTTAAATAGTTAAAATTATGTATTATTTAATTAACGAAACTTCTAACACAATCATTGATGGCGTCAACAATGTTTTTATAAGAAGATGCAATACATTTCTATTCACTTTTTTATTGCATTTTAAAATAATAATAATTTCATTTAACATTTTAAATAGCTAAACCAATGTGTGGCTATAAATTAAATGTGAGACAATCAATTATAAAAATTCACCCCATTGAAATACCATTACAAATATCTTGCCAAACATGGGGCTATTTAAATTTAATTCAAATTCAAAATAAATTTATTGGTGTAGGTATACAAATAAATAATAATAAAATTGTATTCAAATCAAAGATGGGGAAATTAAATAACTTAAAACAAATTTACCCTATTCAAATAACATTTCAGTATACATAATAATTTTAATTCCTACGAACTGTGTTAGCAGGATACAAATGTTTATTAATAATTATTTTATTGTATTTGTTCATACTGTAATGCGAGCCATTTCATTATTTAGTCATGCTCTAATTTTCTCTGTTTTATTTCCTTTAAAGCTCAACTTGTCCGATTATCATACATAATTAAACCCTTTAAGACCAAACATTTGTAACGACTATGGCGAAGGCGCTTTCGAATTACCTACCAGAACGAACGTGATGTTTCTAGTTTTGGCGGGAGCATTCTAGATCTTCACCAGAATTTTCAATGTGTATATAAATATTGGTGGTAGAACACGGACCAGTCAGTCGTATACAAAGAGTTGTGAAGATTTAAATGAAGTGTTAAACAGTAAAGACAAATTCTAATAAATAAATTAGAATTGTGAGTAATAATAGTGTCTAAATATTATATAAATTAATTAGTACGTTATAAATAAATTGTAAATAGTGTTTTAAATAAATAAACTATAAATAAATTAAACTACATTATTATTCTATAAATTTTAACAAATTTAATAAATATTGCATAATAATTCCTAACTTTTAATTTTACACAGTAATTTATAATGTCACATGATGTCCTAGAAATACAATGACCCTCGGGCCTACCCTGACCCTCAAGTTAGTCTTTGGGGGAAAGTATCTAAAAGTAATTCCAACTACAGATAGGTAGTCAGTCAATTCGGAAGATACACCAGATACTGATCTTAATTTGTTTCCACCCCCCAAATTCATGCGTCATTTCGTCTGTCTCAAATTTTGCGTTACGCCGTTACGGCATACTTGATTTATTTCGTATATATCGGAAAAATGTCACGGAAAAAGAAATATTCCTAAAAAGTAAGATTAATGTTAAAATTCCTTTTATTTTTTAACACGAACACAAACTTAACAGACATAAACTTGTTAATAGAAAATTCATATAAACGTAATGAATTTTAGATGAAGGTGTATGATAGAATAAATAATATTAGTTTTATTGACTACTGAAATTTGGTTAATTTATATGTTTCGAGGTTACAATGAACTTTTAATCGTAAATGGAACTTAATTTGTTTTTCAGAATTATGTATTTCTTTTCCTGAGAACATCCAGTAATGTCTAATCATTTTCGTTTTCATAATTTCCATTTAAGAAATTTACGGAAAGCCATTACCATAATTTAAACTATCCCTTCAACGTTATGATTCTTTCTCAACTTTTATTCGACCCTTGGAAGTTTTCTAATAAAATTTTACCGAGAGGTCTGTCTACATGGAAATATCCACATCTACTCAAAGAGGAAAATTTATATTTTCTAATTTCGCTTCTGGGAATTTTCCATGATATGTTACTTTAATACATTTTCCTATATTCCCGAAGTTGAATTTTTCATGACCTGAAGAATGCCCCATTGAACGTTTTTAGGAAGTAAAATCTATGCCGCAATTTTTACATATAATAGTTGGATAGTCTGGTATATTTTCCTACTTTTGCCAATAAAAATTTGAATAAAACTCAAAAATATCGTTCAAATACGATGGTCTATTTTAAAGCGAAGGGATATATAGGGAATTTCAATAAAAACTATTCATTCTAAATAATTATGTAACGAAAAATCTCGATGGTGTCAATTTGCTACTTGATACTTAACTTAACCACCCTCGGCCTAGCTCATCAGGGTCGGTGAATTCGAGTTTAGGATTTACTAACAAACCAATGGCATCATCTTTAATTAAAAAGACAAGAATGACATAATTTGTATTTACAAATTATGCCATTAATTTGCTAGTTGAAAGTAAGGAATAAATTCAAAGAGTTAAATTAAAATATAGTGACTTTATGTTATGTTGAGAATGGGGTGTTAATACACTGCACTAAGGAAATGTCTCAATGCCTATAGCGACCCTTCCAATCCTATTTTCTCAAGGAAGTGTAGGATTTGAAGTGGCTTCAAGTTAGGTAAATCTCCCTAGGGAGAGAGAGTAACTCTATTTTTCTCGCCTAGCTCATTCAATTGTTCTAGGTATCTCCAGACCATTTTTGAGCTGATTACGTAAGAACTCAGCGCTTTGATGGCTGCTTGAGTCTTTTGGACTTGATGATAATCTCTTGTCTATGATAGTTTCTCTCGATGTTAAACTGGATACACTTCTCGATGGCGTGAATTTCCGCTTGGAAGATGCTTGGGTATTTTCCCAAGCTTTCGGAGTGCTTGGTTCTCGGCCCATACACTCCTATTCCAGTTCCTTCTATGGTTTTGGAACCGTCCTTATACCACTGAATAGCACGTATTTCGGTTGCAAGCACGATGTATTCTTTTCTCCATTCTTTCTTGCAGCCCAGCTCTGTGGTTTTGAAGTTTTTCACAAAAGTGTACTTCTTTAGCATTTTATTCTGGGGCATGTCCCAGGTATCTTTAGTTCTGAAGCAAGTAAAACGTCTCGTTACTCCGTTCCTGATTTTGCCACATTCTTTATCATCAAATGTAGAGGGGTGAGGTTTAAGATCACCTCCATTGCGGCCGTAGGACAGGTTCTCATTGCACCAGTAATGCAAACACATGCAAGTCTTTGTACTTTTGAGATATTAACTCTTGTAGTAGCTAAACTAGTTCTGTTACTCCAGGCTATAGCCCCGTAAGTGATGATTGGTCTCACTATTGCAGTATACATCTATCGCAGTATGTTTGGGTTACATCCCCCATCGTGTACCTGCAATGTTTCTGCATACCTTTAGGTCTTTTGTGGCCTTATTTACTACTTCATTCTCTGTGTGTTCTAGAGAAGTTTGTTGTTCAGAGCTTGGCCTAGATATTTGACTTCATTTTTCCATTCTATATCTTTCCCGTCTAATTTAACCGTTCTGGGATTAAGTTTTCTTTTCCTTGAAAAGGCTACTAGGGTAGAAGTCCCACTTCACGGCACCATCTTTTTTGGTATGTTCTAGTCCTTGTTGGACTATATCACACGGGATATTTCTAAACTTGCCTCTAGCAAATATGACTATGTCTTCGGCATTACCTTGACAGGGTATGCCGAGGTAAGTCAATCTGCATAGAAGTTCGTCTACGGTTAGGCTCCACATTAGTGGGGATGTAACTCCTCCTTGTGGACATCCTCTGGTTGTGCAGATGGTGTCCTGCCCTATCTGTGTCTCTGCAGTTCTCGTAGTTAACAGCTGAGCCATCCATCTGGATGTGATGTTATCTACTCCTCTGTCTGCAAGTGCTCTTTTGACAGATTGGTGTGACGTGCTGTCAAAAGCTCCTTCTACGTATAGGAAGGCACACACGACCGTTTCTTTGTTTGTCACTGCATCCTGGATTATGTCAGTCAACTGTAACAGGGCAGTTTCTGTAGATCTTCCTGCTCGGTAGCTACGTGTGTTGGCTGTGGTGGAGTGGCACCCTCTACAGGACTTCCGTTCTGATATAATTATCAACAGTCTTCTCCATTGTTTTTAATACCAAGGATGTGCGGCCCATTCGTCGGAAGGATTTAGGATGTGTGGTATCCTTTTTCCCTACTTTTGGAATAAAGGTAACTCTGGCCCTTCTCCATGCTTCTGTTATATATCCCAGCTCCAGACTGTTCCGGGATAGCCGGATTATGTGTGTTAGTAATTCATCCTGTGCCTGCTGAAATAGGGCAGGAAATATTCCATCCATACCTGGAGTGTTTGTAGTAAAGACAGGGGGTAATATTTATTATACATATTGAAGGGTCTAGGGTTTATTAAATGGTATAAGCAGGAGTTGTCTTATGTCGTTCCTAATGTTTGATCGATTTAGGTTGGTGACAAAGAAACATATTGAGCTTGCATTCAAATTCATTTTTAATTTGTATAGGTACTTTGACTACTTTGAATCTTGGACCACGTCTTTCTCCATTCAGATCGAAACTGGAATCAGGACTGTTCATCAATTGAATTTAGTGGTAACATTTGGACCTGAACGTGGACTGCGTTCTGCGGTTAAGCAAGAGGTAACAAGGGCAGCAGCACTATTGAATTCAATACCTCTCTTATTAAAAGAGAAGAATAATTCGATACCTAACCTAAGATAACCGTATCTTAAGATTCTTGAGTGTTTTTTTTTTGTTTTTAATGTTTATTTAACCCTCCGTACTTTATCTCGATGTTCCGTCCGTACACTTCTTTATCTTCAAGTTTGGAAGTAATACCTAATACCGCTGGTATAAATTCAGTTAGTTTCCACCACGTTCAATATGGTCGAGGTACTTCTGCAAGTGAAGTTCAGTCTATACCCATCAAAAGAATATGTCCCAGCGTGTGCTGTAACAGTTTAATATTTGTTTTTTTTTTGGCGATAGGATCTTGAAGTAGTGATATTTTTAAATTACATATGGTATTGTGTTGACATGGTATTTTATTTTTACATAGAAATGTTTCCACTTCTCGCCCTTTGAGCGAGATACAATTAGAACACTTTGTTCCCGAATTTTTAAAGGATAGAATAAACATGAATTATTTTGCGGTGAAAATTCTGAAAAGGATTTTAATTATGTTGAAATTCAAACTGAAGCCGAAACTGAGCAAAGTAGCGAAGAGAAAACTGAAGAAAGACCTCCAAAGACTAAGAGGTTGCCAGTCGTAAAAAGAAAAAGCGGATACAAGTGAAGTTTACCCGAAAATCTTGGATTTGTTTACCAATTTTGTATATAGTTTAACTAAATGATTACGTTTATTTAGATTAAATTTAATATATTCGTTTGTGATACAAATTGTCTTTTACCTTTTTAAGTCAATAAAATAGCATTTTAGCCATCAGTTTTTTTGGTACATATGTTTATTGGGATCTAAGTTACCATAAAAAAATTGTTTTAAGCTTTAAGTTCAATTGTTGTGTATAAATAAGCATGGGGCATCATATATCCCAGTGCGTGTAGCGGAATGGAACAGCTCCCAATTTTATTAAAAGAGCTGAATTTAGAATTATTATTATTTAATAATTGAAATTTTGAGGGACAAATTCTTAATAAAAATTAAGTGTGGGAACGGAGGGTTAAAAAATGTTATGCATAAAGAACACAATTAAAAATTATTTATTTTAGCTTGATGGCAACTGGTATATTATCTTAACTACGGCTGACTGTTTAAATTACAACAGTATTGGTTAGCAGTGGCGGCTCGTGGGGTGGTTCACAGTGACAGAATATAGGTATCATTACAGATTTATGAAAAAATTTTCAGTGTTTTAGAAAGTTTAGAATATACCTTTCTAAAACACTAACAGTTTTTTACCTATATCTGTACCGGGATCTATATTCTGCTACTGTGAACCCCCAAAATTTTGGTCACTAGCCGCCTCTGTTGGTTAGAATAAGTAATAGTAATCTTATTTTGATTAAACATGTAATAATCGCTTTGAATGTTTTCGTTTATGTAGTAGAATTATTAAATCTTACAAATACATCAACTTGATAGGTATAGAAAGTACCTACATTTAGCTTGTTGCACGTTTACAAATTAGAAATCAATTTAAAATGTACTTTAAGAGATGGAATTGTACATGGACAATGGGACACAATAAACAAATACAATTTTTAATTTGTTTTTATTTATTTTAAATTAGTAGGTATCTATAAAATTGAAAATTAATTTAAAATATGCTAATTTTTCATGTTAAATTTGTTTTTGGTTATTTAAAATATATAAAAAAATGTAACAAAAAGTCATATTGATATAAACAAAAAAAAAACAATCCAGTTCTGAACAGAATTGATCACATCAAATTCAATAATTTATTTTAAAGGATAATTTGATGTTGTACAAAGAATATACATTCACAGTAAGTGTTCAAAATGTTCACCACCAGCTTCTATGCAAGCACTAACCCTTCTTTTCATGTTTTCGAACACATTATGCAGTTGCTCCTCAGTTACACTTTCAATTTCATTAACTATAGCTTGCTCCAATTCATTCACATCATGCAAACGATTTCTGAATACTTTATTTTTTATATGACCAAATAAAAAGTAGTCAGGAGGTGTGAGGTCTGGAGATCTTGGAGGCCATAATCCTTTACTAATAATTCGGTCATCAAAATATTCTTCTATTAGGTCAATAGTAGCTCTAGCTGTATAAGGTGTTGGTCCATCTTGTTGAAAATAACCCAATTATAACTCGTCATCCTGTAGCTGTTCAACAAATTCAAGAAAAATATTTCGATAACGTTGGCCATTAATTGTGTCATAGAAAAATATGGTCCATATTATTCTTCTTCTTGAAATTGCTATCCAAATACCAACTTTTATGGGATGTAGACTTGTCTCCACAAATGAATGAGGATTTTCAGTTGCCCATGTTCGATAATTTTTACTATTGACATATCCTGATAAGTGAAACAATGCTTCATCAGTCATTTAATTGCTCATTGAACCATCGACAGTATTCCATACGTTTAACAAAATCACCAGGAAACAATTGTTGCAGTACTGAAACCTTATAAGGATGCATTGATATATTTTTTTTCAAAATCTTATGGCTAGTTCCTACAGATAAATCTAAAACGATGAAATTAGATTATAAGAGAGTCAAGCTCTCAAACACTGTTCTTACCTGCTTGAGCTGCTAACTTTTTTACTGATTTAGTGGGACTTTGCTCCATACGAATTCGCACATCTTGAACAACTTCTTCGGTTATTACTGTAGGCCTTCCAGACCCCTTTCTTTTACAAATGCAATTTCAATTTTTCGTTTCAAAACGTTAAACAAGAATATGTCTTTCATGACGAAAACTATCATATTCTATTTGTACAGCTGGAAAACGTTCCTCAAATTGTTGAATGCAACTCTGAATTGAATATGACCAAGTTCCATCATCATTTCGAGATCCACTTCTATAATGTGCCATTAAATTAAAAGAATCTTGTTTCGGTGTAAACATTTTGAGCTGAAAATTATATTGTCAATAAACTTGTATAAAAGTAAATAAATTTACACTTACCGGCAAAAAAAAATGAAAGCACTAATGAGCTCTAAAAAGAACTGATTGGTTTATTATTATTTAAGGAAAAATTGAATAAAAGCGTGTTGACAAAATGCAAAATCAATAACCTTTAAATAATATAAATATACCCAAAAACCCAAATGAACGCTAATGATATTTTTGACAGTACTGACAACGACAGTTGACATATAAGGAACCAAATCAGGCCCTTTCGCTGTGTTTTTGATGCTACCAGATCACGTGGGTTTCGGGTATTGTTGAAGACCTGGTATTTGCAGTACAAATTTCAAAAGATCTTTTATAAATTCTTTAATAAACATCGTAAAATAAAAATTTGTATGAAACTAATAGATTTGCTAAAGAGAACAAACAGTAGAAGCAAAATCAACAAACAAAAAAACTGTTAACTAATTAAAATTGTGTTTTAGTTCTGTAAATTGAAATGGAGGTAAACATTTTAAAATAGCTGTAGTATTCTAAATCAGGTTTGTACCTCGAAGTTTAAATTAAATTATTTTTAAATTTAATTGAATTGCCGCAAACTTTATCCACTCTAGTAACGTTTGCTTGTCTTTTTTTTAATCTAAAAACTGATGTACCTAAAATAATGGCACGATTGGTTAAATTTTCCGTCGTAATGGAACATTTCTATTGCATCGAACATTTTCTTTTCGCAGACTGTTTGAGAATTGGATTTTCTTTTTACTGATTGAGAAGGTAGCTTCAATCGGAAATAAAATTGTGAATATAGGATTTTATTTCTTTTTTCCATAAACCGGATGAAAGGAAAATATCCTTAAATTCGCCCTATCTAGGGATAGCTTCCGTAGTTAAAGACCGTTTGCTTTTAGACAGCGACTTCGAAATATAAAATAAAAGAGGAAACGTTTGAGTTTTACTCAATAAAAAGATTCAACAATAATTCAGTGTCAGTCAACGTCAAATATTAAATTAATAAATTTTATTCAAAATAAGGTTATGTGATAATTTTGTGGTTAGATGGCAAATACAAATATGTTGAAAAATAAATAAATAAGCAATATATATGTGATTTTGTTCAATTGCAAAAAATTCTTAAAATATATCATTATATCGTCGCCATAATAAGAAAAATGCCTATCTCCGTTTTGGAAAATTTTACAGAAGAGAAGAAAAACGTTATTTTTTAACAAATATATTATTATATTATTATTATTGTTCTTCTTCACATCTAACTTTGAATGTAACACAAAAAAAATATTCCCACGCGTTACCCTTTTAAACAAAAGCAAATTTCTCTTCGGCAACTGTCAAATCGGATATCGGCTAGTTTCTATTATTTTAATTTAAAATTAATGGGTTAAGTAGACACTCTGAAGTTTTGTTAGAAGGTGGCTTAGACGTTATTCTAATAGATGGTATTTAAATCCCATTTTCGCAAAAAAGTGGAGTTAGGCACTTTTCTTATGAGGGCGACGATATGTGGTTTTGGATATGCACAGTTGTTCATACAGGAAAGGTATTCGTATATATCGTTTTGCCAACTATAAAGGTTTATAAAATACAACAGGTGATCTGCGTATATGTTAAAATTAGGGCTCGGAATTGTATTCGGTTAATTCGATAATTCGAATATTCGAATACTCAAAATTCGATATTTTTAGATCGAAATTATTCGAATAGTCGAATATTCGAATAGTCGAATATTCGAATAGTCGAATATTCGAATAGTCGAATAGTCGAATAGTCGAATAGTCGAATAGTCGAATAGTCGAATAGTCGAATAGTCGAATAGTCGAATAGTCGAATAGTCGAATAGTCGAATAGTCGAATAGTCGAATAGTCGAATAGTCGAATAGTCGAATAGTCGAATAGTCGAATAGTCGAATAGTCGAATAGTCGAATAGTCGAATAGTCGAATAGTCGAATAGTCGAATAGTCGAATAGTCGAATAGTCGAATAGTCGAATAGTCGAATAGTCGAATAGTCGAATAGTCGAATAGTCGAATAGTCGAATAGTCGAATAGTCGAATAGTCGAATAGTCGAATAGTCGAATAGTCGAATAGTCGAATAGTCGAATAGTCGAATAGTCGAATAGTCGAATAGTCGAATAGTCGAATAGTCGAATAGTCGAATAGTCGAATAGTCGAATAGTCGAATAGTCGAATAGTCGAATAGTCGAATAGTCGAATAGTCGAATAGTCGAATAGTCGAATAGTCGAATAGTCGAATAGTCGAATAGTCGAATAGTCGAATAGTCGAATAGTCGAATAGTCGAATAGTCGAATAGTCGAATAGTCGAATAGTCGAATAGTCGAATAGTCGAATAGTCGAATAGTCGAATAGTCGAATAGTCGAATAGTCGAATAGTCGAATAGTCGAATAGTCGAATAGTCGAATAGTCGAATAGTCGAATAGTCGAATAGTCGAATAGTCGAATAGTCTAATAGTCGAATAGTCTAATAGTCTAATAGTCGAATAGTCGAATAGTCGAATAGTGAATAATTTGGGTATTCGAATAAAGTTTTAAACGAATATTCGAATACAAAAATCTGAAAAATTCCGAGCCCTATAAAATGACCAAAAATGGACATACCTATACGGTTTAGCTATCTAACCACAGAATGTATCATTACCAAAGAACTTATATGGCGATCTTTCACCTTCTAAATATTATTGATAAAAATAAAAATAATTATTTAAATTTAAAATATGAGGTAGATGACGATCCGGTTATCAAGCAAAATTATTTAAAAATATATAAGAATATTAAAACAAAAGACGATTGAGACATGTCATAAACGCTATCTTATTTGCCTTAAAAAAGTGTCCGAATAATGTCACATTTTGACAGCTGTCAAATTATTCGTTTCGGATTTACAGGCGAAAAACGAAATCCGCCATTTTCAGTTTATCGCCGATATTTCCATAACCAACTGACCGATCGTAAATCTGAGGCCGGTTATCAAATGCATGTGTAGGTATAATAAGATCCAAGATCCCTGTATTGAGAAGCGAATCTGGGACACACTGTATAAATGATTGCGCATTGTTTCTGTGACACGAACTTTGAGTTTTCATATTTTTTCTGTTGTTTATTTCTACAAATAAATTAGTTATAAAATAAATTAGCGTATTTAGTGTAAATAAATTATAAATTAATAAACTATTTTAAATAAATAAACTTTACAGTACTATCTAGATATTCATAATGCTTCCCTTTTAAAAATATTTCCTTATCAATGTTTTGTTATTAACTGTATTTTTTGTAGTTTTTTTCAATATAATTAATGATTCTTAGACCAAATTATGCAATTTTAAAAAGTTTAAGAAAATTACAAAATAATCTGACAGTGACAGTTGTTAAAGTAGAAATTTCAACCACTACTGTACACGATATATTTTATGGTCAGAATTTTTTTAGAACATTTTGTTGTTTCTTTGAAAATTTGCTTAATTTGTAAAAAAATATCAAGTGGTATTTTAGGAGTGACTGTAGAGGCCTTCTTCTAGAGGATTCATATGAGATACTTCGGAAATCACCAACTCTTCAAGTATAAATCTTCCTAGGTAAACTTAAATCTCATAAATTTCTTAGATGACTCGAACTAAACCTCTTGATATACTGGAAATCAACTTCTGTAGCTGGAACTAAACTTCTAAGTTTCTATACTTTTGAACATGCAGCTAGAACGTTCTTCCAAACTTCTAAACAAAATCTTTCGATATAACTTCTACAAAACTATCGATATTACTTCTATAGAACCATCTAGATACAGCCAGGCTACAAGGAAAAAGGTAAAAATATCAAGAAAGGGACTAGGGAGTTTATATAGGAAACAGATAAGATGCTTTTTACTATTAAATGAACAATTTAAATTATGAAGTGAATAGTTTCACAGAGACCAAATTTAATAGGAAAAGAAAAAGTCTTATTTAACATATTTAAAAATAGTAAAGCATAGTATCTCTTTCCTAACAAAATATTACATAAAATTATATAAAATGGATTATCATGTGCTACTCAATGTTGAGGTTATGTTTCAGATTTGACATTTTAATTAGAATTTCTTGTACAAAATATATATTTTCAACAAAATATCGGTAGGAAACTTACCTTTTTAAAATCAGACGGTCATTAAAAATATTAAAGACAATTAGTACATCGGATGTCCAAGATAAAAGATAATTAAAATTCAATAAATCGATGCTCGATGACAGATATAAATCGAAATGAATTACCAAATTTTGACATAAGGCATAAACGACAAATTACATTAGGGTAGAGATATTTGCGTTAAAATAACGAAAACGGTTCCAACCGTTACAATGTTTGGGTCTAAATAACGAAAACGGTTCCAACCGTTACAATTTGAAAAGATTATTTAATTATATAAACATAACTTTTATAAACATTTGCTTAAGTTCCCTTAGATGAAGTGGATTCAGTATTTAAAATGTATATTTCAATAACCAAAACGTTTTACGTTTTTTGTCTATTTTTCGTCGCATTTTTGACATATTTCACATTGACGTTTCACATAAATCATTGATAATATATGTTACTCTGGTAATTGATTTTTTTAAATCCAATTGAGATTGAGTGAAAACACTGCGGCATGCAGTATTATTTGATTGACGTATGTTGGAATTATGAAGACTAGAGATAAGGACGAATCGGCTTACTACAAATACGGTCCCAAAAAACGCATGCTAATAAATTATATTGTAACAGTTAGTCGCTATACAAGATATTCTACATAATCAGTTAATTAAAAAAGTTTTTAAATTAAAACCAATTTAAATTTAAAATTTGAAATGTGTTCGTCATCGGGAATAGACCAATCAGCTTGTGTCGAAGTTTTTTTTGTTATACAGATCCAAACCAACGAACAAACCGACACACAGGATGTCGACGTGAACGTGATCTAAGTAACTTAAAATTGACACCACCTAGACTACCTAACCTAACATTCGTTTTTTGTTTTGTATAATTTTTTCTCAATTCTCAATTTATTTCTTCTGTCTTTGCTAATTGGTTTAATTTTATTATTAATATGAGTTTGTCAGCTGAATTTATAAAAGTTGATTAGAGTGTTTTACCCATTGTAAACCAAGATATGATTACCGAGATGATTACTGCATTTTTTAACAATTTGTTATTGTATAAAACGAGTCCATACAATTTGCCTACCTCAAAAATTAAAACTAAGTAACATTTAAAACTATTTAGAAGGGTAGTGCACATGTATTTACTTTAATACTATTTTTATTTGGTCGAGGATTACCTACTTGTTATATGTCTTGTAATAATTGTAAATATAGACACTCTTTCTGTTATACACATGTCTAGTATTTACATGAATAAATCTATGATAATATTTTAGGAAATTATTTGGATTAGAGAAAAGTAATAGAAATTCAAAACAATAGGAATCCATAAAAATGTACTCTTGAAAATACTAAAAAAAATCATCACATTATTAAATATTTTATTATTTTTAGATCTGCCAAGCAAATATATGGAGATAATGCGATTTCCCATGAATAAGTTGAGAAAAGAAGATATTTGCCCAGTAAACGGAATAATTACCCATGAACATAAAGTATTTTGCATTGTTTTTTTCACATTTGAAGTAAATAATGAAGTCGATAACAAGTTAAATTTGATAATGAATCTTTAGAGGACATTTTAATTTGACATCTCCATTATTGTTAGGGCTTGTGTATATATTTTATGATTTGTATATAAAGTGTTTTTTACTTCGTTTATCTTATTCAGTTATTTTTATTTTTTAATAATAGGTTAATAAATAAAATTTTCACACATTTTACATTTTACATTTTTGTTTATATACAATTATTATAATCTCTGAAATGTGATAAATTAATCAAAAAAAAAAACAAACAGTTTATTAAATTATTTGGTATCGTCTAATAAAATGAGTTCTTTTAAGTTAAAAATACCACTAATTAACACAAAAATGTAAAAGGCTTATGTAAGCTACACTTTCCTTCTCATAAATATTTTAAGATTTTAAAAACACTGTTGGGCAATCCTAAATATACCTTCGGTTTATTTTCAATTTTGAGAGTTCATTGGTTTTGAAGATCCTGCTCATTATTAAGTCCCTCTGAATCAGATATTAAAGATGTTTCTTCCGATTCAGATAAAACTTCACTATCTTTGAAACTTTCAGGAGATTTCGAGGCAGGTTCTTGCAGAAGGGGTTTTAGGATATACACCTTCGAACTTATAGAAACCTCATTTTAAATTAACCGAAGGGGACAATGTCAGAAACTGCTGCTGCATCTTGAAGATCCGGTGTATGTTTATGAAATAGAGATGAATAATGCCTCTAGTAGAAGGTTATTTTCCAGTTTTCTGTGTTTCTTTTTTTGGTAGAATCAGTGAGCTGGCTCTTGTGTGGTGAATAACAAGAACTGTGGAGACATTTGTGTGGTACTACTCTCTTCTTATATGTAAAGGTTTATCCATCATTTAAAAAATTAACCGTTTTCAAAATCATCTGGTATCTAAAAATAAAAAAAATCATCGTTACTACAATGGTAGATAATTGAATAATTAAATTACAATAAAACATTTTTATTCCTTGAAGTGTTTCTGTGTAATGATATTAATTTTCGTCTTTTCATATTTCTAGCAACACTAATAAATATTTTTAATAATGAGTGTAAAATGTAAATCATTATCACATCTTGGGAGGAAATAGTTATTTTCCTAACAAGTGCGGAAAGTGTTACTTTCCCGCACGCGACTGCAGTTGGCCCGAACGACGCGAAGCGGAGTTCGGGCAAGCGGTCAAGTGCGGGAAAGACACTTTACGCATGAGTTAGGAACATTATTTTTTCTACGACCGTATATACAAAAAAGTAGGAAAAATTATTTTTGGAAAATTATTTTATTTCAACATATACAAATCTTTAAATAAAAACAACTAATTATTATGGATATTAATGTTAAATACACAATTTGTAGCATTTTGTAAATTATGCAAAATTGCCGGTACAGAGGAATTAGTTGGTGTTAATTGGCTGTTAATAGTCGTAACGCTCGTAGATTAAAAAGATGACGTGGACGGGAGTGACATCGGTTGCAGGTCGCATGAAGTTGAAAATGACGGTGGCAGCAAAGGTTGCAAGTCATTTTTTTTTGAAAGAATTTTATTCGAAATGTTTTTCTTCTGTGTTTCGGAGTCCTCCAAATAGCCTTCAGCGATAGTAGTGGACTTCCAGCCACCGAGACGTTTTATATTGGTTATCGCTTCACCTGAGTCTGCTAGGAATGTTGCTGAAGAACGTCTAAAACTGTGTCCTGTATATCGTTCAGGATTAGGTAGACGCAAATATGCAGCAATCTCTGTTGGCATCTTACCAAAGGTGTTTACGCCAAAGCACTGAATTGAGCATTTTCCCTTCTTATAATTAATAAAAAAGCGGCGATGCGGAGTGGTAGGTGGTCGTAAACCTGCGTACTTTCTGTACAGCTTCAGAAAGTTTCCATTATTTATTTCTTCACATAAAACAAATGATCTTGAAGAATGATTTTTGGAATCGGAAATTTTCACAACTATCAGATTGCCTTTATCTTGTATATCATCGAGAGTGATATTTACAAGCTCCGCTCTGCGGAGAGCACCAGCTAAAACAAAAATGGTACTCACTTTAATCATAAGGTATACCTCATCAGGGGCTAACATAAACCTGGATATATCTTCTTTGGTAAAAACCTGCGCCTTCTGTGCTCGAAAACCAACATTTTTTTGTTTTAGAAATGACGTTAACTTATGGAACTGGCTTATATCCAAATTTTGTTTTATTTTTACTAAATTTTTCACCATCGAATAGCGAGACCATAAAGTATTAGATTTCAAAAACTTACTTAGGTGCGAAAAATACGCCAGAAACACCTCTTCTTTGTAGGTTTTTACCCCTTCCTGTTTACACCATGTGACAAAATGGTCGTATTGTTTTTCATATCTTCCTCGTGATTTGGCAGGTAACACCTCCAAATGTGCTTCATTTGCAGCTTTTAAAATGGCTTCGGGCAGCTCTTCATCCGATGAATCCATTATTTCTTTAATTTATTTTAATTCAGTTGACGCTTCAACAAACAACTTTGACGTTTTTGTAACAATAACACGCCTTGGTGACCATATAGCAACCATATCCAGCCATACATGTCACAGCCTAGTCTGACTTTTAAAAATATACAGAAGGTATATAAAAATATCTCTATTATTCAAGTTTTCCAAAAAATTAAAATTATAACAAAAAGCAAGAAAAAAAGTAAATTTTATTAAATGGAATAGTTGGAAAATACTAAATTTCCTATTGTAACAATAGTTATAACATTCGAAAAAAAACTATACAATAGGTAAGGCCAAATATTCATAATTTTACTTTCCCGCACTAGTGCGGGAAAGTAATTTTTTCCCGCACTAGTGCGGGAAAGTGACACTTTCAAAACTAAAATGCGTGCGGGAAGGTGGGTAAAAATACACGGTCGTAGAAAAATTTTTTTTCATTTTTATAATATTTATAAAAACATCAAATTTGCATAATTATTGATTGACAACAGAAAAATTCCTGATTGACAGATGACACATGCAGTGCTGCCGCATTTCCATTTTATTGTTTATTAGTTGTCGTTTTTTAAAACAACGAAAACTACAAATATGGTGAAAATTTAAACATAAATTTAAAAACATTAGATATTTTATATTTAAAAGATATTTGTTTAACGATATTTTAGAAGTCTAAATGTAAGACGGTGCACACAAACGAACGTATATTACTTTTCGTATACCGTCTAACTGGCAACGATGTGTGAGTAGTTCCTATTGGTCTATTCCAGGTGATGTCATAAATTTTAAAAAATTAATAACTCGAGCAAATGAATAGATAAAAAAAAAATTTAAATGTAGCTTTATCTTGAACTCTATTATTCATAAAAAAAAAATCAAAATTTTTGAACATGCCCCATTAATAATTAACCGCATGGGCGCTGGTACTGCATACGGTGTTCAAAATACATGGCTTCTTATGGGAATTATACATAATTTTGTCAAAATAATAAAATAAACTTGTTTATAGCTAAATAAAGCACAGAACATACTGTTGTATTTATTTCTAAATAAAGTAAGAGTAAGAGTAAAATAAAACACAGTTAACAGATTTTTTATTGTTGTAATACAAATATAAAGGGAGATTTGGGAATGTACATGGTATTACCTCATCCTTTAATTTCAGCTTTTCCCCTTTTATTTTGCTAACAGTACCATCAGTAAAAATAGTCTCATTATATTTGATATCTTCTAAAAAGTGTAGAACAGCATCATCTCTAGAAAGTGCTTTATCGACACTAGGAACGATATATATGCTGCCACTGTTCTAAACGTTTAGTATCCTATAAAAACATTTACAATGACACAATTGGGGTCCAAAAAAAATAACAGTAGCAACTCTTTATTTAACATTAAAACTCTATAAAAAATAAATTTTCTTTTCTAGTAAGTTAAATTTAATGCATAATTATTGTTGTTTGAAAGTCAGCATCTATGACTGTAAAATTTTATATTATAGAAACTTGAATTAAAATAAATTACACTTCGTAAGATACATATTGTGACTAGTTTACAATAAATATTATATTTAGACATGAATACATTATTTTACTTACACAAGAAGCTTTACAAAGACATTGAATTGATTTCTTCTTGTGTTTTCTTTAGTTTTACATTTGATTTTTATCCTGTTTTACAATCTGGAACGACGTAAATCTTGCTTTGATGTTTTTTGTCATTCATATTACTTGTACTCAGGTACTTTTTTTCACATTATTTTGATTATTTTCACCAATTTTTTAAAAAATCACTACATTTTACATTGACTTAAATAGAAAATTGACACCGCTGTCATTAGACATGCCAACTACAGTCAATTTCGCGAACTTTATAAAAAGAAGGACGGAAATTAGAAATTTGACCATTGCCGATTCGCCTCCTTTTCTCTAGTCTTCATAGTTGGAATAAAATATGATTGTCATTGATTGATGTACTATAGAGTTAAATAATCAAAGATATTGAGTACGGTACTTCGGGACAAAAAGTGTTAAGAATTAATTAGAGATAAAAATGTGCCACTCACATTTTATTCAAAACAGTATTTTTTATCTTTATTGCCAACGAAAATATTGAACAATTCAAATGATACTTTTTCCTTAAATTTCTCCATTACGGTCCATTTTAAAGAAATTTTATTTATTATTTAGGGTGCAAATTATAGAGAATGCAATCGCAAACAACTTTTATTAGAAGAATTTTCTTCCATAATCATAAATAATGGAAATATACATTTTTGAGTTGTATATACACACACAGACACAGATAGAAAATGGCCAAAAGGAATCAGGAGACCTTATTCCATCGAAAACTCAAGGTAAAAAAATCATGATTCGTATACTTTCCTTACCAAAAACTGTTAATATTATACACAGTTTAATATTAATACCCTATATGAACCCGTAAAAAAAATATCTCTGACATTGCTGAAAATTCTCAAATTACTTAAATCGCAATCATTGAAGAAACTCAGGAGTTATATCATTCAAATTTTAACGAATTATATCTGGAAAAACGAGGCCAAGCTGCAACCGTACGTAAATCCCGTTTGAAGTAAAATTTTAGGGCTCATAAATCATGTAAGGGCTACGTTTGCAATTTTTAAAAGTATCTTCTTTAATTAAATTTTTCGGAAAGTATTTCACTGGATATATATACGCGATCTCTTATAAACGCCCCATCCCGAAAGAAGGCATTAGTGTAAACGATGTTAACAACGCAACGTTGGAAAATTTATTGGGAAAATAAATTCTAACAAGCTAGTAGTATTTAAACAGCCATTTATAGTTCAAAATTTATTGGTACTTGTTTGTATACAGCAAGGAGGGTATATCAATTTAGCGAAGATTAATGTATGTATGTTGCATTAAGTCTAGCACAGCGAGAAAATCGCTTTGCCAATTAAAGCAGAATTACAGGGTTGGTTCAATTATCAAAGGGTATTTTTTTACCCGCGTTGCCCGATTTATATGATTCTTTTTTTGGTTAGAAAGGGGATACCTCAGAAGTGGTCCCATATATAAGTGTAGCCAAGATCTTGATGATGGGATCTATGAGAAAATCCTGAAACTCATTTTTTTCAGTCTGTTTTTTAAAATTGTCTCGAAATTACTATTAAAATCTATTTATTATAATGCTGGAGAGGCTAGCCGCGAGATTAGTGTGCATCCACATTCTCGCAACAGTTAAGTAGTGATTTCTCCGGTCACGTCGTGGAAGTGTGACCACTGGGAGGTTTCACCATGGGCCGTGTTACCATTGGGCTTGGCCGACTAGCGTTTAACTATCGACGACGTGAAATGAATGACGATGAATGAGGGAGTGAATTGGTGAATGAGAAAGTAGTAGGACCTTCAGTTGGTGGTACAATAAGCTGCAGGCTGCAGTGCCGCCAGCTACAGATGGATTTGGGTGATAGCACGAGTGGTAATAAGGGTATAAAACTAAATAATATTATATTATATTTTAGAATGTGTATCCCTCGTATCTACATTTTGTTTAGTCTCGGAAGTTATTTTGTAGTATTTAGGCGCCACCCTTAAGTTGTATTTTTATATCTACTAAACTACCGTTGCCCCGCAGGTCTTTCAGGTAATGTAAATTTTTCTCTTAAATCGTAACATTTTGCACCTCGTATGTTGTCGCCTAACATATTTATATAATATTTCGTTTTATATCTGAGGAAAAGCGTCTGGAAATTATTTAAATTAACCAAGAAGTAAGTATCTCGCTTTAAAGCCGTGGCTCGTATTCCAAATTAAGGTAATGAAGTAATGCGCCACCTTCAGCACTATTTTACTAGATAATGTTCCTGTGAGAATTTTCGCAACAAAGGTGCTAAACTGCAATAGGAGAAAGACAGTCAGATAATAGAAACACACACTACGTGCTGCGAATTTGTAATTAGATAAGTAAAGGTAGTGAAGAAAGAACAATTGTTTGAAAGTATAGTTTATTATTTTGAAAATGTTAGTTAACAGTCCCTAAACTTATATCGATAGTTGTTTTTTTACTGTTATTTTACCAATGTAAGATTTATAATACAGACAAAAAATAATTAAACTATGCTTGAAATTATAATCATTAAACATTTTTGTATACAGTGTCACTCATCGCTAAAGAACAGATTTAGCTTCAAAAATAATAAAAAATGACGTTTCGAAAATTGTTAAATGAAAAAGTTGTTTATTTTTCAGTTTACTACCCGTCTACCACATTTGAAGGAATTTTGTAACGTTTATTTATTACAAACTGTTTATTATTTAATTTATTTTCACTAAATACACCAATATATTTTACAACTTAATTTATTTTTACTCAAACTAATTTAGTTTGACATTTTATCTTAACACAACAATATCTAACTATAATTTGAACTTTCACTGCGAAAATTAGCGGTTCTAATACATTCTATACCTTCTAGAGTTTATTTTCAAAAAATTGTTATTTCGACAAGTTTCGAGATGTATTTACCAAATTCTAGACGTCTTCCACTAATAGCTGAACAGTATCTCAACATACATCGGTTGATCCACCATTATATATGCTGTTGCTTCCGGTAATTCTAGAATTTTACTAGTAGACTGTAGTTTTTTTACTTATGGGCATGATTATGGGCGTATCCTTATGGGTTTCGGGAGGTTGACTTACTCTATAGAATATTCATAGTAACTGGAAAAGTGGAGACCGTAAGAGGCCCAAACAAGTCAGAGAGGGACTCAAATAGACAAAAATGGCTTGCACGACAGTATTTTTTAAAAATATTCAATTAGGAACGTTTTTAAATAAAAATAAACACTTCAGCAAATGAGAGTATTTTTCGTATCCTTAGGGGTTTTGGAGGTTGACTTACTCTCTAGTAACTGGAAACGTGGAGGTCGTAAGAGGCCCAAACAAGTCAGAGAAGGACTTTAGGGATTAGAGCATGACCGGAATAGTCAAAAATGGCTTGCGCCACACTATTTTTAAAAAATATTTAATTAGAAACGTTTTTAAATAAAAAATAACACTTCAGCAAATGAAAGTATTTTTCGGTTTTTAGAAATTCGAAGTATGTATTTAAAAAATTGTTAGATTGAGAAAACGCGAAAACAATCAAAGAAACTTCCAAAAAGGAAAAACTAGAGACATCAATAGAATCAAAGGGACCGAATAAAAAAAAGTAACTGAAGATGTGGATTTTCTTAGAAAAGATTGCAGTGAAGTGCTAGAAAAGTTGAAGGCAATTTGTTATGTGACGTGAGGAAGTAGTACTTCATTTCAACACGTAATTTTCCCCAAGCAGTAGCTGTTACGTACTTGTGGTATTATTAGAAGACCACTGTTTCTCCGGGTCTAACCTAGTCTACTTCACTGAATAAGGATTACAAGCTAAGAGTGCCTGTCAATTGTATACTAATATCCTGCCCATATATCTCTTTGGTTTTCCAAGCTGCTTTGCGGTTTAAACCATAGATAAATTATGTAAGATAAATCGTTTACATGCACGGCACTGGTAACACGTTTAGTTCCTCAGCATACTATTTGGAGCCACCATCGCATATTACATAATTGGCTTGACAGTTAAAGGCAGCACAGAAGAAGAAAATAAAAAGAAGAGTGTCTAGTTTTCCCGCGGTTTATTCAAATGTACTTTATTATTTATTTACATTTTTTCGGAATTCATTACTCAAAAAGAACTAATATTTAAATTAAAATATTGTATTTTACATAAATATTAGTTTTTTAAAGTAATAAAACTCCAAAAAATATAAATAAAGAAATAATTATACTAAAATACTTGAAACACAGGTATAGTTTAATAATTTAATACAAGTAAGGTGCATGTAAACGTTTATTACATACATAACATGTACTCGATACTACATAACAATAATTGTAAGTGAAATTAATAGTAATCTCCTCTCATTCTTGGAAAATGGACCAATGTTCGATGCAGGTTAGGTGTTTTCTCAAGGCGTTTTCTATAAAAACAAAAAAAAGTGTACATACCTTATTGAACAATTTCTCTTATCAAAATATTGCCAAGTTCATTTTTGACAGACATCAAAAGGATATCCTTTAAATTCTGTAATAATCATTAAAGTTCGCAAGCCCTCTCACCAAGGCAAGGTTTCAATCTATGAAGAGGAAAAGTGAAACTTATTGACTATTAATTATATTGAAATTTATAAAAATACTAGTTAATTTAACAATCAAATTATTTAGTATAGGTTTACTGCAATTTGGAAAATGTAGCTTAATTGATTAAGGACCGATTCCACCGTTGTGTTAAACGAAGTTTAAAATGACATTTTTACATTAACAATGTCATTTTAACTTCGTTTAACACAACGGTGAAATTGGTCCTAATCTCTTTAACAAACAAAATTGTTACAAATAAAAAATTAAGAATTTGTTAGTACTTACCAACTTTAGCCAGTAAATGAAGAGCAGCAACTACGAGGTTTGAAAAAATCTTCTTGTGAGAATTTGCTTTTTGTTTACTGTTGCCCGCATCCCACCATGAGGAGGTAAAGTAGTTGACTAACACACTGAGAATGCTTTATTTTATTTTTTCTGAAAAAAGCATTTACAATTAGTCGTTTACGTTTTATGGCAATTTTGCTAAAATACTCTGGCAAAAAATGATCTTCACAAAGATAGCGAGTTTTATTATCAAAAGTTAAATTTAAATTCTTAAACCAGTTCTCTCGAATTTTAACATACGAAGGAAAATGAAAAAAGGTTTTATTTGAATAACCAGCTTGCTGAATATAAGAATACCTATTTAAACAATTAGGAGCTGAACAAGAATACTTAGTTTTACCCTTCGATGCTTTACCCGGATCAGACATGTTTTGATATTGTTACAAATATATTAAAAAAAGAATTGAAAATAGATTCAAAATGAAATTACCTGTATTTCGTGTTAAGGCTAAGAAAACAATGATAAACAAAGTCCTTAAACACCTAATATTGAATTAAATTGTTAATACTTACTAATTACATCAAATCATCACTTATAAATCTTCTTAACCTAAAAATAACTTTTATTTATTTATATTGTTGTAAATTGGCCATTTCGCCTTCCGCCGCCATTCCGTTTTTCATTTTTACAAGGTTGTCAAACTATTTTTAAAATATCCCATCAATAGTATGCAATAGTATGCCATTGTATGGATGGTATCGAGCTTGACAAAAAAACAACATAATGTGTTAACTTCAACAGAGCTATTAAAATAAAATACTGGAATTTGATTAATTGCAATGTCTGAGTATACCGTTCATACGCTATGAACTAAAATATCAAAAATATAGTGGAAAAGAACCAAGTGGTTTAGAAGTTTGCACTGAACTTGTGTAGGCACAAGTTCAGTGAAAATATTTGGAAAGAGACATCAATTCCAACTGTTTCAAAAGACATAATTGTGCAATTAATACGGAAGTATTATGAAAAATATAAGAATTTAATAAAATATCCCAACATTTAAAATAGAGTGTCATAAAAAAATACTTAACATAGCTGCTTGTAAATGCGATTTTTCTGCATACATGTATGAAAAGATCCGGAAAGTACATACTAAGGAACCAGATTTTCTTTCTGATCAAAGATTGGTCAGAAAAATGAGCATAGAAAATGTAGATCGTGAAGAAACAAAGAAAATATTGTCGAATAAACAAAGGCAATCCAGAAAAATCGAAAGACTAAAAAAATATGGATCAGAATCTTGCAATTTATTAAGACCCGGCTGTTCCTCTCAAACAACTGAATCGGTGAGTGAAAGAACAGTACAAGTGCCAAAAACGGTAATTTTAACTGAGATAGGCAAATTGTTTAAAATCCATAGGCCTATCACATAGCGAAAGAATAATACACAGACCAACATCATACGAGCGATGGGGGCTTGTTCAATTTTTGGTTGAGTGAAAGAACAGTACAAGTACAGCGCATGTACTGTTTCTGCACTCAGTAGCCATGTCGTTCCGTAGACAAATTTAACACAGATTTCAAATGGTGGTCGCAATTTCATAAAAAAAACTCTAAATCAGCTGATGAACAAAAATCTAATTTTGTCATTCCACAGTACAGCCAGTTTACATACATTGGTAAAACTTCTGGATATGTTACTACAAGTGCCTTCATAGGTGGTTTTCTCTCGCACACTTTTATGTGTGGGGCGCATTAGACTGATATCAAACCTAATGCCAATCTGCAGTTATCCTTATGGCGGGCATACACGCTACGGTCTGTCTGTGCAGGTGTGCCTGCACAGGTAGACATGAAGCCGACCTGCGCAGGCATACCTGCACAGGTAGGCCTCTCCGGTAGACCGTTACGTGTATGCTCGCCATTAGAAAAGGCATACTCAGAAGTTGTCCCTATTAACGTGAAGAAGATAGCGAATATAAAGATACTTTTATTTTACTTTAGTGATGAAATCCTAGAGTTTTACAACCATATATTATTTCTTGGAAAGTCAAAAATGAAGATTCTGATTAAAAAATTACAAATAAGTTTGTTAAATAAGAATCAATAAAGCTACAAAAAAAATTAAAGCATTTTTTTTTAAACTGAGTGAAAGAACAGTATAACTGCAAGTCATTTTTTTCAAATATCATATTTTGCATAATTTTATTTTTAAATTTATGTACGTATTATTATCGGTTAACAAAAATTCTATAACTTCACAATACATAATTAGGCCGAATAACCCATAGTTTTTCTTTAAAACAGTTTTTTTTGTTTTTCTCAAAATGGTCATTTTGGATATGTATTGTTCTTTCACTCACCGATTCAACTACAATATTATCAGGGTCAGAACTCTAGCCCCTCAAAATATAAATCCTCTTCAGATGACGACTTTATCAATCCAAACTTAACCTCTACCTCAAAAAATACTCAAATGAAAACAAAGTTACATTCGTTAGGTCTTGTATGCGATAAACAAGGTATATCTGATGGATCAGTTGCTGCGATTGCTAGTTCAGTATTAAAAGATGTAAAAATAATTACCACAGAAGGTTCGTCGAAAATAGACGAAAATAAAGTGGCAAGAGAGCGAAATAAATTTAGAAATACTCCAAAGAAGGAGTTTTAAAGTGATAACAGAATAAGAAGTCTATTTTGATGGAAGAAAGGACAAAACTTTACTGCAAGAGAAGGAAAACGGTATATTATACAAGAAAACTTGTCGAAGAACACTACAGAGACGGCAAAGTCAATTGAAAAGGCAATATTGGACTTTTTTGCTAAAACCAATTTGGAACTAGATGATTTGGCGGCTATGGGTTGCGATGGTACCGGTAATAAAAATGGTGTTATTAGGTATATTGAGACTGAATTAAAACGTTCTTTACAATGGTATATTTGCCAACTACACGCCAATGAATTGCCATTAAGACATTTATTCCAACATTTAGACCACAGCACAGTGGGACCTCGTCAATATTCTGGGGAAATCGGGTAGTCTTTAAAAAAATGTGAACGTCTTAAAATTGTAAATTTTATCCCAATAAAATGTGAGTTGCCAAATATAACTGTAATGTCTAGAGGTTTAAGTTCTGATCAATCATATTTGTATGACATTTGCAATTCAGTATCAAGCGACAATTTTTCATCAAATTTAGCACACCGTAATCCTGGGAAATTAGCGCACTCTAGATGGCTCACAATGGCAAATCGTGTTCTTCGGCTGTATGCTGAAACGAAAAACCCAACATCAAGCCTTACGGATATGGCCGTATTCATAATTAAAGTGTATACCCCAATATGGTTTAATATTAAACTAAATTTTAGTTCTACTAGTGCTAGTTTACATATATTTAACACGATTGAACTGTCTTGGTATTTAAGAAACGCGTATTTTATACACCCCGAAAACATTATTTTTGTGTATGCTAGCAGATACTCGTGAATGGGTTCGGGAACTATCTTTACGAAGAATCTTAAAATCTAGAGAAACCAGTCGAGAAACCGTTGAAGTAAGACACTCTGTGATACCAAAAATTTCAGTGCTATAGATTACTTTTAGTTAATTTACTGGAATGATTGTGATGTGTCACCGCCTCCTGTTTTAAGGGATTTTACTAATGACAATCTTAGGGACCTTATAAACGAAACTGAAATTCCAGACTTTGATTTTCCGAAGTTCCCTTGTCATACTCGATCCGTGGAGAGATGCGTAAAATTAGTTACAGAGTCATGGTCTTTATTAATTGGTCCAGAATCAAGAGACGGCATTATTCGCTCAAGAATAAAATCAAAAGAAATTATACCAACAATTGAAAGTAAACGAGAGTTTAAAATTCAGTAATTTTTTTTATTACTGTTTTTTTTGTACTTATGTATTAGCTTTTTATATTTGATTTGTAAGCTTTTATGTTTGATTTGTTAGCTTTTTATGTTTGATTTCTTTAGGTACTTTTTACCATTTTTTAAATAAATGTGTTGTTTAGTTTTAATCGTCTAATATTTATTTGTTTTCTTTTAAAGACAAAAGAATTAAACATTGGTTAAAAGGGATAGTAGAGGGCTGAAGATATTATTTAAAAATATTAAAAATAAACAGTGTGAATACAAACACTAAAATGTAACTTTTAGTAGGTTTTGTACGTCAAAATTTCAACTTTAATTTATCATCCCTAAAAGGGGCGGTAGAAGGTTGAAAATGTGGATTTAGAAATAAAAAAAAAAAATTATGAAAAATAAGCTCAACAAAACGCAAGTTGTGATAGATATTGTAAACTTAATTTTTATAGTTTTTAAAAATATGCCTATTTCGGCCAGCCTAAGAGGGTGCACACCTTGTATATCGGCGAAACTGTACCGACAGCAAACTAAACTTATAGCGTATGCAAAGAGAATATGATTTATAACGTGCAACTATTTATTTCTCGCAAAAAAAGCTTCGTTACAGCAATATATCTATATACATACACGTATACAGAGATTTTTAATATAACGCTAATAAAATATGCTTTAGCATAACCGCAAATGCCGAAACTAATTTTTAATTAAACCCTTTTCGCGCAAACTTTTGCGACTGGCGAGTTATTTAATTTCGTGACGCCCAAACGAAAAGAAAAACTAATATTGCGAAGAAACGCTAGACACATTTATCCCCCAAAAAATTTTTTTCTAACTGTAATTAAAAGTGGGAAGGCGCGCACTGTCCGTCCGCCGAGCTCAAGCTTTCCAGCCCTTGATGGATAGTCGAAAAATGTCGGCCCTTAATTGATAATAGACGTGCGGAATTACGTACATCAGCTGCGGGACCCGGACCGAGAGCAAAAACTCTGTCCTTGTGGGCCTTGATGAGTGGCGCCACCAAATAAAAAAATTCTTCGCACGTAATTTTATTTGGAACGAAATCTCGGCTTGACGGTTCTTTTCTAAGAGGCTACAGGCCAAATAAAAATAAAACATAAATAGCAATTTACTCTTATTTCCGGAAAAACCAAAAGTAAGTCATAACGTCGGACAATCGGGCGCGGCCGTGAAGAATACAGAGGAAGAAGTTTCGAGATAAAACAATAAATATAATTCAAACATAATTCTTAAGAACTTACGTTGTTGGTTGTTTATAAAGTTATTTTTTATTTATATGTAATTTTCTTAGATGAATGATACTACTTTTAAAAACGGTGTAATCCGGACGATGCTATGGTGTCGTCTCAGTTTGTACCACGCAAAACTAACTATTTTAGTGTTTTATTATTACATATCCCTACATATTTTTATTTATCGTTACTAATTAATTAATAATTAATCACTACAGAATGAAAATACCAATAAGAGTAAGGACTGTTCCAGGGTGAGCGATTATTTTGAAGCAGGGGTTGCTTTGCTTTGCAAAGTAAAGCCCTTAATCTTTAAAATTGTTTAAATTTCTATTATTTCTATTAGATAGTCAATAAGAACACGAAATGTTGAATTTTTAGGGTGTTTGTTTCATTTAACAAAAAATCTGAGGAAACATTTGGGAAAACTTCATTTATTGGGACGGTAACTTTACCGGGGCTCGATTGTTGAGTTCACTGGAAAATTTTCCCATAGGAAAAGATTCCCCTACTTATATTCCCATAGTAATATATATATATATATATATATATATATACATACAAATTTTTACATTAGATTTCTTCCTCTGTCACCTGGAAGTGTCATCCATCTGCAGTACCTCGAAGTGGCCTTGGTCGATATCAAGGCTGTATATATCCTCTCAGTTAATTTTAGCTTCTGATTGTAGTATTATCTCCTTGTTTATTCAACATTTTGTCCTCGGCTGGGGTCAGCTGGCTCACCGCTCAGTCGTCCGTCCGACTAGATCTTTATCGAGTGAATTGTTATCAGCGTTGCCAGTGTCAGTTCTAAAGTACTGAAATCAGTGCTTTTTGGCCATTATCAGTACTTCAGTGCTACTTTTTATGCTTCAGTACCTATTTCTGTTCAAGGCAAGTAGTTTGCGGTAAAGTTTAAAAAAAATATTGCTCTACATGTTTTGCTCCTCTATAAATGTCATGATCTATTGTTGTTTGTAATTTACAAAGGTCCATTTGCACCACTGTCATTAAGAAATTATCCAATCCTTAAATGACATTTCTCCTTTGATAATGTTTTAGGCTTTGCTTATTTCTTATCTACTAGCAGTGCGAATTGTCTAAAATCATCTGTGTGTAATTTGTTTGACTCACAGAGTTTAAAGATATACCTTATTAAATTAGATGTACGAAGAGAAATTAAGAGAGACAGAAACTTAAAAATTCAGTGGACTGAATGGTCTGAATACTGTTTTATACAATAGTATCTTATTGGACAAAATTACTCTGCTACGTCTATTCATAAGGGGGTAGCACAAATCCCATTGGAAAATATAATTTCCAATGCTCGCAAGCAGGGGAATATATTTCCATACTTGCAAATGGAAAATATTCCACCGGTTATGTCGAGAATACGAAAAAAAAAAATTAAAGTCAAGAATGAGTCCCTGGCGTTTGTGCCTATAGAAGATTTAGATGGAGCAATCGGTAAGTTGTCGAATATGTCTTCCGAATTGGAACTTCTGCTTCAATAGTTCGAGGACAGCGATTTCAAACTGAGTTATTGATGAACCATACCACGATTAGAAAGCTGATCACGAGTTTGAGGAAAATTCAAATTCCATTTTCGCATAAAAAAAATAAAAAATGTGGATCACAATTTACAATTTACAAAAGTATGTATTATTTATGTAGAATTTCGCGCCCGAGTGGCCAGCGCCCGAAAGGCTGCGCCCGATCGTCCCCACGCTTGCTCGTCCTCGCGCCCAATTGATCCCGCGCCCAACTGTTCCCGCGCCCGAATGTCCTAGTCCGTAACGTCGCAAAATAATTGAATCCGTTATAAGAAAGTCCTTGTTCCAACTCTCAAACAGAAAAAAAATCACAATATCTTAAATAATAACTAAAATAAAAGTGGGTGAAATTTTTAAGCTCAAGTGTAATTTGTAAAAGTTTCAATGGGAACACTAAGGTAAACAAAGAGTTTTTAAAGGTAATGCATTCCCATATTTTCTTCCTTAAACCAGTTAGTAGTAACACATTTAAAAATTATATTAGTCAAGCAAGGCGGCCATTTTCAATAACAGATTATTATCTTAAGTTCAATAGATTACAATTTTCAATAAAAATGTAATGTTTTATTTAAAAATAAAAAATAATTTGCAATTTACTGTTATTTTGGGAAAAAGCGGTCATGAACCATGACGTCACAGAATAATTCAATCCGTTTTAAGAAAGTTCTTCTTAGAAGCTTTCAAACAAAACAAAAACCAATTTGATATATCAAATATTGACTAACATAAAATCCGGTGAAATTTTTATAGATACGCCCCTGGTGAAATTTGGTTAATTTCGAATTGTTTTCCATCCTATTCTAAATTCGATGGTATTTTCACAAGTTCTAGCATTTGATTGCGGTGGTAATAACTGAAATGCTTGGGATACTCTTTCTTTCTCCAATTATCGGGATCTAGAGAAGGTAATAATAAGCACATCCAAGACTTATAGTCTATTTTTATGTATGAGAGAGTAATAAAACAGCATTTCTAATGCAAAACTTAGTACGGTCATTTTAAATATTTTTACAGAATAATCTAAATATTTCCTAAAATTGTAATAAATGTACCTGAGCTATTACAAGTCTTTTGGGTCTTTTATTGGTCCTTTATAAACATACAGAACAATAGAACAATAGAAAAAGGTTTGGACAGGCCAAAAGCCCTTTGTATTAAAGATTACATAGCCGCATTTTAAGATTATTCTAAATAAGTACCTATTTGCCAATTTTGTTTTATTTTAATTCCAAGAATTTCTTACAGTAATCGAATTATAAGTAGATAAATACCTTCCCAACAAATTTCACCGAAAATGCGATTATAGGTTTTCCATTTAGTAGGGAGGTCCAAGTTGTGTATTCTTGACAGTTTACTGAATGTCGTTTAGTTGCAACTTGCAAGGTGCAGTGTGAATTCTAGTGTGATCATGGAAAATTTGAAAGGGCCGCGTAAACGACAAAAAATCGGTCCTTTAACAGTTAATGAAAAAACATTAATATTTAATTGTTTTAAATAATTTACAGACAAACATTTATGTAAAAGTGTTGATGACACAGTGGAATTAGTTAGTAGTACGCTTGGTGTTGGGAAATCTACGATTTACAGAGTTGTTAAAGAAGAGAAATGTGGCGAGTTTCAAACAGCATGTAAAGCTCCAGGAAAACCAAAATTTCAATTAGAAAATCTTTTGAAAGAAAGACTTCGAAGGAAAGTGCATGCATTTTTCTTTAGAAAAGAATTTCCGACAGTAGACAAAGTTCTTGCCACGGTTCGAGATGATAAGGATTACCCTGAAATGAGTCGAAGCACACTATGGAAACTTTTAAAAGAAATAGGTTTTCTATGGAAAAAGCATTCCAGAAAGTCTATTTTAATAGAAAGAAGCGATATTGTAGTATGGAGAAGAAATTATCTAAGGACTATAAAAGAAATGAGAAACCAAAGAAGAAATATATTTTATTTAGATGAAACATGGATCAACCAGGGACATAAACCAAATAAATTTTGGCAAGATGAAACTGTTACAAGTCGAAGACAGGCTTTTTTAAAAAATTTATCTACTGGTTTAAATCCACCATCAGGAAAGGGGCGCACTAATAATAGTACACATCGGAAGTTCAAACGGTTTTGTTAGAGGTGGTTTATTGACTTTTGAATCTACTCTTACCGGTGACTACCATGAGGACATGAATGCTGATGTCTTTAAAGAGTGGTTCGAACAAATTATAGATCTTCTTCCTCAGAACAGTATAATAGTAATGGATAATGCAAGTTATCACTCGAGACTTATAGAAGAAATGCCCACAACCAAGTGGTTAAAAAAAGATTTACAGAATTGGCTAAATTCAAAGAATATTAAGTTTCATCGTGGTTTATCTCATTTGTGTTCCCTTCATAAAGAGAAATTCAAAAAATATGAAATTGATAAAATTGCAAAAAATCGTGGGATGACGGTGGTTAGATCACCACTATATCATTGCGAAGTAAACCCGATTGAACTGATATGGGCACAGATAAAGGGAGAAGTTTAAAGAAAAAATAATTCTTTTAAAATGAGTGATGTTAAACAGTTGTTTTTGGAGGCTGTAAATAATGTGAAGCCTGAAAACTGGGAAAAGGCAGTAAATCATACGATTAAAGAAGAAGAGAAAATGTGGAAGTTGGACAATATTACTGATGAAATGATCGAGCCACTCATTGTAAATATTGGTTGCGACAGTTCATCTTCTGATTTCGATTCTGATTTGGATTTTTAGGTAAGAAGTAGTTTTTATATTAAAATTATTATTTATGAACGTAACGTTGTTTAAAAGTCAAAGTTTAAACCCTTATACCTACATAACCCGTTTGACACAATGTTCTTAACATATCTTGTGGAAAAATAAAACATTTTAGAAAAAATGGCACTTTTTACCTTCAGCTGTTTAGAAATTATAAGCAGGTTAATTTGGTGAAAATATAAGTGTATACTCGAGGAATAACTTCAAAAAATATTTTAACTATCTACTAAAAGAAGTGATACGCCTATGGATTACGAACGCTTTATTATTTTAATACTCTCTCATACATAAAAATGGACTATAGTTGTGCAATCAATTATTATGTAAGGGGCAACTGTCTGAAAAAGAGCAATAAACAAAAACGTATATCTGAACAAACTGATAAAGTCCCGAAAGCAAATTTCCATAAAAATAATAGGAGCATACAGAACTACCTCCACGAGATCAGTGCTAACTTTGGCTAAAATATCCACAATAACCATACCTTTAAAGTAAAGACATGAGGGCGAAGTCATGAAATTGCAGATATGGCAGGAATGGTGTCGGGAAGAGGCAGACATGGAAAAATAGCTCATTTATGAAATTCTAATTTGGACTAAAAGAAATCATGGAAAAATTAGTTACTACTTAACACAAATACTGACGGGACACATGTGCTTTTAAAGTTATAGGAAAAAGTTCCAACTAACAGAAAACCAGGAATGTATATACTGTGACGAAGAGGAAAATAGCAGGTAGGGAGACAACATACGAATAGCAAGATCGGAATAGCAAGACCAGAAACTGAGTGAGCAAGATGACAGCAGGCATTAAATACTAGGAAGCGGTACAAAGCTTTGTAGCTGACATTTTGAAAATGAAAGAGAGCGACATACTAAGGGAACATAGGTAAACACAAAACTGAAAACAGAACGATGTAGAGAGAAAGGAGAAGAAGGAAAATTAGCATCAAAGAGTTCCTTCTTTTTGAAGTAATGCCGGATGTAGTTCAAAGAAGGGCCCACCAAGCAACACGTGTTTTAGTGAGTATACCTTGCTTGCATCCAACAACTGCAAGGTAGTCTCACACTACCAGCGAAAGACAGATCAAGGTGTCTATGAAGGATTTCACCTCTTCCCAAAATAAAAAAAAAAACAAAAAGAACTTTCATGACAGTCTTCTTTAGTGGTTAAAGGAGTTTGAAATATCTCTCCTTTTATATAGCCGAGAGGTATAAGGTCAGGAGATCTTGGTGACAAAAAAGGGGCATCGAATGATTAATCATCGATGCGAAAAATTATCGTATAACAAATTATTGATTTAAAATTGATGAATATGGGTATCTTACATCAAAAGTATCACAAGTTCTTTAAGCAATTTTATTACATTCAAAAAATAAATTATTAAATTTGGGTAATCTTTATCTAACAAAAATAATTAAATTACGATGATTATTTTTACAACAAAATCATCTTAAGCGACGAGGCCCATTTTCATTTGAGCGGTTACGTATAAGCAAAACTGTCGCATCTGGGGCAATGAAAATCCTAGACAAATCCATGAAAAGCCAATGCATGCTCAACGTGTCACGGTTTGGTGTGGTTTTTGGGCTGGAGGTATCATTGGATCTTTCTTTTTTGAAAATGAAAACGAACAAGCTGTTACGGTAAACGAGGAGCGATATCGAGCGATGATTAACGACTTTTCATAGCATGAGATAATGGTCATGGACTTTAACAATATGTGGTTTCAACAGGATGGTGCGACATGTCATACAGCAAGAGAAACGATGGATTTATTGCGTACAAGATTCGATGGGAGGATTATCTCAAGAAATGGGGACGTAAATTGGCCACCTATATCATGCGACTTGACGCAGTTGGATTATTTTTTGTGGGGTTATGTAAAAAGCAAAGCTTACGAAAACAATCCCCAAACAGTTCAACAGTTGAAAGAGGAAATTCGACCCATAATTCATGAGATAACACCACAAATGTGCTCAGATGTTATGGAAAATTTCAACAAAAGAATTGTTTCCTGCCAGAGAAGTCGTGGTGGCCATTTGACAGATATTATATTCCACGTATAATTGTAAAGATTTATACTTCATATTGCAATAAAAAATTGTCATTTATGTTGTGAACGTTTTCTTTTATTTATTATCAACATCCGGAAACTCTTGTTGGAACACCCTTTATATCTTTTAATGTCATGTAATAGTCACTTCGCTTATAATAGCTATTTATGTAACCAGTTACAAAATGCCTTATTTTGTGTAACGAGTAAATATTTGCGGGACGAGCGGAGCGAGGTCCCGCAAAAGATTTCCCAAGGTGTTCCCTACCCAAGGTGTTCCCTAATCTGTAGGCACCTAATATTGCCCTCCCCCCTTGTATCACAAAGTAGTATTAGAGCTTCCATTGCTGGTTACTTCAAGACAGGCGAATCTTTGTATCTTGCTTAGCCTCGTTATTGCCGTTTTTTGTTGTGTCTTTGGCCACCACACCAAAGCTGCGTATGTTATTATTGGCCTTACCACCATATTTTATGTCCAGTGTATCAAACTTGGTTTCAGTTCCCATTTTTTCGTTTTGTCATCACTATTAATATATTCTCTTTTCTAGTTGTTCTTTCCAAATGTTAAGTAGGTAAGTTTCGAGTCAATTGTAACCCCAAGATACTTTACCTCCCCCTTTAGTTTAGTTGGAAGTTTTTACTTTGGAGGTTTAGCGGTTCTAGTCCCTCTAGAGTTAGAATAATTTTAGTCCATTGATTTTTTAGATACAAATAGTTTTCCCGTCGCTGTATAATTCTGACAGAGGTTTCCATATCAAGAATAATGGACAAAAAAGTGTATTAGTTATATGCCCCTTTGAATTCGCTACTGGTTAGATTTACAGCGGTAGATTTTCCAACGTAAATAAGGCCTCAATATCATATAGAAAGAACGAAATTTATTGATAAACGTACACGTTTAACAAGCAATAAAACAAAACAAAAATGTACACCTATATAATCTATCAATCTGTGTTCGTAAAAAAATATATCGAGTTACTCGGAATCATGCTCCTTTATTTAACCGTCACTCAAAACCGAGCACCCTTTTTCAACGTTTTTAACCTTTTTCGACAATGTATCAGACATGCTGTTGATGCGGAATTGAGTAACTAGGGAGAGAGCAAGTGCGGATCGCGTGTCTTTTGTTTCTCGGGCCTTTCACCCAGTCACAAAACAGACAATGGGATGGAGAATCTGCTCTCGAACACGCATCGACACTACTCGAGTGCCTGTCGCCTCGAAAATAAAAATCGAGCATCTACGATTATTCGATGGGGCAAAAAATATAATGGACAAAAGAATATTGTGGTGGTATAAATTTGAACGGTGTAATGCACCAAGAATATATATAGTCGATGGCTTGTACGCTATTGTGATACGTGATAAAGGGCCGAGTTCTCACGGAAAGAGCAAATAAGGTACTGATTTAATTATTGGTCCGTGATAGCATGTCTAAAAATCTAAAAAAATGTCTAAAACCAGTTGATACGGGGGATGTTTTCTTTCAGTTGAGTCTAGTGAAGTAAAACATAGTTTATTCACAAAAACATTTATAATTTTTCCAAAATATTCTCCACAGTCAAATGCATTTTTGTATCCGCGAAAACCAATCTTGAAAAAATGTTCTTCAATCTTCTGACCGTAGTTTATTTCATTTTTAAGGGCATCAATCGCTTCTTCGGCAGCCAAAATTAGAAGAAGTCTAGATTATATAGCGAATGACGCAGTATTTCTATATTTTGGTCATTAAGATGCTCATTTATTCGGACAACAGTGTGATTCTGGCATTATCTTGATGCAAGATGTTCCTTCCTCTTGGCCGTTCTTCGTGAACTTTTTGGAGAAACTGAGGCAAACAAACTGAAGATTACCATTATGAATTAACAGTACGTCTATCCTCCAGTTCTGCAGTTAAAACATATCCACTAATTTCAAAAAAAGTGGGGACCTTCTTATTGTTTCGGCTTTTCTTACGAACAACTTTTGTTGGAGCCGACTTATTCTCAAAGATCCAAAATAACGATTGTTGCTTTTTTGTTCGGAATCATAGCAGTATAGGTACCCATGTTTTAGCACCTGTGATGATGTTGCATACCAAATTAGACCATCCACGATGAAAGCGATCTAGTAGGTATAGATCTGCACAATCTCACACGATTTTCTGTTTCAGCTAAAGACAAGTTGTGGGGAATTCACCAAGAACGAAGCTTTCAGACTTTCAAATGTATGTGTAATATAGTGTTAATTGCTTCCACACCAATCTTTAAAGTTGCTTGAATGTTTGTGACATAATGTGGCAGTCCTTTTGAATCATTTTCCAAATAAGATCAATATATTTTCTGTAACTGCCGTTTTTGGCTTAAGAGCTCGAAAGTCATCGACCACGTTAAAACTCCATCTGGATACTTTAACATATAACTTTTGGTAGCATTCGCATTGACAAGTTCATATGGCCCTTCTAAGGGTAAACTCAATTTTGCACATACTTAAATCAGCTATTAGTCTTTTAAAATAATTCATAACCCTTCAAATTCCCCGTAAAGTCTCTAAGTTTGTCGGTCGTTTGTAATTTGTATTCGATCTTCATCTATTGTCATTCCTGTTTTATTTATATTGTATCTAATTCCTTTAAAACCGTTTCTGTATTATGAATATGTTCTCTTTAATCATTGAAATATAACAGGATATCATCCACATAATGTAATGCGAATTCTTATATTTGTCCAGTATATGTTGTAGTGCTCTCACCAAGGCGGAACAAGCACTTTTCTATATTTTCTCCAATTATTATTATTTGCTTTTCCTGTTTATTTCCTTCACTAACAGTATTATTTATATTTTGTTCATCCATATCCCCTTTTCCAACATCTTTTACTTCTTCAGAATGTTTCTTCAACCCAACCTTTCCCCCTCTGAAATACATTTAATTTTCTCTCTATGTTTATTTAGTGAACACATAACTTTTATGTTAATAATTAGGGGCAAAAATCTGAAAAGTAGTGATGCCGCGAGACGGGAGATTCTCGTCTCTTGTCTCGTCTTGTCTCGTCTCAAATGAGTCGAGAAAGACATTTTCTCTCGAAAACAGATTCGAGACGAGACGAGAGAGTGTCATTTCTCGACGAGAATTTCTCGTTTCTCTCCAGCTCTCTCGGGCTCTCTCGAACAATTTTTTCTTTGTTTATTTGAAATTTTCAATTGCTTATCGTAATTTACCATTTAACATATTCGATTTCGAGATAGTCAAAAAGTTAACTATAACACACCTATTCTATATATATTAAATGGTAACAAATAATAATAATAATAAATAGTGATTTTAGACCAGAGCATACTGGCGCATTCGTTTGCAAAATTGTTTTAATTCGTAATTTTTTTTTTAATGTCCGGAAGGCTTTCCTGATTATAAAAGTGTAAGATGACACTCGATATCTGTTGATGTTATTGTTTAAACAACGAAAAATTAATTAAGCCCGAAAAAATGCATTTTTTCCAATGAATTAATTTTTTTTTATATTCTTTAGAATATTTCGAATAAAAAAAGTCCCTACGCCCATCATCGTATCTTCAACCCTTTAATTGTTATGAATTTTTTAAAATCCAAAATTGACGAAAATTCTAATTTTCTTGAATTAAATAATATACCTTAAAATTTAAAATGCTATAATTTTAAATTTTTTACCGAACATTCAAACTGTAATAAACAAAATTACCTAAATAAATTTTCAAAATTTTGTTTGTTGTTGTTTTTTTTTCGTTATAACAATATGCTTCCTACGCGCGTGTACTTTTAGAGAGAAGTACTTCTATCTCACTTCCAACTCAATGTATAAGCTGGGTAAGAGAAAGCCCGAGGACGCGCTAAATCAATTTTTTGCTGTTTTTCAGCGGTAATAAGTTTACAAAAATTATTATTAACATTTTTCATAACACTTTGTTATAATTGCCGATTAATAGTTTTGTATCATGTGATTTTTTTACTTTTTTAGATACTATGCCACTATGCCCTGCACTATTTATAAGAAAAAATATTTCTCATTTCATTTTATACAATAATTTCTTATATTTAATCCATTCTGCTTTTCTGAGGTTACGTTACGTTACTAAGTTGAAAATTTTTAAGCGTTTTTTCGAAAAACTGTCAAATAAAAGGTAATAGAAACGAATGTATTATATGAGTCCTCTAAATGCAAAACTCGGTATTTGCTAGTTACAAAATTTTTTAGGAAGGGTAAAAAACTGTCAGTAATTAAAATACATATGTATTCGTTTTAAATTTTGTTTTTAGTTGGCTCTAGTGATTTTGTTTTGAAATAACTATGCTCTTTAATCCGAAATCACACCAAAAATTAAAAAAAATACTTTTAAAATTAAAATACCGAGTTTTGCATTTATGTTTTAAAAATACCCAGTTTTGCAACTCACAATTGCAAATACCGATAAGTGCATGGTTGTCTTATTTTAGAACATTTATTTTCTTACAATTTTTTTTTAAAATACAAAAATGTAAATTAAAACATTTTTATTAGGTGTAATAAGATACATACCAGCAAAAAAATCTTCTCTACATAAGCAAACAACAAATTAATAAATTAAAATGTCTACGTGCCCGTGCACTTACCTAATCACGTGACTATTAGACGCAACGCCTTGGGAGGTTACAATTACGTAGTTTTGCATTTAACAAGTGAAGGCAAATACAGAGTTTTGCATATAGTCTTCGTTTTCTAAAGCGTTTTTAATGCAGAAATAGGAAGTTTTGCATCTTATTTTAGAAGAAGAATGGTAGAGTTTAAAATAAGGAATTGAATGGCGCCAAAACATTACTTTTGAAAATTTCGTCAAATACCGAGTTTTGTATTTAATGGACTCATATACAGTGAGGACGAAAACTGTATCCTTCTTTATTTTAACTTCTAAATGAAAAAAGATAATGACAAAACAAAAACGAGGTAAAACACTTGTTATAACGAGATGCACTTTACTTGAGACACGTAAGATAGAGGGAGTTACTAGCTTTAAATTTTCTAATGGAAAGTAAGGTCATGTGATACCTCATTTGAAAAATATTTTCTACATTTTTACGTTCATGTAAACAGATTTAGGTTTTTATGTTTTTACAGATATTACATTAAATAAATACATAAAGTGGGTTAACTTCTTTTTTTTATTTACCGCTTCAACCTCAAAGGACCATTACCGGAGGTATAATACCTTATAAATGCTGTTTTTTACAATAATATACAATGGATAATTAACATTTTGGCTAGTGCCGGAATAAATATCAGTATCTTTTATAAATTTAAGTAATTTTTTACTGTTAAAGGGATTTAACACTGCACAAGTGGCAATTTTTTGTAGCTGGTACTTTGTTCTTATACAGACATGTTCTGGGCATTTACTCATAAGTTACATTTTTGATAACTCTCGTATTAACAATTATTGTTTATTATTAAGGAAACGCTTTTTGCATTAACTAAAATAAGTAAATTAAGAATATTAAAGGTGATTTGAAAAACCACTCGACGTATTAAATTTTTTATAACTTCTAAGTAAAAAAGCTTATTAAAAAATTCTCTTCTAACATTATCTAACATTTCAAGGATTATTGTGGCACACAAGGATTATTGTGGCACACGAGGATTATCAAGAATGTAAACAAAAAAAAATTAAAACTGTTTGCTTGGACGTAAATATAATCAAAATATCTTTCAAATGAGGTGATTTCCATTAGAAAATTTAAAGATAGTAACGCCTTTTATTTTACGTCTCAAGTAAAGTGCATCTCATTATAACAAAAATATCATAATGTTTCTCTAATATCACATCGTTTTTGTTTTAGGTCTCTATCTTCTTGCATTTTGAAAACATACTACAAAATGCTTTCATTTTACATCGCAGGATTGCATTAGAAAAATTCTAACTTCCAACTTAACCTCTTCCCCCCTCCCCAACTGACTTACAAGACAAAGTGTTTTTGTTTTTAGTTAACGCCTAATCTGGGCCACTTATTACTTAAAATTTCAATTGTAAAACGACTGTGACAGACGGACTAACAGAGAGACATGAGTGTTTCTCATTGCCAAATTTGGGTACTAATGCGCAAATTACTTAAAAAATTCTTTGTTTTTGTCTTACAAATTTTACCGTTTTTTTATGTTTCGTCTTTTTCAAATTTTAAATTTGATATTGTTTTATCACGAGAGAAACGAGACGAGACAAAACGAGAGAAAGGCTCTCTCGAGCGAGAGAAGCGCCTTCTCGTCGAGACGAGAGAACAGTTTTCTCTCGCCCTACGAGACGAGATGAAAGAGGCCACTCTCTCGTCTCGTCTTGTCTCGCGGCATCACTACTGAAAAGTACAGAATTTATACAAAATAGTTATTGAAATATTTTGTTGTATTCAGCAATTTAGTATTTATACTGGTTTTAATATGGCCAACTGATAAGGTCGAATTTTGCGTTTCGAGAAATATGACACTGGCATCTTTAAAAATTCACCAGTTTAAAATTAGTCTTCAAATTTTATATTTACTTAAGTATCGTAATGAACAATGAGCATAAAAACTTTAGAGTCATCCGACGACGTTTCAGCCTCTCAACATATAAAACCAAATATGTTTTTCACCTTTTTCAATTACATCTACAGCAACAAAAACACGAACAGCCAGTCCCCTAAAACGTTTATGATGCACAGTCATCTATGCTCTCTAACATTTACTCGCAGAAAAGCCTTTGGAGTTGATTGACATATGAATGAAAAGCTCGCGGTGAGCACGGAAAAGACTTTTACTTTTCCATTTTCGCAAAACGCGAATATTTCCCCTAAGACAACGAGACGATAATACAATTTATAGAAGAATATGCTTAGTAATGCTTATTTATGCAAGGGTTAGTTTTCGAGGACATCGGATGGCTGGAAGTAAGGGTCTTGCTAATTGAGGTGGCGGTAGTTGCGGCTTTTTGTTGGCGGTTCAACACTCTCTTGTCATATTAAATTAACAAACAACAAAGGAATAGCGGAGTTCCAGATGTTGGTTCTTATGACAGATTAATGGATACGCGTACAATAGTAACAATATTATATGTAAACATTTACTAGTTTAAAACCAGCCATTGAAAACATCTTAAATTTTCAAAATGATTAGGACAGTAATTCAATATCTTCAATGATTTTAAAAACTTGATTAATTTTTAAAAATCACATATATAAAACTTAACTGTTTTTAAATCTAATTATAATATTCATTTAAAATTTTTCTTTGCAGGTACGTTCTCATCCATTGCTTCTATGGTCATCGATGAAACTATTATGTTATGGGTATGTAGACATTCTTTTAATTAGCTTTAAATTATCCTTCTCGACTGCGCCAATTTTACAGGTATAGCGAGTTTTTTTACTATATAGATGGTCAAAAAATGAGCAATCCGATTAAACACCCTGTTAAAAAAAGCGATCAAAATCGTTGATGAAAAAGACCTGGCGAATACGGTTATCGCGATATCAATAAAAGTGGAACGACACTTGACAAAATGCTAATACGATCATTCGATTTTTTTGGGCCTTTTTATATTGCGAAACTGTAATAAAGTTGAACCGAGTCGCGTTTTTCCAGAATGTTTGTGATGCCATCGATTATTCTCCGGCCGGATATTTTTGGCATAGTGAATTATTCCGACTCAAATAGCTTGATGTTCACTTTTAACCAAATCCCATCCGATCCCATGCTTTTAAAGCATAAAAATGCAAAAAACAAACAAACAGAGTGCCACGGTTTAGTTTTATCATCAAATTTGAAAGCTGAAACGCAGGGTAGTTTGCAGGACTGTTTGAGTTTATTAATAGTCTAATATGATTTTGTTACGACCTATGCGATTATCATCATAGCTCGAAAATTTTCATTTTTAAAACGATTATTAACTTTAATGAATTAACTGTAAGTTTTAGACTTAATATATTAAAAATACTAGCGAATCGAAACTGGGACTCAGATCAAGCTACTCTCCTTTTTCTATACAAATATTTGATCAGTTCGAAAATCGATTTATTATCAATTATTGTCTATAAAACATCTAGTCAATAAAGGTCTCAAAATAGTCTCCGGTGCCTTCCAAAACTTGCGTTTTTTAGCATTTACAACTCGCGGAAAACCATCCCTTCATCATCGTCGTATACATCTCACTTTATTATATGCATGATCGATTGCATCTAATACCTCTAAACCTCTATATCACAATGCCTTCACTGATACAAAAACCATTTTTCAGGAAAAACTTTTGTCAAACAACGAAAGAACCTATCTAATATGTATAAACATGAATAATCTTGGAACTTATAAATATTCCCAAATAAGCGCCAGTGACATATTTAACAAAAATAACACTTTATTAGGCTAATTGATTTGTTCATTCCACCAAAACCTTAAATTTGATTTGTTTCACAAAAGTCTCCAATCTATTATTGTGTGGTCAGCCTTAGTTTCTCAAGTGTACAATTTAAGGAGCTCTGGGACATATTATGTATCTGGGTATGATAAAAACTTACATTACATAAAATTAAGTTAGCATAATTATAACCTACAAAAAAAAGTTTAAAACAAAAAAGTAGCGAATAAAAAATTAAACTAAAGGATACCATACACTGTTAAATCGTTTAGTAGATTTTTAAAATGAACGACATGCAAAAAGTGTTGGAAGAGTTACAAAATATTAAAATAGAACTAAAAAACAGTATACAGAGGCTAGTGAAGCAAATATTCTTCAAAAGTTAGAATTAAGGAGTAGGAAGAAGAAAATAGCATTTTAAAAGCACGAGTTGAAGAATTGGAAAGAAAGGGAAATTCAAATAATATAATAATTTTTGGCTGGAACAAAACTTTAGTTAACCAATGAGATTTTATGTCAAGAAATAAAAAATCTAATAGTAGTGAATTTACAACAATCAGAAATTAACAATTTTTATACACTTGGCAAAAGTAATAATAGTCCCGTAAAAATTGAATTGGTTTCTTATATGAATAAACAAGAAATCCTAAAAAACAGTAAAAAACTTAAGGGAACCAGTGTATATATTGCACACGACTTAACTTTCAAACAACGCGAAGAAAATCAAATACTAAGAAAACACTTACTCAAAGAGAGACAAAACAATAAACACTGTTACATTAAGGGAAATATACTCATGATTGACTATAAACCGTTCAGTATTGAAGATTTGATCCAATCCGAAGTCAGAAGCGTAACAAAAGCTGCAAGCGAACCATCATCACCATCCATAACCGGACTTTTAGTCCCCATCACAAGCATAGCAGGAGAGCATACTGAAGATAGCACAATACCTCAAAATTTAAATACTCCCAAACAACTGAAACAGGAAGCTGCCAAGAATAAAATAACTCAAGAAATAAAAATTACCCGAACAAGGAAAAACCCAGCTACCTTAAAAAAAATTAAAAAAAATTGTTCTTTTTCTTTGAATAATAGAAAGATTAGTTTATTGGGTAATAGTCTATTATAAATTTTTAAATTCCAAAAAAAAGTTTTTTCCACAATCTCGTAATACAGTATGGATCCTTATATTAGAGAATATCAAAATGATGCTATAATGGCAACTTACATTGATCATAGTAAAATTAAAAAATGTGAATATTTTGATAACAATATTTTTAATGACTCATTCAAAATCATTCATTTTAAAATAGGAAGCTTGCCAAAGCATTTTGATGAATTATGTATATTTCTATCGCAGTTTAACTTTGAATGTGATGTAATAGTTTTATCCGAAACTTTTCAATTATTTGATCCATCCCTCACCTTTTTTTTTTTTAAGGATATGACTTACTTTACAATGAAAGTGACTAGTTGTATACATAAAATAAAAACTAAACTATAATTATGAGACTTACATTGTTGGTGATTCTAAGATAATAAAGGTGTCGATTTCTAAAACCAACAAATACATAAATTTAACAGCAATATAATATAACTCTCCGAAAAGTTGTCCCAAACAGTTTAACTTTGAATTATTAAATTATTTGGAAAAATATAAAATGATAATTATCATATTATTACAGGCGATATAAATATTAACCTACTAGATGATTCAGAACATATAGAAGAGTACAAAAATATTTTAAATTCTTATGGCTACATTTCTTACATTAATCAAACCACAAGACCTGCAAGAAATACTTATCTAGATCATTTTTTCATAAAAAATATTGGCAGTAGTGTTACCAATATTAAATCATTTATTTTTAAAAGTGACATTACATATCACTTTCCAATTGCAGTAGCCTTTACCTCAAAATCCAAAGAAAATAACGAGAAATCAAACACTCAACATTTTAAAATCTTAAAAAAAGACTTAAGAAACGAAAGCTGGTCATCAATATGTCAATGATGTTCATTTGGCCACTGAAACATTTATTAAAGAAATACAAAAATATATATACAAAAGAACACAACTGTAAAATTGAAGAATAATGAACGTAAAATAAGAAAATCCTGGATTACAACAGGTATATTAAAATCTATAAACTGCAAGAATGAAATTTTTTCACAAATAAAACAAGACCCAAATAATTTAGCACTTAAATCTATTTACAATAATTATAAAAATAAAATAACAAATCTAGTCAAATTAGCTAAAAAGAATTATATTAATACAATAATAAATAAAAACACAAGATCATCAGCTTCTTTATGGAAGTGTATTAATACATTTTGCGACAAAGAAATACCTAAAACAAAAATTCAAACTGTACAAGGGGAGAACGGGAAAAAAATAACAGATCCATTGAAAATTACAAATATCTTTAATAACTACTATAATGACCTTGGTGAAAAATACGCAAATAAAATCAAAGTTCCTCAAAATTATAGGAAAGATATAAACAGGGTGGAAAGTACTATATACCTATATCTTGTGGATACCAATGAGAATGAAGTAAAACAAATTATTAAAGATTTAACCCGGCGGTAGTCGCGCCCCTATTTTGAACACATTTGGTCGCGTCGGGTCTGAGAGACCCACTATCATAAAAAGCATTCACAATTAGATTTTGTTTATATTAATTGAGGGATATAAATAAATTGTTTTTTTGTAAAATAACTTTATTTATAGCAATACACTTGTTTTTATAAAAGAAAATGAGATCATTTTTCAAACCGGTCAAATTGCAAAAAAAATTAATTGAGCTTCCAAGAACCTAATTTCTACAAATAAAGTTATATTAAAATGCTTAGCTACATACAATATCCCTAATTTTATGTCAGATATTAATTGTTCTCTTTATTCACCTCATCAATAAACGCTTCTGTTTCACATTCCTTACAATAAATATTTGCATGGCTTAAGCACAAATATTTGTAGCAATTTTTACAATTGTAACTTGTCTTACTATCTGACTTGATGCATTCTTCACATCTTTTACGTTTTCTATCTTCTGGACATGGCCTTTGCTCTTGAGAAATTCCTGCAGCCGCTTGTCTACGATTTTTAATATGACGTGGCAAATTGGTAAAACTTGCCCTGTATTTCTGGTAATCACCTACAAGCTCACGGACCAATTGCATTAAACATTTTCTTCTTATTAGATTCATATTTGGGTTATTTGATGAGAATATAATATGAGAATTTATTCCTGCTATATTTAGTAATGAATATAGTACAACCATGGGCCACCGTTTTGTGTTTCATGCACAGTTATAGTTAGCTGATAACTTATCCACAACATCAACTCCATCTTTCGTTGCATTGTAAAATGTTATGATGCTCGGTTTTTTACGATCTCCAGTATCAGGGTCAATTTCGTCATCAAAATGCATACTGGATACCCCAGCAGAACGTTTTTTCCTTTCCGTGGTACGTAAGACACAAGAGTTTTCTTTTTTTGGAAACCAAAGATACTTGAGTTGACTTTACGATTCTTTGTGTTGACAAATTCTGGCGGTAACTGTGTCTTGTTTTTTCGGATTGTTCCAACGAGAGTTAAATTGTGATGTTCTAGGAGTACGTCAACTAATTCGCAACTTGTAAACCAATTATCTACAGTAATGTTCCTGCCTGTTTTTGATATTGGCTCAATCAAACGTAAAACTATACTCTTTGGATCGTTACTTTGTTTGAATTCTCCGTCTGGTTGCTGACCCACATAAACCTCCAAGTTGCAGACATAATACATTTTTGCATCGACCAATGCAAAAATTTTGACTCCATATTTATTCTGTTTTGATGGTATGTACTGTCTAAAGCTGCAACGGCCCCTGAATGCTTCTAATTTTTCATCAATTGTTGCGTACTCTGATATTGTGTAGTTATTTTTACAATTTTGCACAAATTTATCAAATATTTGACGTATAGGTGCCAATTTATCATTTTGACGGCGTTCATCTCTGGTTTGTTTATTATCAGTACGAATAACACGCATGAGAAAGCGAAATCGTTGCAAAATAAATCTATTCCAGTCCCATCACGATTCCAAAGGTCTTCTGTATTTAATCGACTGCTCTTATGTATACCAGCTAAGTATAGTAGTCCCAGAAGAGCTTTTATTTCTCTTAGATTGGTGGGGCTTGCATCTCTGGAACGCTGATAATTTTCAGAGATTGTTTCCACATATTTGTTAGTATTCTCCACAATGGTTGAGAGCATTTTTTCATCAAAAAAATAGGTTCCAGCATTGTAAAGGTGTTTTTGCATTCTTAGCAACTCCTTTTACACCTGGAAGATACAAAACAATGTTTTCTTTGGCGGTTCTCACTCGCTGCGAGAATGGTTGTTTGTTCCACCTTGTACCATCTTTACCAATCAAAACTGGGTCAGCGGATTCTTCTTCAGCTACACTATCGCCTTCTTGCTCACTTTCTGAATCTTCTCTGATCTCAATACTATCGTTATCCTCACCATCTTCTTCGTCATTAGGCTGTTCATCTTCTGAATGTGTTTCTTGAAGCAAACGTAAAAGTCTCTGTTGCTCTTTCTCATACAGACAACTCATATTTAGAAGAAAAAACAGAAATGTATAATTGATATTTTGACTTTACCTGGTCAAATTTTTACCTGGTAAATTGTTAATAAATGAAATTGCTCTTCTAAACTGATAAAACAATCATCTTACCTAATTATGGAATGAAATATTCTTAAAGAAATTCACTCTACAATTTGATCGCACTGGGTCTGAATACAAAAACGTTCCTGTATAATTTAGTCGCGCCGGGTCTGACTAGAGAAAATTGCAAGCGATTAGGTCAGTGTTGCCAACCTTGAAGTAAGCTTTTCCCTCTTCTTACTTTAAAAATTCCCACTTTTATGAAAAAATTCCCTCCCGTTAACAAAATCCGTTTTATACCAGAAATACAAGCATGTACATATTTTCCAAAAAATATTTATTAAAAGAAAACGAACGTACATAACAAAGTATAAATCTAAAAACATAAATCTTTTAACAAAACTTTAAAAATATATTAAAGAATTAACAATTTTAATTTTATTTATTTTTAAAATCTTACATTTTTCACAATTTGAACTGAAGTAAAAAATTCCCGTTTCGAGTTAACTTTTTCCCTTTTGTGTTGAAAATTCCCGCAAAACGGGAAATTTCCCTCCGGTTGGCAACACTGGATTAGGTTACTGCATTCAGGAAGCTAGAGGAACGCTCATAATTTACAGCGTTGCCACTTTCAAAATATTTTCATAAACAATTTGTGTTGGGCCTGTGAGACCCGGCGCGACTACCGCCGGGTTAAAATCAAACAAATCTCCATGTTGGGATAGTATTAGGGCAGAAACAATAAAAGAAGTAAATGAAGACATTGGTCAACCACTTACCCATCTCATTAATCAAAGTTTTCGGGAACAGGAATATCCAAACTGTTTAAAAATAGGTATAATAAAACCTCTTTTTAAGAATGGAGACAAAAGCAAAATAGAAAATTATAGACCTGTCTCTTTACTCTCTGTGTTTTCTAAAATTTATGAAAAAATTAATTAATTGAGACTACTAAAGTTCCTCAATAGGCATGAAGTGTTATCACCACATCAATATGGTTTTAGGGAGGGAAAATCCACGGAAGATGCAATATATTCACCTACATCTATTATCTATAAAGCAATTGACTCCGAAACGCCAACTCTTTGTGTATTTCTTGACCTCTCAAAAGCTTTTGACACGGTGTGCCATAAAAAATTGTTAGAGAAACGAGTAATATGGGATTAGGGGAATTGCATATAATTTGTTGGAAAGTTATATGACTAACAGAGTGCAATATGTAAGTATTGATGGGAAAAGTAGTGGCCTGAGAACGGTTTCGTTTGGAGTGCCACAGGGAACTGTTCTTGTGTCAGTGCTATTCACACTACATAAATAGTTTAATGTCTCAAAAAACTCAGGGAAATATTATGAGCTTTGCCGATGACACCGCTATTATGTATCAGGCAGACACATGGGCAGAATTAAAAAATAAAGCAGAAATCATTTTGAAAAACTTTGGTTTGAACTTAACAAATTAACGCTTAATCGTAATAATAGTTTCTTATATATTTGTCATTTTGTCATATATCTATTATACTTATTGTACTGTATTATATTAATATTTTGAATAAACTAATTATTATTATTATTATTATTATTATTATTATTTGTCATAAAAGTTATTAAAAAGGCTAATGTGTTGTTGAAGTGTCTGATTATGTAGGTATTACATTGAATTTTTTTAATATCGTCAGTTAAATTTAATAATATCTAGATAATTCGTTAAAATTGGCGCAGTCGAGTAGAATAATTTTATCTAGATTACTACTGAGAGAAGCCATCAGAATCAATACAAAAAGTAAGAACACAAAATATGATGACATGAGTTCAATAGAATTTGTAAGTATGATGAACGCACATACCGACGCGATCATTTATTCATATCATTTTCCGAAAGTTCAATAGCTTTATATCAAAACTACATCGAGACGCTCGTCTCGAGAGGCATTCCAAGACGCTTCACGAGCGAATTCGTCCTTCGGGAGCCGTAGAGTCCTTTGAAAAGACCACCGAGGTCAAAATACACGAGAAATTCCAATTTCAGCCATAAATAAAACTGTAGTATATTGGATTATCCTCACTTTACTTCATTCTGTTATAAGACGTTCGATAAATTTATTTGGACATCAACAGCTTTTATATAGAGAGCAGAAGTAAATATTTCAACGGAATTACATCCGTTGTATAATCGATTTTTATCAATTCCTAATTTCGTTGGTTCTCGCATTTTCTAGCACTTACCTTCCAAAGAGCTATCGAGTCTTTGCTGTTAATTTAATTGCAGGATTTATAAAGTATACTGAAAGAAGTATGTACTAGACACAATCTTTTAAATCAAAACTATACAAAAACAGACTATTTTAAAAATGTGAGATCAATAATGATGTATGTATGCATGCATCGGAAGTTATGACAATTATAATGAAAGAAAGTTTGGCGTGAAGACATTACTTTTATTAATCATTAAGGTTTATCTTACCCGACCAAAAAATAAATCTTACGTTCAAAAATTTTCAAAAAATTCACCTAACATAGTCATCAAATAAGTAACTAATGGGCAAATTTTGATAAAAATCTGGTAATAGTCCATTTAAAATAACGGTAAAAGGTCGAGAAACGCCGCACTTGACGAGACCACTTATCCCCTACGTATTTTTGGGCGCTGATTACGAAAACGAAGGTTAAAACTGGCAGCAATGGTTGGAACACCCCCAAAATTGCAAAAAAAACAGCTCTAAATGGGGGTGTTTTTCGACTGTACTTGTTGTTTTGCAAACTAAGCCATCTTATATGTTTTTTGGGGCGCTGATTACGAAAATCGGGGTTAAAACTTGAGGCAATGGTTGAACCACACCTAAAGTTGCAAAAAACGCCCCTAAGTAGGGGTGTTTTTCGACTGTACTTGTTGTTTTGCAAACTAACTCATCTCATATGTTTTTTTGAAGCGCTGATTACGAAAATCGCGGTTAAAACTTGCAGCAATGGTCGAACCACCCCTAAAATCCATCGGTTGGGAGGGGTGTTTCTGGCATGTTGGGGTGTCATACAAATTTTCCAGTCTGGACACCCCGATTTTCGAAATCAGCTACCCAAAAAACATATGAGATGAGTTCTGTATTTAAAAATAACCAAGTATTTATATTATAGAAATGTTTTTCCCGCATAATGTATTGTTTAAAATGACATACCTATTACAAGACCAGGGACCAGTAAAAAATTATAATAGTTTATAAAAAAATTGACTGAAAATTAAATAAACAATTGCAAATGTTATATAATTAATAACAGAATTGCCTTAAAGTTCAATAACCGAATTTGCATTATTTACTGAGCAACAAGCCGCAAAAGTTCGAAAAACTTTAAAAAATCAATTTTTATAAACAAATATAAAAAACAACAAATTGACAATAGGTACGGAATTGACAAATGACTTATCTGAGAGATAATTTCATTGCCTACAAAAATGACTTGAATGTTTATTGTCGTATCTCCAATAGTTTAAAAGTTATATCAACTTTTAAGTCAACAAATGGATCAGCTGCTGCTTCTTTGATAGTACGTATATTTTCAAAGTTTAATAAAAAAATGGAAGTCGTTTTTGGAATTTTTATTTCTTTCAGGAAAAAAAATAAACCAAAGTTGGGAATTTGTTTATAACAAATTGTTAACTTAATAAACATTGGAATTTTTAATAAAAAAAATTTTTTTGCTGTCACTTTGTAGAGGACTGTCAATTATGATTAAAAAAAACACACATTTCTTAACTAATAATTTAAACAATAGATATATTAAAAAAACTATTATAAACAATTAAGTTATTATTGAGAAAAAAAATTTTTGTTTAAATCAATTGACAATTGTCTAGAAAGTTGTAAAAAAAAATTTTGAAAAAAATTGAAATACTCCATTTGTTTATAAAAAATTTATAAACAAATGAAGAAAATTTTTTTTTTTATTAATAACTTTTCTCGACATTAAAACAGTAATATTATAATATATTGAAAAAAAAAAATTTTTTTATAGCACCACTGTGACTTTTCTGTTTTTGTAAACTTTAAAAAATTATTATAAACAAAGTATTGACATTTTTTAAACTTTTATGAAGCTATTTTGTTTTATATGTATATAAAAAGAGCTCCACGAAGCAAAAAAAATTTACGGTAATTATTTAATATTTTTATCAATTTGTAATGATGAGAGAAATTCTAAAAATTTTGTTAATTAACAATAACCTACTTTGTTGGAAAATTAATTTTTATGAAAAATTCCAACGGGAATGAATTCTTCTAAGTGTTTAGAATACACCATAATTTTTTTGAATTTAATTTTATTAACTTAAAAAAATTATTTTATGTAACGTACTCGGTTTCGACGCCGTGCGCGCAACCTAAAAATGGCGCGCGGAAGGCTACTTTGAGCGTTAAATTAAAATTATAAATAATGGAGGTAGAGTTCCGGAAGTCGGAACTTATTTATAGCAAATTTCCTCCTCTTTAAGGATCTTTTTTGAAAAATCCAAAAATATTTATAGTTTACAAACTATAGGCGAAAAACCAAACATCATGTTGTTGAGGTGTTTAATTGTTTATAACTTTTGCAATTTTTTATGCACTGCAAAATTTTTCTTCACACATTGATCTAGACATTATTCCGAATCGAATGAGCTATTGAACATAATTTTCGTAATAGTATGTCCCAAAAACACGCTTTTGAACTTGTTGATTAGACTATATATATTTTAAAATATAAGGCGAGAAAAGAAAAAATATTTTTTTTCTTCGTTTTTTTAATCATACTTTATATGATTTATAAACTATATGAAGGGGTTAGAAGCAAAAGGGTTCAAGTGATTTTTTTTTATTGAATAAAGTACATATTTCGTTATTTAAAACTATTATTTTGTTGATGGTAAAACGATACAAGTGATTTTTGATGTCTTAACGACATCTATCAGCTGGTAGAAAAAGTATGTTATTGAAAACATGTAGTTTTTTTTAGGTAAAATGGTTTAAGTGAACTTAACTCATTTAAAAAAAAATGTCACTTGAACCTTTTTGCTTCTAACACCTTCATATATTTTAAATTAGGGCTCCAGTCAGCTGGTTGACCTGGTTCATAAAAATAATTAAAAAGTTCTTTATTTGCTATTTGTCTCTTAATACCTCTGTGAGTATATACTCAAGTATACTCAAGTATACTCAAGTATACTCAAGTATACTCAAGTATACTCAAGTATACTCAAGTATACTCAAGTATACTCAAGTATACTCAAGTATACTCAAGTATACTCAAGTATACTCAAGTATACTCAAGTATACTCAAGTATACTCAAGTATACTCAAGTATACTCAAGTATACTCAAGTATACTCAAGTATACTCAAGTATACTCAAGTATATTCAAGTATACTCAAGTATACTCAAGTATACTCAAGTATACTCAAGTATACTCAAGTATACTCAAGTATACTCAAGTATACTCAAGTATACTCAAGTATACTCAAGTATACTCAAGTATACCCAAGTATACTCAAGTATGCTCAAGTATACTCAAGTATACTCAAGTATACTCAAGTATACTCAAGTATACTCAAGTATACTCAAGTATACTCAAGTATACTCAAGTATACTCAAGTATACTCAAGTATACTCAAGTATACTCAAGTATACTCAAGTATACTCAAGTATACTCAAGTATACTCAAGTATACTCAATTATACTCAAGTATACTCAAGTATATACTTGGCAACAACGTATATTGTTCCGTCTCTGTAATATCTATATCAAGTATTGCCCTCTTTTGCTTTACGTACCAACTCTAATTAGCTATATTTGTAGTTACAGAAAACTATAATGTTTATCGCTAGTTTTCGACAATTTTTGTGCTACCGTAACTCCATCTTGTGTTGGCGAAACGTAACTTTTGTAGGATAATATAAATCTTAAAATATATCGACATTTCAATTGCATCGAAATAAATTTTGTTAAAAATAAAGCAAAATCAAAACCAGATCAAAACAGATACGCAATTAACCCGATAAATTAGCATTTTGTCAAATATTGCCTACATTCATTGACGTGATGAAATTAAGTCCGATGATATATATACGTAACGAAGCGTAATCACGTGCCATGAATATTGTTACTGTATAATACACCGGTGATTGATCTGACACCGTATTGTAATTCAAATAACCAGATAATTCTATAATTAATGGTGAGTGGAAGTTAAATTGAAAATTATTAAATATTAATGACCGAATTGATAGTAGAATAGGTAAAAGCAAAAATACTGGTTAAATATCACAATAAAATCTTCCTGTAACTTTTCGACGCAAGCCATCGTTCCGTCCACATCCAATAGTTTAGCTATTCTTATTATAATGTCTAACACAATAACATTCTACAGTTTCAAAGGCTTGTATGGAAAGAACTGAAATATCGAAAAAAAAATATTTACATTTTCTGATCCCTAAATGTAGTTATCCATTTGCGTGAGATGTACGTTTTCATACTTTCGATGGGCTTGTGAGGAAAAATCGGTTAAACTCTTGATTTTTCGTTACGTGATTACGGCCTTATTTCAACCCTTTAGCCACTTGCAAAACTCAAGTCTTTAGTTTTCCGAAGCCAAGTGTTATTATTAATTAATCATTTAGTGAATACGGCTTGCGTAAAAACAAGAGACACCTTTTATTTACGTTAAAGAAAATCGAGTTTTCCCCATGTTATTCCCAGGGGCCACTTGTAAATTTTCTTTCATTCTACTCAACATGTACTTTTCAACCTCCTTCGAGGCTTGCATGCGAAAATAGGGCACCTAAATCTGTCACTATCTGACGGTCTATATTACGCAGCGTAAAGAGTCTGAAATGCTACTTTAGAACAGCACGTGTTTTCTTGATTCTTTTAGAGCGAACGACGGTACAACAGAATTTATTCAGCCCTAGTCGTTGATTGAGAGAAAAATAATGTCTGCATATAAAATATACATATTTTTATCATCATTCATATAAACAAAAATTAAAAATCACATCCAATATTTCTCAAATTCTTTAAGGGTAACTATCTTGAGATATTAATTCTCACCGTTTTATTTAACAAAATTAAAGATCATTTTTTTTATCAATTATTAAGGAAACCTTAATTTATGCTCCTAGAGAATTATATTTTTTTAATTCATTTTTTAAAAAAGTTATTAAATCTCAAACCTAGTCCACAATTTGTTGCGATTTGCGCACTTGCTACGAATTAAAAAAAATATTTTCCAAATTCTAATTCTATAGGAGCATAGATTAATGCTTTCTTAATTCAAAGGTAAAAAAAAATATATTTAAATTTGTAAACGTGATCGTTTAGATCCTAACCAAAGAAAAGAAAGAGCGAATACAAAAAATAAATAAGACTGATAACGACGAAAGCTATGGCCAATTTTGCCAAAAGCCAGATCTTCCCGAAGAAGATTTAATAAAAGAAAAAAAAATTTTTTTTCAATTCGTTAAAAAAGTGATGAAGATATCGAATTTCTTCAGCAAGACACAATTGGCCATAGCGACAACGATTTATGGTATATCGAAAGGAGAAAAAGACTAACTGCTTCGAATTTTGGGGAAGTGTGCAATAGCCGGAAATCCACAAGTTGCAAAGCATTAGTCACGAAGATTCTGTATCCTAAACCATTTGTTTCAGCAGCTACAGAATGGGGGAAAGTTAAGGAACAAGAAGCAATTGAAGAATTGAAAAAAACCATACGCAACATAAATATTGAACCTGCTGGTTTATTTATTGACAAAATATTACCATTTTTGGCTGCCACACCTGACGGCTTGGTAGGAGAAAGTGGAATTGTGGAAATAAAGTGTCCATATTCGGCTAAAGATATGACCCTCTGAAGCCATACAAACTAAAAAAATTACAATATTTTCTCCGGATGGATATATTAATAAAAAACATAAGTGGTTCCATCTAATTCAGGGGCAACTACATATAATGGGCAGATCATATTGAATATTGGCTTGTTGGAAACTTCATGGAATATTTTCGTTTCAAACTTCAAAACTGGTTTTAATAGTTTTCAAAAAGATTTATTCAGTATTTCTTTATAATGATATGGGATTGATATATTTCATTTATATTTTGTTTATGTTATTATTTATAAGTTAATTTTCTTTAATTTATTCTCTTTATACAAGGTTACCCAACTAAAAATTGATACGGGGGTTTAGGGTATTAATATCGAGGATGTTAAAAAACGCTCGAACAGGTCGATTTTAGTTTGTAGGAGGACATAATATCTTTATCATATTAACTATCATACGTGATTCCCATCCACTGCGTTACTCTAACCAATGCAATTTAAATAGGGAAAGTGCCAAGTAAGACACGTCATTGAAAAGCTAATGTTAAGGAGAATTCGGCAATATGACTATTCATTGCATTACTTTTGATTTCAACGCCTGGTGGCGGGAAGCAAAACTGTTACCTATTGTAAAGTGTGGCACTTAATTTGAAAGCTTATTTTATTCGAAATATAATGCGTAGCATAATTTTTTTATTTTGGTTGATTCCGATAAAGTTTGTAATACGTAACGTTTAAACTCTGCATGTTGTTTATACGGCCCGACCGCGTTGTAACGTAGACCGGGCCATATAAACAGGCCGCGTTGTTATTGTTCGTTTCCTGCTCGCATATGGACTTGTGCAAAACGTATTGGAAAACGTTCGATAATCGATACTGTGTATGTTATAGTAAATAAAAATCTATTCTCTAAACTGGATAATCACATTAAAGACCATTGCGCCTAAAGCTGCCAGTATGGTATTTTAATAAAGTTAGTAGCATCCATCTATATCACAGCATGAGATCGATGAATAATAAATAAATATTATTTAAATAATAAAGTAAATTCTGTTTTTATTAGAGATATATTACAAATTTCTATAATGTCAGCCACTAATAGTGGCAACGTAATTAGAGGCAAATAAAGTCCATGCTAAAATAAGACTTATTGCAAACCTGAAATTTTGGCATTAGTCATTGTCCTTCATATTTCTAACCTCATTTTAAAAATTTTAAATTACGGTTCATCGTTTTCATTGAAGAGAGGAATTAAATATTTAATATTAAAAAACTTTGAACTAATACAAATGTCGGCAAGCCTACCAGAAAGCTATAAGAAATAAAGATATGATTTATTTTAAGAATGAATTTTGATTATTATCTGTCAATAATGTATAGGCGTGTAACTTTGAAATAAATAAAAATCGATAGGCAATTTTTGCGTTTTTTTACTTGAAAAGAAGTGTACTCTATGCTCCTAAAATGCAAAGCTCCTTTAATTAAATATATGCTTTTATTCTCACAGTTAACTGTATTTTATATTTAAATATCTACGCCACTGGTTCACCTCTAGTGGTTATATTATGTCAATTTGGTTACGTCGGATATGGATATTGTTGAAGACTCTGTACCTGTTTGGACTTAATAGTCAGTACACGAATATCATTAACTAACGTGGAATTATTAAAACTTCTAAACGAATAATGCTTATTCGAAAAGAACTTTTACAAATTAATGCAATTTAAAGACCGAGGGCAATGAAAAGAACGAAACACTGTAAATTATTTATGTCGTTTGAAAGATTACTCGCCTGCTAGATTCCGTTCCCGGAATTACAAAAGGGTTTTATCTTATCCGCGGCACCAGATTTTCCACTGGTTCTTAAATAAGGATCGTGCTCTGTTAACACAATCATTTTTATTTATCGCACTTCGTTCGGGCCAAATTGGACATTTCGAGAGGAGTTTAATACATTTCACTGAGAAAAATTCGGGTTTTTTGTCAACAACAATATATCGATCGTTTTAAAGAAAACGTTCAATTGAAATTGGTATTTGCATAGTATTGAATAATGTCAGCCGATTCGCTTTATTGGCTAATTTTTCTTTACGGCTTTTAGAATCTTTTTTTAGTGTTTCGTCCTCAATTACATGTATTGTAGTGGTATTCAGTAGGTTATCAAATAACTATATCAATAATTCCAAAAAGGTTTTTTGATAAAACAAAAGGGAGAGTTAAAAAAACGAATGAAAGGGAAAAAGTAGTTTTCTTTCTGGGCCTCCTGAAAAATATAAAAATTAACAGAAAAAGATCAAAATTCCTGTGATATAATATAACCTGTGAAACCAAAAATAAAGTGAAAATCATAAAAGAAGCATAGAGGGATATAGGCAAGATCCATCAAGAGTTATCAGCTGTCTATTTTGACAGAAGGAACTATGATTGAATCTAAGTTCTAATTCCAACCATCGCGTTTGGGAAATACATCTAAACTAAAGAAAAATAAATTTTGAGCCTTGTTACAATGAATTAATAAAACTACATCATAAAGGTACATTCATAATTCAAAACTAAACTCGCCTTTAAATAACGAATAAATAATGAATAATTTTTGATAAATAACTAGAAATTAAAATATATATAAATTATATTTTGGTAGAGCCCAGTGGCGTAACGTAGGATTTTGCCGTCCGGGGCAGACCACGTTGAAATTCATTGTAATGAAATTTAATAATTGCACTGATTTATTTAATATGCAGCAAATCATAAATGAACCTACAAGAATTACAGCAACGACTGAAAGCCTCATTGACATTATATTAATCTCAAATCAATATACATCTTACAGCCACGGTAATAAGGAAATATATATATCATCAGATCACCAACTTGTTTATTGTATATTAGATTTTCAAATTGATGGAGGTGACGAAATAATTCATACTAGAAATCTAAAAGGTGCTGACAGGAATTTGTTGCAAAAATTTTTGTATGCTACCCCCTTTGAAGAAATTTTTCATATGCAGGACATTAATGATGAAGTTTCGTATTTTAATCATTTTTTATTAACTTTTTAAGTTAACTGGTTTATTTGATATAATCGCTCCCGTAAGAAAAACGAGGCTAAAAAACCTAAGCCTCCTTAGTTTACAGACAATATTAAATTACTATAAAAATTAAGAGATAAGGCACTAAGTATAAAAAAAACTAAAAATGAAACACATTATGAATATTACAAACAATTAAAAAAATTTACCACGGTGGCTATCAGAAATGAAAAAAAAAAGGTTATCTGAAATATTGCATTGATACATTTGGTAGAAACAGTCGTGTTATGTGGCAAAAACTTAATAATTTAAATATAAATACCAAACCTGCAAAATCCAAGTTACCTGAAAACCTAAATGTTCCTAATGACATTAACAATCACTTTTTATTAGCATCTGGCAACTATGCCGAGGCTGATAAAGATTTGCTACTTTTCTGTGGTAATAATCTTAAAGGACAACTTCCGTAACTTGCTAAGTTTTTCAACAGTTAATCAAAATACTATTTATAAGTATTTAAATGAAATTAGGGCTATAGGAATCGATGATTTGCAAATTAATATGCTTCTTGTGTGCTGTCCGTATATTTTAATTTTCATTACGCATATTATTAATTCCTGTATAAAGGACTCTATTTTTCCAGACCTTTGTAAAGTCACAAAAGTTTTTCCATTGCCTAAAAAGAATATTATTAGTAGTTTTAGTCAATTATGGCCCATATCAATCTTATCAGTGCTATGAAAAGTTTTGGAAAAAGTAATTAAACATCAGATATAGTCTCACATCAACAATTACAATATTTTGCCAATCAGCTAATCTGGTTTCAGACGTAGCTACAGCTGTACTTCAGCATTATTAGAGGTTATTGATGATATTTTTAGGGATATCGACAAAGGGAATACAAACGTTTTAATACAAAAGCCTTTGATACAATTAACCACCAGCTTCTGTCCAATATTCTTCATTATGTTGGTTTTTCGGTTAAAGCAAAAGACTTTATCAAAAACTATCTTTCTAATCGATCTCAGTTTGTAGAAACTGATATTAAAAATATTGCTTGCGGCGTGCCACAGGGCTCTATTTTGGGAACAATTTTGTTTTGCATTTACTCAAATAATATTAGTTCGGCTCTTACCGATGGCAGATGATACGCAAATAAGGTTTTCTTTGTCTGATTTAAATGTTACTGTCACTAATGAAATGTATAACACAGAATTATTAAAACTCGTAAATTTTTCTAACAGACATCAGCTAACTATTGATACCACAAAAACACAAATACTGGTATTTGGTAAAAATAAAAAAAAACTAACAGAGCAATTATCTGTGAGAATTGATGGTGTTTTGGTGGCTTGTGTAGATGTTGTCAAAAATCTGGGACTTCAACTTGACACTGACTTAAAATTTAGAAGCCATGTAAATAATTGTATAAAAAGAGCTTACGCAAATTTGAAAATGCTTTACCCGCATCGCCATGTTTTAGATCAAAGTACAAAAATACTACTGTCATGAAATTCCTATTCCGACCCTGTGTACGCACGCAACCTTCACATGGCAACCGACTCGTGATCGAAGCAACGCTGACGTGTGGAAACAGCCGGCCCGCGTCTCGAATATACAAGAATACGACGGAATGCCTGCCGCTGATGCACTAGAAACAGCTGGAACGGCGGGGAGTGCCGTTTAGTCATAGAAGTGGAATCTTCGAGAACCTCTAGCATTTTCCAGTAGCGGAGTTGGACTAATATAAATAGCCGACGTATCAGCGCCGAGTTAGTTTTAATATAGAACATTGTATTGGAAAGTTAAAGTGTAAGAAATAAATTAGAATTGTTAGTTAGTATTATATAAATTAAATAGTACGTCTGAAATAAATTGTAAATAGTGTGGTTTTAAATAAATAAACTAAAAATAAATTAGACTTTCGTCACACTACTTTGTGATACAATGGTTCTCAGTCATTTTAATTACTGCGATGTCATCTACGGGCCTTGTATTGACTGTGTGGATATTAATCGTATTCTTGTCTTCGCTACATATGTGGTATAAAAAAGAAACGAAAGAATTAGTTACAAACTTATTAAAACTAACTGGTTAAATATGGAATCTAGAAGGAAACTACACATGGCAACGTTGTATCACAAGATCATTTTATTAAAGTCACTTCCTTATCTCTATAACAAAATTACATTTCGAAGTGATGTGCATAATGTGCATACAAGGTTTAGAGGGCATATATCTCCACCTCACCATCGTACCTCTAAATTTCAAGGTTCATTCTCTAATATGATATTTAAACTATAGTCCAGTCATTTAAGCTTAAATTAGGTAAGAATCTCGGAATTCGAGATACCCAGCTGTAAGTCTGTAAATACTTGTATATTGACACCCTAAAAGTTGTCTCAAAACCTACATAGTAGTAGGGTGTACGCAACTATTAAATTTCAAGGTCACAAAAATCTATTTTTGGGCTTTTTTTGTAAATATCTCATTTCCTATGGGTTTTTTGCTATTTGTATTTATTATCAATATTGTAGAATACAAAATTCTCTACAAATTTTGTTTAAAAAAATTCAGACTACAGTAAGAACGTAAAAGCTATGGAGCAGCAGAGAAGAACTGCTGCACTTTCAAAAACGTATGAAGTCTGTTTCGATGAAACAATGGTTGTACCAGTTACTCAAGAAAAATTCTTATCAAATCGAAATAACAAAGATATGCTCATTAATATGTTAATTTAAAAAATGCAAGCTGCAAATGTTACTACTAAACAAGCCAGAGATGATGCGGATGTTTTTATTGTTGAAACTGCAATTGAAGAATCAAAGTCTGAAAAAACTGCAGTTATAATAGGCAAGATATTGATTTGCTTGTCATTTTAATTGGGCGTACACTGTCTTACGAACAAGAAATTTTCTTTAAAAAAGTTGGGAAAGGAAATGTAAAAACGGAGATATACTCGACTAAAAGTTTTGATAATTATCCTCATTCCAAAACACATATTTTATTTCTGCAGGCATTAAGTGGCTGTGACACAACTTCTGCGCTTTTTAAAAAGGGAAAAAATCATTTTTAAAAGTTTTTGAGAAACTGACAAATTTGGATGAACTAGCTGCAGCATTTGAGGAAGAAAATTGTTCGGCCCAGAGATTATTAGAGAGTGGAACTCAAACCTTATTGGCAGTCTATAATGCTCCAAAATCCGTGAAAAGTCTCGATCATCTTCGTTATATGCATTACGTCAAGTCTACAAAACTTAATAAACCTGTGCAGCTTTCAAATATTCTACCAACAAGTGCAGCTGCTCATCAACATTTCAAACGTGTATATTATTAAGTTCAAACTTGGTTAGGGCATGCTTTGGAACCCCAGGTATGGGGTTGAGCAATGCGAAACGATTTTCTGGAGCCTATCATGACAATTTTACCACCTGCTCCAGAAGATTTGCTAAATATAATTTTTTGCAACTGCAAGAGTGGTTGTGGTTCGCGATGCGGATGCAGGAAAGTGGGCTTGCAATGCTCTTTAGCTTGTGGCCAATGTAATGGGCAAGCTTGTCTTAATGCTCTACCATATCAGAGCGACATTAACGAAGATGGAACCTTGGACCCCCAAATCATGGAAGAACTTGAGACAAATGTCGTTGAAGACGATAATGAAGACCAGTTTGAAATTTACCAGCAGCCGGAAGACGACGATGAAGAGGAAGAAGATGATTAAAATTATAAATTGTAGTTTTTGTACCCTTTATTCCATTTTTTTACTTTTAATAAAAATAAATGTATTGAATGATATTTTTTAATAAAAAGATTAATTCATAATTTATTTGTTTTTTTTTTTCATCATGTAAGAAGTTATTAATATTAATTAGGTTAAAATTCAAATATAATTCCTATATTTTCATTAACAATTCTGCAATTACATGGGCAGGTAAGTGTTGTTAAATAAATTAATACTGAATAAAAAGTGGATAGGTTAGGAAAAAAATGATAAAATATAATATAATGGTTTACAAAAATTGACAAATATTTATAATCATTGATTTATCGATAGTTCATCAACTATATATGGCGCGTTTTCGACCGGAGGCGCCGGTTGACCTGAAGTGATGCTGTGACCGCGCGCTCTCCGCCCTGTATCTCGAAAACGGTTTACCGTATGAAAAATTTTTTTAAACAAAATTTGTAGAGAATATTGTATTCTACAATATTGATAATAAATATAAATAGCAAAAAACCCATACGAAATAAGATATTTACAAAAAAAGCGCAAAAAAAAACGATTTTTGTGACCGTTGACCTTGAAATTTAATAGTTGCTTACACCCTACCATATGTAGGTTTTGAGACAACTTTTAGGGTGTCAATATACAAGTATTTACAGACTTACAGCTGGGTATCTCGAATTCCGAGGTGAACTTACTATAATGACTGGACTACTATATAACCTGGTTCCTCCTAAACTAAAACATCTCTCGACAATTATATTTAAGAAAAAGTACAAATGTCTCTTGATGTCAGTAAATATCTAGTCAAGATAATCTTTCTATGTAATAATAAAATGTAAATTTACGTGCATAAAAATTTATATTTATACTTTTGGTTCGATTGTGCCACAATTTATTTAAATCTTTGTTTTCTTTTTTAATAATTTGTCTACACTGTCAGGGATAGCAATTAATATCAGCTCTGCTGTCTGCTATTCCTTTTTGTGGTATTAAATTAAATAAAATGTATGTATTTAATGCTACTGTATTTGTAATACTGCAAATAAATTATTATTTATTATTTTATTTATTTATTTATACCACTTAAGGCTAGCGAACGAATACGACTTGTCACCAAGCACTGTTTACGATTTAAACCACGCTTGAAATGATAAAAATTCACAGCTCTTCATTTCCATCACAAAAAAAAAAACTTAGTGGCGAAAGGATTACTTTAAAATTATGTAACTTACAAACAATCAGGTATATTTGACCACTGTCATTAACTAGACTGAAATGTGAGGCAAAAATTGTTACAAAAATATCATCGCCTACTAGATACTCAGCAGAAAGAGAACAGCCCTCGTAGATCAAGTTCACCTCATACGAATACAACTGTAGGTACTATTATTTTTTTATGGGGAATTTTTCTCTGATATCCGTGGCAATATAATGCAGTTAAATAATTTCCACACGGACTGGCAAACTTTAAACAAATAAAAACTACAAAATGTGTTTCATCGCTTTTTCAAAACGAAAAATGTCCGTGCATTTTTAACATTTCACGACCTTTTGATGTTTGATAATATGCTACAAAAAATGCGAAAGGTAATAAAGCAGCGTTTTGACTCATTGAGAATAAATATTTCGCTTATCTGAAAATCCAATTTTGTAAAATGTTCACTGAGTTTACTACCCAATCGTTATACGGCTTCATTTCCTTTATTTTCCTTCTTTTACATCCATCCTATTGACTGCGAGTTATTTTATCAATGAGAACGCCAACGGCATTCGATTTTTTATCGTTTTTGATTTATTCTTGAAATCGCTATTTAGCATAGCACATCATTTCAGGTTGTAAAATGAGTGATAGTCGTGACGTCAAAACAAATAAGTGTCAAAACCCTTATTTGTTTTTCAACACAAGATATTTATGGCAACGATGTACAGGGTTTTTCATTATATTTTGACCACTACGTATTTTCATAATTCTTGTGAACTCAAAAAAAGTTTCAAGTAAAAGCTTTGTTGTTTTACCTCAACTTTTTCGACCACAGTAAAACCCATTACAAGCAATCAATTGACAACTTTTAATAAACAAACAACTGTTTCACTTGGAAACATGATTTTCATAGCTATCTATGTGTTATGCTTTCATAGTGCAATAAGTCACTATTGTACTGTTTTTATTTAATTAAAGCCCTGTCAAAAACATATAATTCTTAAAAAAAAAAATTTTAAAACAGAACTTCTACAAATTAAAATTAAAATGATAATGAATATTTATAATATTTCCTTTTAATAAAAGCCATATTAAAACAATTAATTCAAAATTCGTGCAAATAAACAAGTAAATCAAATATTATTAACATACCTTATTATATGGTATCTTCTATAACATCCTGTATATGATTTTTTTGTAAAATCTTGTTAAAATTAATGTTAGTGATGACGCAGAGTGGATTCTGATATCTTGATTTATGGGGATAGGAATTTGTTTCCATGGATACAAAAAATGTTGTTGATTACTGGGAGTTCGACGACAGACATCTTGGAATTTAGATAAAAAATTAAAGTACCTGAAAGAAAAATTAATTAAAACTAGTTAAAACCCGTCATATATCATTCTATTTAAGGTAAAAGTGTTACAAAATGAAGGTAATGTCATTTGATTATACGTTTTAATTGTCAAAAACATCCTATTTGCGGAAATACATACCAATTAAATATATGCCCATGAAAATCAGAGATATGAGATTGATATCCTATTTCATGGTGGTCCAGTGAAAATTGGAGGCAGTGTCCTGTGTTTTTGGACTGGAACATTCTACGAAGAAAACAGATTGTTGTGAAATAGACGATTTCCACTCAGCAAGTGTAAGTGTAAAACTATTTTAATTTAAATACATACCTGATAAAATAGTAGGAACAAAATTGGAACTGAATAACACATCCGTTATACAAAGCATGTACATAGTTCTTTGACATATTGTAAAAGATTCAAGACAGGGTACAAACATTTTGGTGTAGTAATGAACACTGCAATCATTATGAATCGATTACAGAGTTTAGTTTAAATACTGTAAAATAGAATTTAGGTTTATAGTTTTCTACCCAAGCAAAGTATTAATTTCTTTATTACCTAATAGGTGGCGTTAGATACATCTATCGACTTATTGTAAATTTTATTCTTGGGAAGAAAATTAGATTGTTTTAAGAAACTTTGATCAAGGTTTTTCTTTCTTTCGTTCTATATATTAAAAAAAATATATATACCCTAGTAATTTGGTTTGTAAAAGATTATTTGTGTTCTCTGTTTGATATACAGGGCTATTTCCATAAGTTTAATAAAGTATTATCATTGTAACATGTATTATTGTTAATATTTTAAATTGAATGATATATAAGGAGGCGCTATAGACAATCAAAATACAGGTAACATAAAATATTAAAATTTATTTAAATATATGAAAATAGAACCCATTCCCTGAGAGCAGAGTCGAATATACAGTTAAAGAAAATAATATATACAAGGTGTGATTAAAAAGGTAAGCATTAAGAAGAAATATTATAAAACTACAGAAATAAATAAATATTATTTGCTGCCAAATCAAGGAAAGCATATAAAGTAGAATTATATATCACTATATAATTAAAATATTATATATTTGTTATCAGGAAACGCAAGTCTACTTAAAATGGCAAAAATATATAGGGTGTCCCATTAAAAAAATTAAATTATATTTTGTTGGAGTCGTCCTGTATATACAATTCAGCCTGTTATTACATTTTTAGTCGGTACAGATAGAACAACATAGCTTTTTTTTTGTGTGTTTGCAATAATAATGAAAATAAATAGCAGTCAAATTATAATGAAAATCCCTGTACAGATGTCATCATATTATGTCTTAAAAATAAATATTTTATGAGGTCTGGTATATCTAAAGGGGGTGGCGATATAGCCTTCCATCTTGAATGCAATTTGTATTCAAAATAGTAGTTTTTAAACCTGTCAATTTAAAAAATATGTATGGACCTCCATTTTTTAGGATTAAATATTTAAATTTAATTATTTATAATCTAAAATGTAAAATACGTCCTGAAAAATAGATAATTTGTAATTTTGTACTTTTCTGTTTTTTTTTTATTTCATAACGAAAATTGAAGACTGTCGCATTCTAATAATTTAAACTTTGTCAATTGTAACCACCTTTTAAAATGGCTGAAAAACTGTAAAGTCAATATACAGCATGAATTAAAAACATTCATCTATACTGGTAGAGGCAATGTAACGTACACAGATATAAAAAAGAGTACTATTATCTTTTATCTCTCTATTAAAATAATGTATCTCACTCATGCGTTGTACCAAAATATAACGTTATAAAATTTAACCAATAATATTTAAAAGTCGAGCATCACGCCAAAATTCGATACAAGGTTATAAATAGGACCTTCTCCTTAATTTTCGTTCTGACAATTTGTATCTCTTTATGTTTTTGAAACCGAAGATTTTTAACATACAAACAAACAAATCTTCTTTAATTAAGTGGACACAAAAAGTTGTGTAGTTCAAGAATACTAACGAGTCTTCAACAATAGATACCCGTATCGCTTGTGATCTGGTAAAACAAGAAATTGTATGAAAATGTCCGTTCCTATTGACTTTTATGACAACTTAAACATCACTTCTGTCAAATAGGTCAGTAACATTGTTTTAGGGTTACTACTGAAGATATTAGTACTACTTTTAGCCAGCTGATAATATGAATTTAATTACAAGATACTAAAGTCTATTCACATTTCAAATACGGATAGTGTCAACAGAAGCACGTGAATGCCCAAATAGAACATGACCATATTCCGCTCGTGAACTGTTGAAGACTCTGTATGTCAAAATAAATCAATGTTCTAAAGTAATTCTAGTAAATAAACGTTGTTATTATGTTTTAAAATAACTTTCAATTTCCACTGATTTCTTTTGATCAATCTTGCAAAAAAAAATAGCAAACAATAATTGTGGTTTTCAACAAAGAAATACCAGAAAATTGTTGCCAATTTAAGCTGACTACTATTTCTCCCCTTCCCTTAATGACCCATTCATCCAAATACGACAAGCCCCCCGATACCAGCCCTGTATTTTACTAATATTTTTGGCTTGGTTTTGTAAATGTCTTTCGAGAAAACTAATTAAAAGCATAATAACTATTTTAACCAGCAGCATCAAAAACGGACATAAACCCCCTTCTTAAATCCTTATATTTCAGAATCCATCATGTAATAAATCTAGTCGAGCGAATTCAATTATCCGTCGTCTTCAAACTTCTTTTCAACATCACTTCCAGCGCCCCTTTAAGAAGTCTGAGACACCTACCGCTGGTTATTGTAGAGCTAATAGAATATCTGATTGATTTCTAATTCCTTTTTTAGCTTAGTAGCGCAGTCAGTGGCGTATCATGACACTTTTAATTCCTAGACATCGCAGTCGTAATAAAACTGGCATCGGGTCGGTGATGTAGCAGTCTAACGCGCTTATATTCATTTATAGGCAAGTTTATGGTTCGAGACTGCCGGGCTTCGAATCCCAAACCAGACCATGTGGATTTTTAATTAAATTGCATGGTTCGTTATAGGATTTGATGTGTGCGTATTAATAGAAATTCAATTTCTGTTGATATGACATGCAGATTATAAAATCGCCATGCATTACCGTCTCGATGATGGTGGGTGAGGTTTTCCGGGTTTTCCTGACCTGTAAGTCAAATGGCACCATCAATCATCTTTAAGTCGCCTCGGAGCGCCACGGCAATTAATAATAATAGTCGTCCTTTTCCCCGCACAAGCTCAGCTTTTGGGGTTAAAATTCACTCGTAAGGGGGTGAATTAGGGAGAGTATTATTATTATTATTATTATTATTAGAACTAGGAATATATGCAAAACGCCATATTTTGCATATGTTGCATATATATACAATTTTTGATTTTGAATGTATATATTGACATTTTTTTAATGTTTTGGCATATATCTGACGTACTAATTGGCTGGACATATTAAAATTATGAGTTTTGGACCAAAATAATATTTTGTGAAATGCCTTTACAAGTCGATTTCCTAAAAAGGATTATCTTTTCCTTGTAATAAATTACGGTTAATGGTGTAGGTACTTGAGAGGATTAAATTATAAACAACCTCCTTAAACCAACAAATTTTGCTAAATATCCTTTCAGGTAGTTGTATTAATATCTTCTAATTTCTAAATGATTCAGTTTACTTTCAACTTCATTTCAGTCTTTATTGTTGTGTTGTGTTAACCAGTGGGGAAAAATGGCAAAATTAATTGAGTCGTGGGTAAAATCTTATTCGGATTTTGTTGTAGAAGGTGATAACTAGGTGTTTTGTAAAAAATGTTCTAAAATTGTAAGTACTTTTTTATTTTATATTTTATTTTGACCTATTTCAACTCACAGTTTAAAAAAAAGTAGGGCAACTTTACAACGTACGCATTTATTTATTTTAGATTCCATGTAAAAAAAAGTTTCAAATCGACCAATACGCGAAAACACCCTCACATATAGCAAAGCAGAAATCTAAAGACACTCGCAGACAAAGTCAACTTCCCTTGAAACAATATTTAGAATCTGGATCGTCTAGAAGTGAACAAGCTATTTTTAATGAAGATTTATGCAAAGCTTTAGTGACTTCGAATATCCCTTTAATACGATTAAATAATCCAAATCTCCGATCATTTTTGCAAAAATACTGTAAATTTAATATTCCAGAGCAAACGTGGTGTTGACAGTTTGTACATTGAGACTCGTGAAAAAATTCGTGAGATTACCGTTGGAAACAATTTCTACATTATTGTGGATGAAACAACAAACTCTTGTGGTCGATATATAGCCCATTTAATGATAGGTTCATTACGCGAAGAAATGCAAATTGGTCCATATCTAATCGCTTCAAAGCAATTAGATAAAACAAATAACTTGACAATAACTCGTTTTATCCAGACAGTATTGTCTTCTTTTTTTTTTCCGAAAGCCTTTCCAACAGAAAAATGTTTATTGCTGTTATCCGATGTTGCCCCGTACATGGTAAAAGCCGCACAAAATTTAAAAATGTTTTATGAAAACTTAATCCATGTTACATGTTTGGCTCATGGCCTTAACAGAGTTGCAGAAGAAATTAGGTCTAACTTTCCTTTAATAAATGATTTAATTAGTAATGTAAAAAAAATGTTTCTCTAAGAACTCAATTGTACAAAGAAAAATTTTCTGAATTACAGATGCCACCGGAACCTGTGATTACTCGGTGGGGTACCTGGCTTAAAGCTGCCTTTTTTTACGCAGATAATTATGAAAAAATTAAAGAAATCATATTAGATTTTGATGATTCATCTAATACAAAGAAGTTGTTTCAAAATCACATATTACCAAAGCAATTAGTGTTTTTAAAAAATTATGCATTTGTACTCAAAATTATATTAGATTTAGAACAAAAAAATTTACCTTTGGTGACTTCCGTAAATTTAATTAAGACGTTTGAATCAGAGTGTAAAAATGTCCAGGGCGATATTGGAAAGACGATTTTTCATAAATTTTCAAATGTAATTTTAAAAAATGAAGGATTTATTGTTTTAAGAAACCTTGCTAATATTTATTCTGGTAACTTTAAAGATATTAATACTATTCATCCAGATATTTCAGGAAAATTTAAGTTTGCACCTATTGCTTCTGTAGATGTCGAAAGGAGTTTTTCTTCGTACAAGTACATACTCACTGTTAGGAGACAATCATTTAATACAGATAATTTAGAAAAACATCTAATTGTTCATTCGTTTTATAATAATGTTGATTTGTAAATAAAATTAGTTAATAATTAAATAATTATTAAGTATTATATTAGGTATTGTAAAATAAAACAAATAATAAATATTAATAAACTATTTTGATCAAATAACAAATTACTCTTATTGCATATGCTCTGCATATTTTTCAATTTTTTTACGCATATATTGAAGTATTTTGCGGCATATATATGCGCATATTTAACTACTTTTTGGGTGCATATATTCCTAGGTCTAATTATTATTATTATTAATATTATAAATAATGATCCTAAAGCAATATGTACAATTGTACAACACCAATATTGAATTCAATTCTTCTTTTTAATAATTCCAAATTTTGCGATTTTTTTTCTGTAAACAGTTTTAATTTTGGAAAACTAATTCCGAAACAGGTCTGGAGTTGTCGGAAACGTAACCTTTATGTTGTTTTGCCGTTAGTTAAATAATATAGTGAGAGGTAAACTTGGGTTGAGATAAATATTGTTAAATAAATTAGAATATAAATGTTTAATATAAATCAGTGTAACTCTAAGTACAAATAAGTTTAGGTAACACTAACATAATCTAAGAATGAAATAGTAGGTTTATGGTAATAAAAATAAGACATAAATACTTTTGATTTCTATCGTTATTCCGTATTTCGTAGTGGGATCATTCGACATATTAAAACTTAATTTTGATTTCAAAAAGTCGAATTCTGCCGAACGAGTATAACACTGACGCATACACTTTCCATCTTTTTCTCTTTTCAGCTTGGCTGAAATCGACTCGAGCCGAGTTCGTCCGAATGAATGTAAATGAGCGTGACAGCTCATCAGTCTCATTCACAACCCAAAAAATATGCAAGACGCGCCAAAAAAAGTTTTTACTTTACTAAACTTTTAAAATGAAGTATTTTAATAACCTTTTAAAATGAAGTATTTTAATAAACTTTTAAAATGAAGTATTTTAATAAACTTTTAAAATGAAGTATTTAATAAACTTTTAAAATGAAGTATTTTAATACACTTTTAAAATAATTAAGAAACGTTTGTTAGGCTATATTTTGTATTAGTTAGAGACAATTGCCAATAAAATAATGATTTATGATGATGTTATATTAACTTTATTTAATATATAATTTCTCTGGGTATTTTATTAATTTACAGTAGTTGTTTTGTATTCGCTGTTATTTTTCTGTTTTTACTTTGTCATACTAAAATGTGATGATAATATGTACTTTTTTATTAATTATAATTATGTAGGGTAGAAAAGTTTGTATGGACCACGTCAGCAAAGTGTCTATATCGAACTCGCTTCTCTCGCTAGGCTCAGACTCAGATACATAAATAACTATTAAATTAATTAAACTTTATTGTAACACTGAAAGAGAAGAACAATAAATATTAGAGATGCTTTTATGAAAGAACAATTGTTAAAAATTAAAAACACAGTTATGTGTATAATTTGTTTTGTTGACAACTCCATTACTAATATAGCTTTTAATATTGATGATGACATGATCCAAAGATTGACCTTAGAGATTTGTAACAAGATTTGAATGATGCTTCTTATCAAGTTGTAAATATAGCCGTAGACTTAGATGAGAAATGTCCATTTATTTAAATTACACTACATTGAAATGGTGAGAATGATTAGAAATGTTTAATATCCAGTCCAATTTTTTTCAACTGAAAGTTTCGTCCACTTAAGAATTTTGTGGACATTTTTATACGAGCCCTTTGAGACGAAACGTTACTTGACTATTTCTGTACTTCTTACGAACCTGCTAATACATCGTGTACAGTGAATCCCAGTGGTCTGTCCGATCATGAAGCCGTTTTATCTTCGACATCTCTTGGGCACAAACTTCCTAAGACTAATTCTCCTCATGGTCAATTGTTTAGTAAATCTAATTATGTATAATTTCATTCAGTATGTAAAAAATTTAATTGGTACAGTTCCTTTTAATGATTTTTATTTAAACTTAAGCAAATTTTTTAATACGTCTTTCCCTATTCAAAAAATAAAAATTAAGCAAAAAAGCTGTGAATTACAGCTGGTTTAAGATGTTCATTAAAAAATTTTAATTCCCATTGACTTGCATAGAAAATAGACGTCGTTATTTTGCCACCCGCCAACTACAGTAGTTTTTTGGAACTCCATAAAAATAGGGACGGAAATTTGAAATTTGGCTAAGACCGATTCGCCTCCTTATCTCTAGTCTTCATAGTAATGACATACACAACAAAACTGCATCAGGACAAAGTATATTAACCGTTGAGTAGCGACAGCTGGGGAACCGAATTCTAGTGCGCCGACGCGAAATAGAGAGGCGAGACGTCTTCTAAAGATGTAAACAACCCCTTTCACTTTAGTCCAGCAGAGGAATTCGTTGTTGTGGATTTATTAGTGCTTTTATTGTGTTTTTGTTAAGATTTTTTGGGGTTTTGTGGGTTTTTTATTATGCCAGGAAATGCATGTGCTATAATTGATATATATTTTTATATTTACTACATAAGTTAAATACTCATAAATATAAAACTGCCTAATGACCAAACCTTTATTATAAATGTAAACTACAAAAGAGTTTTACTTCAAATTACGTCGAGCAGTGTAAACATCACATTCAAGACTAGTTCATAATTCGAGTAGTGTTTTACTGTGTCGTTCCGTCAATAACGTCAAAAGAGAGAGAAAGAAAATTTGCACCACCCAAGATCAAATGCACCGACGCTTTATGTCGCTACTCAACGATTAATATACTTTGATCAGGATATGATGGAATGTCAGTAAATATATTTCAAAACTTACCTACGTCTGCATTAGACGTTTTAACCATTTAAATAAATAAAAGTTTTAATTCTCCTTTTCTTAAAACGAGTGTTGTGGTTCCATTATATAAGGAAGGAGACTTGACTGAGCCGTCTAATTTTAGGCCCATATCTCTAATTCCGACACTGGGAAAAAATATTAAAAAAGTTGTAAAAACTCGACTAGTTAGATATCTAGACCAAAATAATATACTGGACATAAATCAATTCGGTTTTCAACACAACAAAAACGTATCGGATGCTGTTTCTTCTTGTTTGGAATTAGCCTATACAAGTATAAATTTCAACTAAGGCGTAGTTGCAGTATTTTGTGATCTGACTAAAGCTTTTGACTGTGTCAACCACGGAGTACTGCTGCGAAAGCTGAAGTTTATGGCATAAGAGATGTGGCTTTGAGTTGGATGAAATCCTACCTTTTAGGTCGCAAACAGTCCGAACTGATTCAGACTCGAAAACAAGTGACATAAAATGGGGTGTCCCTCAAGGTTCTGTTCTTGGACCCACCCTGTTTTAAATTTATATAAATGATTTAGGTAAGTTAAATATTTCAGGAAGTTTCACTCTATTTGCTAACGATACCGCTATCTTGTGACATAATAAAGACGTCAATATTCTTTACGCAAATACTAGTAATGACCTCAAATCCTTTAAAACATGTTGCACTGCAATAACCTTGACTCACCTTGACTAATTGAGTCAAGGTTATTGTTTAACTTTCTTTTGTGTTTTTTCTGTTATTTTGTATATATTAAAGTCCGTTCATGCTTTTATAATTGTTTTTATTACAACTGACTCCTTGATATTCCATTTAGGTGTGCCTGATGATGAAGTGACAACTTCGAAACCGGTCGCCAATAAATTGACTTTGTGAGAAATAAAAGACTTTTTCTTTAACCTTTACACTTAATCCCTACTACTCACATATGGCTACCCTCACTCCAAAACAAAAATACTAACCTTTAAATGTAATATTCCTGATATTTTAATAGATATGGATACTGTAGAAGCCACAGATTACAAAATTTTTGAATTTAAATATCGACATGGATTTGAAATTCAAATCTCATGTGGAACCACTTTTAAAAAAACTCGCATCGGGTTGTTATGCCATTAAAACTACCTCTCATGAATTAGGAGTTTGTGCAGCAAAAACTGCATATTATGCGTTAGTTGACTCCCACTTACGGTATGCTGTTCAGTTTTGGGGAGTAAGACTGCAGAGTTATTTGGTAGAGTCTTTATACTGCAGAAACGGGCAATAAGGTTCTTATGTGGAGCACACATTAGTTACATGTAGACCGCTGTTCTTAAAAGAAGAAATATTAACATTAACTTCATTATTTATCTTAGAAACTTGTTGCATGATCCATAAGAACAATTCGAAATATAAATCGAATATATTCTGTGTAACTCGCCAAATGGGCAACTTGAAGTTACCTATTCCCAAAACTGACCTTATAAGAGACTCTTTTATATACAGTTAGCATCATAAGTCTTACCCCCCTAACTAACTCGTTACTGGAGTCTTGTTAGGAAAATCGCCGAGGCACGTCGATTTTTGATTTCTACACTGTACATTTCTATATAAATACTTTACCCTTAATTTCATCCCTTACTGGAGAGGAGCAACCCTTTCGAAAAATTTAAATGGCATGGGGTGGTGAGTGATAACTCATTTGAAAGGGGGTTTTATTCTCTATTCAACCGTGCAAAAATTTTTGAAATTTGCTTTATTCCGTGTTGATTTATTAATGTTTAAAAATAACAAAACATCACAAATAGGGAAAGAAACTAAACTAACAGAGACCTTATCTAATGGCAAAAAGTCTTACTTCACGTCTGAACCGTCATGCAGGGCCGAATTTTAATTCTAAGGATGAGTGCGCTACGTTAATTTCCGTTATTCTGAAACAATAATTAGTCGAGAATTAATGAAGCAAATTTTAAAATTTTTTGCACCATTGAATAGAGAATAAAACCCCCTTTAAAATGAGCTATCACTCACCACCCCATACCATTTAAATTTTTCGAAAGGGTTGCTCCCCTCCAGTAAGGGATGAAATTAAGGGTAAACTATTCAAACAAAAATGTACATTGTAAAAATCAAAAATCGACGTGTCTCGGCGATTTTCCTAACAAGATTCCAGTAACGAGTTAGATAGGGGTGTACGACTTATGATGCTCACTGTATAATGGTATCAAGATGTACAACGGGCTATCACATACTTTGACAGATGTTGAGTCACAGAATTGTTTTAGAAAGCTGCTCAGGAGATTTCTGTTAACTAGGCCTTATTATATTACAGAATTTTATAATGACGAGACACTGATATGTATTTTATTTTGTTTTGTTCTATTTTATTTTAGATGTATATATTAATGTTAATTAATAATAATATTTGTTTATATTTGTCCTTTGTATAAAAATATTGTGTTTGTCAATAAGTATTTTAACTTTGACAATAAACATATATTCTCTCTCTCTCTCTCTCTCTCTCTCTCTCTCTCTCTCTCTCTCTCTCTCTCTCTCATTTTTCCAAACTGTCAGTAACACCACATATCCAGTAAGATTTCATTATCAATATATTATTTATTTGTTACCTCTAATACTGCGCTACTGCTCTTTCATAATACACCGTCGCATTTGGTATGCACGGAAGATCTTCACGGGATTTCCCGAGTCGTGAAGTTGAAGTCGTCGAGACCGACCCTTCAAACTTGGAAACTTTGGAGGCTTCATCAATATATTCCATTACTCTGGGAGTTGGTCAATAAAGACCTCATGCAGCCACTCAATTCCTTTCATCAAAGAGTGCGGGTTAGTATAGAAAGTAGAAAGTTGACATCGTCAAGGCAATGCTAGTTTACAAGACAGGATTGATCTCTATCTCTATACAAGCTTTTGTGTGATTTAAAACTACAAATACTAGAAATGTTAAAAAATGCTAGAAGAGAACCATATATTTAATTTTTGCCTACAGGAGCATTTATTTTTATAACAATAAAAATAGAAATACGTTAAAAGCTTTTTCGTCTAGAGGGTGACACCAACAAAATATATATCTTTTTTTCTACTATTTAGTGATAAACAGTACATAAGTGATTTGAATTCATGTTATTTTTTATATACAGTAATTTCGCTGAATTACATTAAATTAATTTTATCATTTGTTTATTAAAAAATATATATTCGAAATTGGAAGATATACACTGAGATATGAATTATAAATATGTTTTTGTTTAATGAATACCTCTTCAAGTCAACAATAATTATTAATTCCAGCATGTTAATATCTCTTCAATCCGTTAAAGTAATGTAAATATTTTTTCTTGCTTTCGCGCATGGCTTTGATATGTCGCACCCTTTGAGGCGTGCTGCAAGAGAAAATTTTCTAAAGAGTTAGCCAATGTCTATAAATGAGAAAAAAACGTTTGTGACAACGAGTCACTGCTTTAAAATTTAGAAAAATTTGTAAAAAATCTCCTAAAATCTTTTATTTGTTTCTAAAGCCACCCGATATGACATGGACCATAAATTCAGAGCAAAATAAGATTTGGAAATTTATTTGCAAATTAAAGTTTTTAAATGTGGACATTTTATTGAATTCGAATTTGATTATGATGCTGCCAGTCTGGATGGAATTAAAAAAAAAACAATACACTATGATAAGAGTTAAAATGTCCATATGGAGCTGAAGTGCTGACTGTAGAAGAAGAAATACGCAGTAGAGAAATAACTTTTTGGAAAAAGGACAATACCATTAAGGAGAACCACTATTGGTATTTTCAAATTCAGGGCCAGCTGCACATAACACAAATGGATTTTTGCATTTTGTGCTTTTGCACTTCTGTAGGAATAAAAGTGGAGAAAATATCTCATAATGACAGCTTTTGGGAAGAAAAGATACAAAATAAAATTAAATTTTTTTATATGCAATATACCTTGTCAGAACTTGTTGACAGCGAAGCTAATGTAGACATGGAAGTACAAGACAGAATACTAAATAATTCGTGAGAAATTTTGTTTAATGTTTATTGACATAACGCTTTAAGAATTACATTTTATTTATTTCTAAAACATGGTAGAAGGCGATCTATTTAATATATGATTAATGTCTTATTATTATAATACACTATTTTAAATTTAGGATTTTACCAGTGGAAGTGGTAATTGATGATATATAATTATTATTATACCAAATGTTTTAAAAGGCTACACCAACTAGTGGACCACTCTTTTAAGTCCCCAAATAACAGTTTCAAGATTTTGATTCGGATATTTTTATTTCACAAAAATAATAAGTCAGTTTTCTTTTTTTATGTAAATCATATCATTTTCAAGGCAATAAAACAGAAGAAAAGTCACCGAATACCGATTTCAAAAAAGTCTATTAGTTTTAATAGGAAATGGAAAGAGAAAGAACGCTTTTTAATCAAGTTAAAATTCTTTACTAATTTCACTCTTTCTCTTCGACGATGTCCGGTCTCCTTCTTGTTTAAAATCGATAACTGTAAACGGATTAAGGTATTTTGTACCGTTTTAAAAAAATTAAGAAAAGTTTTGAAGAATATTTGTTTTTTTTTTAATTAGTAAACTTTGACAAACATGTACAATATTCTAAAATCACATTACGTGTAGGTATAGGTATATAGGCATATAATATATATACCAATCTTAGTATTACAGAAATAAATTACGTAAAAAATAAGGTGTAAAATATGTAAAATTTATTCATACCTCGTAAAATATCAGTCAAATATATTATAAATTGTTTTCATTCACAAATATTAATTTCTTGAAAATCTAACAGAGGCGCCACTTTCCAGACGAAAAATCTTGCAATGTAAGGGTTTCGTAGTACCCCACTTTTAAAGGTTAAATCTATGCTCCTCTGGAACCACTTTTTCAAAATTCAATTTAGTTTTTTCTAAAAAAAATTGAGAAAATGGGTAAAAATAGTCGAGCTTTGTATTTTTTTTTTATAAAAAACAATTTTAAATTTTAAAAAAGTGTCCAGAGGAGCATAGATTTATTCTTTACCTACATGCACATTTTTTTTTTTTTTTTTCAGAATAAGTCAAAAATAAACTTTAAAAGTGGGGTACTACGAAATCCTTGCATGCTCCGCTTTACAGTCAAGTACAGTCAATACTCCTCTTAAGAAATAAAAATTTTATTTATTTTTCTAAAATAATATGGATTTTCCTCTAAAATATATATAGTGGCTCACAAAAAGTCTGCTTTTTATGTGTTAATTTTTTCAGAAAATTTATTCCTGATAAAACTTGGTGTTTAATTAAACCTAAAACTTTATTTATTCAAAAAATTCTGAATCATAAATATAAATTTGGCTGCACAGTGAACTAGGTAGGTACTTTTCTAGGAACCGAAGCCACATTTTTACATATAAGATTAATTTAACAAGATATATATAACTCCACATAGTAGTTTTTTAGTTAATACAATTATAGATTATTATATCCTTTTTAACCTACTTCAAAAAGGAGGAGGTTCTCAATTCGTCTGTATATATTTTTTTATGTATGTTCAGCGATAATTCTTTAACACAATTTCCGATTTAAATGATTCTTTTTTGCTGGAAAGGGGGGTACTTCCGGGATGGTTTCATATAAATTTGGTCAAAATCTAATAATTGGGTCCATGAGAAAATTCTCAAACTTTTCATTTTTTATGTAAGTTTAGCGATAATTCGTTACCACCTTGTCCGATTTCTATAATTCTTCTCGTTAGTAAGGGGGTACCTCAGGAGTGATCCCATATAAATTTAGTTAAGATGTGGTGATGGCATCTGCGCGATTTTAAAGTCGGTTTTTTAAAATTACTTTTAATACATGTTACGTAAATTAAAAGTTTAATAATTTGGTGCTTTCTTGATGCGTCGTTTTATGATTTTACTTTGTATATATGTTTAAGTACAGATAATTATTATTACTGACAATTTATTTTAAATCATTAAAATAATATTTTGTTGATCCAAAAAAGGCAAACAAAAAAGCCATGTCACATTCAGTGTAATAATAAAAATTAGATTAAATATAGTATATTATGTACCAACAGACTAAACTTTCACTTTCAATCCCGCCTTTTTGTCGTAAAAGACTTCTAAATTTTTACGAGTGACGTCCGTACCGGGTTTGAACTGAATATTTTTGAACAAATATATGGTACGCCACTGCTTTTTCTAAAAACCAAAATTATCTTTAAAATCCTTATTTATTTTGGAGCAAATTTGGTTTATAGACGTACTTTCGTACGAAGCACCCTTTCCGCGTAAGAAAATAAAAATCAGTTTATTGAAACTACTTTTGATATTTTGTTGAAATTTGGCAGAAACCATAGAAATAATATAGAAGACCAATATAAACATAACATTTAAGCAGAAATTGAAACCTACTGTGCATAAAAACGCGTCTCTGCGCCTGACATCGCAAAATAGTGTGTCTAGAAGCTTGCGCAATATGCATGACTTGTCCCTGTAGTGTTGCCAAATATATTAAACATACCTAACAGAAAAGAATTTTAAATTAATTAATTTTTAAATTATATGATTTAAACAGTTTATATCTACGAAATATCGCCACAAAATAACTTATAAACATTTAAATAATCAACTAATAATATTTATGTGTAATTACATTCCCAAAAATATATACAAATACCGTATTAATGTCATTAATACCGTATTTTTAATGTTCAATAAGCGATTCACCTACAAATTCAATATTGACCTGGCAATAGCACTAAAATCCGGTGTTTCAAGGCTATATGACGCTGCCCTTACAGGACCGTTTGTGGGCTACAAATGTTATTTTTTGTAGCCAATTCTTTAAAATTATTTTGAAATATCTTTTCAATATTGAATATTAGTTCTACAAATTCATCATTTGACAGTTGCAGATTTCCAAATGTATCTGGATTGGCGTTATCATATGCCTTTAAAAAGCAATAAAAAGAAAAATCATCTAATTCAACGTGATCTTTGTTATATTTAAGACAGGTATCGCAGAGGAGTGGATCCGCAAGGCTTTTATTAAAAGGTAACCACACACATACTTGATAAAATTTTTCTGTATCAATTCGTCTTTACAATAATTTAGGGTGTTAATAATTTTATCATAAAATAAAATACAAGGTGTTCCATTTAAAAAACATACATTTTAATTTGCCAGGCAAAAACGTGACACCCTGTATATCCAAAGATATTTTTAAAATATGTACGTATTTTTCAAATCCATATAACTTTTATTTAAAACTTTCTTGCGTGTCTACAACAAAATAATGAACAATAACGCACTAATGGGATACCCTGTATAAATTATATTTTTAACAATGAAAATTTCTTATAATGTGGTACTTATCGGTTTGGGTCCTTGGGAAAACTAAAGAATGTTTTCTTGCAGGTATAACCCTTATTAAAACAGCTTTTGACTGCACAAACAGAATGATGTCTTTTTTTTTTCACTCATTCTACTCATAGCTAAAGAGTCACCAAAATAATAACAGTACCTTTAACTCAAACAAAATCAACGAAATTATAGGCTCCACGAAATTATACAATCAACGAAATTATAGGCTCCACGAAATTATACAATCAACGAAATTATACGCACGACTCAACACCTTACCTAAGTACGCTTCTGAACACCAAAACCGTCTTTTCCCTTCGAAGGCGGAGCTTAAGCGATGCGCGACGAAATCGACGCAAACCGTTGCCGCCAAGAAAGTGTTTTAGCTGTATTGTTAAGCTGTGGTTTATTATTTATGCCGCGTTTGAGAATCCACATCGGATGCATCTGAGATGTAGTAGTAGTAAATCTTTGATCACGTGATTCAGTATACGTAAATGTAATGGGACAGATGTGTCCGATGTGGATAAAAAACGCTAGAGATGTAAAAAATGCATCCGATGTGGATTCTCAAACGCGGCATTAATTACATGATGAAATTGGCATTTTATTTTTAGTTTTGTGTAGTGTTTAGTCAAATCCTAGGTACAATAAAAGACATTTTTACATTGGCTAATGAAAATATAATCAATGTATTAGGCAGCTGTTATATTTATTACAAGATTTATGTCTGCAAATCTAAACCTAACTAAGAATTATAATTATGTAAATAGAGAGCTGTATATTTATATACAGGCTGCCCAGCGACGGGGAGACATTATCGATATCGGTTTTAAGGCATTTTAAAACATAAACCCGATCTCAACAATCTTAGGAACTCTTCTGTCACTCGATATTTTAATCGGTACTTCCTCTTCGCTTTTTGGCTGGCACAACAATTATTTACATTTCTTCATTCCTTACCGCGTTCGAACCAGTAAGGTTTAAAGAAATTTAAAAAAAAACCTACTTTAAAAATAAAGATGTTAATGATTTTCTTATGGATCCCATCTTCAGATCTTGACTTAATGTATATAAAACTGTTTCCTTTTCTAACAAAAAGAATCCTAGAAATCGGGCAACGTGGTAAAGAATTATCGCTCAACGTACTTAAAAAAATATTTCAACGAATTGAGAATATCCTACCATTTTGAAGTATGTTAAAAAAAATTGTTAATAAAGTGAAAAGTAGGGCATGAACATATATTATAAAGTATATAAAATGATAGATAAATCCAGTTTAGAAGGTATTATAAATAAACTGTGGAAATATCGAGAATCTCGATTTTGAATCGGAAAAATATTCTACGCAATTTAGTATGAAAGCTAATCAAAATGAAACACATGAACGACAAACTGTTATTGACAACTTTCTTCAAACGTTTTCTATTTTTCCGAAAACTAACTATCATTTCCTTCGTTAAAACGCCTCTTGTTCCGAAAAAGGTACACGCCTGTCAACATTCATCGTTCATTAAAAAAGTGGTAGATACAAAACGCTTCGTATTGTAAGGCCAAAATATATTTAGAAATCGAAATAGTCATATAAACAAAAAAATCATATGAGTGAGATAACTACCAAATTAATGATTTACAAGTTTATTCCTATTATTTATAAAATAGGTTTGCAATGTGCTGGTGTGGAATGTTATCATCGACTAAAAACTTTAAATCTTTGTATTAAATTGATCGAAAACAAACTATAAATTGGTTTAGGCTATATAGAATGTTTCTAGTAAGCAGCAACTAATTTTTATTATGGAACCGAAAGACCCTTTTAAAAGGGTTCAAAATTAAAATAAAATATGTACCAAGTAAATGTAGTAGTATTTTTTAATTTATATTGAAAATGGTAACATGAAAGGTTTTCTGTCTAACGACTCATAGTCTCGGCTGACAAAATGTAAAAAAATATCGAACATAATATTCCTGGGCCCTATTTTGCACTCCCCAGATTAAATTTAGTTGTTGCAAATGATATTATCAAATAAGATGTCAAATTACAAGCAAAACCTCGTGACTACAGTACTAATGATTGCCTGTTTGGAAAAGTATCTTTGTTTGTAAATATTTATATGCATAGTTATATTTAAATGCGCGAGTGTAATGTTAAGTGTAAACAAAATCCGCCCATTATGTATATTCGTTTAGTTACCGACCCTAGTAGATAGGCAATTTGTTATTGTTTTAAGTTTTACCGTAGGGAGAGAGAAAATCAATATTAGGATAAATGGTCCAGCTCCTTTCTGGTTACGTAGGTACCTAAAAAGTATTTTAGTTTTTGGTTAAGTAATTAATTATTGTAAAAGTGATTTTCTTGTGATAGTACCTAATTTAGATTGTGGATTAAAGTTTTTGTATATAATTTCGCTGTTTAATAATAAACGTAGTCAAAACCGGAGCACGTGGTTTTTCTGGAAAGTATTTTTAAAATCACAAGCAAAATCTCACTACTGTACTAATGATTGCCGAAAATTAACTAATTCATATTTTATGCCATATCTTTCTTAATAAGGACTTTCAGAACCATATTTACCTTAACTTGAAATTTTTTAAATCGTTTTTTGTATAGAATCATCTCTAAAAATGTATGATTGAAATGTGTGAACTATTTGTTCGATCAATAAAAAACTTGCACCGGTCCTGTTCGCGCCAGCACCGTTATACGCATGAGCTCCGACACACTATTTTCTCCTTATGGTTTCATTTTTGATATATGGAATCGGCTTTCTATACTATTTCTATGGCAGAAACCTACCATGAGTGGAAACACTTTTTTTTTGGGCAAAATTTTATAAAAATATCTAGAGTGATAAGAAACTTATGATAAAATAGTTATTTTTTTCTTAAAACTTTAACACCCAAGGATACACACCCTTAAGTATCGGCACTCAATTAATAAATATTCTGTATTAATTGATATTACCTTATTCGAACCAATCGTCTATTTTTTCGTTACTTGTATTTATATTTCACAACTCTTTACTCCTAAATGTAATTTAATCTAACTAAACCTATTCACTAAATTAAAATATAAAAATAATGTAAAACCCTCTATCTTTATCTATGGTTATAACAATATATCGCAATGCACCAAGAAAAACAAATACGATTTTGGTTCCCCTAATTTAGGTAACTCTGACTCACTCAAGAACGTCGGCAGCCGAGGTAGGATTTTTCGGTTCCTTTCTTTCAACTACACGCGTTAGAGTTTGGAATACGTATCCCTCGTATTTACATGCAATTGTTAAAATTATGAATGAATGCGGATTTTGTTTAGTCTCGGAAGTAATTTTGTAGTATTTAGGCCCCACCCTTAAGTTGTAATTTTTATACCTACTAAACTACCGTTGCCCCGCAGGTCTTTCAGTTTGTAATGTAAATTTTCCTATAAGTGCGTTAAGAGTTTTAATGATTATTACTTCGTGGTAACTTATGTTGTATGGTGGTTTTAGATTGCGTTCCCAGACACTTTTAAGAATTTGGATCTCTTGTTATAGATATTATTTATTAGGTGTCGTAAATAAGATTTAATTATCTGGGAGATTTTTGTTAAATGAAGGATTTGGTATTTGATAGGAATATAACTTTTTTTTAATAAAATGGAATTAATAAATGATTATGGTACCTGGGTGCGGTAGGTTACAGTATATATTTTTTGTTAAATTTAAAATAGCTTCCACAGTTGAGGTCTTTTCTTTGAATCCATATTGTTTATTTGACAAAAGATTGTATCTATCTTTTGACACGATAAGTCATCCTTTGTTAATTCATTAGATTCATATTAGGTTTTTTATGTATGAATCAAAGTATAAATGAATAGTAAAAGTTGTATGTTTTTTTAATGTAAAACTATTCATAATTTAAACTTTTATTGTAATAAATTAGTTCCTTACCATAGTAGTTGCTTAATTCTTGGGGTAATATAGAAAATTTTATATCAACATCGCAATGCTGGAAAGTAATCTATCTCTCACGCTATAAATGAACAGCTATGATCTTCGTATTGGTAAAGTAAATCTTCGTATTGGTAAAGTAAATTACAAAGCGGTATTCGTAGTAACACAATCTCTTGCAAATGCGCATGCCGGCTCATGAATATACAACAAGAAGACGAAGCAACGGCTTCTCGTAGAAAATATTAACCCATACTTGGTACTATGTACAATTAAAATTGTTATACCATTTAATTTGCCTTAAAAAATATGTGCTGGACGACCATTTTCTTCAGCAGCAGCGTAACAGATCACTACTTAAGGACAATTCAACGCGCACGAAAAATTTGTATACATAACTATTCCTGCTCTAAGAACAGCGCTTTTACCAATTGAGCTATCGCTGACATATTCAATGATTTCCAAATTGTTAAGATGAATAGAATATATGTCTTTCAATTTTTCATTAAATTTGTTTTCACCTTGAGGGTTCAAAAATAATGTTCATTATTTCGTTGGGGTAATATTGGGATTTGTTTCGGGATTTCCTAGGAATTTATCATTCTATTTTTTCGGATTTTTAAAATCAGTTTTCGTAAGTTTAAAAACCGATTCTTTCACATTGTGATTAGATGGGTCGTACTAAGTATTTTTGATAACTTTACACGAAAATCATGTATTGGACAAATCGGATATTTTAAAAGTATTAATATCGCCATTATTATTTAAAATTTTCCAATTAAACTAAAATTTGATGCAATATTACTATCGAACGAATCCATTCATCATACTAAAGAGTTCCAAGAGCGGTTTCTTGAGTAATTTTCTACGCCGGATAAATTTCAACAATAGCGCCTCATTTTAACAAATGATTTTCACGTCGGCATTACCAGAAAACTCATATATTCTCGGATAAGAGCGAATTACATCTCTCTCGTTATTTCGCATGGTTAGGCGTGACTCGTAGGAGTATGGCAGACTGGCATCAAGATATTTGTTAATACCCATATGGTGTGTGTGTGTGTGTTCGAATGAGTTTGTTATTAGACTGTGAGTCGCATTTGTCAATGTGAAAAGGATGTATGTATGTGCAATAACAGTCGAATATCGTTGATATATGAAGAATATATTCGATTTTGAGTGTCAAGGCACTTGAATATTATTGTTTACCTCTTTGCCTGATCGCAATATTGCAAAGTCAGCTAAATAACTAGAATCCTCTGTAGAATCGTTATTTTAATCTGTCAAATTCGACTTTGTTACGAATTTCAGAGTTATTTAAAACATTCTGCATTGGAAAATAATGTATCATTCTCCCTATAGTCCTTATATTGATCTCCATTGTAAGCCATGTTTATGCATTTTCATCGATTTATCTAAAGCTTTTGATATTGTTAGCCTCTTGAAGATATAGGTAGACAAAACTTTAAAACTATTTATCAGAAAGGTACCAAGCTGTAAGAGTGGACGTGCCTCAAGGAAAAGTACTCGGACCCATGCTATTTTTTTATATATGTTAATGTCCTGTTTTCATTAAGAATTTCGGGAAATATAATTGTTTTTGCAGACGACACTGCAATATTTTATCAAGCAGGCACGTGGGAAGAATTGAAATTAAAGATAGAAAGTCATTTTAATGAATTAAAAAAAAAACAATTATCTGTATCAGTAACGTGTGGAGGGCCCTACGGCACTTAGGTATCAATAGGTCCATTGTGCATCCTCCTAAGATGATGGGCAGTTCCTAGCTCGAGAGCCAGCCTACACATTTAATGTAGTTGACAACGTCGACAAGAGATGCTTCTCTTATATCGGTCGGTGTTAGTCGATACTCTAGTATAAATGAGAGCGTCGCGTAATCGTAAAGGATATGGTCGATCGACTCATATTCTTGTTTGCACCCCCCTGCACAAGGCGAATTCTGACAACCCCATAATAATGAGATGCTTCCGTACTTGGAAATGACCAGTCACTGCCAGTTAGAATGACTGTGATCAGGCGCAGATTCTGTCTATTCATAGTTAAGTATTCGTTTGCTGTAGTTTTGTTAGGTCCGTGGCAACGCAATTTCTTGTTATATCTCATCTTTATCACTAGTGTTACTACTGATGTTGTCGGTATGTCGGTCCAATAGAAGGACCAGTTTCACGAAAATTGAGCATGGCGCCGTTGGCGAATGTCTGAGTGCGATACGTACATCGTACAATCCACTCGAGTTTTATAGTATATTTTTTCTTCCACTAACGAAAATCTACAAATTTTAAAAATGTATTTAGGTTTAATTTTTAATGTTAGGGCATCAACCTCTAGGGTTATTAGCGGAATCAAAAATTATTGGTTACATTTTACAATGGTTAAATTTTAAAGTAGAGGTTAGTGGCTTTGAGAAAGTGTATAACTTTGTCACAGTTTTGAGTTAATACAATGTTGATATTATTTTCCTTCGACCACTTAGGAAAGTGACACATTGTTACATGTTGATTTTAGTTTTAGAATAATTAAATAGGTATGGCATTTAAAATACATTCTTAGTATAAAGAATATTAACTTTTAATAAAATATCGATTTGTCTTGAATAAGAACCTTTGGTAATTTAAAGGATACAGGCATTTAAAACATATCCTTAATACACAGCATTTTAAAAAGGCATTGCTTTGTTTTGAATAAAACTTTTAATATGATTCAATTCATTGCACTTGTTATTTTAACTTTTTCTTTAAAGATCCTGACGGTTTTATGAGCAGAAAACGTGTAGCATAATAACCTGAGAGTATGTGATAATTATTTCACTTAGTTTTCATCCCTTTTATATCACTATTTAGTTGTATTTCACGTTTGTTTACATTTTATTTCAACACTGTTTTGACATTATTAATGATCGAAATTCTGGTTATCTTCTTCTTTCTAGGAAATAACTGTCGTCTAGTTTGTACGGTCCGATAGCCAATTCTTACGAATTTGACAGATAACATTAAGGGGATATTTGGTGTTGTGCTATTTGAGATCAATACCATTGATTGTCCATGACGTCATGTTATATTAGGGTGCATTTCTAGGAAAATTAGGTTTAACACTTAACTCTAGTTAGGAATAATATTTTATTAGAATTTGGGGTCGAATTAGATTACTTTAGATAAGTGTGATTTCCAAAATATGCATGGTCATATCCTCCTTGTTGAAGCCATCTGGACTTTTGGAAAAGGGGTTAAATACGCCGTAGCCATGAGGTTCGAGGATTATAATTTTTCGTCTTTTCGTTTGGAAAGGTACCGGGGGTACGTGGTTGACTGTTCGTCTGGCCTTGTGAGTCGAGGGTCGTCGCGAAGCACGTGGGTAAAACCAAGACGTTTGTCGCCGATAGTGATCGGATTATTAAACACGTTGCTGTGTCGCGCAGGGTTAGGTACCCTAATTCATTATTTTTGGGATTATTACGACCGCGGTGAGCGAAGCCTGCTAACGGCCCGCACCACCGACTGCCTGTATCAGACCTCCAGAGGGTTGTTGTCAACTACCACGTTGGATTCCGTCTGCAGCCGCTGTTCCCTTGTTCCGGAAATTCTAGACGCATCTGGGTGATGCGCTGTGATTACTTAGTCCAGTTTTGTTCATTTGATGTCCTGCAGTCCTGTAAGTTTTAAGCCAGTTTCCTGTCTGGTGGTAATCGTAACCAACACCAGTGGTGGAGAGTTCCATCGCTTGATATATTTCTACCAGAAATCAGGTATCTGAAAATCTGAAAACCAAGGTATGAAAGACCTTCAGTCTAATAACTTCAGTGATACTAGTAATTTATATTCCGATTTATCATTTAAATTTTATTTATAAGAATAATTCTGTAACTGTATTAATTGTGCTTAAGCTTAACCTGCTGTAAGCCTTAGTGATCACGGGGTAATATTAATTGTTTCTTTTACTCTAATAATTTTAAATTCAGAGAATTCCTCTTTAACTTAAGTATTTTCCTTGTCATTTTGTATTATATCGATAGTAAAACCATAGAGATCCTATTGTTGGGAGTCTCTGATTTAGGTAGGTTAGTTTTAAAAGTGCTCTAATAGTAAAAATAGCAAAAATAGTAAATGTCATAATACCGACTCTTGCTTTTTTATTACTTAAACTTTAAGGATAATCAGTATTACTAACTATTTAATGACCCACACCTTTTGTCCTGACAGCTAGCCGAAGTGGTCTTCTTTTCTAAGCTCTAGGAGAACACTATAACCTTTTTTTGTAACGGTTTTCTAAATTCTAAATAATATACAAAATTTAGGAGGTTACCAACTAACACCCATCTTTGAGTAATAGTAAATATTCCCGTTATAACATATCACACTATATAGTCCTATGGAAAGTGCCCTATATCACACGCGTATGAATAAGAATTTACTTTCCACCCGTGTACGAATATGCTACTTTCCGCAGCAGCTGTCACAAAATGTCAAACACATCATTTCTATTTTGATCTATGTAATGTCCATATTAATACTAAAATCGATATGATTGTTAAATTATTGAAATTGTTGTAAATTAGATTCTAGATATTTAACTTTAACAATTATTATTAAAATAATTTTAAAATATGTTTGCTCTTTATTCTGGTTAAACACATAACCGATTAGATCATTCAATTGACGCAAGGCATATTAGCTCAGATGGTTAGAGCGTCAAACTTATCAACTTTGCCATTTGAGACCTGGCGAGCGACCGCGTTCAAATCCTGGCGGGGCCAGAATTTTTGTTGTTTTTTAATATATTTTTTTTGTTTAGAAAATTATTTTTGATTATTTTTTAAATACATTTTAATTATTATAATAAACTGATTTTACTTTTTTTGATGAAATTATTTTGTGGTGGTATGAAAAATAGTGTACATCACTTGTGTGAAAAGTGATTTTCCACACTCGTGTGATAGTCACACTCGGCTTGTGCCTCGTGCAATATTCCCACTCGTATGAAAAATGTCACTTTCCACACTCGTAATGTAATATACTATATCTGTCATATTGAGATCTTTCTGCACTGTAATTTGCATATTCTGTCACTAGATATGTTACACCTAATGAACTATGGCAGGTTTAGCACTGGGTTGCCTGGCATACTTAAAGATTAATTCGGTTAGAATACTCTTAATCGCAAATTGATGGCTCATCCACTGTTTTAAAAGTTAAAAAAAAAGTGAATCTAAAATAAAAAAAAATATCCGATGAGGATTGAACTCACGACCTTTAGGTTGAAAGACCAACACGCTACGCTCTACACCAACAAGACATGTTAAATATGAATGTTAAAAACAGGGTAATTTATTTTTAATATTTTAATTATCATTTAAATATTAAGGAAAATGAGTTTGAGTATTAAATGTTCAACTAAAAGATTCAGATTAGTCTACATTTTGTTTTAAAATACCGATTAGCTTTATAATAACAACCTTTCTAATGAAATTTTCTAATGAAAATAGGCGTGTGCAAAAAAGTAACTTTCCACCTATATGCGGCAAGAATGTCAAACTATGACAATTCATGGAAAACGTCAACTTTCTAGTTAGATTTGAATGAGCAAAAGCCTACTTTGGATAGGGATCGTAGAAAAAATAATTTGTATGTGGCTTGTATTCTTGTTAATAGATGTTTTGAGCTAAAACAGTCACTTCACGACAAATTGAGGCTTGTATCCTTTTAACACCAAGGGCTTCAATTACTTTTAAAGTTACTTTTCTAATTACTCTGCGGATAAAACAACAAATTATGATAGATTTAAGGAACCATGAACCAACCGGACCGGTAAGAATAAAAATTTTAAATATGTAATTCAAAGTGTTCAACCCGAGAATATGTTATTCTTGGATTCAACTATAACCGACTTTCTTAATTATTCCTTAAAGTTAAAGATATCTTAAGGGCGGGTTGTATAAAGCTTTCTTAAAGTTAAACTCGGTTTAAGGTGACACATGACAATTTTGTATGGCATAAGTACAGTCTAAATACCATTTAGCACTTATGGCTTGTTTCCTCAAACATTAGACTGCAGCTATAGTATTAGAAATTGACATGTATAACCTAAAACTGAGCTTAACTTTAAATAAGCTTTATGCAACCAGCCCTAAGAGTACTGTTTTCTACACCATTTAAGATCTCCTTAACTTAAGAAAAAATACAAAATCCATAACAAGTAGTATAAAAAAAATGGAACAAGGAAGTTAATAAAAAAATGTTAGCTTTTAAAATGTTATTGATTCGGAACAAAAATACAAAGTTCGTGTACCTAGGCCTAGGTACTTTTATATTATAATCATCCTATACAAATCTAGCATCATTAGTTTGGGGCTATTTAATCGACCCCATATATTTAATCGACCCCATAAAAGCTGCTGAATGCATCACTTAGGTTATAATGTTTATGTAACATAAATTATGTTAATAATATAAATACAAAATACGTCTTAAACATAATTAATTTTATTATTTTGGGTTCAACAATTTCACTACTTCACTGGTGCCTTTTTCACGGCACAGCGCTTACGTCAAATGCATTGCAATTACAATTCCAAATTACTTTAAAAAAAGTACTTAAATACAATTACAAATTATATAAAAAAATTGTAATTATTAATTACTTTTTAACTAGGAATTACCCAGTTCTGATTTTCATTTTATTATCCTGTTTATTATCCTTAACATCCGACGTAACTAACCCAATCTTTTTTGCCTCCGCCCTTGCTGACCAATTCTAAATCAGACCTCCTCCACTTAATATTAATGTCTCCTAGCTATGCTTTAATGCGATATTCCAGCATCTGATCCGACAAAGTTTTGCTTTTATTTGTTCAGAGTTGTTATCTCGCAAAATTACGACGGTACTTGTCCGTCTTTTTTACGATTATCACTGAAATACATCCCCCGCAAGAAAATAAAAGAAAAGAGGACAATAAAATTTAGCCTCGCAAATATATCACGCGATAATTCCACCCTGGGGGTGCCGAAACTTCACTCGGACGGCGCATATATTTCATAATAAAATATGGAGGCGGCTGCAAAAGGACTTTTATACCGATCACTGTATGTTGATGGGAAATGGATTGCCGTTATCAACATTAGCGTTGCTTTTTTGGATGATTTAGAGCCCTGCTTGGCCGATAAATTCTAAAGTTCTAATGTGCTTCGAAATCTTAAGTTCAAAGTTGTTGTGAGACGCGATGTGATTGTGAGTATATAATTTAAAATATGTAATAAGTCGGCGTTACTTTGCAATATACTTTCGTTAATTTGTAATAAAATGTTAATTTTGAAAACGCTTATAAGAAATTTTGACTAGCTCTTGATATTTAACATCAAATATTACTTACCTTTAATCAAATTTAAAAAAAGAAATGAGCACATTGACCATATGGTTTTCTCAGTCGTTAATTCGGCTTTTCTAATAGACACTTTTGTGGAAATAGTTTTCAGGAAAGAGAGGGGCGCCAATAATTCTCCTTTTTTTATTTAGAAAGCTAGTAAGAATTATAAACTCTAGCTTTATCAATAGAAAATTAATTCAAACTTATATATAATTTAAGTAAAAGAGAATTGTTGTAACCTTTAAAAAAATAAGATTCAACATATATAAATGAATTTGTTTATTTAAAAAAATGCAATGATTAAGTAACAAATAGGATTTTACTATGCTGGTACCAACACCTTTAAATTTTAAATCTCATCTTATGATATGCAACATGTTTTAAGCCTCGTGAATTTTTAGTTACCGCTATATATTTAAGAGAGTATCTCCATCTAACACTGTAACATCGTCTTCATCAGTAGCGTCAGTAGCTCCACGAGCCCCAAACACCAATATCAATTATGCTTAAATTGAAACAGCTCTGTGATGTCGGAATTGAGTAGAAATAGTAGTGAACTTAGGTAGTTAGGAAGGAAAACAAAAACTGCTTACATTCACTTCCTAAACAAAAAATAAATTCTGTTTTTCACGAGGCTCTTGTGTGATATAAAAATTAATTTTTAAACAATTTTTAAAATTAAATCAAGATAACAATAAGAAACTAATTAATATAAACTAGTGGTCGCCAACCTGTCGATCGCGAGCTACCGGTAGCTCGCGGAGGCAATTATGGTAGCTCTCACAACGATTTTAATTAAAAAAATACAAACTGCAAAAATCAGATAAGCTTCCGATAAACAGCGGCAACGTTGCGGTGAGCGATCTGCCGCTGACGCCATCAAGCTAGAATCGGCTAGAACCGACCAGCCGGACCAGCGCGTTAGTGTTCGAGAACGATCAGGATTGCTTTGAACGGGATAAATACGCACGGCGTGGCGACATTGCGCTTAGTTTAAAACTGAACGCGTAACCAACGTCCAGCGGTTGGGTTAGTAGAGAACAACAAAAAATAATATTATAACAAGCAGTTGTAAGAAGGTGAAGACATACCACTTTCATTCGGAATGGGAAGAACAATACTTTTTTACAGAAGTTAAAGATAAAAATGTGTGTTTGTTATGTAATACTTCGGTCTCCGTTGCTAAAAAAGGAAATATTGAGAGACATCATAAAACTGTACATTCTAATTTTGAAAAATCATTCCCACTACATTCTGCCGACAAAAAGGAGAAACTGAAACAGTTAAAAAAGCAGTTAATTGGACAACAATCAATATTTTTAAGAACAGTCGACAAAAATAAGGCTGCTACTGAAGCATCGTACCGTGTGTCCCAGATAATTGCACAAAAAAAGAAACCTTATGAAGACGGGGAAATGATAAAACAGGCGTTTTTAGAAGCTGCTGATTCGTTATTTGCCAACTTTAGAAATTAAGACGAGATAGTTTCAGCTATAAAATCTACGCAACTTTCTGCTAATACAGTGATGAGACGTGTAGAAGTAATGAGCAATGATATTTTTTTACAATTAAGAACTGACTTAGATAACTGTGTTTATTTTTCACTTCAACTGGATGAATCAATAGATGTCGTTGACACTGCCCAGATGGCCGTGTTCGTCAGGATGGTTTTTAGTGATTTTACGATTAATGAAGATCTTTTGAAGTTTATTTCACTGAAAGGACACACTACTGGACAGGAGTTGTTTTCTCATTTAAAAAATATTATTTCTTTCGAGAAAATTCCGATATCGTAAATGGTAGGCTTGACAACCGATGGCGCTCCAGCTATGGTGGGTTGTGATAAGGGTCTGGTGGCGTTATGTCGTAAAGATGAAACTTTTCCGCAATTTCTCTGTTACCACTGCATTATCCATCAGAAAGCATTATGTGGAAATTTCCTGAAACTAAACAACGTTATGAAACTGGTGGTAAAAATTGTGAACAAGATTAGAGCTCAAGCGTTACAAAGAAGATTATTCAAAACCTTGGCCGATGAAGTTGACTGTCAATACGGGGACCTACTCCTTCACTCTGAAGTCCGATGGTTAAGTAGAGGACGGGTGCTGAAAAGTTTTAATGATGTCTTATCTGGCATAGTTCAATTTTTCAAACAACGCGATGAACCGACTCCGGAACTAGAAAATTCAATCTGGCTTAGAGATTTTGGTTTTCTCGTGGACATTACAGAGAAATTAAACGAACTTAATTTGCAGCTTCAGGGGAGAGACAAAGAACTAGCGGAAATGATTTCTGATATAAAAGCATTTATCAAAAAGCTGGAGTTTTGGGAACAAAACCTAATTAACAGCGATGCCAAGCATTTTCCTATTCTTTCAGAAAAAATATCTCAAAATCCATTAGAACCCTATGACAGCAAATATCATGTAGAAATAGTTTCTACCCTGAAGAATAACTTCAAAAATCGTTTTAAGGATTTCAACGAAATGGCTTTAGTAGCGCAGTTTGTTGTTGCACCCTTTATGGAAATTGATATCCAACAGTTTGCAACTTGTGTTATGCAGAACTTTGGCGAAGACATCGCTGCAACAGAAATGGAAGTAATTCAGTTTCAAAATGATTTAGCCTTAAAATCGTTAGTCTCAAGTACCAAATGTATCTGGCCTATTGTAAATAAAGACAAATATTCAGTTCTATGCCGTGTTGCCTTAAAAGTGAAAGCATTATTCAGTTCAACCTATTTGTGTGAATCTTCTTTTTCCAATATGAAGTTTATTAAGAACAAATATCGCAATCGACTTACAGATGAACATTTGGATAATTGTATTCGAAAAATTATCGATGAGTCTGAGTGTCAGCCTTCTCATTGAACGTGCTTTTTTATTTTTCAATGTTTATGTTCATGATAGTGCGTTACTTTTGTTGTATTTATTATTAACTATTTTTAAATCTTACGTGACATGCCGTTGTAGCTGGATAAAAGTTTGTGTTTATTTTTCAAACACCTTCGTTTGGTAGGTAGGAATGTAGCTATGAACAAGTACGTACTAGTAATATTAGTTATTTTGTTATTAATTTATTATTAGTACCTATGTATTATGTATTACCAGTTAAATAGTAAAATAAATACATATAATGATAAATTAACTGTGGATTATTTCATTTACGTTGCGTTACGTGGCTTTCGTGTGGGTAGCTCGCTATTTATTCCAAAATTAACAACGTAGCTCAACACATTGAGAGGTTGGCGACCACTGATATAAACAATGTATAATTCCAGCAACCAAAATGAATTACCAAAGCATATTTAATAAATTTAAATTGACTTTCCAAAAAATAAACCTAACGTAACAAGAAGCTGTTTTACTACACTGCTAGTTGGTTCAAGATATGGTCGGAAAATGAAATTTCAAGAAACGATATTGATATCGACTGCCATCTAAACTCCTACTTCTCGAAATTTTCCTTTCTTAGGAATATTGCATGCGGCGATAATTAAATTTTAAATTAATCGAATACCATTGTATACAAGATGTCACACAATTAAAATAACATTTTTAAATAGAATTTTAAAATGTTACAAATAATGAAAATATTATATTATAAAAGGGAAACATTTAAAAATATCGGATAGGGTAAAAAAAGTAATGGTCAAAGTTGAGTTTGAAGTCTCTATAATATATACATTATTACAATACTTGAAAAATTATCTGTTGCAATTTTATTAATATAAAACTTCAATTACATAATAGCTATTTATGAAACAAGTTGCGAAATGCCTTATTTTATATAACGAGTGAATATTTTCGAGACGAGCAGAGTGAGGTTCCGCAACATGAACGAGTTACATAAAACGGCTTTTCGTAACGTGTTACATACATTTTTTCTAATTTTGACTAAAATTTGACTAAAATTATGTTTTGGTAAAACGTTACTGACATTCAATTCAATTACTGATTGTCTATTAATATTTTTAATGGTCGTCTGATTTTAAAACGCCTTGCTGTATCTAGATGGTTTTGTAGAAGTTATATCGAAAGATTTTGTTTAGAAGTTTGGAAGAACGTTCAAACTGCATGTTTAGAAGAATAGAAACTTAGAAGTTTAGTTCCAGCTACAGAAGTTGATTTCAAGTATACCAAGAGGTTTAGTTCGAGTTATCTAAGAAGTTTATGAGATTTAAGTTTACCTAGGAAGATTTATACTTGAAGAGTTGGTGATATCCGAAGTATCTCATACGAATCCTCTAGAAGAAGGCCTCTACAGTCACTCCTAAAATACTACCTGTTATACCACAGATAAGTCTTTAATAAATCAGTTAAATTTGAATAAGTAAGTTTCTGTGAATTAGAATTTGTCGCTGCCTTATCTGAAACCTTATTTAATTATAATATCTTAATGGTTAGTGATTTTCTATATTTTCATCACTAATCGATTGTCAAGTTTAGAAAGTTTTAAATATAGCGGCGCTCAACATTCTTTTTCAAAGTAATACGAGTTGTTTAATAACCTGACCCACTCCCCAAAATCATGAGCTTAAAACACTATAAAAATAGATAAAATAACAAGAACATATTACATATTTTATGATTCCGTAACTGCTGATATTTATAAAATGTACAGAATAGTATTTATACATAAACTTTTTCATAGATTATTTTGGAGAAATAAAGCTGACTGTAAATTAACTTGTTATGAAATGAACACATTGGTTTTTGGAATTTTTGGAACTGCCTCGACGTCTTTTCTAGCAATAAGATGTTTATATCAATTAGGCATTGAACATGAAATATCGCATCCCGAAGCTAGCCGGTTAATAAAAAATGATTTTTATGTCGATGATTATTTGACAGGTTGTAATTCCCAGAGTGAGTTATTAGAACTGATTTAAAAAGTATTTTAAATAAGGCAGGATTTCGACAACACAAGTGGATGCTTAATATCCCTTAAGATTTATTAAAAAATTAAACAACTGAGTCCGACATTCTAAAAATAGGTGACGATGATAAGCCCAATAAAACTTTAGGTATACTTTGAAACTCATCATCTGATACAATATTATATTTCAGAAGTTTCTAATACTAGAGCAATAATTACCAAACGTCGCATTTTATCAGAAATTTCACAGATATTTGATCCATTAGGCTTATTATGTCCTGTTATTATTCTAGCAAAATTAGTAATTCAGAAACTTTGGCAAGAGCATATTGGATGGGATATAACTTTAAATTCTATTCTAGCAGAAAATTGGGTTCGTTATAGAAATGAGTTAGTAACTTTAAATAATTTAAATATTCCTAGATAAATAATTCTATTACAATCAAAAGTTATTTAGATACATGGGTTCTCAGATGCCAGTGAGAGAGCTTGTGGAGCCTGCATATATTTAAGGTGTCAAAATAGTACGGGTGATTGGACCTCACATTTGTTGTGTGCTAAGTCAAGGGTAGCGCCGTGCCGATCAAGCAATTAACACTTCCACGACTAGAATTATGTAGTGCTCCTTGCTTGCGCAGTTGTTTAATAAGGTTGCTAATTATATTCAAGTTAAATTTGATAAGGTCGTTTGTGGTCTGATTCTAAGATTAATTTGGCTTGGATACAAGGATGCTCGACTAGGTGGAAAACGTTCGTTGCTAATAGGGTGGCAGAGATACAAAGGTTAACCAAATCTGTTAATTGGCATCGCATAAGGTCACAAGAAAATCTTGCAGATATGTTAAGTCGCGGGGTTGATGCATCAAAAATTATAAATTTTTGGAGGTCAGGGACAGAGTGGCTTAAAAAAAATAACCCTTATGTGACGAAAATCTAGAAATTGCTGAAGATTTGCTAGAACAAAGGAGTGGGGTTGTCTATATAAATAATATGAACAATTTTAACGTATTTAACAAATTTTCTTCCCTAAGAATCACGAATTTTGAAAAATATTTCTATTCAAGAAATGGATGATTCATTATATACTTTAATTCGTTTATCTCAAATGGATAGTTTAACAATAGAGTATTTAGACTTTATTAAGCATAAGCTCATAAATAAAAAACAAGATATTCTCCAAAAACCCTGATACTAACCATAGCTATGCTCGGTATTTCAGGCCGAGGTATACGCAATTTTGCAATGTACAAAAACGAACAATAAAAGAGCTGTCGAAAATCAGCATATTTAAATAATGTCAGACAGCCAAGCGGCACTTAAGGCCATATCGAGTCGAAAAGTTACGTCGAGGCTGGTATGGGAATGCATCAAAGAACTAAGAACACTGGCAGACCGAAATAGAGTAAAACTATTTTGGGTGCCAGGTCACCAAGGGATCGAAGGCAACGAAAATGCTGACGAACTTGCAAAAAGAGGGTCAGAAGAAACACCGAAACCAGTCACAAACCCAGGAGTACCAAAAAGTACAGTCCGGGGTTTCATAAACGACTGGATTCGGGAACAACATATTAACTATTGGGGAAGCACCTCAAAACAGGTACATGGAAAAGCCTTCATAGGCAGACCATGTCCCAAAAGAACTGGAGAACTACTCTTTATGAATAGGAACCATTTGAAAGTGATAACAGGGTAAATGACTGGGCACGCCCCAGTAAAGGGAGACTTGAACAAAATTGGCATGTGCAATGGGCAACTCATATGCCGACTATGTCACAAGAAACCAGAAACGGCCAAACACGTACTATGCCAATGCGACGCTCTAGATCGCAAAAGACAGGCACTTTTTGGACAACCTGAGGTTGATCCAACAACGTATAGAATCCACTTACCCAAGGATCTGTACAAACTTGTACAAGGTACAAAGGTGACAGAGTGGGTGCTATGAACTAACATGGGGTAAAACACAATAAGCCAATAAGCTTCAGTGTTATTTGGAGACATAGTCAGACGAGCCCAGGAAAAAAAAAAAGCATAAGCTCATAAATTAAAAAAAAGATATCATTAAAATTTATTTATGGACAAGAACAGACTTATACGCGTAGGCGATAGATTAAGGCATTCCAAGGAAGAATTTGATAAAAAGTTCCCTATAATCTTATCTCCAAAACATATATTAACTAAACTTATTCTTATTCAATAACACAAGCGTTGCGTTTATTACACTGTGGTCCTAGTACGTTATTGTCATCCATTAGAGAAACATTTTCAATAATTTCGGGGCGTAATATAACAAGAAAAATAGTTAGAAGTTGTCATGTGTGTTTTAAAGTAAACCCTGCCACTGAAAAATACCAGATGTGTGACTTATCTGACTTTCGAGTAACTCAGTCTTTTCCGATTCAAAATACAGTTCTATATTTCGCGGGCTCTTTTCTGGTTAAAGATCGCAAAACCAGAGGTGCCAAATTAGTTAAGGCATATGTTTGTATTTTTGTATGTATGGCAGTTAAAGCCATACATCTAGAGTTAGTGGGTGATCTCACCTTGGAATGCTTCTTTGGTGCCTTGAAACGTTTCATGAGCAGAAGAGGGAATCCTTCTAACCTATTTTCTGATAATGGGGAACATATATTGGTGCTCAAGCAGAGTTAAATGTTTGAATTTCTAACAGCTTAATCTTCTAACATTTCTGATAAATTAATTAACAAAGGCATCCAATCGTATTTTATTCCTCTAAAGGCTCAAAATTTGGCGAAATTTGAATAGCGGGCGTTAAGAGCTTTAAATTTAATTCTAGGAAATGCTCATTTAAATTATGAAACATTCGACACTCAAATTGAGGCAATCCTTAATTCCCGCCCCCTCGGTCCATTTACTACCGAAATTGATTAATACCATTGACCCCTGCTCACTTTTTGGTAAGACGAACATTAACTTCAATTCCCGAGCCTATAGTGTACTTCACATTCCTGATAATCGTCTTGGTTATTATCAAAGGCTGCACCAGCTTGTGGAGCACTTTTAGAAAAGGTCGCACCTTAAGTATTTGGGAGAATTGCAGACACGTACTAAATGGCAAACTACGTGTAAATCCCAGATCAATTGTTCTTGTGAAAGAGGACGATACTCCTTCACTTCTGTGGAGAATTAGGCGTATAGAAGAACTTCACCCTGGCCGAGATGGAGTCGTGAGAACAGTGTCATTAAAAATGAACAATTCGTTATATAAAAGACCAGTAACAAAAGTATGTTTTTCCTTTTTAAAACAGACAAATTTTGTTGAAATATCCTAGACATTTCAAGGCGACCGGCATGTTCGGACATTTAACTCAATCTGCAAACGCGCTTGCAGAGTGTTATGATCGGGAACACATACTTTGATTACTATACGGTGCAAGAGAGAGGTCCGACACGCCCAACATAGGGCGCGGTTATTTTGATTCCTATGCCACAGTTTATAGCTAAAGAATCAGATCGCTCACTCTGCGTCGAAACTTTTGATCTCAATGTTCCAGTTTATACACTGCGCAACTCGGATAATACAATATATGACAACCGCCTATAATAAAACAGCAGTCTTCTTCGTATCCTGAATTTGTATCCCTGGAGTGGATGTTATTTTGGAATTTTCAACTGGTCCGAGTGAGCTAACTGATTCTTTAGCAATAAACTGTGACTCCAAAAATAATATTCACTGTTTAGTCGTTTTAACCTGTCAGATTAAAACAAGAAAACCGACAATTTCGAAGCATAAGCGGATGATTAAAACGCACCTATTAAAAATATTGCGCCATGTAGGCAACACGTAATAAGGGATCAAAATGGCGGAGTTTTCTATCTCCTTTTAAAAGGCACTCAGAAAGCTGCGCAGTTCGACCATTCTCCGTATAGTAAAAGAAAATCAAAGTATGTGATCGGGAATGTCACGTGACGGGTCTGGGGGGATGTGTGGAAGTGCGCTTAAAAAATAAAGACGAGTGTTTAAAAAAGAGAACAATTCGTATAAGACCTTTGTACAAGTTACCTTTTTTAATAAAATCTTTAAAAAATCAATTCTATTCTATTATAATACAGTCCAACACAATATATTTTTAAGAAACTTTATGGTTAAAATAAAGTGCCTAGGAGAACCCTTCTATGTGCACCGCAGTCCCAAATCTCAGTGTGCGATGTAAAAATGCATCTAACTCATTACTCATTCCTTATTTACATAAAATAAATTAAGGTTTTCTGCGACACCAGCCCTTTGGTAAAAAATAGGCGCATAAGGGGATTTTCCATTTCCAACAACAAAGTTGGAATCTAGTCAAAGGACGAGAAAACAATGCTTAAAAATAAATTGCCCACCTTAGTTAATTTATATTCTTTTGTATATGTGCCAGTGACAGACACTAATTGAGCCTTTAAAAGTGCTTTTCTTGATTAAAAGTTGTTTAATTTGAATAGTTTTTCCACGTCCATTTCAACGGCCATATCTTCGCTCTAATTTAAAAGAGAACAACCCGAGCGGAAACAGAGAGGATGAGAACGAGAAATGAGAACGATTTCAAGAAAGTTTTGTTTGACTTGTGCTTTACCAAGACTTTTATCAAATTAATTTCGTGTATGGTTAAATTCAGAAATATATAATTGTTTTAGTAAACAGGATGCTGCTTTTTCAATTTTTTTTCTATTATTACTTACTATTATTAAAAAGTCTGTAACCAATTGTAAAACAACAAATAAGAAAATAACAAGATACTCCAGGTAATGAAACAATTCAATATCCCAAATCGAGAAGTTGTAGTATCAAGTATTATTTCGAAACGTAGCCCTTTAGCAGATAATTCACTTAAAAATGAGCCCACGTTGGGCGCCAAATCAAGAACACGAAGTGCTTTTCGAAGAAAAATATTAATAACTGAAATAAAATATTAAAATTATAAGCTAGCTATCAAAATATATCCTTATGTAATTAATACATAAGGCCTGCAATGGTATGCCATAATGAAACAACTCTTGTACCTGAATTAAGCGTATCATACGCGTTGCTTATTTTAGATCGACCCGCCACACAGAAATTAACCGATTTTGGGGGACAAATGCGGTTTGGAACCCCCTATATATATTAAGGGAATTTTGTCGTTCCCTTCTCCCGCGAAAAGGACAACTTAACGGACCATGAAATGGATGGCATACCGCTGCTGGCTAAATATAAATTGCCGGATGAGCCGATAATAATTCTTCAAATGCAACCCTTAAAAAAATCTTATAACAAATCGCCAAGCGTTTTTCAAGATCAGTAAAGAGGACAGAAGCTAAAAACTGGGGATGAGCGAAATAAAAAATTGGGGCAATTGTTTTTTTTTTTCATTTCGTTTCATAGTAGTGCTTCGTGGAGTTTGCGACTATTTGCAAGAAAAGGAAATTGCTGCTTCTATTAATAAGTAATTTCAATTTGTTGATTATTTTTCGTTGAGTATCTATGGCTTCTTTAATATTGCGCTCTCTACACATACGAGGTCACAATTTGAAAACTTACATAACAGTATGTTAGGTTTATAATTAATCGTTTGTCTTTAAAAATAATTAAGAAATTTGACAAATTGAGATACAGGGTAATTGAAAAACTTACAACAGGTCTTATAGGTAGTGTAATTATGTTAGGTAAACCATAAAGACGAGGTATATAAAAATCTGTCAGTTTAGAATTTTTTATGCTTTGTTGAGGTGTTTTTAAATAGGTTAATAAATTTTTGTAAAGTGCTATTATTTAAAATAATAAAAGCTATTCCAATGAGAAACCAAGCAATTGCCTTTATCAGTTCAAAGTTTTTAACATAGTGACTGTAACATGGAATTCGCCGGCTTTAGCTAAGTAATTAATTAACCAACGACTAACATGCTACTAGGTGATCCTGCCGACAGTTGGGGTATTAACCGCGGATAGCTTCTACTCAGAGTATAATTTTGTTACGGTTCAAAATTCAAAAGAAATATTGAGATGCTTTTACCATAACAAATAAAATAGTATTGACTTTTAACTGTTAATTAAATTATATTCATAATTTTTAATAAAATCTATTAAAAAGAACATTCGATATACTAGCTTTGAGTAGAAGTTTCTTTTAATGATTGAAGGTCTATTCCTCATGTTCTATGTGATAACTAGAATAAAATTATACCTTAATCATTCCATTGCCCAAATTATTTGCAAAAGAAGTTTAACCTTTTGTTTGATACTTCTTCAGTGCTATGTAGATCCGTTCTGGTTTTCTGTATTATATATTCTTTAATATTTCCTCGAATAATTTGTAGTTAGGTTCTAGAAGTCTAAAAGAAAATAGAAACGATTTGAATTAGATGAATGGTTTCAGGTTTATTTTCTTTTGTTTATTTACATTTATTCTGACATTATGTCATTCACTTTAGACAGTTGTTTTATATTTTGGAAAATTCAATAATTAAAACCCCAGATAATCTGGAAATTTTTGGAATTAGGTTTGTGAGAAATTGGCTATTTATATATTTTTAAGTTACCTGACATGATTTAATATCATTTCCTGTGGAGGTCATTTTAACTTGTTTTATGCATATCCTGCTATCATTACTTTTTTGGTACACCTTCAAGTAGCATGTGCTTTTGAGGAACTTTTCATGAGGATTCATGTGCTAGAAAAGAGATTAATTGAAAACAAAATTATATCATTTGTCGAAAGAGGATTTGGTTTTCATTAAACAAGGAACGTAAAATTTTAAACCACCACTTATTTTCATTACCTATTATTCGATTTTATAACTAAACTAGTATTTTATATATTTTAGTCCTTTTTTCCTTCTTTTCTTTCTTAATTTGCACTTTTCGTGTACTATTTCGTATTTCTTATTCATATATCTGGACATTATTTTGAGACGAGTTAGTTTTATTTGTGGAATCAACTGTTGGATACTACTACTAGATACCCAGTTACCATTTCCATCCCTGGAGGTAACCTCATTAATCGCAGTTATCTAAAATAGAAAACAGGTGATACCTACTTGAATCTTACAACAAAAATCAATAGGACCTAGGCTTACCATTTGAGGCCAATAGGCTGATAGGACCACACAAACATCCTCGGAATAAGTCGAATCAAGCCCTGGCATACCTTTTTATTTATTAGACTCCCAGATAAAACTAAACACCCCTAGAATTGAACCTAGCAAGTCATTTCCCAAGTAACAATTTGATATTTTATAAAAGCTGAAAAAATGTTTACAGAACAAAATTTATAAAATAGAATATTAGCTAAGAACATTTCCGGAACATTCTTTCAACAGTAATAAACACAAAATGGGCGCAGTATTACAGAACTATTTGGTTCTTTTGTAAATTCTATAAGATTTGTTGAATGCAGTTACCGAACAGTTACTACACATTTACACAGACTTTAAACAAATGTTTTTTTAAACTTTTATAACTGTTTTATAAATTTTTAATTTTGAGGTTAGGTTGCATATCAAAATCAGTAACATTTTAGTTTTTTAAATGTGTCTGGTGAAAACAAATTAATTCTATATTTGTCATAAAAGTAAATTCAAGGCGATATTAGTAAAATGGCAGTATTTACTTAAGAGATATCTATAACGCGGTTTAAACATAATGTATGACCTACAATAAAGTCGTTTTTGGATGCGCAGCAAGAATTACTGTTAATTATATAGCACATACAATACTAAATTTTTAAGCGCCTCGAGTTTGATTCATATTTCTAATACTTTTTCAGTGTGAAACAAAAATTAAATTTATGCAATTTGATTTTTTTTAGTAATAAGATTATGCTAATATTACTAATGATTAAAATCTTTAATTTACATTGGTTTTGTCTTAAATACTAGTAAAACCGACAGTAGATTTAGCTTTAAAACTGTCTTAGGTTTTTGTTAAATATGGCGGCTATTCAGAGGTATTAGAAAGTTATTTTAAGACTGAATCATAATTATAAAATATTATTGTAGTAAAAACAGCTGTAATACAATAATTAAGTTGTATTACTTATTTCTACAAAACAACTTCATCATGGTTTGTTGTATAATTGTTTCATATTTCTGCACTATATGACAAAATATAACATAACCTTACTAAATCGTTTCCGATTTGTTTCTACAGCTTTATAGAGCAAGCATAATTTTTAATATTACGATAATAAGCAAGTTTAACATGGACATCGCCAAAAATATGGCCTTCTTTTAGTATTGGGGCATGATTATTCAGAACATACCTAATTATTATCTGGCTGAATGATAGTTTTTTTTTTTGAGTGTCTAGACAAACCATCAAAATGTTTTACTAATATTTTTTACAGTTCTCTGAAAAGCAGGTACCACTTATTTTTTACATTTCTTCACTATTTAAATTTGACATTTTCAGACTATACACTCACATACAATTGGTATGGAAAGTAGTTGAACAAACATAAAATACAAAAATAATATGGCGTAGGTACTACCAAATGTAGTTGCTTTATTTTTTTATAAATATTTTTAAAGGGATAATACTATTCTTAACTAAAATAATTGTTATACAGTTTTTTGATTTGTAATAGTATATTTCGACAATATATTACAGTTATTTTAGAGTTTTCATCAGAAGCAAATTGCTATTGATGCGGAATTATCTCACACTAATATTTATATAACTATTTTTTAAAGCGTTATTATGAGGTTAAGAAACAGTTATATTTGTATGACCAAAAAGTTCTAAAGGTAATCCAGAACAATAATATAGAATAACTATAAAGCAATTTTATTTTATAAGCTGAAATATTGTATAGAACAGTTGTATAAATGTTTATGTAACAATTTCGTAGTTATCGTGAAAACAATTTTATAATTTTGCTGTAAGAATATTGTAAAAACTAATTTATATAACTATTTAGTTTCAGAGAACAAAATAGTGATTTCTGCAACTGTAGTACAATAAATTAGCATTCCAGAAACAGCAATATAATATCAATAAAATATAATAGTCTTGTAAAATAAAAATTATAAAGCTACTTTGTTAGTTGGGTTCCCACCCTCAGTGCTTAGGGTTATCCTGTAAATAAATTGTACACATTATTTTTATATAACCTGATTTATTTGTATATATTAACTGTAAACCGACCCGGATAGATATCTATTCAATCGGTACGCCAGCTGTTAATTTCAATACCTACCATTTGGTTTAAAAGATTTTAACTGTTTCCAACATAACCATAAAAACCATAGATATACTGTCAGAAATTATTTTACTTTAATTGATAGACCTGACCTGTACCCAAGTAAGTATAATAGGCAAATCTAGGTAAACTGCCTCGTAACACAATACCTATGACCCTCTCTCGATTGAGCTACCATTTAAAACCAGTCAATTTTTAAAAGTTTGATAAGCATCCCCAAAGGGTTATCTCGCATTAACTCCTCTTCATTTTGCTCACGTAGGTCGTGACAATTTGCCACAAAATATCCTCTGTCATTACCCGTCAAGAATATTCTAGACGACACACACAGGCGAATTTTCCCGAAATCCTGGCCAAAACTAAATGTTTGTTTGTTTGATATTAAAAATGATTAAAATTAATAACTGATGCGTAAAATAGACAAAAAAAGATTTTTTTGAACCGTTGTCAATTCTACACCCCCTCCCCATCCTTCAAACTCAGAAAATCATTAAACTAAAAAAAAAAACGGGAAACTATTAAGAATATATTTATTTTACAATATTCCTACCAATACAAAAGCTACTTTTAGGCTTAAAATTATTTACTATTTATTATTACTAGACACATACATTTTTCTTGACTTCTATACCGCTTAATGTTTTTATTTCTAGACTCTTGAGCTTCTTCTCCAAGTTGTCCAATTGGCAACATAAAATGTGCAATAATTTCTGAGTTATGAAATAAAATTTTATGAACAAAAGTTGGCATGTTGTACCAAGGATACAAATCTATAAATCTTTTAACTGTATCCTGACAATAAGTTTTAAAAAGTTCGATTTTAATGGAATACCCACTAGATAGAGTTAATAAAATTATTCTAAAACGAGTTATAAGCTCTTCGTCAATTCCAGTAATTTTTGAAGATGTGGCTGCATCTTCAAAAAACCTTCGGGCAGTGTTTCCATCATTGGTGCTTCCAAATCCAGGCTTTGGCTTATCCACCAAGAGTCCCATTTCTTTTTTTTTATTACCACGAGCTTGCCATTGCTGAATTACCAGTTTATAAGAAACGTGAAGCAAACACTCAAAAAAGCGAATCCAAGCGTGCAGTGATGATACTCCGAACTGATACCTCGATTCATCTATAACTTTTGTTTCAAGAATTTTATCAATTTTATTGAAATCCTTTGAAGTTAAACCACAAATATAACACGTTTGTGTAGACGCATTTTCTGTGACAGCGTTACATATTTTTCCATCGATCATAGTAAAATATAATTTATGTTGAACCAATACATCACTGTTTTCAATAGTATTTTTTGTTGGTTTTAATTCACTTATTTGTTTTTCAATATGCTGCATTTCCATAACTGAAAGTTCTGCTTTTTCTTGTTTAAATTGAACGCGTATAGGTCGGCAAAAGCGGGTAGAGGAAGGTCTAGGATTTTGCCAAATAACAAAATGTTCTTTCGAACTGGGATCACCATTTATTAATTGGAGTGGAACCATAGATGTTAAAAAAATATTGGCGTCTGATATATTGGGATTAAAAAACTTTTGTTTATATTCACTCATCCCAGAACTTCCGTCACATCCCCACTTACATATTAAATACATATTGCTATATTGTTTAGGTTTCAGAGCATCAAGCACTTCCTTAAGTGATTGAAATAATCTGGAAATTGTATGATCCAGTAAATTTTGTAGAGGTACTTCGGCTTTATCTTCACTGATCGTTACGTTACTTGGATAGCACTTTTTTTTCGCCAAAGTAATATATTCATAATTTGGATAAAGGTTTGAATTATTACTTTTTGCTGCATCCTTTATTACATTGTACTGAAATTTTGTCAATTGGGCTTCCACAAAAATTGACAAAGCCTGATCTGGTGAAAATGGTTGTACTTTTATGGCACTGATCGCTTTTTTATATTTTAACGCTCGAGTTGGAGTAGAAAAGGCAACATTTTTTATCACCTCTGCTTTCTCTAAATGGCCTTCGAATCGAAATTGCATTTGTGCAGCATAAGTTAGTTCTTCTGGACTAAAAGTTTTTCTGCTTTTTGTTCGGTCACTTGAACTTAGAAACAACGCTGTTGGTCTTCCACCACTTTTAAGGGAATCACTTCTTGTGTCTTGTTCTTCTGAGTTAAAAGAATTAGAAAATTGTACTTCTGAATTTAGCCATGGTAAATTTTTGTTACAAAACGCATTTAGATTTCTCGAGGATGCCAACCACTTTTTGTTATAGTGCACCAAAAAGATTTTTATTTTTGTCTGGGATTCTTCTGACAAATTATCACTTTGCAGTGCAGTTGCCACTTTATGCACTAAATAATCACACTTTTCTTTAAAGTTTTTTGTGTTACACTCTTTTACCCACTCAACAAGTTGATTTCTGGTTAAAGAGACGCACTTCGCCCCAGATCCTGTAACAAAAAAAAATCGTCCTTTATCGGGTGATCTGTACCTATTTGTTAAAAAAAAATATTTTTACGACAAGATCGCAAAGTATCGCAATTTTTTTTATAGAATCTACTCTTCTAAGCTTAAAACAAAAGTAATATTAATGTTGAACTATGTTAAACAATTTACTTTTTCTCTATGCAAACTTTATGACATGCAATTTGTGTGCTGTATTATGCAGGTACAATATAAAAAATTGATTCAAAAAAAATGTATTGCAGAAACTATCAATATTTAACTCTTGTAGGCTTTTACTTACCACCAGCAATGGGCTCCATAACAGTTTTTTTAAATATTCATAGAAATAAACACAAAAATACAATCACAAAACAGACAATTTTAAAAGCACTTCTACCAGATTAGACACCACTCACTAAGACGGTCTACTGTCTACTGAAATATTTTGGTACCCGGCGCGCGGCTGAAGTATAAAACAGGTAGTTTTTGATCCGTTGGGGATTAGATAATCGATTATTAATGTGTTTTTCCCAGTTTTTCCCAATCGATTATTAAGGAAAATTCGTCTCTGTGCGACAGTTCAAGAAGGGTCGAGAAGGTCAAGCAAGCTATATAAGTCGACTACCTGACGTCAGAGTTGCAGTTTTATGATAGACGTTACATGTTAATGTTATATCTTTCAATATTGTTAACTGACAATTATTTCCCAAATTATATACAGCCGTTATTAACAGATAATTCGATGGTATACACTAAACCTAACACGTTTAACAGGACCTGGTCCCTGTGATCTCCGAAGTTAACAAACAAACTTTTCTTGTTACTCTGATTATTCTCGAGTAGATTTTAGCTGAAGACTGTTTAAAATCACATAAATACCTCACTGTTCATGATGGAAGGAACTCACGCTGATATGCGAACCTGAGCCTAACTCATTAGCCGATGGGTTGTATGTGCTTCTTCGCACTCGATAGACCAAATGTACAGTGAATCCACACTGTAGTTATAGTGGCACTGAGAAAAATACTGCTGCAGAACTTCCTTAGTAGTTTGGAGCTCCACACAAAATTGGGAGGTAAAGGAAAAACCACGGCAAGAGACAAAAAATTAAAATAATATAAGCACGGGGTCATGACAAACTAATCCTATAATTTAATCAATGTAAATGCCACATTTCAATACTATAAAACAGTGGTCGCCAACCTGTCGTTTGCGAGCTACCGGTAGCTCGCGGAGGCAATTCTGGTAGCTCTCACAACGATTTTAATTTAAAAAATACAAACTGCAAAAATCAGAGAAGCCTCCGAAAATTCCACAAAAAAATCTAATTGTCATAATATTAAACATAAACAGCGGCAACGTTGCGGTGAGCGATCTGCCGCTGACGCCATCAAGCTAGAATCGGCTAGAACCGACCAGCCGGACCAGCGCGTTAGTGTTCGAGAACGATCAGAATTGCTTTGAACGGGATAAATAAGCACGGCGCGGCGACATTGCGCTTAGTTTAAAATTGAACGCGTAACCAACGTCCAGCGGTTGGGTTAGAAGAGAACAACAGAAAATAATATTATGGCAAGCAGTTGTAAGAAAGTAAAGACATACCACTTTCATTCGGAATGGGAAGAACAATACTTTTTTGCAGAAGTTAAAAATAAAAAATGTGTGTTTGTTATGTAATACTTCGGTCTCCGTTGCTAAAAAGGAAATATTGAGAGACATCATAAAACTGTACATTCTAATTTTGAAAAATCATTCCCACTACATTCTGCCGCCAGAAAGGAGAAACTGAAACAGTTAAAAAAGCAGTTAATTGGACAACAATCAATATTTTTAAGAACAGCCGACAAAAATAAGGCTGCAACTGAAGCATCGTACCGTGTGTCCCAGATAATTGCACAAAAAAAGAAACCTTATGAAGACGGGGAAATGATAAAACAGGCGTTTTTAGAAGCTGCTGATTCTTTATTTGCCAACTTTAGAAATAAAGACGAGATAGTTTCAGCTATAAAATATATGCAACTTTCTGCTAATACAGTGATGAGACGTGTAGAAGTAATGAGCAATGATATTTTTTTACAGTTAAGAACTGACTGAGATAACTGTGTTTATTTTTCACTTCAACTGGATGAATCAACAGATGTCGTTGACACTGCGCCCAGATGGGCGTGGTCGTCAGGATGGTTTTTAGTGATTTTACGATTAAAGAAGATCTTTTGAAGTTTATTCCACACTACTGGACAGGAGTTGTTTTCTCATTTAAAAAATATTATTTCCTTTGAGAAAATTCCAATATCGAAAATGGTAGGCTTGACTACCGATGACGCTCCAGCTATGGTGGGTTGTGATAAGGGTCTGGTGACGTTATGTCGTAAAGATGAAACTTTTCCGCAATTTTTCTGTTACCACTGCATTATCCATCAGCAAGCATTATGTGGAAATTTCCTGAAACTAACAACGTTATGAAATTGGTGGTAAAAATTGTGAACAAGATTAGAGCTCAAGCGTTTCAAAGAAGATTATTCAAAACCTTGGCCGATGAAGTTGACTGCCAATACGGGAACCTACTCCTTCACTCTGAAGTCCGATGGTTAAGTAGAGGACGGGTGCTGAAACGTTTTAATGATGTCCTATCTGGCATAGATCAATTTTTCAAACAACGCGATGAACCGACTCCGGAACTAGAAAATTCAATCTAGCTTAGAGATTTTGGTTTTCTCGTGGACATTACAGAGAAATTAAACGAACTTAATTTGCAGCTTCAGGGAGAGACAAAGAACTAGCGGAAATGATTTCTGATATAAAAGCATTTATCAAAAAGCTAGAGTTTTGGGAACAAAACCTAATTAACAGCGATGCCAAGCATTTTCCTATTCTTTCAGAAAAAATATCTCAAAATCCATTAGAACCCTATGACAGCAAATATCATGTAGAAATAGTTTCTACCCTGAAGAATAACTTCAAAAATCGTTTTAAGGATTTCAACGAAATGGCTTTAGTAGCGCAGTTTGTTGTTTCACCCTTTATGGAAATTGATATCCAACAGTTTGCAATTTGTGTTATGCAGAACTTTGGCGAAGACATCGCTGCAACAGAAATGGAAGTAATTGAGTTTCAAAATGATTTAGCCTTAAAATCGTTAGTCTCAAGTACCAAATATATCTGGCCTATTGTAAGTAAAGACAAATATTCAATTCTATGCCGTGTTGCTTTGAAAGTGAAAGCATTATTCAGTTCAACCTATTTGTGTGAATCTTCTTTTTCCAATATGAAGTTTATTAAGAACAAATATCGCAATCGACTTACAGATGAACATTTGGATAATTGTATTCGAATGGCTGAATCAAATTATACTGCAGACATTAAAAAAATTATAGATGAGTCTGAGTGTCATCCTTCTCATTGAACGTGCTTTTTTATTTTTCAATGTTTATGTTCATGATAGTGCGTTACTTTTTTGTTGTTATTATTAACTATTTTTAAATCTTACGGGACATGCCGTTGTGGCTGGATAAAAGTTTGTGTTTATTTTTCAAACGTATTCGTTTGGTAGGTAGGAATGCAGCTATGAACAAGTACGTACTAGTAATATTAGTTATTTTGTTATTAGTTTATTATTAGTACCTATGTATTATGTATTACCAGTTAAATAGTAAAATAAATACATATAATGATAAATTAATTGTGGATTATTTCATTTACGTTGCGTTACGTGGCTTCCGTGTGGGTAGCGCGCTGTTTATCATAAAATTAACAAATTAGCTCAACACATTGAGAGGTTGGCGACCACTGCTATAAAATATCGAAACGTACTATCAAATCTCGACTAGTTCGGTAGAATAAATGTTTCCAATAAAAACAACAGGATGTTTTGAAAATTAAATAAAAACATATATACATACATCGAATAACATCGAATAACACTGGGGCCTTCCTTATCTCAATTACGAACAATTGATGAAGTAAAAAAATAAATCCCTTTTCAGGTTCAAATTTGGAGAAATTTACCAAAAAAAAACGCATCCCAACAGCCCAAACAGCCCAAATTCTTCAAATTAATGAAATTACTTTACTGTGTAATACCAAAATGGCTGGTAAACGGTTACCCAAACACAGGAAAACTAAAAATATTTTACTCCAACACTGCCTTTAACCCACCTGTCCCTTCTTTTTATCTCAGAGATTTTGACAAACCCCCATTTACAATGAATAGTGACACAATTTTTTAATGTGTACCAATTGTATGCCAAAATTCTATTGTTAAGACAATATAAAGATAAAAAATACTCCGAACCTGTTATCCATCCATACAATACAAGACACAAAATCGATTCAATTACTGTACCAAGAACAGCAAAAACAATCGGCCAGAAATGCTTTACTTATCTGAGCCCTAAATTATATAATGAACTCCCCTCTGATATTAAAAAAATCTACTCATATAATTTATATAAAAAGAAAATTACAGAATGGATTCTAAGTTTACCATTCACAAAGTTAAAACAATTTCTTCATTCAAGTATATTTTGTTATAGTCTGAAAGATTACTGACATTCTTTCACTCGCGAAATTACGTGAAACTCTCAGCGCTTATCCCCAAGAATAACTAAATAGTTACCTATTTATGTTTTTTATTTTAAATATTTTACAAAATTATTATTGTTGAAGCATGGAATAAAAAATTAAATTTCTCACCCACGCTCAGGATTTTCCTTTTGTGGGGTTTCATTTTTATTTACCAACAAAACAAATTATTAATTAATGTATACCTATGTATTTTAAATATTGTATTTTTTTATGGTAAATAAAAATTACTATTACTATTACTATTATTTACAAGCTCAACACTACGAACCGCGTTCGGAAACTGAGGCTCGACAAATACACAAATAGATTCCGTAATGTCAGCAACACAAAATACACTTAACTGCAGCCCGTGTTGAACCTTTACATGACATGTTGCAAAATTAGTGAATTTTTGTGTTTCTCATTGAGAGGGATTTATTTAAAATTAAGGTAAAATTAGCTTTTAAAACATTTGTAATATTTTGAGCATTTAATTAATAAATGAAGTCGACATCTATCGAGAGTTCTTCTTTAGCCTTTTGGATAACGAGTGGGTGGCTCTATAGAAAATGTCACACAAAAATATTGAATAGATATGACCATTGTAAGTTTTTAATTTGTCACTCTGTATATACATAACCGGCGTGTTTTTCTTAAATGATATTAACTTCCTACACCAACAATAATTCTATAATTAGTATAAATCATGAACACGGTACACTCAATTTACTCGAGTGTTGCACGCAATTGTAAGACGGTACAAGGACCTCTTCCTTTAGTGTTTAGCCCTCCCTATACAGTTTGATGCACTTAAAGCACTCGGAGCAATCTCTAGGCAGTCAAATCGAAATTGTACGAGTTAAGAGTAGCATGACATCGGATTAAATTCAACGATGACGAAGATTAAGATAAATGATAAGCTGCAATTGCATGGTTAGAGTAGGAAGGAAGGAGCAGGGGTGGTTTAGAAAGTATTAGATTAATGTTAAAACTGCGAAATTATAGTGTTCATTTTAAGAAATAGAATTTTATAGATGATACGGAGCCTAAATCTAAACTGAAAATAAAGGCTAATGGTAATATTTTAAAATATTATTCTGCAATTAACATTCATGATTAAATTAATTAGGGCTTAACTAAACAAACGTAAATTATTGAAAAAAGGTTTTGCCTCAGGAAGGTTTTAGTGCAAATGTGTTGTAAATAATTTTAAAGAAGAAAACAAGCACCTGTTGGACTTTACAAGAAATATAAAATATATATTTATATCAGAAATAATAAAAAATACATTTTGTCAGTTCCTTGTAATTTGATATTAAGAATTTAAAAAACAAGTATAAATAACACAGTTTTATTATATAATAATAAACATTGTTTTTTTTATCTAATGTTTGTATATATTAAAAAGGATACATAACTAAATAAAATAGTGATCAATACATACTTATACTAATTTACAAGCAAGATATGATTTTTTTTATTTGTATGTAGGTAAATGCTAACAGGAAGTTTTAAACATTTTAAAATGTCTGAACGCAATTGATAATAATCACAATTATTAAAAATACTGTTACACATACAATGTATAGAGGATTTTAGCATTACATACTCGGAGCATTTAAGTCAAATATATGCATTTATATGGAAAACACTGGTGTCCTCCTATATCTCTTTCGGGCTTGATTCAACTCTACAAATTTAGAAAACGAAAAAATATAATTTTGATTTATCCTTTTTATTCTTTCTCTAGTCTGCTCTAACTCCTGCTTATTTTCCTGTCTGGTCTCCTCTTGCTGTATTCCTCTACCTTATCTTCTTACTCTTAATCCTTCTTCTGGTCAACTCTCCTCTTTGTATTTTTTTTTATTCAAATAAAACTTTTTTCCTTTTATTATTTTAACTTTATTCGACATTATTCGACTTTATTCGACTTTATTTGACTGTATTCGACTTTATTCGACTTTGTTCGACTTTATTCGACTTTATTCGACTTTATTCGACTTTATTCGACTTTATTCGACTTTATTCGACTTTATTCGACTTTATTCGACTTTATTCGACTTTATTCGACTTTATTCGACTTTATTCGACTTTATTCGACTTTATTCGACTTTATTCGACTTTATTCGACTTTATTCGACTTTATTCGACTTTATTCGACTTTATTCGACTTTATTCGACTTTATTCGACTTTATTCGACTTTATTCGACTTTATTCGACTTTATTCGACTTTATTCGACTTTATTCGACTTTATTCGACTTTATTCGACTTTATTCGACTTTATTCGACTTTATTCGACTTTATTCGACTTTATTCGACTTTATTCGACTTTATTCGACTTTATTCGACTTTATTCGACTTTATTCGACTTTATTCGACTTTATTCGACTTTATTCGACTTGATTCGACTTTATTCGACTTTATTCGACTTTATTCGACTTTATTCGACTTTATTCGACTTTATTCGACTTTATTCGACTTTATTCGACTTTATTCGACTTTATTCGACTTTATTCGACTTTATTCGACTTTATTCGACTTTATTCGACTTTATTAGACTTTATTCGACTTTATTCGACTTTATTCGACTTTATTCGACTTTATTCGACTTTATTCGACTTTATTCGACTTGATTCGACTTGATTCGACTTTATTCGACTTTATTCGACTTTATTCGACTTTATTCGACTTTATTCGACTTTATTCGACTTTATTCGACTTTATTCGACTTTATTCGACTTTATTCGACTTTATTCGACTTTATTCGACTTTATTCGACTTTATTCAACTTTATTCGACTTTATTCGACTTAATTCGACTTTATTCGACTTTATTCGACTTTATTCGACTTTATTCGACTTTATTCGACTTTATTCGACTTTATTCGACTTTATTCGACTTTATTCGACTTTATTCGACTTTATTCGACTTTATTCGACTTTATTCGACTTTATTCGACTTTATTCGACTTTATTCGACTTTATTCGACTTTATTCGACTTTATTCGACTTTATTCGACTTTATTCGACTTTATTCGACTTTATTCGACTTTATTCGACTTTATTCGACTTTATTCGACTTTATTCGACTTTATTCGACTTTATTCCTTTATTCGACTTTATTCGACTTTATTCGACTTTATTCGACTTTATTCGACTTTATTCGACTTTATTCGACTTTATTCGACTTTATTCGACTTTATTCGACTTTATTCGACTTTATTCGACTTTATTCGACTTTATTCGACTTGATTCGACTTTATTCGACTTTATTCGACTTTATTCGACTTTATTCGACTTTATTCGACTTGATTCGACTTTATTCGACTTTATTCGACTTTATTCGACTTTATTCGACTTTATTCGACTTTATTCGACTTTATTCGACTTTATTCGACTTTATTCGACTTTATTCGACTTTATTCGACTTTATTCGACTTTATTCGACTTTATTCGACTTTATTCGACTTTATTCGACTTTATTCGACTTTATTCGACTTTATTCGACTTTATTCGACTTTATTCGACTTTATTCGACTTTATTCGACTTTATTCGACTTTATTCGACTTTATTCGACTTTATTCGACTTTATTCGACTTTATTCGACTTTATTCGACTTTATTCGACTTTATTCGACTTTATTCGACTTTATTCGACTTTATTCGACTTTATTCGACTTTATTCGACTTTATTCGACTTTATTCGACTTTATTCGACTTTATTCGACTTTATTCGACTTTATTCGACTTTATTCGACTTTATTCGACTTTATTCGACTTTATTCGACTTTATTCGACTTTATTCGACTTTATTCGACTTTATTCGACTTTATTCGACTTTATTCGACTTTATTCGACTTTATTTGACTTTATTCGACTTTATTCAACTTCTTTATCAATTCAGTAACTATTTACATATTCTTAAATTAAATATCTAGAGATAATTTCAAATCTCTGATACTTTATAATTCTCTATGATAGTCCCCAAAATATCCATCACAACGTTAATTTTTTCCTGAGCTGGACTTAGCCCGAACCGACCAACTATGCAGAACTGTGAACCAGGAATTTATCTTACCATGAGGCCCAACCGCTTCATATTCCTTTTGGTAAAATTCGAACATTAAACAAACCAAGAGATAAACTGCTGGGGTACTATGGTGAACACGCAATCTGCACTATGTGTAATTTTTGTTTACTTTGTCTATTATTTCTGTACTTCATGTATTATCTGTGTACAATGTGTACTATGTTTACTATGTGTACTATGTTTACTATGTTTACTATGTTTACTATGTTTACTATGTTTACTATGTTTACTATGTTTACTATGTTTACTATGTTTACTATGTTTACTATGTTTACTATGTTTACTATGTTTACTATGTTTACTATGTTTACTATGTTTACTATGTTTACTATGTTTACTATGTTTACTATGTTTACTATGTTTACTATGTTTACTATGTTTACTATGTTTACTATGTTTACTATGTTTACTATGTTTACTATGTTTACTATGTTTACTATGTTTACTATGTTTACTATGTTTACTATGTTTACTATGTTTACTATGTTTACTATGTTTACTATGTTTACTATGTTTACTATGTTTACTATGTTTACTATGTTTACTATGTTTACTATGTTTACTATGTTTACTATGTTTACTATGTTTACTATGTTTACTATGTTTACTATGTTTACTATGTTTACTATGTTTACTATGTTTACTATGTTTACTATGTTTACTATGTTTACTATGTTTACTATGTTTACTATGTTTACTATGTTTACTATGTTTACTATGTTTACTATGTTTACTATGTTTACTATGTTTACTATGTTTACTATGTTTACTATGTTTACTATGTTTACTATGTTTACTATGTTTACTATGTTTACTATGTTTACTATGTTTACTATGTTTACTATGTTTACTATGTTTACTATGTTTACTATGTTTACTATGTTTACTATGTTTACTATGTTTACTATGTTTACTATGTTTACTATGTTTACTATGTTTACTATGTTTACTATGTTTACTATGTTTACTATGTTTACTATGTTTACTATGTTTACTATGTTTACTATGTTTACTATGTTTACTATGTTTACTATGTTTACTATGTTTACTATGTTTACTATGTTTACTATGTTTACTATGTTTACTATGTTTACTATGTTTACTATGTTTACTATGTTTACTATGTTTACTATGTTTACTATGTTTACTATGTTTACTATGTTCACTATGTTTACTATGTTTACTATGTTTACTATGTTCACTATGTTTACTATGTTTACTATGTTTACTATGTTTACTATGTTTACTATGTTTACTATGTTTACTATGTTTACTATGTTTACTATGTTTACTATGTTTACTATGTTTACTATGTTTACTATGTTTACTATGTTTACTATGTTTACTATGTTTACTATGTTTACTATGTTTACTATGTTTACTATGTTTACTATGTTTACTATGTTTACTATGTTTACTATGTTTACTATGTTTACTATGTTTACTATGTTTACTATGTTTACTATGTTTACTATGTTTACCATGTTTACTATGTTTACCATGTTTACTATGTTTACTATGTTTACTATGTTTACTATGTTTACTATGTTTACTATGTTTACTATGTTTACTATGTTTACTATGTTTACTATGTTTACTATGTTTACTATGTTTACTATGTTTACTATGTTTACTATGTTTACTATGTTTACTATGTTTACTATGTTTACTATGTTTACTATGTTTACTATGTTTACTATGTTTACTATGTTTACTATGTTTACTATGTTTACTATGTTTACTATGTTTACTATGTTTACTATGTTTACTATGTTTACTATGTTTACTATGTTTACTATGTTTACTATGTTTACTATGTTTACTATGTTTACTATGTTTACTATGTTTACTATGTTTACTATGTTTACTATGTTTACTATGTTTACTATGTTTACTATGTTTACTATGTTTACTATGTTTACTATGTTTACTATGTTTACTATGTTTACTATGTTTACTATGTTTACTATGTTTACTATGTTTACTATGTTTACTATGTTTACTATGTTTACTATGTTTACTATGTTTACTATGTTTACTATGTATATGTTTACTATGTTTACTATGTTTACTATGTTTACTATGTTTACTATGTTTACTATGTTTACTATGTTTACTATGTTTACTATGTTTACTATGTTTACTATGTTTACTATGTTTACTATGTTTACTATGTTTACTATGTTTACTATGTTTACTATGTTTACTATGTTTACTATGTTTACTATGTTTACTATGTTTACTATGTTTACTATGTTTACTATGTTTACTATGTTTACTATGTTTACTATGTTTACTATGTTTACTATGTTTACTATGTTTACTATGTTTACTATGTTTACTATGTTTACTATGTTTACTATGTTTACTATGTTTACTATGTTTACTATGTTTACTATGTTTACTATGTTTACTATGTTTACTATGTTTACTATGTTTACTATGTTTACTATGTTTACTATGTTTACTATGTTTACTATGTTTACTATGTTTACTATGTTTACTATGTTTACTATGTTTACTATGTTTACTATGTTTACTATGTTTACTATGTTTACTATGTTTACTATGTTTACTATGTTTACTATGTTTACTATGTTTACTATGTTTACTATGTTTACTATGTTTACTATGTTTACTATGTTTACTATGTTTACTATGTTTATATGTTACTATTGTATACTATTGTATACTATTTTTTACGAATTGGGTTATCAATATACCAATGATGCTGACCTAATAATTTTGTTGAGGAATACACAAATAAACTTTTTTTTGGATCAGCAACCTAATTTTAATCTATTTATGTATAATTTGTGTACTATTTCTGTTATATTTGCGTACCGTGTGTACTATTTTCTTACTATTTGTTCTATTTTCGTACTAGTATACAACATTTAACCTCAGAACAATCTTTTATTTTAACACTGTTATCTGTAATTCTGTTTTTGGCATTCTAGAAATGTACGTCATTCGCAAAACATCTTTCAAAAGACCATATCTTAGATTCATTTTAGTAGCTCAGTTTTTTTGAATTCCCCGGTAAGGAATACTTAAGAATATTTCTGAGGTAAAAATAGCGCCTTTTACTCACATATGTTATCGCGAATGTTTTAGAAAGTCCAACAGGCCCTTATTTTCTTCTTTAAAATTATGTATACTAGATTGGCACGCCAGTTTAGAACGCCATGTACATGTAATGCAATAAAAATCCGATATTCGTTTGTATCGTCCAAAAAACTTACTTTTACAAAATTTGGGTATATTTACTCAAAAAATATTTGAATTATCGTAAAAATATAAAAAAAAAAAAATTTTATCCACCCTGTAACTTTAAATAGGCAAAATTCTACTAAGATAAATTGGCTTAAATGAACCTATTTTTGTTCAAACTAACCACATCTGAAGTTTGGCCCATTCTTAAATATATTTCGAATTTCTTTAAATTGTTGACAGGTTATCTTTACAACTGTTTGTATATGACTGACTGCTCCGTGTTCCTCCACCAATATTTATATACACATTTAAAATATTGGTGAAGGTCTAGAATGTTCTCGCCAAAAACTAGTAACATTTTCTCGTTCGTTCTGGAATAGTAATCGAAAGCGCCTTCGCCATAGTCGTCACATATGTTTGGTCTTAAGGAGTTTAATTATGTATGATAATCGCCTCAAAGGCCAAATAAGACAAAGAGGGACTTGAAGGATTAGAGCATGATTAAATAACGAAATGGCTTGCATTACAAAATCAGTTAACTGTTTTATTTTGCTGTTTAAACTATATTTAGGTATAATTCAAAAAAATTTAGACACAAAATTGTACTTACCAAATTTCACCATTTAACAAATATTTTCGAATTTGGTCATACCTACCTAATTTGCACTTTTTATAGATAAAATTAATAATCAATTAAAACAGTATATTCTGTGCTTTATATTGCCAAATAAAACAAGTTTATTTTTATTATTTTGACAAAATTATGTAAAATTCCCATAAAAATTCATGTATTTTGAACAACACTACTAGCACCAGCGCCCTTGCGAAAATTTTAAAAACTCAATGAGCGTTCGGTTTTTGGGAGCGTATTTCGAGAATGCCGATTCGCCTCATTATCTTTAGTCTTCATAATCACGATAACATAACCAGGAAGTAGTCAAAATTATATCAAAACATTGAATACCTCTAGTCTGTAACTACAGTTGTTGACAAAAGCTATTCTGAAATTGATGGTTGTTTTAAAAATATCTAATTAATAAAATAAAAATCATATTTACTATTGATTTTTTTACTTTAACGACTAAAAACAATGTTTTAAAGTTAAAATAAAATTAGTACATTACCGATGTATAATTATTTTTATCTTAAACTCCTTAGTACGATTCTGGAGGGAGTAATGGAGATAGACGCGATGGGGGAAGAGATTGCAAAAGTATGTGTGAGGCCTTAACAGGATTTCAAACATTGAATTAGTTCCAATGTCTCCCTAACAATTAAAACGTTCTTCCACATTATTGGATTAGGACGTAATGATTTCTGGAAGTTTATTGTTAGCTAACGCAAGTACTTTTTAGGCTTTCGAAATTTGTGTACAGAATGAAGGACTCTTTGGGTTTTGTTTTGAAAACACTAAGGTATTCACTTAAATTCCAAATGGAAACATTGTTAATGTTTGTTTTGTTTTCTAGATTGATGATTGTGACATTGTTAGTAGGATTGTAAGCCAAATATCTTACATCCGCATATAAATTATCTGCTACTGTTAAGTGTGGTCCTCCACTACAAATTCCATTCTGTTTTATTGAAATCATTCTGGCGAAGGAATAACCTTATTGGACCAATAAAAGTATCAATTCAAAAAAGGATCGTCCTTTCAGACATCAAGAAAATTTCAAGAAATAAAAATGACAATTCGCTAAGCAAAAAATTCGAGTAACAGCTGGTATCGAAAGCTAAAAATATAAGATCACGTAGCTTGTTTATTTGTTCTTTTTCCAGTCGAACGAGAAGTGGACGTGATCCTCCGGTTATTGATATGACATTTTATTCCAACTTATTTTTTAAATTCGTTGTTGGAACTCACGAAGGAACTTCAGGTATTTATTTGGGAATGAAATGACAGTTCACGATAGAGTGTAATGAAAAATATATATAAAGTTATAGTGACGCATGTCAAATTGGGATTTTATTCTGTATACAAGGTGTCCCAAACCTCTGACAAAGATCTAAATCTCCGTTATCTTACGGCACTTCTAAGTATGGAATTTAGAAATGCCTATGACTTACATTTTAAGAGGAACATAGTACCTTATTCTCGAAAAAACCAGAATATCTTGAAATGGGATAATTTAAACGTTTTAATTTACAGTGATTGAACGTATGCATTCAATCAAAGCATACGCTCAATCACTGTAATTTACAACGTTTAGTTTATTATATTTTGAGCGTTTTTCTTCTCGAGAATAAGATAATAAAAATAAGATCTGAAGATAAAGGAAATTAGTTCAAAGACATGTTACAAAAATAACTGAGATAACTTTTTATAATCTAGTGTACATAGGTTCATTATACATAGCCTAAAGTTAAAGTACTTGACATTTTCGCAATGATTGGAAAACGTTCAAACATTCCGTTATATTAAAGTTTAATTCTAGAATACAATCAGCCCGTAATCTTTTGAAACATTTCCAATCTGGCTGTCTAATATTTACCTCCCTAAAACTAGTAATTCATACATCAGCCAAAGAGACCTCTTAACTGTCGTTTCCAAGTTACACGGTCGGTTCGAAGGAAAATCAACAGTTTAACAGTTTGACTATCGCACGCTTCGTAAAACATGATGTCTCGACAATGATGACGTTGTACAAGGAAGCGTCTCGGCGTTCTCGTTTCAAATTCTCATTCTGATTAGTCCGTGGGTTCTACTTTACTAACGCCCAAATTGTTAAACCCGAACGGTATAAATGCCCCACGTTGGGCGCCAAAAATGCGAATTTTCAGAAAAAATATTAATTAAATTGGTCCCATTCAACTAACTGTAACGTTAAACTAGAATAGTTTCATTTTTAAAAGCACTGCACTGCTGTTTAAGGTCTGAATATATAAGAATTTTTAAATTTTGTTTGCATATTTGGAAAAAAGTTCTACTGTCTTTGGTACTTCCACATACAATTTTGTTACTGAATATTATGTGTCAAATTTAAATTTATTGATAATAAGGGTGTTTAAAATAACAAAAACTGTTTCTTAATTAATTACTTTTCTAGTAATCAATAAAATCCTCTAGATTCTTATGATTTTTACTAAAAATTAATAAAACTTTGTGGTGAATTACTTTCTTCGATGATACCATCACGTAGTATTTTTCAAATTTCTTCCTAAATGAATTAAATCTTCTTGGGAATGCGTTAGAGACTTTTTGCCAATAGGATAGCAATCTTTAGTTGAAGAAGTGGACCTCATTGAAGCAAACACTCAATATGCTCGAAATCAGCTTTCCGACGATAGATATCAAATTATTTAGGCCCCTGGTCCCTTCATCTAGTCAACTCAGAAAATTCTGAAGATCTTGGTCCTTCTCAATTACAAAAAGAGTATTATTCCTTTCTTATTCTGTTCATCTCCACAGTTACACGACAATCTAGATCAGGAGACCAGAGAGAAAAATTAAGAGCATTGTTGCTTAGATAAATTCGAATTTAAAAAGATTTTAAAGGTGGGAAGAATGTAGTGAACATTTTTTTTGCAAGATAAATATAACGTGATTTGTGACGATAATTTTATTTATTTATAGTTTATTTATTAAAAACACACTATTTACAATTTATTTATAATGTACTAATTAATTTATATAATATTTAGGCAGTAACTCATAATTCTAATTTATTTATTACAATTTAATTTTTCTGTCACTTTACACACTTTATTCGAATCTACTCGGCCGTCGATAAGTCGCGCTATTTATACCAAGCCCAACTCTGTACTAGAAGTTTCTAGACGATATGGACCTCAACGGCACGTACCGCTTGTTCAGGTAGTTTCTCGAGAAGAGGAGCGTGTGTCTCCATACGTCAGCTTCACTAATTAGTCGCGCTCTACAGGGACGGCTTAGGCATTCCGATGACAGTATTGATTTATTTCGCATGATTTCAAACTTAAATTTTCAATGAATAATTATACCAATAGAAACAATTATTAAATCAAGGCGGTAATCAAGCGTTTATAGATATTTGTATTTCGATTGTTCCTTGAACAATTACCTATCTCAGAGTAGTAGTAGGAACATTGTCGGTCCAGCGAATACACGTTAGTGAATTATCAACGAATCTGTGTTTCGTATGATGCACTTACATCCCTACAATCATTGGTCTATAAACACATAATTGCCAAGTGCATTTAAATGCATTACCACACAGAAACGGATTATCTCGTAATTTATTGAGTTCGTGTCATGGGTCCCTAAATATACATGGTATGCTTGAATATTTGGAGGCGTTAATTCACTCTTAACTTCTACTGAAATAAAGCCACACTTACACTATAAGGTTTATTCACTAAAAGTCAATATAAAATACAGACATTAATATAATAAACATTTTTTAAAAGCGCAGATTGATAATGGGCAAAAAATTTTAATTATTAGAATCTAATAGAATATCAAAATTATTTAAAAATAAAGGTGCTAGTCTATAGCGTTCTACTTGGAGTTTATAACCGTTTTTAAAAAGGAGTTTAAATATTCTTCATTTCAGTTCTTTTGAAAGATATCGTCTTTGATTAAAACATTAATTTGTTTAGATTTTAAGTTTTTTCAATTTGTTCCGCTATTTCTTTTAGAGTTTCGGACCTTACATTATCAAAACCTGGCGTTTTCCTCGATTTTAATTTTTTTATTGCATGAGTCATTTCATTTTCATATAAATAAATGGTGTTTACCTTTTCTAAATAGTTCTCAAAAATTTATTTTTTATCAATTTTTCTTCAATATTTCCATAATTTAGTAAAAGTCCCATTGTCTTAAGATACTTTCAACTAACAACTGAATAACTATTAAACAAATTGCTAACAGCCATAATTATGATCGATAATATGCTTCGTAGAAAACAAAAGAAAATTCAATCAAAATAATAATTATTACATTGTTTATCATCTACCCTTAACTGAATCGGATAACTGTAAGTATTTTTCACTTAATAGGCAGATTTTCTTATCGTATAGCGAACTTGTTCAAATACTCGTTTAAAATCACATTCAGAACTTTGTTGTTTATCAGAAATAAAGATAAACTGGACATCCTAAACTCTTTAGATCAGCCATACTCAACCTTTTTTTCCTTTGGTCCACATACGTTTGCTATGTTACACGGGCCGCAATATTTTTGGATGATGCCCTTTAGTTAAGTCCATTTAAAATTAGTTAGTGAGAACCTCTAATAAATAAAACACAAAACATACATATATCTCGTCGGACTATTGCAAAAATAAGATAACTCACATTTTAAAGTTTCAAGAAATCACTCTTCAAAAGTTTAAAATGGAATAAAAGCTTCAAACTGTTTAATAAACAACATATCCAATGAAAGAAAAAAGGAATTTAAAACATAATTAGTCTTTACAAAATATAAACTAAGAATATATCGATTGGTAACAAAAACAAAAAGAGAAAAAACGTCACTTAGCTTATTTTAGCTATCTGCATAGAGTAGTGGGATTCTCATCTGTCAATACGGCACGTATTGAGACGCCCATCTTCGTTCGACAGACTGCAATTCTTATGTAACATCTCTCTCTATTTGATAAGTATCATGTTGAGTTCGCACACAAGAATCCATGTGCACTGTGCAGTGTTTCGATTGTGACCTTGGGGCAGTGCCATGTTAATTCAGTATACGAGTGAGGCAGGACGCAAAACATTTTATCGCTTATAGGTAAGTGGCAAAATTTGATTTTAGCTGCTCCTGGGTTACTGAAACCCCAGTGTGCAGGATTAAGTTACATATTTTCTATTAGAAATTTTATTTTCTATTATTTTGTAGGTTTTGTAGGAAGATGTCGAGGGCTAAAAGGAACGATAATCGTCCGGTAACAGATAAGGAACTGCAGGAGATTGTAGATAATCTTGGAAACAGTCCAGATCATGAAAATGGATATGAAATTGGAGAATTTTCGGATAGCGAAAACGATTATGAGACGGAGGAGGATGAGGAAGACGATGAACAAAGTGAACAGGGTGATGAAAATAAACAGAACAGTGACAATGAAAATGAATAACACAGTGAAAAGGAAAGTGAACAAGCTAGTGAGAATAACAGTGAACAACCTAGTGAGAATAACAGTGAACAAGCTAGTGGAAATAACAATGCTCATAAGAATGAACAAAGCAATGAAGAAGAGAGGCCTCCAAGAGCGACGAGAAATAAAAGCGTTCCAAGAGTTAAAAATAACCACCTGTGGAGAGATCGTTTGAGAGCTGACAACATTGTTTTACATTTGCCCGGCCCTAAGGGTGATGCTAGAAAAGTAGAAACCTCTTTAGAAGTACGGAATTTGATTATCAGTGAAGATATAATTGAAACAATTACCATACGCACCAATGAACAAATTGAGAGAAACCACGATGAGACTAATGAACTCAGCTACACCAAAACCACAAATGTTATTGAGGTAAGAACTTTCATTGCTCTTCTTGATATAGCGGGAGCTTTGCGTGTCTCAAATTGCAGCACAGAAGAATTGTGGTCCTTTGCTTTTGGGATTGGAATTTTCCGGGCAACCATGTCCCAGCAAAGATTTCAGTTTTTAGCTACTAACTTACGCTTTGATAACAAGGCTGATAGACATATGCGACGTCAGACTGATAAATTTGCTCCAATTAGAAAAATATGGGATGTATATATAAGCAACTGCAAGGCATACTATACACCCTATGAATATTGCACAATAGACGAACAACTGATGAGTTTTCATGGCCGGTGTAGCTTCCACATCTGTATGGCCAGCAAACCCGATAAATACGGCTTGAAAATACTAATGCTAAATTATGCCAAGACCTATTATATGTTGAATGCTATTCCTTATGTGGGCAAAGTAAACTGCGAAAATAATGAAAGTGTGCCAACCTATTATGTTAGAAAAAGGTCCGAACCCATACACAATACCAATCGCAACCTAACTTTTGATAATTGGTTCATTTCGATTCCATTGGCTAATCTTCTATCTGAGCAATATAAGTTAACAATGGTAGGAACTTTGCGGAAAAAACAAAAGAGAAATTCCGCCTAGTTTCTTGGCAAAAAAGGAATAGGGTCGTCGTTATTTGCTTTCGATAATAACAAAACTCTGGGTTCCTTCACACCTAAGAAAAATAAAAACGATTCCATTGATCACGAGACAAATAAACCAACTATAATTGAGACATACAACGCAACCAAAGGTGGTACAGACACCTTCGATCAGTTGTGCCATTCATATACCACAGCACGAAAAACAAATAGATGGTCTTATGCGAGTATTTTATTGTATGCTTGATGGAAGTGGTATCAATTCAATGATTTTGCTTACCTTTGCTAAGGGAGATTGGGCAGAAAAAAAAATTGGACGCGCAGGACTTTCCTAAAAGAGCTGGGAATTCCTTGGTAATACCATTTCTCAGAGAACGACTACGGTTGCCAACTCTTAGAAGATCACTGCTTCAAAAGATAATGAAATCTTGAATGAGCCTGTGCCAGATCCTCCACCAAATGACGAAAATTTGCGACGAAAAGTTCGTTGCAGTTTTTGCGATAGGAAAAAAGACAGAAAAACAAATATGCATTGTAGCGTGTGCCATAAATCGTTTTGCAATGAACAGAGGGCAATGGTATGTAGGAGCTTTGAGACCGATTTATCAGCCTGATTTATTAGACTGACTAAGAAAAACTTAAGCAATTATAATTTTTTCAATTGCACAATAAAAAATAATGACATTTAGTTAAAACGTTTTGTATACTTAAAATTCGAAAATTTCAGTTTTTGGTATTTTTTGTGAATTTCTAAAAAATCATGCATTTTGATGCAACTTTTTTTTTCCTTTTTTTAATTTTATATTTTTAAAATAAAAACATTTGTTCAGACTACTTTTTAATAAGTTATATATGCTCTTCAAAATAACCACTTTAATCATTCCATGTGTAAAAACAATAAAAAAAATATTACCCACTTGAAAAAACTCCATTTTATTTATTGGATTATTGAGACCCCAATGTGCAGTTTGTGTCTTGAAAAATAAGTGTGCAGTAGCAGGGTTAAAAAATAAAAAGAATAGAAGAAGTTTTAAAATAAAATTTTGCATAAAATAAAATAAAAATTTTAAAAAATTTGCCTATGGACAAAAAGTTCCCCTTAAAATATTTCAATTAATTCTTACTCACCCCCAAATTAAGACTCATGAAACGCTTAAATAATTTAGCAAATATAGATTTTTTAAGTTTAACGTTTGCAGAGATATTAAATCTTTTAGAAATATATGGCCCCACTTTAAGCTTCCGTAGCCCCTTAGGGGTAGAACTTGGTATAAAATTATCATATTTTGGGGTGCCCAACACGCATTTGTTCTGTGTCGGTACTTATGCGGAACCCTCTGTGTATACAATATGTGTCACTAAATTGGAACCATTTGGAAATAGTTATTTATGCAACAAGTGCAAAAGTAAGTGTTTATTGCACGCGACGTGAAATTGTCCAACGAGGGCGTCAGGCCGAGTTTGACAACACGTCGAGTGCAATAAACATTTTTTGCACGAGTTGCATACAATATTTTTTCTACGTTCATGCAAAAACCAAAGAATGTTTTATAGAACTGCAGTTGTATTATCCAAATCATAGTAGCCGTGATCGTGTACCTTTGTTTGAAGCATTTATTTACGTTTGTGTTCATAATTTGTAATGACATTTTTAATAAAATATATTTTTTTATTAAATGATTGAAAATAATATAAAATATGCAATTGTTTTTAAAACGTAACACAGAAAATGAAAATGGACTAAATATTTGGCATTGATTTGAATATTTATGTTTGTCATGATCATAAAACATTGTTGTAAAATGACAGATGAGTGCAATAAAATTTTTATTGCACCAGTGCAATAAAGAACCAGTTTTTTCACTAAATATAGTTCAATAAAGTTTTGTTTTTTGCATGAACGTAGAAAAGCTTTTTATTATTACTTTTGTGAAAAAATTTATTCTCGATAAAAAGTCGTGCATAGTCCAAAACTTAAAATGCAACCATCAGATATCAATTTTTTTAAGCCGTATA